>CM041725.1:2097500-3297500 GCA_023373845.1 Nibea coibor | reverse complement strand
TGGGTGACTAACGAAGGGTTAAAAGTTCAATCTGTACAGATACATAAAGTTTTATAATCTGAGCTCTTTCTTTAACACTCAAGGGCTGGAGATCACATCACCACTCATTGAAATCTTTCAAGACCAGAATCTGCCAGCGGGATGAAATATCTTCACCTGGTCCTGATCGATAAATCTAGATGTGAGAGTCAGCGTCTCAAAGAAGAAGTTCAACACTTGTTCGCTTTCTTGCCAAGAGTTAGATAAGAAGACTGAAGCCACCTTTATGTCTGTACAGGAAATATGAAGCTACAATCGGCTCCTCTAACACAGTAATATTGGACTTATTTAACTTTGGGCTACCTGTTTTCCTCTGTTTCCAGTCTTTGCATGCTGAGCTATAGTAGTAGTATCAATCTTCTTATCTACCTCTCAGCTAGAAAGCTAGTCAGTGTATTTTTCCTGAACATTTTCTAAAGGAATTGTCACATTATTCCAGAAAATTAAAGAAACAAATTGAGTTTTATGGGAAACAGCTGACAACCACTTTTGTTTCGAGACTGTTATTTCTCTCTCCCAGAGAGGTTTTGATTCTTGGAGGCGAAACCGACATGATTAAATCTGAGATGTTTAATTGCATCGTATCATATTGAAGTAAGTAATCTTGTCAGAAACCATTTGCATTAGATCATGAATTTTCCAGGTCTGGGAATGTCGACGTCCCGTCGGACAGAGCTCCTCCTCGCCTTCTATAGTTGGCCTGCTGGATGTCTTTGGATCATGATTATGTTATTTGATCACACAGACAACAAGAGAGCCTAAAATTGCTGTTTGACACACACCAAAATGTTTGTCCTCAGGCATAAGGCAGGAAAAGGCAGTAAAATTCCCCCCAAACTGCTGAATCTCTTTATCCGAATCACGCACATTTAGACTTTATGTGTGATCTCCTTTTGATAACTGCTGTAATATCTTTTTACTTCCATCCACTGAGTCTCCCCTGAAACTGTTTGGCGCTGCCCTGAGGGTGGCCCGCCCACTCGGAAGACCTCTGCATCAGATTATTAAACCAGCTTCAAGATGTTGGTTTGTATTAGTCGGATATTCAAAGTCTTTTACGGTCTTCTTCCCTCTTCAGGTTCTGATGATTTGGATCCAGACTTGGCCGGGTTGGCTTCTCTCGGTTTTACCGGCTGTCTCTCGGTGGTCCGCTTCAACTCCATCAGCCCTCTGAAAGCAGCTCTGCTCCACCCGGACACCAGCCCGGTCTCCATCACCGGACCGTTAATCCAGTCCAACTGCGGCTCCTCGGCTTTGGCCAATCCCTACGAGGCCGAGAACACACACCACCTGTCAGGTAGGAGAGGGAGGAGTCAGGTTTGTGGACGAGGTTGGAAAGTTTTACTTGACACACTGCTGGTTGTTTTCAGGTTCCTTAGTGTGAGGGGAGTTTTAAATGTATCTCTTGGCTGTGAAGAGGTGAGAACTTCGGGTCTTCAGGCTGACTACTCAGGTTTATTTTTACCGAGGTTCGATTATCTGTTCTGGGATTCTTCCAGTCAGCACACGGGTTCACGACCAGTCTGTCTTCTCTCATGTATCCATTTTTATTTTTTGCTGATGCACTTTTTTTCTGTTGGTTGCCAGTTTCTTGAGCTGCTCAGCTCGGCTGACTGCTGCTGCGTAAACGCAACTGTCAGCGGAGATGTGAACCTGCTCAGTCTTACTGGACAGTATTAGTTAAAGTAATGTTCATACTTTAACAAATCTCATATTTAACTGAAGATAGAAAATCGCCCATCGTCGGTAATATTCATGTTTTTGACTTCTTATTTTAAACGTCACTTCTCTTCTCTTTTTAATGACCAATAATCCATTTTAGACTCTTTTAACGTGTTGTTTTGGTAAATGTCTAATTAAAATCAGGACTCAGACGCTGAACAGTGCTCGTGAGAAATGTGTGTTCACGTGTTTTGTCTCTCTTGCGTGACGGCCTCATTAAATATGCGAGTTTCCAGTCGCGCTTCTTTCCTTGTTTGTCCGTCCAGCTTCGTGTCGCTTTAATAGAGCTGCTGCTGTTTTCTCCGTCTGCTCCGAGCGACGATGCCGTGATGTCTCTGAATTTCTCTCGTTGTCTCTGTTTTCTGTTCTGAACTCTTCTTTCCTCTCCACATCTCCTCTTCTAATTCTTGGTGGCCTTTGTTTTTTCTTCCTCACCTCTCATCTCCTCTCGTTTCTTCCACCTCTCTCTTTCTCTGCTGTAGACCAGTCTGGCTCGGTGGGTTCAGGTCAACCTTTAGTCAATGCCATCAGGACCGACTCGGCTCTGATTGGAGGTACTGAACTGACTCTCCATCTTTCACTGCACCTTTCATCTTGTTTTATTGTGTTTTTTTGGACTTCTCTTTGCACTGAGAGTCAGAGATTACATGTTTTTTTATTGATGAATGATGTTCAGCTGAAAGCCGCACAGGTGATGTGATGGGTGAAAAAAAATCCATCTTAAGTTGAAAAAGTTTTTTGCAGAATTTTTGCTCTTCTGCCCGGCCATTAAATCTCCGTGACCCCGCGTCTCGCTGCACAATGGACAGCTGAACTAATTAAACCTCCTTTGAAATGACTCGAAACTTTCACACTATCTTTAAAGGCAAACTAAAGTAATATAGTGAGAAATTGATTTCAGCTCTATTTTGGAATTCTAATTAGATGAAACTTTCTCCGGATAATAAAAATGTGCCGAACAGAAGAGTCCAGCTGAGTCCGAACATGTGAAACTCGGCTCGCTGCGTGTTGGAGTTAGATTAGTGGAACAAGCAGACTGCAGGGCAAGAAGAATCTGCATACCCAGCGGAGGCAGAGATGGGCACAAGTCATGTGTCTGACTTCACAGTGGTCCAGAGTCTGCTGTGATAATTTACTTTACAAAAGGAGAGCCAGCAGGCAGCAGGGCTCGCCGCTATTCAGACAGGTGAAGACACACCAAAATGTCAGAGCTGAGTTACGATGTGGAATCCGCAGAAAAGTTTGTCGGTCCATGTCAGTGTTTTGTATATTTTAGCTGTTTAACTGCAACTGTTCTAACTGTAGAACTGTGTTGCCCCACCCCAGAAATTAAAAAAATATTATTATTATTAGTTGTTTTTGTGTGATAAAGTAGCAGTAAGTGCCAAAAGATGACCACAGCGCCATGAGATCTGACACAGACATGTTCCAATGTTTTAATTTCAGTATTTTATATTCCAAAACATCTGAACATGTCGGTGAACGTGTCCTCTCCCTCGCAGGTGTGATAGCAGTGGTGATCTTTGTGATTGTGACTGGCCTGGCGATAACTGCCAGATTCCTCTACCGGAGAAAAGAGACGTATCGAAACCAGGAAGTGAAGGGAGTCAAACAGGACGACAGCCAAGATTTCCCTTTCAACAACCAGGCCGACTCCCAGAATGCCTCCGGTGAAAACCCAAAGGAGTATTTCATTTAACCGGAGGCCCCGATGACCCGATGAGCTGGTGGTGGTGGTTTTGGAGCAGAGGTCGCAGACAGGGAGGTGTCCCGTCACGCCTCAGGACTTTACACTGCACTCCGAGCCGCTCAGAGACTTCACCGGAGGCCGTGGCTCCACAGAATATGGACAGCGAGAAGGGAACAACGCACACAGTTTTTGTCATTTACTGTAAATTGTGAATATACTGATACAGACTTCTAAGATGTTGATATCGTTTCAAAAACTGTAAATATTCAAAGATGTAAATGTGGAAGTAACGTCTCCGGAAATCTCTAACTAATGTCATGTTGAAAAGGTTGCAAATACTCTTAAGGGAAACAGTTTTGGGAATCGTGACTGGAGTCTGATGCACTTTTCTATGAGGCTAATGAATGGACGTTTGCATAAGTGGAAGTGGAAACGTCTGACCTGTAATTAGGCCCTCAGGAAGAGCAGCACTTCTGTAAGAGTTTGTGTTTGGCGCTTCGCTCGCTTGTGATGCTTTTCTCGTCGTGTGCAGTGCTTTGGAGGAGTAACAGTGTGAACGCTTCCTGTTTAAGGGAGATCTGTGTGAGCTCGTACACTCGGATTCATCCACCAAACAGCACAACTTTGTTTGATGATTTCTGACTCCAGCCAGCGGCAGTGATTTTGTGTTAATAAGTGGCATCTTCACAGTCTTTCTCACTCCAGTCATGCACGTTGCCATCAGCACGTAACATCTCGTACCATTTCAGAAATGATACGCTGCAGTTTGGCAGCTCCTGGTCAAAAGACTTGGAGACTTTTCATGCAGTTGGGATTAATTTTCCATTTTATCTTCAGTTTAATTTATTGTTTTTCCTTCCATGCTTTGTTCTTTCTTTTATCTTGTTGGTTTTCCAACATAAAAGCACAACAACAGGGAACAGAAATACATCCAAGAGCACTGAACGTTCCTATACTTTGCGAGCTTGTCATAAAAGGCTGGTACAGGTTGTTCGCTCCGTTATAAAAGTCCTCTCCTCCCTGCTGAATGCCGCCTGCTGGGAGTTTCCTCTCGCAGCCCTCCAAACGTCTCTGAACAGTAAAGCTTTTAACACTGACAGCAGCACAGACTCTCTTAACACCACTGCTGTCTGTCACCTCATTTGCTGCACGCAGAGACCGTTGATGTGTTTTTGAAATGCTAATCTGCTTTCGGTCTGACAGGTGGATTGTGACTCGACCGAAAGCGTAGAGATGATCGGAACGAGACAGAAAAGATAAGCCGAGAGAAAGTGTCAAGCAGACACGGATGTAATGAGAACAGCCTGATGTTAACACTTGAAAATGAAGCAAATCCCCCCACGTGTTAATTCAGCTCATGTGTAAAGATAGAGGCAGAAAGAGGATCGACAGCAGCTGTTTATCAAAACACACACCGCCGTCTCTCTCTGAGACCCCAAAGCACAGATGGGATTTTAATGACAAAAGTCGCTAAAGCTTCAAAGTGCATTATTCATCCTTTTGTTTGTGTTTTTCTTTCTTTTTCCACCTCACGACATCCAGGGCTGCACACAGTCCCGTGTCTCCTTGAATCCAAAGAGTTCATCCTTTGGTGAAGAGGACGCGGAGACTTGTCCTCCATCCTGCAGCTGAAGTGACTGCAGCACAGCGCTCGATTCGCTCAGAGGAGCCCAACAGGTTACCACGGCAGCCTGATAATGTGTGAGCACAGCAGGAGGACGCTGCGTATGCAAAGTAAGATTCACAGTGTTCAGATCAGCCAGTCACTGACGCGTGCAGTGATGGGGAGCCAGTCACGATATCATTTCATGAAACAAAGCTGGAGGAAGGAAAACCTCTGTGCACGGCGATGAGCTTACTGCCACTTAGAAAGTTTGTTAGCTCGGTCGCTGATGGGTCAGTTACAGTCACAGCTTTACTTTCCACTGTGAGTGTGAATCCACTACCATGGGAGATTTGACTGGAATTAATTAACGTCACCACGACCTTTAATCATTTTAAATCCCGCTGATATCAGCCTTAAAGGACCGCGGTGTACGATTTACTGGCATCTAGCCGGATCGTTGCTCACCCTGGAAGAGGACACGCGACACCTGTAGATAAATAGGCTAGAAAACATAATGAATCTTCTTTTCAGGTGGTTACACGCCGATGAAAACATAGTTATGCATATCACATTTCTGTCATATTCTATAAATTGAGTCCCACTCAGTCACACACTGACACGCTGGACCTTTAAGGCTGCTGATATTCTGTATTCTCTTTATCGTCTTCGAATCCCATGAAACGACTAAAACAAACGTGTGATCAAACTCCAACGTCTGATATATGAGCCGTGTCATATGTACATGTCATGGAGCTCTGATCCTGCCGCTGTTAACGCTCCGCGGGCCACAAAATGTGTATTAATCCGCTGCTGAAAATAGTCCCCAACAAAAACACTGAGTAACGTTGTCAGCGTCCAGCTTTTTAAGAAATTATTGAGCCTTTTATAAAAATGACCTGATTTTATATTTTAATATTTCCATATTCAGTCAGAGGAGACCGAGGCGGCAGGCAGGTTAGAGAAGTCCGATCCTGTTCAGATCATATTGTTGAATTTGGTCTTTTCATGGGATTTGTTGAGCAAAAGAGACTCTTCATCCTTCAAGCGTTGGACGGTGTTGTTTGGTTTAGTTCTTTCAGTATACAGTGACTGTAGTGTCGGTGACAGTGATGTTGTGAGAGTGAGCTGCAGAAATATCCAGATTTTACTCACATCCTGGTTGTTTGATCATCACCAAAATCCTGTTTGATAAAATTCAGAAGATCATGTTTTCATTGTATCTGGACGTTTTTTTCTTCACAGACGAATCATGGACTGAATAAATGTTAACAGGATACTCCAGCTGTGCTTGTGAATCAGTTTGTTCTTCGTTCACGTGTCTGAAGGACTCTACAGAACGCTGACGTGCATCCATACGACGCAGTTTAAAAAAAGATTCTTTTTATTTCTTTGTTAAATGAAGCTAACGCAGCACACAGCAGAGACTCCCCTCCTCGCAGCAACCAGGGCAATCTGCATACATTTGCATCTTTCATTTGCCGTCGCGTGGGCGGACGCACATCCATCGACGCTGACATTTCTGACGGCTGTTAACATCCAAACCAAAGATGAGGGAAACATGTAAAGCTGAGGATATCAAAGTGAAGAGCCACTTAGCCTCTGCGCCTGTTTAAACACTCCGACACTCCGAGATCATTCAGCCGCCTCAGATCAGTGATCCCTGTTTGATTCATTTAAATCTCCTCGCGTTGGTTGTGATCAGAGACGAGCCGATAAACTGACATCTTCTTGAGCATCATCCGTGAAGAAAACTTCAGCATCACGGCGATCGGCTAATCTACTGCCAACTGGAATTTAAACGTGATGAAAGATTCAGTCTCATCTGCAGGCAGTGCGGCTCACAGCTAATGTGTTTGATTACGATGATAAACACCGCCGGGGCACAGCTCCATTTCTCCAGCGAGAAAACTTGAATATATCACTCTGGGGTAACCTTTAAAAAAAAACCGGATGTGCTGAATCAACACATTTCATCCGCGGTGGCTGTTTATATGTAGCTCACGTCTTTGGAGTCCTTCGCTTCTTTTCGATTCACACACTGTTGGTCGATGCTTGAGATGATGCTGTACGCTGACAGCCTGTGCTGTCGTCCTTGGTTCAGAGAGGGCCGTGCCATCCTTCACCTCCCTCTAAACGTCTCTTTAAACTACATGAAATAGTCAGCAAAGGTCGCTTTGTGTTTCCTCCTACATGTTCTCCAGGCCGGTAATGTTTTTAATAACCTGTCTAGTGTGTAAGTAAAGTGAGAAGTACCAAAAAACTGCAGTTCCTCTTCTCGTCCACTTGAGGCTGGCTGCAGAAGTGAGTCAGCTTTTGTTGGTGTTGCCTGAGGAAGAGTCAAAAGTTCATCAAAATCATCAGGGTTCATCCTCTGGGGAGCAAAAATGTTGGTACAAAATGTTCTGGTAGTCTTAACAGTTGTTGAGTTGTTTCATTCTGACCCAAAGGACCGACTGACACAACAGCACCGCTACCCCAAGAGCCGCGAGCACGGCTAAACTAAATTTAGACTCAAAGTCAAACAAGTCAAACATGTTGAATGAGCTGCACCTGACACACACATCCTGCAGGACAGAGTGCTGAATCAGTCAAAGATGAAACGTGGAGCAGCTTCTCGAAGAGTAAGTGACCTTCTCCTCCTCCTTTTTTCAGTCAGACTAGACGTTGTCTATTATCACTGTATCACCAGGCGTGTGAAAGAGATGCATCTGCGTGCAGAATGAATGCATTGCACATTTGTTTTACAGCGGTGTCACGACGGTCGATGGATTGAGCCCGTGCAGGATTAAATCACCCCAGTGCTGCAGGCGGATGCAGAGTTACAGCACCACTTCCATGCAGATGAATAATTCACTTTATTAGAGCCTCTTTGCGTTTGTTTTTCTTAGAATGACTGAACGGGGGGCAAACTGCAGGTCAATACATGGGTCACCATAACAGACAAAAACGAAGCCTGATGTTTACCGTGATGAAACAGAAAGCAGCACGCACCCCGCTGAGATCATCCGTCATCATCCCGTCTGTCATTACAGTAGATTGATTCTGTTTCTCGTCCTTCCTCCTCCTCTTGGCATGTTGACAATTTGGGTGACTTAAATCCCTCAATTATTCACCTCCACGTCCTCTGAACAGCGGCTTTAAAAGCCGTAATTACTGCGGCATCCAGCTGTATTGGTGCCTGCTCAGATGATGCAGGGATGAGAGTGATTGTAGCAGCAGAGATGTGAATGTTGATGAGCCGAGGCGCGCACGACGGTCCTGGAAATGTTTTTTCTTTGTGAGGATGAAGTAATTATGTTGTGATCTCAGATAAACTGAAACACTTCTGACAAATATGTTGTTATCATGAGAAAAAAGATAAAGATGACGACCCTCTGTCGACGTCTTTGTAATGCTAAAAGATGCTGGACAGGTGATGCACACCTGGCAACTGGCAACATCCATCTGCTGGTAAAGGTCATGTGACATGACTGAAAGCTCCAGAAAAGATACTAAGGTGAGATTTTTGTTGATAAAAAAAACAAACAAGTAGTACTGTCTCAGCTACCTGTTAGTACACGTCTATGTAGTACACTGTGTACATTGTGTACTTCCTGGCATAGTCTTCTAATTTAAGCAGGGTTAAAAAATTAACTCACTGCGTCAGTTTTTAAATACTCAGCATTAACTGCTGGCTGTGTAATAATGATCATATTAATGTGCTGAATCAAATTTAAAAATCACGACTGTTAGAAGGAGAAATGAGCTGAACTAGTGAAGTTTTATGATAGCAGCGTAGGTCTTAATGTGGCGTCCCTGCTTCAGTGATATAACTGTACAACAGCCAGGATTCGCTGTCTGTCAGCTCCTTCTTTAAAATCTCTGTGCTGAGTCTCCAGCTGATTAAATCAAATCACACTCTGGAGTCCTTCACAGTGTCGGTGGGTGGGTGGAATAATTACCTGTTGCATACCTGTGGGTAGACAAACTGACAGAACCACTTAATGAAAAAAAAAACCTACTGGAAACGCCGCCGTGTATACAGATCCAGAAAAAAGTCCCATTTTCCCCTCTGACAAAGTGACGTGACTCACAGGTGGAGCTCTCATACTTCTTCGACAGGCAAGAAAACTCTCTCGGTTGCCACGTCAGTACAAAGATTGACTGGTGTGAGAAAAAGTCTGATTTTTCATTTTAAAAGTCACAAATCTGTGTAGCAGCATCTGAAATGAAACACTGCCACCTGATCTCATTGTGTCCAGTCACATTCGGATGAATTCACTGTGGTGCCATGATTTCCCTGGTCAGGTGTGTTAAATACTCGCTGATTGGAAGCTTCGGTGTCTGTTGACTTTTTCTGTGCTGCTCTTGGACAGAGACGAAGCTTCAACCTACTCGACGTGCCGACTACTTCCAGATTTGTTTCCCTTTTGGACTAACCACAAACACAACATGAACCAGAACATCTTTGACGAACCTCGTTTGAACGAGCTGCTGCTGTCGATTCGAGGTAAGCCCCAAACAACCCAATGCCAGTCTGTCTTCAGTCAGGCACACACACAGCAACTACTTCACTGATTCTGGTGAAACTGGGTCATATTTTATTGCCGTGTCGTGCCAGAACCGGAGCTGTGCAAGGAGGCAATGTGGTGAGGCGCAGCAGGTTCTGTGGACGTAATGACTGAAGAGTAAATCTGGGACTGACTTTTAGTGGTTGGTGAGAGCTTGGACTGCTGTTGGACTAGTCAGTAATATTGTTTCTTCGTTTTCTCCACACGCTGCTCTTTGAGTTGAAGGACTGTAGCCGTACAAGGTTATCCAGTGTGTAAAACAAGCCATCACATTCATCTACAAGGGTCACGGCACATTTAACAGATAATACTCTCTGCTTCTGTCGGCTCCGTAGGCATCAAGCTACTCCCCACGTGTGCTTATCACTGGCACGGTGTCAAAGGTCACGGAGCTCAAAGACAACAGTTAGTAGATCTGACTTCAGTTCATGGAAACATCCTGTGGGCTGTTGTCTGGGGAGACGTGAAGCTATAAGAGGAGCTCGTCTCATTACACAGCAGCAGTGGGGTAACAGTGGAGTTTCTTTCCGCTTCGACTTGAAGCCTCCGATGTTTTGTCACGACGCTCCGCTGGTGGGAATAGATCTCTCCTCTCATAGCAGACTGCTGGTAATTATCCAGCCCACCTACAGTTTATAATCTGAGCGGCTGTGGAGATGTTTCTCACCGCGGAGCTCGGATTCAAACAGATGAGTGATTAGATGGCAGAGTTATCTAATAGCTAATTATCAGCCCACCTACAGCATGTACTGTAGGAGAGAGCGCAGTCAGTCCAGCGTCACTCCTCCTCCTCTTCCTCCTCCTCCTCTCTTTCATTCATCTGAAGATCTAACGGATGCACTTCATTTCGTTCGTGTGTGGGCTTGTTAATTTAGAAGATCAGATATTGGATCCTGGCGCTTCGGCAGAACAGCTCATTACAATCAATTAACATTCAAGAACGTGTTCTCTGTACTCCTGACAATATTAGAGCCGAGGATAACTCTTAAAGGCCCAATCAGACAACTACAAAAATGGCATCATACTGTATAAAAAGCCAGTAAATGGACCTTTGAGCTCACATTATTCTGTTTTCAAAGGTCAAGAATGAAGTAACATTAGTACTTTTATTACAGGAACAGTGTGTACAGATGCAACATGGTGGTTTCTAGATATAAAGGGCTCGTTCTGAGCTGATGATAACAAAAAGATTCTTATTTTCAGGTGATTATACACCAATAAAAACACAGTTATGCATATTATAAGACATTTCCTCTGTATTCTTCAAACAGAGCCTCCTAAATCTGACACACTGGACCTTTTTAAAAAGACCCGTCAGTCTATTTCTGCAGGTTTTCTACCGGCATGTGGCCGGTTACATGGTTTCAAAATCGAGGCCACCGCCTTAAAAGGAGTGCAGGTGACTCATCGACGACAGGTCGACAGGTTATGGTAACTCTCAATCAGCTGACAGTGAAGTTTTATGCAGCAACAGTTAGTAGCAATTGTTGGGGGGCAAATCCAGGCAGAGCAGGATGCCGATATATATAATATGCACACTTTGCCTCCTCTGCATGAAACTGAAGATTTAATCAACAGAGCATCGACGGATGATCTACGTCTTTATTCTGAGTCTTAACCTGCTTATCAGAGGGATTTAAAACTGGCAGGAGACAAAAGATCTTAATTAATAGTCGAGGTTGGCTGGACTCAGCCGTGTCGAAGGCCTGCACCCTCTTCCTCCTCCTCTTCCTCCCCGCTCTCCGCCTGCCTGATAAGAGCGCACAGAGAAAATCAATTTATTATTGGAAAGCGAGGCTGTAAGGTGGTTCAGCCGTGATAAGTGATATGTATCAGGATGAACACAGGCTCTTCTGTGTGGAGGCAGACGGGGAGGAGAGGCTGGAAATGTTTGGGAGGGAGAAGATGCGCTCGTCGTCTTCGGATAATCCTTTAAAAAAGTCGACGGCGTCTTCTGGCAGCCATGTTTTAAAAAGTTGTCCTCCACTGTTATTTCTCTGTCAAAGATTAGCTCTGTTTCTCCAGAGACTCTTATTTTTTCCATTAGAGATTAAACCAGTGTTATCTCCTATTAAGAAGGGAAGGTGGGGAGAGTCAAGGTGCTCTTAAACCGAAGCTGTGAGACTGTAGAGAAATCTGATAAATATTCTCTGCAAACCCAGAGAACTGCTGCTCCATCTTGTCTCTTATTTGTCTTCCTTCCTCCGTCTGATGTCTCCTCTTTATCTTCCAACCACCATCTTCGATCTGTCAGAACATCCGGTCAATCACAGACACCTGACAGCTATCAATGCGGCACCAAGCAGAAATTCAAGATCTGCATTCAGGAAAATTTGGTTAAATCTTGTTTGTTGATATTTTATCAACAAATAGACGAAAACTTCAGCTAACAGTCGGCGATGACCGATATAGTTTGAAGGATTCGGTATGCTCTTGCCAAAAACTAAAACTGACTTCTTGCCTGCTCACTCTCTCCGTCGTTCTTCTTAGCTGAGCCCGGTTTCATTGCCCAGCTCCGGTTCTAGCACGACTCTGTTCCCTAAAGTTATCTCATGTTGTTTCTCTCCTCATAGTCTCGCACTTCAAACTCTCCTACCCCTGCACAGCAGGAAAAACATTACGTAAACTGAGTGTGATTATCTATCTGAAAGTTTCAAAAACCTGATGGAGGACAGACGTGTCAGGAGGTTTCAGGGGCTTGAAACATATTAGAGCTTAAGCATTAGTTAGTTTGTACCTCAGTGGGTAGGACGAGGTTTAAGGGATTAAAAACATAAAATGACAGCAGTCATGTCATCGTTTAGAAAGAGAAATTGCTCTCATGAAGGGACTAAAGCGACGTGAATAAACCTCTCGGCTCAGAGAAACTGCTGCTCTCCTGTAAGAAGCGCCACCATCTTGTTTGCAGCCTCAGTTCATTTAAAGCATCAGCTCCCTCAGCTCTGTTATAATGTAATGTAATTTAGAAGAGATGCCTCCAGATGCCCAAATGCCAGTTTTCTCCTGATCAGACTAAATGACTTGGACTCTGCCGAGGCGTTACGCAACGTGCACGGCTCAGTATCGGGTCTTTTCGGGATGGTTTATGAAAATTGCCCGTATTTTCAATCATATATAATCATCCCTGTAAGAAGCCTCTATTTTCCTCCAGGGATCACCTAAGCCTGTCCCATTATAGTCGATATCATGAGGCTTTCTCCGGCTAAAGTCTCTCATTTGCCCTGTGGCACACCTCCCATTACACATGGCTCCAGGCTGACATTTACAGAAGCCTCCTACTCGTTGTTATCGCACACACAGAGATGGTAACGCTACGTTCTGCTCAGCGGGGGCCTCCCATCTCATTCTCTCTGAAATGATTGTCTCTGTTTTTCTTTCCCTTCTTCTTCCATCTTCAATCTGCTGCCGCGTCTCGCAGTCGTCGTCGGCCTCTCTTCAACTCTGTCAGCTCATTTTAATTTCATAAGATTAAAAGGATTTCACACAGTCAATGTGAAATGACGCTCACAGCAGCATATTGATCAGTTTACCTTTAATCCAGGTGACAGGCAGAGGAACAAAGATGCTTTGACGCTAGCCTGGCAGGGTGTCGATAGACGGCATTACCGCCGCATCTGTTGTGCAATTCGGTGCCTGGTGACAGTTTTATGAGTCTGAGCAAAAGAGGAAATAAACCCTGAAAATATGACCACAAATCTTTAGGGTAAACACTTTTTTTAACGTCGTGACAGCAGGATTTATATGTCAACCCCACAGCAGAGTAAAGTAGATTATGGCCAAGTGTAGCAGCAATCATTAGAGTCCTCCCAGCCATGCAGATGCCTTTAAAAGGCCAATGTATTCACCAACAACAAGGCAAGACGGATGTTTTCTAGCTACAATCTAAAGCCAGTTAAATGTCTACTAAAAGGAACATGAATAATGTATTTTTCAAATAGATCTATTTAACCTAACGTAGCTTTTCTGTATTTATTTGTTTTGTTCACAGGGAGCAGCAGAGCTGAGTTAGAGCTGACAGCTGCACTTTAATTTCCCCACCGGGCAGATCTTAGTTTAAGAAAACATCGCCATCCTTCCTTTCATTTATTATTTCATAATGTAGGCGTTGTGAAGCCCTGCAAGACTTGATTAAAGGCAGCGCAAATGAAATTGACTTCACTAGTATGAAAGTCTAGCACGCATGTTTAACGCCGTGCACCGAGCCAGACGCTAAATTGTTTTAACAATATGTAGAAAATAAAGCGACACTCAACCCGAGACCTTCACCTTAACCCGCGACGCCCTCGTTGGAATTCAGGAGCCGGTTTGTGGATATTAGAGAGAAATCCTCTCCGCGGTGACAAATTGAAACTTAAGAGAGAAAAAGCGAACAGCTGTGATTGAACGCTCCATCCAGAGAAAGCTGAAATCACCCGTGTTAATCTTTTTCCCTTCTTGTCCCTTTGGTATCTCAGTGTGAAGCTTCACAGACAGGCTGAGCTTGTAAACAGCAGCACAGATATTTTTGAATTATTTTTAGTTATCTCTAGTCAAACCCGGTGTTCCCATGAAGTCGGATTTTAAATTAATTCACTTTTAGTGTCAAACATATTCCAGAAGTTTCATTTTACTTTTTATTAATGGTAATATTTTGTTTTATTTATAGATCAGTAATTATCATTAATCAGAGCGGTGTGTATCCCCTGATAAACCCTCATAATAAAATGCTAATTAAAGATTTATATTAATAAAGCTATTAACTACAACTTTAATTATTGATTTGGTTTGGTGTGGCTGATGTATTTTATTTGTACAGTAAATTAATAACCACTTATTTTCCATTTTCCATCCAGAGCTGTGACAATGTGAGAGAGGCATCATTGTAAATACAATACCTGTTTTTTTCTTTCCAGCTGAAGTTTCCGAGTTCAGGTTTCAGTGTTTACATGCAATGTGATGTAATATGTCTGGTGTACACGTGCTCCTCTGTGTTTAATCAGGCAGAGCTGTGCAACATATGCAAAAGTGCTGAATATGAAAATATATTTTCCAAACAAACTCTCCGTAGAGCTCCAGTTCAACTCAGAAGCCGGAGGGCAAGAAAGAGCGATGCCAGAAAGCAATCAAGTAAAATCATTTGCATGGTTCAACTTTTCTATTGATCGCTTTGGAAAGGTTTAAACTACGTCTCTGCAAACAATCAGGCTCCAACGTACAGACAGATAACAGGAATAAATGTGCCTGTCGCAGCAGCGGTGCACAAACAAACCACACAAAGAACAGTGCAAAAGTGTCAACACACAAATCTGCCCCTTTATAAACACAGCAGCACAGGTGTGAGAAATGAATGTAATTAGTTTCATATTCTTCAAACTGAAAAAGTGAGACTGCTCATGTACTGCACTGTAGTATCACTTTGGTCCCTGCTTTGTAATTACCTCCACCTACGCCGTGTTTTTATTTTCAGGTTTGTAATTATATCCATATTTATCATGTGCTGCACCGAGCACAGATGGAGAGTTACAGTCACAATGAATAATTCACCACGCACAGCAAAGATGAAGGGATATATCTTTCTGCCGTTAGAGCAACTTAAAACCCGTCGTATCGGTGAATCGGAGATGGGAACCATCTACAGCACCGCCCACGCTGTTTTTACATATAATCACATTTAATATCATAATCATATTCGCCACATTCAGCATAATGCACCACGTTCCACCATATTAAAGCGTCTCTCTGTATCCATCAGTGAATCTAGTTTAGTCACAGCTCAGCGCCGTAATCACATCCATATTCAGATCCCATCCACATTTCTGCTCGTCCGTATTGACAGCGACCGAGTCAAACCAGGTGTTAAAGGTCGTCCACAGCTCGGTGCAATTACTCACACCGTGTCCCTGCAACAGATCAGTGATCTGCTGTTTGTGTCCCAAGGTCAAAGCACAGTGATGGATTATTAGTTTACACCACTCTGAACTGCACGGGACAGAGACAGATTTCAGTGAATTGGGAAAAGGTTGTTTTCTCTTGGATCTCTCCACGCCAACGCCGCAGAGCGGCCAAGGAAAAATGACCTCCGTGTTCTCCCGAGTGGGCCGATGAACCTCGATCAGAATCACTTTGATCATCGTGCACAACAAGAGTGCAGGAATTTGTCTTCGGGCTGACATTGTTGAGACACGGTGAACAAAATAAAAGAGACAGATATGGATAAGACAAACAGAGCCAATAGGTCAAAAGAGAAACATTAACCATATATTGAACTTTAATTGACTCTGACTGGAAGACGTGACGTTTCACATTCATGCCACCAACAATACAAGTTCAACTAAAAGAAATTCTTAGTTTAGATTTGATTGAGGGTAACATAAGAAAACAACCCACGTCTGTCACGATATTCTGATTCAGGCGTTGCTGGAAAATAAGTCAAAAGTTGAACTGGCATTGTTTTCAGTTCAGAGTTGATGATTCATCTTTTTTCAGACGGGCTGGTGAAGTAAAACTGTCTGATAACTCACCAGGAAAAAAAGAAATATCAGTCCAAAAACACCTTTGTGAGACATAAAAATATACATTTTATGCTTTTCCTGTTTGGTTTAGTTAATTTTAGACAAGCCTCTTGCACAACAAGACCTCCAAGATGACAAAATACATCCTGTTTGCCTTCCTGAATGACACATTTTCGGTATAAAGTTAAGTTTAGGCAACACTGAGTTGAGTATCACTTACATAAGCAGCTTTCTGAAACAACTGATGCGTTTGCTTTTCTCGCTTTCTTTTCTTATTGCATCATTTGCGCAGCAGAAATGTCAAAACTTTTTCGGATTTGCTGCCACAGAGTTGCGTGTGAACTTTGGTTTGGTTTGGTGCTGGACTGACGGCCGTTTCTTTATGTGCATCAAAGGTGAAGCTGGTGTCAAGCTGCAGCTGAAATAGTTGCGACAGCTTGTACGCCAGCTGAGCAGAAAATTCCTCCGATACCCTTTTGTCATGAAGTGAGACAATGACTGTTGTCAGACCTGTCAAAGGTTGCAGGGAAGGTGCTATGCAAGATTAGTGGACTGAGTCAGAACTGGCGTCTGAACTCAGCCATGATTTTTCAACCTGGTGTTTGTCTGATCAGTTTCGATTGAATAACAATATCCTGTGTTCCTGTCCGTTACTAAAGCAGAAGAAGACAGAAGCAGGTTTTTGGGACTGTGTGTGGACAGTGTTGACGTACAAATGGCAGATGCCGGGACCGTAAACGAGCAAACGCAGCAAAGAATGTTTACTTGATTAATTGATAGAATATTCAACAGAATATTTGATTAGCAAAATATTAGATAGCTGCAGCCCTGCACAAAACTAATCAAAGTAAAAAAGGATACTACAGTGGGATGATTAGGGGTCAAGAGGAGGGATGAGTGTGGTCAATTGCTGGAGGATGAACAGGAGCTGAAGGTTTGTTGGGGGTCGTGTACGGTGGGATGATTGGGGTCGAGGTGAAGGATGAGGAGGCTCAATTGCTTGGGGAAGAGCAGAGGCTGATTAGAGTCTGGAGCAGTAGGAGCAGCGGGCACATCTCGATGAGCTTACAGCTTCATCATCGCATTGTGTTTCCTACAACAGAAGGAGAATTACTCAAGTATCCGGTAAAGATCCACGTAAATATGGGGAGAATGTGCAAACTCCTGAAGGGACCTGGGATGGACGAGGTTCAGACCCAGGATCGCTGCGGAGGGAGTGCAGGGTTAGACACACTTATATAGACTGAGAGATGTGTGGCCTTAGTTTTAATAACTTCTTGGTTGCACTTGGGTGAAGTTGGCGTACTTACAAGAAACACGTTCTCTGTGGTCTGAAATTCACATGTAAAATTAGCGGAGAGACTGTGCGATGAACCGTACTTGGAAAAAAACACTTGGATGGCGAGGTCCATCGAGACTCATCTTGCCGACATAAACGCAGCAATATGTTGGTGGTGCACACAGTGAACAGAGCCGTCTTCATCCAGTTTGTACTATATGTAGCGTTTATGCTGTGAAACATGAAACAGATGATCTGTGCTCAAATGACTTTGCAATGCCTTTGCAACATGCAGCCGCTCTGAGCCGGCAGTTCAGAGACTTGACATACAAACAACAGTTTAGTGTGGACGTCCATGTTTTCCTGAAGCTTTTAGATCAAAAGTTGGGAAAACCCATTCGAAACTTCGACTTGCAATTGATTGCAGCATAAAGCGTTGACCCAAGTGTAAGATTTCCTTAATTCTCCTCGACTGCTAATATAAATAAGAATAGTAAATCCCGTTAATATTTAATGTCTGTGCAAGGAGCTCTGAGAGTCGTCTCCTCTGTGCTTCCTTTTTCATCGCTAAATAATTAATAATGCCGCCGTGTTTTGCCTCAAAATTCGTTTGATTCTTGTTTATGACGCTCTTTGCTCTCGACGGCGTTCATCTGTTTGGGATTGTTGTGCTTGAGAGGTGCAGCAGATCTCTGGAGACTCACCTGGGAAGGAAAACAACAACCTGAGTTTTTGTGGGTTTTTTTTGCTGTGGGCTTTTCATGTTCAGTCACGGTTCAGCTGCACACACACACAATAAAAGCAGCTTGTTACATCAAGCCTCACCGTGTCTCCTTGTACGACAATGAGAGTCGGGAGGGCTGAACGCTTCCTCGCAGCTCTAAAAGCAGTTTATAAACAGAAAAATGACTGCAGGATCAGAAATGGGGGAATATTGAAAGAATCATGAACATCTGCAGAGAGGCAACAAAACACGCACCATCCATCCCCTCGTGTTTCACAAACAGAACAGGGCAGAAAATCCTCATCAGAGACGGATACCTGGCGGGTTTCTTTGCCTGACGGAGTCAGCCTTGAAGCTCGACCCTAGAAGATGATGCAGCACGGTGACTTTCAAAAAGTATTCAGCTCTTTCCTTTTTATTCATCTGGTGAGATTTGCATCAGCGCCAAAGTCGACCCGGCCCATTAAGCAACATAAGCATCTGTTTGGGGCCACACCTGCCGCTGAAGGGCCTCCGGAAAGGCAGCATCGTGATGCAGGCGGTGAACTTAATCTGGCCACATGCTGCGCACATCTGAGACTCACAGCGAGCGAGTTTTGTCAGTGTCACCTGTTAACACTCCCGAGTATTGAGAGGGAAAATGAAAAATCATCTTGTTGTTGGAGGTTGTGACTAACTTTGGATTAACTATGCAAACATCCTGCACTTCTGCAGAGATGCTGTGTTTCATCGAGTTGTTCTGACTCCATTTGTTCAGCTGCTTTGTCTTACTAACCTCTGCCCTCATGTCAGACCCCGCTACCTGCCCACCGTATGGTCTAATCATCTCACCAATCCCCCCTCCCGTATACAGTACTCCCAGGTGAGCGTCACCTTTTTGCCACATTGCCTTCCGTATGTTTTTTATCTCGTTCCAGCCTCATCTTTGTTTTTTCCGGTCTACCTGGCTCGGTTCTACGAGTTCGTGACTGTGTTTTGAGGCTCACCTACCCACCGCGGTCCCCTCGGTTTTGTTTGGCTGCCTTCCAGGTAATGACTGTGCACGTTGCTGGCTCAAATTCAATGCTAATTGCTAATCAAAAATTCTGAAAGACACTTTATAATCACTGTGAGCACTGCATTGTTGGTGCAGTAGCAAGGGTGCAAATTATATACTTAAATAGTGCTTAACTATTCATGACTCATGATGCATACATTAATGCAGGATGAAGTCACTATGACTACGTGAATTGGCTCAGTTTAGTAGCCAGGCTGGCTGGACTGTGAGGTCAGAGCACCAGGGGAGTGTTTGTACCACCACCAGAGAAGAGGAGGTTTTCAGATCTGAGCTCTGGGGGGAATGCTGATGGGAAGCGGAGCCAGTGTGGTGCCAGAACCGGAGCTGGGCGAGTGGCTACTGGGCTTAGCAGCCTCTAAGGATGTAGCTAATGCTGAAGAGACCGAAATGGACGTTGACTGAGGAAGAAGAGAAAAGGAGGGAAGGAGTGAGCAAGAAGACGCCGGACAAGAGTAAATCTGGGACTGACTTTTAGTGGTTGGTGAGAGCTTGGTGACAGACGGCGAGCTGGGCTGACTGCTGCTGGTGACCTGGTTGATGTTTGGCTGTTAGCAAAGTTGTCGAAACTGGGGGGTGATAAATCGCCAAAAATTTCTACATAATGTTGCTTTGATATCAAATTTGTTTTCAGAAACCAAAATATAAATACATGTGTTGTTCACACATGCATGCACAGAGCAGGTGCAGTCCTATCATCCTGTCTTACAATAATATTTCATCCGCTGGTTCATTTCTGCCTCCTCTGATCCATAAAAACAGTAAAATCAGGAGAGCAGATGGCGCAGACCTGGACGTTACATTACTTCATAATCACGTTCAGCAGGAATACCAGCCGTCTGACACCCAAACCGCTCTCTCTGCCCGATGAGAAGTGTCATGTATTTAACACAAAGCTGGAATCTCCTCACATCGCACACAAACTGCTAATTAGAGGGAATAAATTCACACATGGCTGAAAGAAAACACCTGCAGTCATAATGAGATCTGCTCCGTATTCATTTCAACATCATTTGCTTGTTTATTCCCATTCGCAGCAGTCGGAGACCCGTGGCTCTTTTCATTCCCGTGTATTAGATCTGGGCCGGCCTGCTGTCCATCGTAGCCACTTAGCTGTGACGCAGACGAACAGCGGCGTTCTGCTACTCGATTTCCTCCTCTTTAATGTCCAGCAGGCTGCGCCGTGGTCAGTCGGTTTATGCGCTGCTGGCAGTCCTCATTCTGTCAGGATGATTGTTTCATTATATTTATTGTGTCAGTTTGCTCCAGTATGACCTCAGCTGGGACATTTTTGTTCAGTTTTATGTCTCTTTCCATCACACTGCTCTCTAACACCAACATATGTCTAAGCAAATGTTTCCATGGCTTCCTCTGTGCAGCAGCGCCAAGATTGAAAAGTGGCTGATGGTACCACTTTCCACTTTTATTCCTACTGACTCTTGACATATGCCACCTCTGACTATAATATGCTGCTACCGTGTGTGACTCATGCACGACTTGCTCCTCGTGCTCCATTGACGAATAGACACTTTTTTGCTGCTGTTCTTTTGCTGTGATGTCAGTTATGATCCACTGACAGGTGCCACTTCTTGTAATAAATAAATAAATGTATTAGTTTGTGTTCCAGGATGTTTCCATTAGTACAGAGTACTGCTGTCACAATTCAAGTGCAGCCTACTACTTTTTCTCTTTTGCCAAATTGCAACCCGGAGCTTTAGCATCAACGCTGCTCTTTGTTAGTGAACTAGTAAAAGTGGAGTTGGACGCGTCCTAAACGTACTTGTGCTGCGTACTTTAGCCCGTGCACTATAGATTAGGGCCTGATGTTTCAGCTTTATAACAGGTAAGACTTCTTGGATGTGGACTAACTGATTAGTTTGAACTTCTCCACCTCTTTTAACATTGAGGACCGTCCCTGAGGGAGTGCACGATGAGTGGATGAGGACTGAAGTACCGGAGCAGTTCCAGTCTAACACAGACTGTATAACACCGCCGGTAGATCTTTACCGGCCGCTTTAATCCTCCTCGCTCAGGAGCCTCTGTGTTTGTCCACACCATCGTCAGCTCATTTTTCCATCTGATCCAGACAGCCGGATGAAAGGCAATCACTCTGCGGCCCGGCGGTCTGTGTTTTCAGGTGAGAAGGTTTCATTATGTTGATTTCCCAGGAGCCTCACATCTCCTCAGCACGGCCCTTTGTTGGGCCATTTCTGTTTAGTTTCTCAGTCCTTCTCATTACTCTGCAGCCCAATACCAAACCACATGGATCAACAAATGACTCTGAAGCTCTATTTATATCCTATAATACCTGTTATTCTTGTGTTCTAATACCAGAAAGCTCTCTGCCTCTCTCTCTCTATAATATCATTTACTTTTATACTCCTTGCTGCTGTAAAACCAGCAGCAGCCATTAATCACAGTGTTTGTTTTCCACACAGCCTGCAGTCTGTTACGGCCACCTCTTCCCAGAAGGCCGCTGGCTCACAGCTTGTTACTGTGTCAACTCGCTGACCACCCACGACTCTGTCTGTGCATGCATCCACCCCGGCGCCTGAGGCTCATGGGTAATCTTTCACCCGCTGTCTGCGCGTAAACAGAAGTGTCTTAATCCATCGTTTGATATGTCGCCTCGCTAGCCAAGACTCCAAACCCCCCCCCTCCCACTCAGCCTTAATTAACCGCTCACAGTCGGAACAAATAATTACAGCTAATATGATTTAAAAGGAGTATTATTAAAAAGCTCTTTACAGGATTCAAGGGGGAGATAATGGTGCTAATGATGCTTAGAGTGAGTAATCATGTTACAGGGAGTCTTTTGAAGGGTTTTTCAGGGACTGCTCTGTTTATTTCATATGATTGTAATGCATTATTGTTTTTTAGTCCCATCTGCGCCGTGTGTTTGTGCTCCATGTCCTGACTTTTTGGAAAAACCCACATTCAATTTCAGAAGAGACACTAATCACCGTCTCCCAATCTCCTGGAGATTGGGTCTTTGTACCGCTGTGAGTGCAAATGAATCGGAGCAGCCTGGAGTGATCCTAATCAATTCAACTGAGTGTTTTTCTGCGAACGCGTCAACGCAGAATGTGCTGATTAGGATCGACAAAAAAAAAGAAAAGACACGAATATGACGATGATTCTATTTTCTTCCTGGGTCGGGGATTTAATTTAGATTTCTGCCGTGTCCCATCGTCTGTCTTTGAAAAAACAATTCTCATAACAGAGGTGGCGACTGACGGAGGAAAGCCGAATGAAATAACATTTTGTCGTCTCGCAGAGAGTTAGAAAAGAAGATTGATACCGCTATCACGTCTGTGCGATAAGTGTGAAACTACAACCTGCAGCTGGTTAGCGTAGCTTAGCATTAAGACTGCAAACAGGGGGAAACAGAAGAGTAGAGTTTATACATAAACGCTTAGATATTTATTTTTTACTGTAAGGATATGATTCGATATAAAATAATTAACGTATAATTATGTTGCTTGTTTTAGTCTCATCTCTTCTATTCAAAACAAGCTAAACAGTTTCTCCTATCACTGCATCCTGTCAGCACACTCATTATACTGTAATTTACTAATTAGTAAACACGCATTAATATAAAGAACATGGTTTTCTGTCCCAGCGATCAAACAGTATGCAAATCATCCGGGTTTATTGGTGGAGAATACTAATTAGAATTGTAAATCTTCTTCAATGGTTGAGATATTTTAGCTGTAATTTAATCATCGATTAATATGTTAAAGAAAGTTTCCCAGTCTCCGTCTGACCTTTACAGTTCTTCTTTGCCACACAGCACATCTACATTGTTTTTTAATGAGCAGACAGCGGCTGTAGAAATTAAATATACTATCCTAAGGTTGTATTAGCATAATGCACATATATATATATAATATATATATGCAGTGCTGCTTTGTTTTCCTTAAGCAAACACTGATTATAATTAGTGATTCCGACTCGCTCTGCTGCAGAAACAAAGAGAGGCTGGATGATAGCGGGTGTATTATTTGTTGAAGTGTGGGAGTGTGTGTGTTTGACCTTATGAACGTGTTTATTCTCATCACACACAGATACATTTCTAATCTAACTGTTCTGACCCGGCTGCTCTTTGCTAACCTGTAATGGCTCATCTCGGGCCATGAAAGAGGAATCAGCCCCGCAGAATGAAGGTATTTTAATTCTGCAATCTGCATAATGAACTTTAAGCTGCTGAACCTCGACTATGAATTTCTCCCTGCTTCACACACACACATTTTTTTTCTTACCGTAACCGTAACAGGCTGCAGCCGGCTGATAGCAGGCCTTCAGTCACGGAGGACAGAGCCGTGATGTTTCTATCAGCAGACAGACGAATGAATGAACTTCCAACTGTGTCTCTGAGCCTCTGAAGCCACGTCACTCCTCCTCGCTCTGCTCTCTCACCTCCTCATCCCTTCTTCTGTCAGCCCTTCCCTTTGTCTCCTTCCTGCTCTTATAGAAACTGTTGTCACTCCCGGAAGAATGTGTTTAATTCATCCATCATCCCCTTTAACTTCTCTCTTTGTGTGCCGCAGGAGCTGTGAAATATTTCCATTAATCATTTCAGAGTTGACGGACGGCTCATGAGGTTTTGGTGTATGGTGGCGGTGTGCGTTTGGACTTCATCCAGAAGCTGCTGTTGAAGCTGAGCTCAGAGCTGCTGCAGCAGCCTGAAGCTGTTTGTCTGATCATTAGCTCGCCAGATGTTTCTGCACATCAAATACCGCTCAAAATAATCCTGAAACTCTTTGGTTAGATCTAAATACCTCAACATTTCAACATAAAGGTTTGAGAAAACAGAAATACTGGCGGTCCAAGGTGAAGAATGGACGTCATATCCGTGACGTCACCCACAGCTTTCTGTGGAGTCGTGACTCTGATGAGTCGTGATGTTGCTGCTGTTGAATAGGTGAGAAAAACTCACCCTCAGCACAGACGTCCGGAACAAGTAAATCATTTTATATATCATTATATTCTAATGCAGCTGCGCTGTCGATCAGGAGTTATTTTAGGTGATGTGATTCTTACCCAGCACAGTTTGTTTAGCCGGAGCTGCTGTCTGCAGCTGGTGTGCCGGCTCGCTCGCTCAGATCGTCCTCTCTGCTCGTGAGCTGAGCTGCAGCAACTTTAGCGACGGTTTGCAGACCCACGTTGTAACGTTGGTATTTGTCAGGACTGGATTTCTCCAGAGTCTCTAACTGCACCGTTAACTGAAACCCGAGTACACGACATAATCCAGCGGGAAGCTTCTTTCAAAACTTATTTGGAAAAATATTTTTCACATAAATGTCATTTCCAGGAGTCTGCGTTACCTCAGCGCTATTAGATGCAAATAAATCAGACACAACACTAGAGGAAGAGAAAAGGCATTGACCTTTTGACAAATTTTCAGACAGTCGTCATTACACCGACCGTCTGTGTTGATTTCAACCTGGCCACATCACCGATTTCTGCAGTACAGCAGCTTTTCAACAAGCTGAAGTTTAAACTTGTGATCCATTTTGGGGATAATCAGACCGGTTTCAAGAGACTAAATGGGGAAAATGTTCTTAACTCTCAAAATAGCACGTCCTCATTTCATTCATCTGCAAAGCTCGTGACCTCCTAAGTGTTGTGAAGACATTTGAGACATAAACCGGATTAACAGAAATATAAATAAACCAAAGTTGGAACTCGACGGGATGAACAGCTTTTAGCAGCCACCTACAAACCTTTAAGAAAATGTGCATGAATCATAAAGTTTTATGCGCATATCTACAAGTGTACAGCTGGAAAGTTTGGGAATTTAAAAAAAGGGGAGAAGGGATTCAAGAGCGGAAAGTAGAGGACCGTGGAGGAAGGAGGAAGAGGAGGAGGGCGAGGAGGGAAAAAAGTGGGCAAGAAGAAGAGTTGATGTGAGAAAGTGGACGTCAGAGAGGAAGGGAGAAAGAGAAAATTGTCAGAGGAAGAAGAATCCAGAGAAAGTCTGTCAAGGTGAAGGGGGGGACAGCTTTACTTTTCCCTTTGTGTAGCTCCCCGGGGTATTTCCATTTGTCCCTCTTCCTCTCTCCCGCTCTCATTTTTCTTGACATCAAATAGAGATTCCCTGGTGATGTTTCCACCTCCCCGTCTTCTCCAAGTCATTTGGCATTTATTTTAAGCCTGAAGAGATGCTGGAAAACCTTCCATGTTCATTTTACCCTGGGCTGAGTGTGGATGTGGTGTCCGCTTCCTGTCATTATCTCCCCTCTTTCCATCCCATATGTACTTTTCTGCCTGTTTTTTTCCTTCCCTCCTTCTTTCTTTGCAGATTGGGGCTCCAATCAGGGCGAGCAATCTGCAGCATTACACCCACAGACGGCTGCCTCGGTCTCTCTCTTGTGGATACGGAGTCAGAAATAGATAGTCCTCATTGAAACAAACTCCCTCCAGCGTTGTGACTCACCTGTCCATCATGATAAACACAAAAAAGCTTTAAAACTCCACAAACATGCCCTTGTTATTGCCTCTTACCTCCCGTTATCACTACAAATCCTGCTCTGGCTTTCTATGATGTGTGGAGTTTAAAGGACAGAGTCGCATCACATTAATGTTCAGGAGTTTTTAATGAGTTGGGCAAGTGCAGTGATTATAATTAAAGGATCCATGTGTATGATTTAGTGGCATCTAGTGGTTAAGTTGTTGATTGTAACTTCCTTGCCTCACCCTCTCCTTCCTTGCATGAAACTTTCAGGGATTAGGGAAAAGCCCTATTGTCAGTCAGTGTTCAGTTTGTCTGGGAAGAGAAGGTTTTCAGTCCCGGTGCAGGGAAATAATGACAGTGTTGTGCCAGAACTGGAGCTGGGCAAGCAGACTCAGGTTGGACTGAAACACAAACGCACCAGGATGGCCGAGTGGTTAAGGCGTTGGACTTAAGATCCAATGGGCGAATGCCCACGTGGGTTCAAACCCCACTCCTGGTAGATAAATGTTTGTTTGTCCACAGACTGTTTAATGTTGCGGTTGTCTTCCACAACCTTACAGATTAATTTCTGGAGGTAGAGCAGGTTGTCCACGAATCAGATCATCGGTCCCCGGCTTCTCCAGTCTGCATGTTGAAGTGTCCTCGTGCAAGATACTGAACCCAAATTGCTCCTTGTAAGTCGCTTTGGATAAAAGCATCAGCTAAATGTAAAAAAAAAAAAAAAAGAGTGAAGTGGATGTTGACAGAGGAAGCTAAGAAGAGAAAAGGAGGGAGCGAGCGAGAAGCTGCCAGACGAGAGCGTACACCTGGGACTGACTTCTAGTGGTTGGTGAGAGCTCGGTGAAATAAAAGGCTGAAAGACAGACGCGAGCTGAAAAAAGAAAGTAAGTAACATTAGCTGGCAGACGTACGTAGCGTAGCGTCTTGTTTGATGCTTGGCTGTCGACTGGCTCATTTTTGATCAAGAGTGATGTAATCAGAGTAGAATACAGGTGTAGAGCTGTCCGTATTTACCACAGTGGGATTGCACTCTGAAGTCGGAGATCCTCGCACATTCAGAGTAGTTCAGAGTCTCTCAAAGGGTGAAAGAAAGCTTCCTACTTTGTTTATGAGTTCAGCTGAAGCTCTGCTGTTATCCTGATGAGGGAGTCAGGCCCTTAAACTCGGTTTGAAAGTTATCAAAAGAACTCCCTATAGAAACTCCTGAATAACAGCTATTTATACCAGACACCATTTGCTACCCAAACACTTGGCTGGCACAGCTGCGAGATGAAACAAGTTGTAAAGTACAGTCACATTTCTCACAGGAAGCCACAGAGAGTTTAGTTGGAACAGTGGAATGGATAAATAAATATAGAGATATATTAGATGAATATTTGGCAGGAGGACAAAAAAACAAAATTAGTGCTAATGTTGCTCCTTCTGCTGCACACTGAATTTGCATTGTGCAGTTCAGCTCTTTCTCGAACAAATCATTATCTATACCTGCCTGTCGTCCACGCCGTAACGCGGCTTTAATATCAAGTTTTTTTTTATGAACCAGTATAAAAACTGACATCAGTGCAGATGAAAGCGTTGCAGAATATTGCTCCAGGTTTCATTTACTTTACGTGTACATCTTTCACGTCGTTAAATCCTTTCAGGGTTTGTCTTTGTTAGTGGAAAGCTTCGGCAAATTCAGTTTAATTACTGGCTCTCCCAACAATTAGAGGATTGTTTCCCACGTCTCTAACACTGATGAGCTGGTTCAAAGGGAAACACGACGGATACTGTGATATTTCACTGTTGCTACATTTACATTTTGTCATGCTGTCTCTTCTCCGGCTGAAACAATCACACTAACTACTCCCGTCGCGTTTGCCAAATGGAATCAAACGTGGAAACTTGCGTTTTCTAAATGCCACAGAGCTGAATGGCTCATCAGAGAACGATGAAACAGATTTCATATGCAAATAAAAACAGGCACATGGTGCTAAAGGAAATTAACAACTACACGAGGGTCATTTGTGTCTGGTCTCATCTCAGGTTTAGAAAACTCTGCTTGTAATTCTGCTGCGGTTGTGCCATCCTCCTCTGTGGGGATTTTTTATGTGTGAAAATTAAGTCAAGAAAATGCAAAAATGCACATCACAGAGTGAAAACTAGCCCTTCAGGAAACACAAACCAGGACGAACAGGGTCTGATTTGGAGAGTCTGGGGTACAAATGAATCACAACTTCTCCTGCAGCGCCTCCTCTCTGCCTGACCTGTGCTGACACGGGTCAGCGGACGAGATTGTTTTGTGGTCACAGGGAGAAGAAAATAAAAACAAGAGTTTGGAAACTTGTGGAGAAGCTCTGCGGCCGACTGTCAGAGACACTAATTGGTTTTGCTGCCTGAGGTGGAAAACAGAGCGACCGCTCTGCTGGATCCACGGCTGGAGCTGCAGGTGATTGACAGCTGAGGGGTAAAAGACTGATGCTGGAGGCCAGGCAGAGGGCTGTGAACTGCTGGAAAAAGATTTATTTGGTGACCAGGAAGGTGCAGGACTGTGAGGACACGGGTGCAGGATGAGGTGAGGGCTGGGATCAGGGCTGGAGGTGGGCCTGAGGACTGATCTGAACTCAAGTTAAAGTTAGACGCAACTTAATAACTAAATAACCTTTCACTTCACTACATTTCCCAGGAGTCACTCAGAAAGAGTAAACCTTTGATTTATATTTGTAGGTTAGCTGAAAGAAATTCGAGTTTTGAGACATTAAAAAATGCTGGAATGAGTTTTCACACTCCAGCACAGCAGGTGGCAGCATGCAAATTTACATTAGTGTGTAGCCTGCAAAGAAGAAGAAGCAGAGGAAAGCTACAAGTTGCAGGAAGGTTCAGAGTTTTTGCTTCTCATTTGAAAACACTGAAATGTTGATCTGTGAGACGGGACTGAAGGTTTGGAGGACTGGAGGATGGCTGCATGTTTTGAGAAAGCGTGTGCACAGGTGAGAAAGTGTGAAAGTATTAAATCCTGAAGGAAAACTTTGTGGCAACAAACATATTTTTCAAAGAGCAGAGAGCACCGGGTTATTTTTCTTCATGTTTCTTGACGGGGAACAGAAAACTTCTCTGAAACTCACAAAGCCGGGTCAGCGTCCCTCCTCTGGGACAGTTTAACCCTGAGTCTGAGCTGTAAGAAATGTCCTGATGGCAGCTCTATCTTCATCCTCCATTTTGGGGTTTTGAAAGAGCTTTTTCTCCGCTGGCAGCTGTAGCTCGTCTGAGGTCACTTTCCATCACGTTTGGATGAGAGAGGAGCTTTCTTTCAAATGTCTGTTTACTCCACAAAGGTGTCTGACCTCCTGAAATGTTGTCAGGTCTTGCTTTTCATTTTCTTTGCTGCTCTAGGAAAGGTCAGAGGATCCCAAAACAGAGCTGACTTCATGAGAGGAAGATTTTCTGTGGTTTTACTTTGAAACTCCGTGTCAGGTTGCATCTTTGCGTTTTACTTTTGAAAGTTTGCTAAAATCTTAAAAAGCTAAAATCATTGTTCAGTCGGGAAGCAGGACATGTCAGCGCTGCTTAGTGAACTGAATATTACTGTACCTCCACCACTGCAATCTGTCTCTCTTCCTCTCTCGTCTCCTCTCACCTCAGGCTGTGTTGTAATATTCAGCTCACTGTACTGAAATCCAAACTCTGCCTCGAGTCACAAGACAGGATAACACAGCGATTACTTCAATAATTCAACACTAGTTGAAACAATGCTGAAATATTTAATTCAAAATCAGTTTTTTCCCTCGTAGTCCTGCAAATCATTCGAATTATAAATCTAACACGACAAACTGAGACGACAAATATTGGAATATTTGATTCATTAATTCCAAAATAAAACCCCGACAGTGATGGCTGGAGGCAGGGGTTTACTTTCTAACGCCCGGCTGACTCACAGGACCGAGCTGAGTAAACACGTTATCGTCGTAGGAGGAATGAAGGAGGCAGGAAGGGACAAGGGAAGGAAATGAGGTATAAAGAGGAAAAGATTACACAGCTCAGCGAGCATTTGATAGACTGTGAGAAAAGATGTTTGGATCTCAATTTGCTAAATGATACAAACATCAACATTAGCGCTATTTTTAGGTATTAAATCTGCTGATTATGTGATGTCAGATCGGAGAGTTGCCCTATCACGGCAACTGCTTATCAGTACTGCTTTTTAGGGAGACTTGGAGACATTAAACCAAAGAATAAAACAGTACAGTGTGCAGATCAGGCGTCTGGATTTCAGCTATCATAACACTGCAGGCTGCACGTGAATGCAGGAGTTTTGGATTAGACGTAGAGCTCATTTTACCAACTTTATAAACTGTTGCCTGGTTGAATCTACAGATGCATCGCTGTAGTCTATAAGATCTGAGGTCAACAATCATGTCTGCTGCTCTGTGAGAATTTCAGCTCAGAAAAAGTTGTGCCTGTTTTGTTTTTTTTTTAGTTAATCCAGCAGGGTTTTAAAATATTTATTTAGTTCAGGTATGTAGGAACATTTTTGTAATCCATAAATCAGCGGTGTCCAAACTTTTTTTACCTCAGAGAGCGAAAACTGAAACTTAATGGTGTACCGCAAACGGCTAGTGTTAATAAATGAAGATTTTACATATTTAAAGAGCGTTTTTACCTCACAAAGCATAAACCAACATGAACAGTAATTTATTCTGTAATTTAAATAAATAATTTAACCTCATGGGGGGTATTTTCCACCAAATCCTGCATGTTTTAGTCTGACACACACATATTCGTTCCACTGTGACGTGATGACCACATTAGTGATATTTTAGATTGTATATAAATACAAAGGACCGTGTTTGTGGTCCAACCAAACAGAAAAACTCACGATGATGGTGTCATTATGCAGTTAGCACAGTTAGGTCGTCATCACCTTTCCTCCCAGGTGAAAATCATGTTGACGATTGAAAGGCTCCCCGAGGTGGCAGGAGTTGCTCACCTGAGATATTAAAACTTTCAGATAATCGCTGCACCACTAGACCAAAGCTCAATCTGCAAAATAAACCCACTCTTTAATGAGCTTTTTCTAATTTACCCCCTGTGGTGGGGGCAGTTTGATGCTCCCGACAGACAACCCGCTGCTCCCTCGAGTATTTTTATGACATTTTCTTTTAATGACGCCTTCAATGTCTCATTGACAACTCTAAATCTGTATGTTCTGGTCATTAGCTTAACTATTTTTAACTTTTTTAAGACTTCACATTTTCCTGCGTCACTTTTAGAATTGAAAACTTGAAAACTCACCCGCCTCTCCAAATTACGATATTCTAGGAATTCTGGATGTGCTTGATCTCTTTAAAGGTGTTTGAACTGAAGACCTTTGTGATACTAAGAAATTAGTTTTTCCAAATTCAAACACGTCAGTGAAATTGAGGGGGAAAAAAGCAAATTCATCAGAACCGAATCGGCTTTTGAATGATGCAGACGATCATCTGAGCTCTGGAGGTGTTTAACTGGCAGTCAGAATAAGCAGAAACAGTAAACGTCTGAAATAACTGCGCGCCCCAGCAGTGATTTTTTTTTTTTTTTAGCTTTTCTTTGTTGTTCACTTCTCGCACTTTTCTGCTTTCACTGCCTTTATTTTGTTTTAATCCTCTCTCTCTCTCTCTCTCTCTCTCCAGTTTAAGCATTAAACCGTACAGAAGGGTGGTCTGATATCCTGCAGTAAATATTCATTAATTATTCCGTCAGAAGCAGCTTTCTGTTGCACAAAAACACCCTTTGATTCATCCGGCTTTTATTACAGGTCAGTCTTAGTTTCCTTGTTTAATCCCTCCTTCTGCAAAATACAACTGACATCCCCTTTTTTTTTTTTTTTTTGGTTTACTCCTGAGCGTTTTTCCACCCTTGTGTTTGTCTCTGATAACATTTACAGGGAAATAAGCAGTTTGCAGCAACGCATGCTGATTGAATTCACTTTTTAAGATGCTTAAAATCATCTTAAAGCATGAAACCTTCCACACACTCTCCCTTTCACCTCCTATATTCACATCCCCAGTTCAAGGGTGTTAACCGGCTTGTCAAGGACAATCCTGTAAATGTGGCCAAGCAGATGAACGTCTGCAAACATTTGTACTGTTCTGTGATGTAAAAATACTTTTACTCAAGCAATATCACACAATGTGTTGTGATTCTCTTCAATTAGCGAATGGCAGCTGTGCCGGTATTCAGTATAACAGCACGACCTTGAGTGTGATATTGCTTTTATTCCACAGTTCAAGCACCATTTATTAGTTAACAGTCAATTGGGACAAAAAAACAACACAAATATTTCCGTGACTGAGCCCAACAACACATCAACATTTTCCTGAACACTAGCTTGCAAGCTGCTTTGTAACCTGTACGTAAGAATTTGCCTCAGTCATATGGTCGTCTCCCACTAAAATAACGCTGGTAGCGACTTCTTGAGTTGTTGAGGCAACAAAATCCAAAATGGAAAGGTTGTGTAGAGATACAGTTTATCTTTATGGGATATATTGATGCTGAACTGATGTGTTTTTACGGACACGTAAGGATATTTCTTAAAGGGAGTTTGGTGTCATATTTTCCCCGGACAGCGCAGGGAGCTTTAGTTTCAAGCTGCTAATGTTTGTCTTATCAGCACTAGTTAAATGTTAAGGTATGATGAGGTTGTCTGACATTGACTGCTGTTTGTTATTGGTTGTGTATTCATTGCCGATGGCGGCTGATGGGGTTTATTCTCAGCTAATCGTGTTCAGTTTCTAAATGTGTTCATCTTCATGGTGCAAAGCGCTCGTGAAACGCCTCTTGTCCCGTCAAATTACTACTTCAGAGTTGCATAATTTCAGGACAAAGATGAACCATCGCGGGTAAAGTCACCGTGGCCTCTGTGTCATTTCATCTTCGTACACCATTTCTTCCACTTTCTCTTTCATCCGATGCTCCTCGAGAGAAGGCCGGCATCATCCTGACGATTGTGATACTGGATGAATTACTTTGCTTTTTGTGTGGGGTGTGTGTGTGTGTGTGTGTGTGTCGTGTTGGGTTCAAGGCAATCTGCTGCTGCTTTTTACTGTCCTGCTGCAATTGTTGCAAAATTGATTTTCGTCTCTGCTACAATGCAAAGGCAGGCAAGCAGGCACAGACAAGTTGAATAGCTTCACACAAAAGGCAAGACAGGCACCCAGATCTCATCTCATCTCATCCATAAAAGAAAGGGCCATTACATGGAGAATGTATGGGAGAGGAGACACGGCAGAACGGCCCGGCGTCTTAACGCCGGCTGAGAGGAGCTCGCTGCTGCAGCTCAGGGATTATTCAGAGAGATGGATGGAAATAAACAGGTTTAATATAGACTGAGCTGTCAGACAATGATCCATATATACAGTAAATGAAATGCCTGGAGGCCTGAGACTTTCTGATAAAGGGTAATAACATACGTATATACTCACATTCACACTCAGGTACTGATACATATTCCCAAACTGGCATGAGTAATCTATCACAGGCTCAGGGGAAGGCTGTGTGTTGATATGGCCACTCGACAATCTGCCCATTTGAATAGAGAGTGTGCCGAGAATCTGTACGCAGTGTATTTATGCAGCAGAGCGTATAGACTGAGCTCTGCCTCCCGCCTGCTCCACCTCCAGGATGATTCCCAATGCACAGCTTCGGATAATCTCGAGCTGCAGAGATAAACTTATCCTGGGTGGTCGAGGCACGTCAGCAGGTCATGAGGTCGTTTATAGAATATGGGAATGTGTTTACTTTTTTCCATGATGTTTAATCATGGCGTCTCTGTCTGTTCTCACACTCTGCTGTATCTTTGTGACCCAGGTACGTAACTCACACACCACCAGCTATTTCACTGACTTTGGTGAAACTGAAATGAAATGAAATCCTGGTTTCCTGACGGACAGTAAAATAGATTTGTGTGGAATATAGCATAATGTCAGCTCAGTTTGCCAGCCAGGTGTTTGTACCACAGGTGTTTTAGGCCACCAGGAAAAGGAGGTTGTTAAGGTCTGGAGCGTTGGTAGAGCTGGTGTCGTGCTAGAACCGGAGCTCAGCTAGCTCGGCTAGAACCGACGAAGTTCAAGAGATGTAATCCGGTGTTTTATTATTATATATGATTTTTATTTTACTGCTGTAGATGTTTTGGTTGAGCTCTTTTAAACTGCTTTCTACACTGTTGGCTAGTTTAATATACATCAATGCATCACAGTCTGAGTCCATATGTTTGTTGCTGCGCCGTTCTGTGAAGGCTCTCTGTCGTTTCCACTTGGATGAGACGTCTTCATGGATGTAAATCCAGGTCTAGGTGCCCCAGATTAAACATTTGTTTTTAAGTACAGTACCTGAGATGACTAGATAACTTCCTTCTTCTGAATGCTTAGTCTACGTGCAACATTTCTTCTGTCAGCGTTAAACCTTTTGTTTATATTTGCTGCAGCACCAGCACTCGTCTCAGCGCTGCAAATATTATGAGCTGCTCTGCATGACAGCATCAGCTAAAAGCCTGAAATGTAGATGGAGAGATTGTGTCTGCATCATGATGGACGAGGCACCTCGAGAGAGACAGGCGAAGACAAACACAGACAGATATAGACGGAGGCAGACCGAGCGAGCCGGAGTCGTGGTGGATGGGGGAGAAGAGCTGAACTCAGCGCAGCCACAGAGGGGCTCGTGACAGACAGACTGTTTCTCCCTGCTCGGCTGCTTTAATGACGGGCGGCAAACTCATTCAGCAGGACAAACAAATCACCGGGACAAACCTCAGCAGGCGTCTGCCCTCACACACACACACACACACACACACTAACGCTGCTCCCTGCTGGAAAATCTATAACTCTGCCGGGGTCCTTGAGTAGGAATAAAACTGCACACATGTAAAAACTGGAGGGTTTGTCCATTTGTCTGCTTCTGCAGGGAGGTTAGTGTTTCAACACGCCTTTATGTCGCCCAGTCGATACACTCTTCAGGTCTCTCCTTCTCTCTGGGATAAATCTCAGCTTTTATGGTTTATTGGAGCTTGACATGCTTCATGAAAACCTGCTCATTATCTCTGAGCGCTGTTTTGTTAACTAATGTCTGCTTTTTATCAGAGAAGGTGGTGAAGAAGATGATTGCAAAGAAAAGCTTAATACAACGTTACGAGGGCTGGCAACAGATAACTGAATGTTTTGGGAATTATTTCATAACGGCGTACAGAAAGGAAACCTCACACCTGTTTTATAGCAGCATGACGAGTTTTTATTGTTGTTACAAGTATCTGTAACAAACGAAACATAAAGGTTATGTAATTACTTCGGCCAAAGGTTGAACTCACAGCTGTTTGTTCTCTTAAAGTTTTCAGTTGTTTATTTTTATTGCCGAAGTCAAAAACCTCCAAAGAAAACGGAACCAGCATCGTTCTTTTTATTGCTTCATTTTCCAGACAGAAGTTATGTCATAGCTTGTTTTTGTTATGATTACCGTTACAGCTTTATTGGACTTATCGGACAATAAAGTTTTTAATTATCTTGGTAAGTCACTCTAAATTGATGAGAAAGTTGTTGCTCGTTTGGCTCAGAGTGAGTTTAGAGTTCAGGTTGAAACAAAAGCAACATATAATTACAGAAACATTCAAATATGTTCAGTAGTTTGAGCTGCCATATGCTTTGCTGTAGCTGCTCGAGGTTTTAACTAATATTTTATTCACAGTATGTAATGTGCTTTAATCCAGTGGTTGGTTCCCAGTTTGGGATCGAGCTTCTCTCAAAGGTTCACAAGATAAATCTGGAGGGTTGTGAGATGCTCAAGAAGCAAATCTTTACTCATTTTTTGGACTTTTTGGATCTAAAACATGATGAGGAGCCTCAGATAGACGCTGCTTTTTGTAATGCTGCGTTCATCATAAGTTTGAAACATTGACTTAACTTGTGATCTTATTCCTGTTAGATGGAGGCAACAGAGATGAACAACAAAGCCACGACAACTTCAAATTTGAAGACTGATGATGATGTCGAGGGGATGGTGAGTTCATGTTTTAATGTTGCTGATCGTTCACTCACCATATGAAGATGTTTAAACATGGTTTGGTTGGTTAATTGATAATCAAATGATTATTTCTTCCAATTAATTTCATAGAAAATGAAGAAAAACAAACAACTTGTTTTTACGGCGTTCGTCAGCACCAATGTTGCTCAGCGGCTGCTCAGCGGCCAGAAAGGTCGTGCGTTGATTGACAGGTGTGATGGACTTGTGAACATCGCAGCTAATTTTGACAAATAGCTCCGTGTGTGCAGCATCGCAGACTGCAGCGGCGTGAAATGAGCTTTAATTACTGCCAGTTATTACAGCTCTGACCATGTTTGTTTGGCTTGCAGACGAGCTGAATGTGATGTTGAAGGTGAACGTCTCCAAACATTGTGCACGACGTGTGCAGGTGCATCTGCTATTTAAAGTATCTCCCGAACATGATTGACCTCCTGCTTTCTCTGTCTTTATATCCAGATTTAATTTCAGCAAAGAGTCATAATTACCAGTTTCAGATGTCTGATGGGAGTTAAGAGCTCTTTACTGTTTGTTTTGTTTGTTGTGCTTATTTTATAATGGACGCCCACATGTTTTTAAATTACACAGGCTTGTGGGTGAACAACTGCAATGAAACTCACTTTAATCAGAAGTGACAGAGTAAACTGAAAATTTATTTTCAGAGTGGCAATAATGATGTAGAACATAAACCTAAAACTAAACGGATATGAAGTTTACGGTGGCCCTGAAGGTCAAAACACATTTCACAAAACTCAACAGTTTTTTAAATTTTGTCACATTTTCAGAAAACATGACAACATTTCAGAAAACACGACAACATTGCGGAACGTGTGACCACCATGCTGTTGCATTTCACCAAATGCAACAGCATTTCGGAAAACACAATATTATTAAGTATTTCAACATTTTGTGTTTCCTGAAATGTGTTTTGACTCTCAGGGCTGCCGTGAAATACTGATTCAATATTTAACTTTTCCAGTCCCTTATACCGCTGATCACTGCCTCTGTTTGCTCTGTCACCTGAATTTAGACTGAATAAGACACAACAAAAACTTTGATATGTACTTTAATCAAGCGTTTAACGCAATGTATCAGGACTGTGTGTATCAGATCGGTGCACACGTGTACTCACTGATACCTGATCCCTCATTTTAGACATTATTGTAGGCATTTCTGATCCCTGTATCAGTAACAACTCTTCCCAGCATTGTAGAAGTGTAGGAGAGAGTTTCTGTTTGACAATCTGACCGACGCCTCTGCTGAATCATCCTGACAGCTTTAGAGTGAGAACCAGAGTGAGTTTAATCATTTTGGTCAAACCTGCAGTCGGCAGCTCACTGTGCTGTCTGCAGTTTCTGTATATTCAAATCCTCCATCGTAAAAAACGATGCATGAATTCAGCTTCCCATTTCGAATGCACGTTCTGTAGCTTTCTGTGGACAAAGCCACCAGTGAAACGCTGCATTATGAATATTCATATATTCATTCAATAACTGCAGAAAGTTTTTAATTTGCAGTTTTTGTAGTTTGCTTTGGGTAAAAGCTGCAGTAAAAAGATCCTTTATGAATATCATTTTCATTATCTGGACATTACACTCAGAGAGTTTCCTCCTCTCTAAAATCTGTCTGTGCTCTTTCCAGTTACCTGAGGGAATACTTACACAGGTGAGAAAATAATACATCAGTCTTTTAGCGCTGATTCAAGCTCAAAGTGTTCAGATTGTACAGCGTTCAACAGAAAAGCTCTCCTGGCTCCGATACAACGCTTGCAGTTATCTCTGCTGGCTGCTTCTCATTCTCACACCTCCACCATATCTCATCACCATTTTTTTTTTCATGTAATTAGACATAATTGCTTTTCTGCAGCAGAAATCATTCATGCGGATAATCTCTCATTTGTCTCAGTGAGAAAAATGAATGTTAGATTACGTAGATTTACACTTTAATGGAGTTTGGCGTACTTTACGGCACACACGTGCCACATTCAGGCTGATGTGTGTGTACTTCTGCAGAGTGTTTTTTAAATGATTCAGGACTAATCACACTTCCAATAAATCAGAATTTGAAGCAACTAGAGTGAGAACACAAAGTGACAAATATTGTGGATATATCACAGAGATCCTGGAAAGAATTTAAAAGTACTTTTTACATTTACAAACTTAATTAGTCATGAGACCCAAATGCCGAAGCTCAGAAATAAGTATTTAAGCTACACTACATAGAAATTATTTTTTGTGTTTGTGTAGTACCAGTGTGCTAAATATGGACAGTTAGACACATATATTTGTTATGATTTTATTACTTATGATCAAGAACTATCGAGTCAACATTACAGCTAAACCACTAAAAGTCCCAGATTTATTCTTGTCTTGAGGCTTCTTGCTTGTTGACATTCTCCTTTTCTCTTCTTAGCTTCCTTCATCAGACGTCCTCTTCCATCTCTTCTCCTCATCATGTCCGGAGAAGCTGCTTGTCTAGCTCAGGTTCTGGCACGACACCGGCTCTGGTTCCTATCAGCATTTTCCCACGGTCCGGGCAGCACGGCTAACAAACTGAGCTAACTGATAGCTAACAGCAACAGTTTACTTCACTGTCCATCAGGAAACCCCGTAAATCACAAGGAGTTGAGGTGAAAAACGTAGTCTTCCGTTTAATTTTACATGCTGTAGCGTGTCGTGTATCACACGTATCTCACTTTTGGATCATGATTGACAGGTGGCCTAACGTGTAGAAAGCTTTAACTGTCGGGTGAATCTTTTAGTGTTGAGGGGAGCTCGCTAATGAAAGAGGCAGAAAAAGAAAGCCGAGTGTTGTGGAAATGTACTCTAACATTATTCTTTTTTTCTCTTCATCTCTTTACTAGAAACAACAACAGTTTTGATGTTATTGAAACGCTGTTAAGTGGAGCTGAAGAAGCACTTTGACACCGTTTGCAAGCCTGAATGTGAAACGTCTGATAGACTTCGAGAGGTCAAGTGGTGCTTATGTGCTGCTGTGTTCATATTTTCTAACTGTGGAAAAAACAGTGTCAGCTGAGTTTGATTTATGTCTTTCTTTCCTTGTAAATACAAAAGAAATAAACATAAAATAGTTAAGACACTGCAAAAAAAGCCCCTCCTGTTTTATCAGCACTTTGTCCTGTAATGTGTTTTTATTGCTTGCTGTGGACTTTTTACTGTTTTTATTGTTTGTTTTTATATTATTTCCTGTCTTATCTTTCTTACGTCTTATCTTTCAGCACCTTGTAATTCTTGATTTCTTTTCAGAAAATTTCTGAAAAATTTGGAGAAAAAAGTCTGAATTTCATGAAATTTTCGAAAAAAAAAAAAGTGCAATTTTTTTTCGGGGAAAAAAGTGTGAATTTTTCTGAAAACAAGTGCGAATTTTTCGGGGAAAAAAGTGAATTTTTCGTAAAAAAGAAGTGCAAATTTTTCGGAAAAAAATGAATTTTTCTGAAAAAAAGAAGTGAATTTTTTGGAAAAAAATGAATTTTTTGAAAACAAGTGCGAATTTTTCGGGAAAAAAAAGTGCAACTTTTTCTGAAAAAAAGTTTTTTTTTTTTGGAAAAAAGTTCGGATTTTTCAGGGAAAAAAGTGTGAATTTTTAAATAAAAACAGATTTTTTTTTTTTTTAAAAGTGAATTTTTCGGAAAAAAAAGTGTGAATTTTTCGGGAAAAAAGTGTGAATTTTTCGGGAAAAAAGTGTGAATTTTTCTGAAAAAGTGCACATTTTTCAAAAAAAGTGTGATTTTTTTTCAAAAAGAAGTGTGATTTTTTTTTTTAAAAAAGTGATTTTTTTTCTCAAAAAGTGTGAATTTTTCGAACAAAAATTGTGATTTTTTTTTTTGGAAAAAAAGTGAATTTCCTGGAAAAAGTGTGAATTTTTCTGAAAAAGTGAAATTTTCGGGAAAAAAAGTGCGAATTTTTCGGGAAGAAAAAAAGTGCAACTTTTTCGTGAAAAAAAGTGTGATTTTTTTCAAACAAAAAGTGTGATTTTTTTCAAACAAAAAGTGTGATTTTTTTTCAAAAAAAAAAAGAGTGGGAATTTTTCGGGAAAAAAAGTGCAAATTTTTTCCGAAACAAAAAGTGAGAATTTTTCGTGAAAAAAAGTGCAATTTTTTCCGGAACAAAAAGTGCACATTTTTCGGGGAAAAAAGTGCAAATTTTTCGGGAAAAAAAGTGAATTTTTCGAACAGAAAGTGTGATTTTTTTTTCAAAAAAACTGATTTTTGAAAAAAAAAGTGTGAATTTTTCAGTAAAAAGTGTGAATTTTTTCGGGAAAAAAAAGTTCGAATTTTCTGGAAAAAAAAGTGTGAATTTTTCTCAAAAAGTGTGAATTTTTCGAACAAAAATTGTGATTTTTTTTTTGGAAAAAAAGTGAATTTCCTGGAAAATGAATTTTTCTGAAAAAGTGAAATTTTCGGGAAAAAAAGTGCGAATTTTTCGGGAAGAAAAAAAGTGCAACTTTTTCGTGAAAAAAAGTGTGAATTTTTCGTGAAAAAAAGTGTGATTTTTTTCAAACAAAAAGTGTGATTTTTTTTTTCAAAAAAAAGAGTGCGAATTTTTCGGGAAAAAAAGTGCGAATTTTTTCCGGAACAAAGAGTGAGAATTTTTCGTGAAAAAAAGTGCATTTTTTTTCGGAAAAAAGTGCACATTTTTCGGGAAAAAAAGTGCGAATTTTTTGGGAAAAAACGTGAATTTTTCGAACAAAAAGTGTGATTTTTTTTTTCAAAAAAAGTGAATTTTTCGGTAAAAATGTGAATTTTTTGAACAAAGTGTGATTTTTTTTCGAACAAAAAGTGTGAATTAAAAAAAAAAAAAAAACCCTGGAATTTTCCGGAAAAAAAAGTGTGAATTTTTCAGGAAAAAAAGTGTGAATTTTTCTGAAAAAGTGCAAATTTTTCGAACAAAAAGTGTGATTTTTTTTTTTTTTTAAAAAGTGATTTTTTTTTCTCAAAAAGTGTGAATTTTTCGATCAAAAATTGTGATTTTTTTTTTTGGAAAAAAAGTGAATTTCCTGGAAAAAGTGTGAATTTTTCTGAAAGTGAAATTTTCGGGAAAAAAAGTCCGAATTTTTCGGGAAGAAAAAAAGTGCGAATTTTTCGTGAAAAAAAGTGACTTTTTCAAACAAAAAGTGTGATTTTTTTCAAACAAAAAAAAGAGTGGGAATTTTTCGGGAAAAAAAGTGCGAATTTCCTGGAAAATGTGTGAATTTTTCTTTTCGGAAAAAAGTGCACATTTTTCGGAAAAAAGTGTGAATTTTTCGGAAGAAAAGTGAGAATTTTTCGGAAAATAGTGCGATTTTTTTCAGAAAAAAGTGAATTTTTTGTGAAAAAAAGTGCAAATTTTTTTCGGAAAAAAGTGCAGATTTTTCGGGAAAAAAAGTGTGAATTTTTTGGAAAATGCGAATTTTTTGGGAAAAAGTGTGAATTTTTCGTGAAAAAAAGCGTGATTTTTTCGGAAAAAAGTGTGGATTTTTCAGGGAAAAAGAGTGAATTTTTCGAATAGGAAGTGTGATTTTTTTTTTTAAAAAGTGATTTTTAAAACAAAAAAAAGTGATTTTTTTTCGGAAAAAAGTGCGATTTTTTTCAAACAAAAAGTGTGATTTTTTTTTTTTTCTTTAAATGATTTATTTGCAAAAACAAGTGTGAATTTTTCGGAAAAAAAGTGTGAATTTTTCGGAAAAAAAAGTGTGAATTTTCCGGAAAAAAGTGTGAATTTTTTGGAAAAAAGTGTGAATTTTTCGGAAAAGTGCTTTTTTTTTTTGGAAAAAAGTGCAGATTTTTCGGAAAATAGTGCGGTTTTTTTTTGGAAAAAACTGAATTTTTTGAAAACAAGTTCGAATTTTTCGGGAAAAAAAAGTGCAACTTTTTCTGAAAAAAAGGGTTTTTTTTGGAAAAAAGTTCGGATTTTTCAGGGAAAAAGTTTGAATTTTTCAAAAAAATTTTTTTTTTAAAAAGTGAATTTTTCGGAAAAAAAAGTTTGAATTTTCTGGAAAAGGAAGTGTGAATTTTTCGGGAAAAAAGTGTGAATTTTTCGGGAAAAAAGTGTGAATTTTTCTGAAAAAGTGCAAATTTTTCGAACAAAAAGTGTGATTTTTTTTCAAAAAAAAGTGTGATTTTTTTTCAAAAAAGTGTGATTTTTTTTCAAAAAAAGTGATTTTTTTTTCAAAAAGTGTGAATTTTTCGAACAAAAATTGTGATTTTTTTTTTGGAAAAAAAGTGAATTTCCTGGAAAAAGTGTGAATTTTTCTGAAAAAGTGAAATTTTCGGAAAAAAAAGTGCGAATTTTTCGGGAAGAAAAAAAGTACGAATTTTTCGTGAAAAAAAGTGAATTTTTCGTGAAAAAAATTGTGAATTTTTCAAACAAAAAGTGTGATTTTTTTCAAACAAAAAGTGTGATTTTTTTTTGAACAAAGTGCGATTTTTTCGAACAAAAAGTGTGAATTAAAAAAAAAAAAAACCCTGGAATTTTCCGGAAAAAAAAGTGTGAATTTTTCAGGGAAAAAAAGTGTGAATTTTTTGGAAAAAAGTGCAGATTTTTCAGGAAAAAAAGTTTAAATTTTCGGAAAATAGTGTGATTTTTTTCGAAAAAAAAAGTGAATTTTTTTGGAAAAAGTGAGAATTTTTCGGAAAATAGTGCATTTTTTTCGGAAAAAACTGCGAATTTTTCGGGAAAAAGTGTGAATTTTTTGTGAAAAAAAGTGTGATTTTTTGGGAAAAAAGTGTGGATTTTTCAGGGAAAAAAGTGTGCATTTTTTGGAAAAAAGTGAATTTTTCGAACGAAAAGTGTGATTTTTTTCAAAAAAAAAAAGTGGGAATTTTTTCCGGAACAAAAAGTGAGAATTTTTTGGGAAAAAAAGTGCATTTTTTTCGGAAAAAAGTGCAGATTTTTTGGGAAAAAAAAGTGCGAATTTCTCGGGGAAAAAAGTTAATTTTTCGAACAAAAAGTGTGAATTTTTAACAAAAAGTGTGATTTTTTTCAAAAAAAACCCTGATTTTTTTCAAAAAAAAGGAATTTTTCGGGAAAAAAGTGAGAATTTTTCAGAAAAAATGTGAATTTTTTGAACAAAGTGTGATTTTTTTCGAACAAAAAGTGACTTTTCAAAAAAACCCTGATTTTTTTCAAAAAATAAAGTGTTAATTTTTTTGGAAAAAAAGACAATTTTTCGGAAAATAGTGCGATTTTGTTGGAAAAAAGTGTGAATTTTTCAGAAGAAAAGTGAGAATTTTTCGGAAAATAGTGCGATTTTTTTCGGAAAAAAGTGAATGTTTCAGAAAAAAGTGTGAATTTTTCGAACAAAAAGTGTGATTTTTTTTTTAAAAAAGTGTGATTTTTTTTCGGAAAAAAGTGCGAATTTTTCGAAAAAAAGTGAATTTTTCGAACAAAAAGTGCGATTTTTTTCGAACAAAAAGTGTGATTTTTTTTTTTTTTAAAAAGTGAATTTTTCGGAAAAAAAAGTGTGAATTTTTCGGAAAAAAAGTGAATTTTCTGGGGGAAAAAAGTGTGAATTTTCTGAAAAAAGCCAGAATTTTCTGAAAAAGTGTGATTTTTCTGAAAAATAAAGTGAATTTTCTGAAAAAAAGTGTGAATTTTCTGAAAAATAGTCTGAATTTTCTGAAAAATGATCAGAATTCTCCGAAAATAAGGCAGAATTCTGAGTGTAAAAGTTAAAATTTGGAGGAAAAAGTCAGAATTTCATGAAAAACGCCAGAGTTTTCTGAAAAAAAGTGTGAATTTTCTGAAAAATAAAGTCTGAATTTTCTGAAAAATGATCAGAATTCTCCGAAAATAAAGCAGAATTCTGAGTGTAAAAGTTAAAATTTGGAGGAAAAAGTCAGAATTTCATGAAAAAAGCCAGAGTTTTCTGAAAAAAGTGTGAATTTTCTGAAAAATAAAGTCTGAATTTTCTGAAAAATGAACAGAATTCTCCGAAAATAAGGCAGAATTCTGAGTGTAAAAGTTAAAATTTGGAGGAAAAAGTCAGAATTCCATGAAAAAAGCCAGAGTTTTCTGAAAAAAAGTGTGAATTTTCTGAAAAATAAAGTCTGAATTTTCTGAAAAATGAACAGAATTCTCCGAAAATAAGGCAGAATTCTGAGTGTAAAAGTTAAAATTTGGAGGAAAAAGTCAGAATTTCATGAAAAACGCCAGAGTTTTCTGAAAAAAAGTGTGAATTTTCTGAAAAATAAAGTCTGAATTTTCTGAAAAATGATCAGAATTCTCCGAAAATAAGGCAGAATTCTGAGTGTAAAAGTTAAAATTTGGAGGAAAAAGTCAGAATTCCATGAAAAAAGCCAGAGTTTTCTGAAAAAAGTGTGAATTTTCTGAAAAATAAAGTCTGAATTTTCTGAAAAATGAACAGAATTCTCCAAAAATAAGGCAGAATTCTGAGTGTAAAAGTTAAAATTTGGAGGAAAAAGTCAGAATTCCATGAAAAAAGCCAGAGTTTTCTGAAAAAAAGTGTGAATTTTCTGAAAAATAAAGTCTGAATTTTCTGAAAAATGATCAGAATTCTCCGAAAATAAGGCAGAATTCTGAAAGGAAAAAAAGTTTTCTGAAAAAAAGTGTGTAAAATTTTTCCCGAAAAATTCACATTTTTTTACCCCAAAATTCGCATTTTTTTTCTTGCGAAAAATTCACACTTTTCTCCGAAAAATTCACACTTTTTTTTTCTCCCAAAAAATTCGCTTTTTTTTTTGCACTTTTTTTTCCTGAAAAATTTGCACTTCTTTTTCCCGGAAAAATTCATTTTTTTTTTTTGAAAAAAAAATCGAATTTTTTTTTTCCGAAAAATTCGCACTTTTTTTTCCCCGAAAAATTCACATTTTTTTCCCCGAAAAATTCGCACTTTTTTTTTTACGAAAAATTCGCACTTTTTTTCTCCGAAAAATTCACACTTTTTTTTTCTCCGAAAAATTCACTTTTTTTTTCTCCGAAAAAATTGCACTTTTTTTTCCCCAGAAAAATTCACACTTTTTTTTCTCCGAAAAATTCACTTTTTTTTTTTCTCCGAAAAATTCACACTTTTTTTTCTCCCAAAAAATTTGCTTTTTTTTCGCACTTTTTTTCCGAAAAATTCACACTTTTTTTCCTGGAAAAAATTGCATTTTTTTTTTTAAAAAAATAGATTTTTTTTTTTTTCAAAAAATTCGCACTTTTTTTTTTCCCCGAAAAATTCACACTTTTTTTTTCTCCGAAAAATTCACTTTTTTTTCTGCGAAAAATTCACACTTTTCTCCGAAAAATTCACACTTTTTTTTTCGCACTTTTTTTTCCTGAAAAATTTGCACTTCTTTTTCCCGGAAAAATTCATTTTTTTTTTTTGAAAAAAAATCGAATTTTTTTTTTCCGAAAAATTCGCACTTTTTTTTCCCCGAAAAATTCACATTTTTTGCCCCGAAAAATTCGCACTTTTTTTTTTTACGAAAAATTCGCACTTTTTTTCTCAGAAAAATTCACACTTTTTTTTTCTCCGAAAAATTCACTTTTTTTTTCTCCGAAAAAATTGCACTTTTTTTCCCCCAGAAAAATTCACACTTTTTTTTCTCCGAAAAATTCACTTTTTTTTTTTCTCCGAAAAATTCACACTTTTTGTTCTCCCAAAAAATTTGCTTTTTTTTCGCACTTTTTTTCCGAAAAATTCACACTTTTTTTCCCGGAAAAAATTGCATTTTTTTTTTGAAAAAAATCGATTTTTTTTTTTTTCAAAAAATTCGCACTTTTTTTTTTCCCCGAAAAATTCACACTTTTTTTTTCTCCGAAAAATTCGCTTTTTTTTCTGCGAAAAATTCACACTTTTCTCCGAAAAATTCACTTTTTTTTTCGCACTTTTTTTTCCTGAAAAATTTGCACTTCTTTTTCCCGGAAAAATTCATTTTTTTTTTTGAAAAAAAAATCGCATTTTTTTTTTTTTTCATTCACTTTTTTTTCTGCGAAAAATTCACACTTTTTTTTCTCCAAAAAATTCACACTTTTTTTTTCCTGAAAAATTCGCACTTTTTTTTCCCGGAAAAAATTGCATTTTTTTTTTGAAAAAAAAAAATCGATTTTTTTTTTTTTCGAAAAATTCGTCACTTTCCCCCCCCCCAAAAAAATTAGCTTTTTTTCCCGCAAAAATTCACATTCACAAAAAAAAATCACATTTTTTTTTTTTTAAAATTTGCATTTTTTCCGAAAAAATTCGCACTTTTTTCCCAAAAAAAGTGCCTTTTTTTTTTTTTAAATCCGAAAAATTCGCATTTTTTTTTTTACAAAAAATTCGCACTTTTCTCCCAAAAAAAGTCGCTTTTTTTTTTTAAAAATCCAAAAAATTCGCTTTTTTTTTTTTTACGAAAAATTCACACTTTTTTTTTCTCCGAAAAATTCACACTATTTTTTCTCCCAAAAATTCACACTTTTTTTTCTACGAAAAATTCACACTTTTTTTCTCCAAAAAATTCACACTTTTTTTTCTCCGAAAAATTCACTTTTTTTTTTCTCCCAAAAATTCACACTTTTTTTTCTCCCAAAAAAATAGCTTTTTTTCGCACTTTTTTTCCGAAAAATTCACACTTTATTTTCCCGGAAAAATTAGCATTTTTTTTTTTGAAAAAAATCGATTTTTTTTTTTTTTCGAAAAATTCGCACTTTGTTTTCCCCTGAAAAATTCACACTTTTTTCTCCAAAAAATTCACACTTTTTTTTCCCGAAAAATTCACACTTTTTTTTCTCCCAAAAAATTCGCACTTTTTTTTCCCCCGAAAAATTCGCACTTTTTTTTCCCCAAAAAAATTCGCACTTTTTTTTCCCCCAAAAAATTCACACTCTCCCCCCCAAAAAATTAGCTTTTTTTCCCGCAAAGATTAGCCTTTTTTTTTTTTTTAAATCACTTTTTTTTTTTTGAAAAATTCGCATTATTTTTTCAAAAAATTCACTTTTTCCCAAAAAAAAAAAATCACTTTGTTTTCCAAAAAAATTCGCACTTTTTTCCCAAAAAAAGTTGCTTTTTTTTTTTAAAAAATCCGAAAAATTCGCATTTTTTTTAATGAAAAATTCGCACTTTTTTTTCTCCGAAAAATTTGCTTTTTTTTCGCACTTTTTTTTCCCGAAAAATTCACATTTTTTTCCCCCGAAAAATTCGCACTTTTTTTTTCCCCCGAAAAATTCGCACTCTCCCCCCCCAAAAAATTTGCTTTTTTTTCCCGCAAAAATTAGCCTTTTTTTTTTTTAATCTTTTTTTTTTTTTTTACTTCACTTTTTCCCAAAAAAAAATTGCTTTTTTTTCCAAAAAAATTCGCACTTTTTTCCAAAAAAAAGTCGCTTTTTTTTTTTTAAGAATCCGAAATATTCGCTTTTTTTTTTTTTACGAAAAATTTGCACTTTTTTTTCTCCGAAAAATTCACACTTTTTTTTCTCCAAAAAATTCACACTTTTTTTTCCCCAAAAAAATTCACACTTTTTTCCTCCGAAGAATTCACTTTTTTTTCTCCGAAAAATTCGCACTTTCTCCCCCCCCAAAAAATTTGCTTTTTTTTCCCGCAAAAATTAGCTTTTTTTTTTTTTTTTTAATCTCATTTTTTTTTTGAAAAATTCACATTTTTTCGAAAAATTCACTTTTTCCCAAAAAAAATCGCTTTTTTTTCCGAAAAAATTCGCACTTTTTTCCCAAAAAAAGTCGCTTTTTTTTTTTTTAAATCCGAAAAATTCGCATTTTTTTTTTTTACGAAAAATTCGCATTTTTTTTTCTCCGAAAAATTCACTTTTTTTTCTCCGAAAAATTCGTACTTTTTTTTCCCCCGAAAAAAATCACTTTTTAAAAAAAAAAATTCACACTTTTTAAAAAGTCGCTTTTTTTTTTTTTTTAAAAAGTTCGCTTTTTTTTCCTAAAAATTCTAATGTTTTTTTACCCCGAAAAAAAAAAAATCGCTTTTTTTTCCTTAAAAAATTCGGGTTTTTTTGTTTTTTTTTAATTTCGCACTTTTTTTTCCCACGAAAAATTCGCATTTTTTTCCCTGGAAAAGTTCGCTTTTTTTTCGCACTTTTTTTCCCCGAAAAATTCGCATTTTTTTCGCCCGAAAAAATCCGCACTTTTTTTCCCAGAAAAATTCGCACACTTTTTCAGAAAATTCACTTTTTTTCAGAAAATTCACACTTTTTTCATTCTTAAGGCAAAATTCTGAGTGTAAAAGTCAGAATTTGGAGGAAAAAGTCGGAATTTTGAGGGAAAAGTCGGAATTTCATGTAAAAAGAGTCAGAATTTTCAGAAAAAAAGTCAGACTTTTCATTTAAAAAAAACGATCAGAATTCCCCGAAAATAAGGCAGAATTCTAAGTTTTAAAGTCAGAATTTGGAGGAAAAAGTCTGGATTTTCAGGAAAAATGGTAAGAATTTTTGGGAAAAAGTTACATTTTTCAGGAAAAAAAGTCAGAATTTTCATGAAAAAAGTCAATTTTCATGGAAAATAAAGTCTGACTTTTGAGAAAAAAGATCAGAATTCTCAGAATATAAAGCAGAATTCTGAGTGTAAAAGTCAGGATTTGGAGGAAAAAGTCGGAACTTCATGAAAAAAATGAATTTTCTGATTAAAAAAAAGTAAATTTTCTGAAAAAGAGGCAGATTTTCCATGGAAAATAGTCTGAATTTTAAGAAAAAAGATCATAATTCTCCAAAAATAAGGCAGAATTCTGAGTTTTAAAGTCAGAATTTTGAGGAAAAAAAAAATCGGAATTTCATGAAAAAAAAGCCAGTTTTCAAAAAAAAAAGAGAATTTTTTCGAAAAATTCACTTTTTCCCAAAAAAAAAATTGCTTTTTTTTCCAAAAAAATTCGCACTTTTTTCCCAAAAAAAGTCGCTTTTTTTTTTTAAGAATCCGAAATATTTGCTTTTTTTTTTTTTTACGAAAAATTTGCATTTTTTTTTCTCCGAAAAATTCACACTTTTTTTTCCCCCAAAAAATTCACACTTTTTTCCTCCGAAGAATTCACACTTTTTTTTTCTCCGAAAAATTCACACTTTTTTTTCTCCCAAAAAATGTGCTTTTTTTTTGCACTTTTTTTTCCTGAAAAATTCGCACTTTTTTTTCCCGGAAAAATTTGCATTTTTTTTTTTTTTTTAAAAATCGATTTTTTTTTTTTCCGAAAAATTCGCACTTTGTTTTCCCCCGAAAAATTCACACTTTTTTCTCCGAAAAATTTGCACTTTTTTTCCCCCCGAAAAATTCACTTTTTTTTCTCCCAAAAAATTTGCTTTTTTTTTCACACTTTTTTTTCCCGAAAAAATCGGAATTTCATGAAAAAAAGCCAGTTTTTTTTTTTTAAAAATCACATTTTTTTTTTGAAAAATTCGCATTATTTTTTCGAAAAATTCACTTTTTCCCAAAAAAAATCGCTTTTTTTTCCGAAAAAATTCGCACTTTTTTCCCAAAAAAAGTCGGGGTTTTTTTTCGCACTTTTTTTCCCCGAAAAATTCGCACTTTTTTTCCCCCCGAAAAATTCGCACTTTTTTTTCCCCCGAAAAATTCGAACTTTTTTTTCCCCCGAAAAATTCGCACTTTCTCCCCCCCCAAAAAATTTGCTTTTTTTTCCCGCAAAAATTAGCTTTTTTTTTTTTTTTTTAATCTCATTTTTTTTTTTGAAAAATTCACATTTTTTCGAAAAATTCACTTTTTCCCAAAAAAAAAATCGTTTTTTTTTTTCGAAAAAATTCGCACTTTTTTCCCAAAAAAAGTCGCTTTTTTTTTTTTAAATCCGAAAAATTCGCATTTTTTTTTTTACAAAAAATTCGCATTTTTTTCTCCGAAAAATTCACTTTTTTTTCTCCAAAAAATTCGTACTTTTTTTTCCCCCGAAAAAAATCACTTTTTAAAAAAAAAAATTCACTTTTTTTAAAAAGTCGCTTTTTTTTTTTTTTTTAAGTTCGCTTTTTTTTCCGAAAAATTCTAATGTTTTTTTACCCCGAAAAAAAAAATCGCTTTTTTTTCCTTAAAAAATTCGGGTTTTTTTGGTTTTTTTTAATTTCGCACTTTTTTTTCCCACGAAAAATTCGCATTTTTTTCCCTGGAAAAGTTCGTTTTTTTTCGCACTTTTTTTCCCCGAAAAATTCGCATTTTTTTCGCCCGAAAAAATCCGCACTTTTTTTCCCAGAAAAATTCGCACACTTTTTCAGAAAATTCACTTTTTTCAGAAAATTCACACTTTTTTCATTCTTAAGGCAAAATTCTGAGTGTAAAAGTCAGAATTTGGAGGAAAAAGTCGGAATTTTGAGGGAAAAGTCGGAATTTCATGTAAAAAGAGTCAGAATTTTCAGAAAAAAAGTCAGACTTTTCATTTAAAAAAAACGATCAGAATTCCCCGAAAATAAGGCAGAATTCTAAGTTTTAAAGTCAGAATTTGGAGGAAAAAGTCTGGATTTTCAGGAAAAATGGTAAGAATTTTTGGGAAAAAGTTACATTTTTCAGGAAAAAAAGTCAGAATTTTCATGAAAAAAGTCAATTTTCATGGAAAATAAAGTCTGACTTTTGAGAAAAAAGATCAGAATTCTCAGAATATAAGGCAGAATTCTGAGTGTAAAAGTCAGGATTTGGAGGAAAAAGTCGGAACTTCATGAAAAAAATGAATTTTCTGATAAAAAAAAAAGTAAATTTTCTGAAAAAGAGGCAGATTTTCCATGGAAAATAGTCTGAATTTTAAGAAAAAAGATCATAATTCTCCAAAAAATAAGGCTGAATTCTGAGTTTTAAAGTCAGAATTTTGAGGAAAAAAAAAATCGGAATTTCATGAAAAAAAGCCAGTTTTCAAAAAAAAAAGAGAATTTATATATTTATATTTTATGTGGCCCTAATCCTCTTCTGTACCTGTAAGTTTGATGCTTTGAAGAAAAGAAAAAGTCCACATGGTGAATGTGGTTGTTTAAAAAGAAATAATGTTCCGGCCACTTATTTGCTGGTGGCCGTACACGGCCACTGCATCAGCTCCATAATTACATATAATCACATTGAAGAACATCGTGTCTGCTGTTCTTGTTCCTGTATCAGATCCAGACAAGACTATCACTCAGTAATTGTAGTTGTACTTCGTGTCTGTGTGGGGGCGTTTAATGCTGCGATGCTTCACTGTCCATCAGGAAAGTCTGTAAATCACAGAGCGTTGAGGCAGAGCAGCTTTTTTTCCCCATAAAATATGATCCAGTTTCACCAAAATCAGTGAAATAGTTGTCAGTGTGGCATCAAAATTTTGATTTTAAATATTATTTTATGGTAGAAAAGTTACAAAATGTTGCTTCAACTTTTCAGTTGAGGTAAACAGAAAACTTACCAGCCATAAAACCACCACACTTTATTTTACTAGAAATAATTAGATAAAGTTTTGACTCTGAACTTTTTGAACTTCATATTTTATCCAGGATATCCAATTTCCTTTCAGTATAAACCTCTAACCTGTTCCTCGTCCTAAGCATCGATCATCTTTGGATTTTCTCGGAGTAGAACAGGTCAAATCTTCTTTATTATTCACCAGACAGGATATATTTTTTTTATATATATCAGCAGTATAAAAAAAAGTCTCAGAGGATTTTTAGAAATATCCTTCCTCTTGCACTTCCTGTGGGATGTAGGCTGACACGGACACAGCTATACTTTTCAAAGCAGCAAGACTTAAGAGCATGAAGTAAAATAATGTGTATATAAATATGGTAATAAAGGAATATAAGACTGCATATTTAAACTATGAGCCTATAAAGAGAAACTTCATAACTTGGGTACATAAGAGTAAAAAAAGAGAAGTACAATACCGACTGCATGAGAGTGAGATGAGCTGAATATTTACGTTCTCGTCCTTTCGCAGGATTTAATATTTGCGCCGTCACTTCTCACTTTCTAAAACACGACTTTAGGGATTCGATTACAGCACAGAAAAACAATGCAAGTACCTCGACACAGTCCTACTGTGCTGCTTAAAACAGGCCTGTTAAAGCGAGTCTTGCATCACATATTAACTTCTGTGTCTTATGTTAAGAAAACATTAATTTAATTGAATTGAATTGAAGAAACATTAAACAGAAACATTTACTGAATTTGGTTTAATTTCATGTCAAACTAATCTTCTGTTTATGTGACACTGGTGAGTGGAAATCTCCTCAGTGTTTGATCGGGGTTAAAAAATAACGTGTGGTGAGTTAATTACCTTCAGCAGTGAACTTATATAAATATATGTTAGTTTTTTTCTGTGTACAGTCAGAGAGAAAAATCCCCCAGTAGTAATTTGGATATTGACATGGAGTATCTACAAGTCAGAAAATGGTAATTAAGATAATAACTCCCATGTGACACGCGCGCTGCATCAGATGAAGGTTAAACAGCAGAAATCACTGCAGCGACTACAAAGTGAAAGCTGGAACAGTTTTTATTTTTTCACATCTTGGTTCAGGAACAGAAAAAAAAAGAAATGCACGTAGTCAGACTCATTAATATTCCCCCCAAGCAACAGGAAGATTTAATGCGATGCACAGTTAACAGCTCATGGGGATTATAAAGAAAACCAGCACGTAAACAACAAAACTCTGTAAACAAAAAACACAAAGACAGAATTTCACAGCTTCATGACCCAAAGAAGAAAAACTAAACTCAAACTATGTTTTTTTTTTTACCTCAAACACAGAAAAATATCTAACTATGAAAAGTTCATCAACACTTTACCGACAGAAAACTGTTTGAAATGTTTCAGTTTCACAGCTTGTTCCCTTGAACTGAGCTCTCACCGGTCGCAGCCAGTGAACCAACAGAGGACGACGCGAACGCTAATAATGACACACTCAGAGTTCCTGAATTAGATTTCCAAGAAGAGAAGAAAAAGGGATCTGATTATGAAAGTTTACCTCCATAATTTAGATTCAAACTGCAGCTTAGGCTCCGGGTAGAGGTAGAGTAGCAGTCCTGCTCAGGTCCCAAATTCGACAGAACTAACACCGACAATTTGGATAATCAACCTCCAAACAGTCTGTGCTTTTCCACTGAGAGGAGTTTTCTTTGAGTTTTGGTACATTTTATTAAATGTTCACTCTCTGCACAATGATAAGGGGTTTTTCATCATTTTGACATGTTTTTATCAAAAAATTCAGCATTTTATTGCCAAATCAGTCAAGTTAGGCTCAAGTTTGGCGTCTGTAGCAGAATAAAAGAAGTGAATTAAAGAAACGCTTCCAGTCATAAAAAGAAAAGCTGTTACGAGGTAGAGCTACACCAATAAAACCAGCTGATTAGTGCCAATGAATGCAACACCGAAGGTCAGTGACTCCTTTGCATAGTTTGTCCAACACAGAACTGAAATGTCCCGTTTAGTTCATTTCTTGGCCAAAGAAAAAAAAAGGGATGAAGATTGTTTTTATGTTTAAAGACAAAATATAATTGGCCGATTTATCATCTGAATTCTGACCTGACCTCGGTAGGAAGCTCACAGTGAGAAATGCTGTGCGAACGTGACAACAGAATAATGTCTGCTCTGCTTTGAGAGCAGCTGTAATCGTGTACAAACGAGTTGAACAGTTTTCAGGTTTTTGAGCAAAAAGACGACGAAACGTAAAAAAACTAAAAACACTGACGCTCCCGCAGGAATCTCTCTCTAAGTTTATCGAGGAGGAGAAAAGGCACAAACATTACGCACATCGTCGGGTTGGTTTCAGGTTTCAGGTCCAGGATACACATCGCTCTCCGAGGACGTCGACCACTGATGGAAAACAAACAGAAAATCCTCGTTAGTCATCAGTAAAAAATGGTACAATGTGCTGCGTATTATACAGACACTGTGGTTTTATTGTTTTGTTTTTATTGTAAACCATCTCTGAAAAGTAATCCTCCCTCAGGCCGCAGCAAACAGTCAGCAAATGTTTCTTAAACCAACGGCGAGAGCTCTCAAACATCATTTCACTTAGAAAACTCTGCAGATCCAAATTTAATGGATCTTAAATGTAATAAAAACCCAGAAAGCTGAGGTGAAACTTACCCAGATTTAATCAGCTGTGATCGTCTTTTTGGACTTCTTTTTCTGGAAATATCGGAAAAACAAAATCCGTAAAATAACAGCGGAAAAAAGTTTCATAACGCAGATTATTGTGTCAGAGTTTTTCTTGACAAAACAGGAAAGAACTTGCTCACACACCCTCATAAATTAATTAACCTGCAGACCTGCATTAAGCCACAGATGGCTTTCCTGCTGCAGGCTCCAGAAAATTAACGACAGATTGCTACAATTTTCCCCGACTGGAGCCAAAAAGTTTCAGTTTAAGATAAGTAGAATTTAGTTTATTTTACAATTAACATCGAGGTAGTTTACGTCGGTGATCTGAGCGTTTCCATGACTCGAAAACTCATCTCTAATTTTCCAGGATTGATGTGAACCATAGAGTCTGGATCAAACAATACTTGGTAGCCAATATTAGTGACATCTTAGTGACGTCCCTGTAGTTGTGGTCTTGAAGTAAAATCCAAGACGACCCGAGTAAAAATGCGGTGGACCTAAACGCTTCTGGTACCACAACACTCACGAGGATACGTGACTTTAAACTTTGTAGAACCACAACACATGCTCGAACACGTCTGTGGTCAAACACGAGGGAATTAAACCTCTGAAGTTTCTCTGATTTGTTCGCGTCTCATTTCAGCTGCGTCTGTGTTCGTTACCTTAGAAGCTGCTGGAGGAGTTTGTTCGTCCGCAGCGGCGTCTGTCTCCTCCAGGTTCTGCTTTAATCTGTTCTTCTCTGCAAACAGGCAGAACACAAACGTATCAGCGCGTGGTGACGAAGGTGAGAAACTATATTAAATTATTGTCTCACTCTTTTTCTTTGCAGGTTCAGCTGAGCTCACGGTGACCGGAGTTGGCTCTTCCTCTTTTGCGGCCTTCATCTTCTTCTTTTTCTTCTTCTTCGCTTCCTTTGAAGGCGGAGACGAGTCAGCTTGGAAAGGCTTGGCGCTCGCCGCGCCGCTTCCATCGTCCTCCGCCGCCAATCTCTTCTTCTTTTTCTTGGGCGGCCGGTTTTCCTTTGAGGAGTTCTCCTCTTGTTCGGCGTTCATCTTTTTCTTCTTCTTTGGTGCGTAGCCGTCCTCCTGGGAAGGATCGGGCTGAGGTCTTTTGGCTGGTTTTGGTCGGGGCGTCTCCTCTGCTGCCTCCTGGGTCTGTTTTTGTCTGAAAAATAGTAAATGTTGACTCAGACTTTGCATCTGCTTTATATTTAGTCATTCAGCTGACACTTTTCTCCCCCAAACAGCAGAATGATGCCGTGCTAACAAAGCGTGGAGACCATAAACTGCCTAAAGATGAAGTCTTTATCTTCATTTCTCCTTTAATCTTCTTTCTGTGTGACCAGAAGAAGCTGCAGTACAGTAAAGCTTTCACTGTGACCGGGCAGCTTCAGCTTTTTGATAAATGGTCTTTATAAAGCGTCTCTCTGGTCTACCGGCCGCTCAGAGCTCTTTCACATCACTTGTCACGTTCACACACTGATGGCAAAGGCTGCGATGCAGTCAGGCATTACCTGTCATGCACCAGGAGCCGTGGAGGAGCCTGCAACCCACCTGAGCCACGCCGCTCTGCAGAAACCTCCTGATATGTCCTACTGCTGTTAGAGTTATAACTACGCACACACACATCGGAGTAGTAAGTCTACTGACTTCTTTTTGCCTGTGAGCTTCTTGCTTCCTGCTGAGCTTTGTCCTGAAGCGCTGCTCTTCATCGTCTCCTCTCTCCTCTGGAGTCTCAGCCTCTTCTTCAGGCTGAGCTTCTTCCTCAGGCGTCTCTTCTTGGCCGAGGAGAGCGGAGCGGCGTTTTCACCTGAGGGAGACGAGAAATTCACTTTAACACCAAAAACACGGTGACAGACAGAGGCAGAGAACATTTCAGCTGACTGAAGGTCAAAGCCAGGTTTCTGTCACACCTTCTGACCTCAGGTGTGTTTCTCCTACCTGTGGCCTCAGGAGTCTTTTCTGTGTCTTTGTCGCCCTCTGCTGGTTTTTCATCAGACTGCACCTCCGCTGTCTCTTGTCCTCCCTCCTTTTTCCTCTTTTTCTTCTTCTTCTTCTTTTTCTCCTCTGTTGCCTCCGCCGAACTCACAGGATTCTCCACCTCCTGCTCCTCCACCACCTCCACCTCCACAGCCACAGCCTCGCTCTGCTCCTCTTCCACCTCTCTCTCCTCTGCCTCATCTCTCTCCCTTTTCCTTTTCTTTGCCTTCTTCTTCTTCTTTGATGGAGTGGTCTGAGACATGTCTTCCTCTTCCTGCTGCTCCTCCTCCACCACCACCACCTCCTCCTCCTTTTGATCCTCCTCCACGACCTCCTCTGGTCTCTTTTTGTCTTTCTTTTTCTTCTTGGCCGTCTTGGGGGAAAGAGGAGTGTCACTGGGTGTATCTGTGATGGATGTGTCTGTGCTCGGCGTCTCTACGCCCTCTTTGCTCTTCTTTTTCTTCTTCTTTGGTGTTTTGGCATCTTTGCACGACTCAGGCGCCTCCTCGGGGAGTTCTGGGTTTGTTTCTTGCTCCGCTGCTTCGCCGCCTTCGACTATGTTGAGGATGATGGAGACCTCCGGGTCGACTCGCTCCTCTGCCGCCGCCACAGTCACATTTTCTACAACAGAACAAAACATCTAATGTTTCTTTCTGAAAAGCAGCAGGTACAAACGTACAGAAACTCTGAAGTTTCTAGTGTTAGGATACGAGAAGAACACACAGAATAATTATTCGTAATTATTACAGATGATGTTCTGGGTCAGATTGAAGCATGGTGTACCGGTGTCAGTGAGGGCGAGGTCAGTCGTGCTGCTTCGCTCCTCTGGAGTCTCGGTTTGTTCTTCAGGCCTCAGAGGAGGAGGGAGGTCGCTGTCCGCTGGCGACTGAGCAAACACAGACAGAAAATTAAACCTACATGACATAACGAGGGGCCGCGTGACGTTTAATAAAAAATATGATATAAAACAGGTTCTGCTACAGGTACAGGTTCGATGTCTGAAGTATTTTATCAGGTAACTTGCATTCACAGTTTCTCTCTCTTGAAATAATCCTTTCATATTTTATGCATTCACTCTCAGACAGCACAGCTGTGGAGTGACGCCAGACTTTACAGCGTTTCGTTGGGAGAGCGCCAATCATGTCGCATTAAATCGAGGAACGCTCGCATTAATCGGCTGCGAGTCTTTTCTTCCAGGTGCAGGTGCTCGCAGGTATTCACTGAGTCTACGGCGAACTCACAACAACGATACCTTTGATTCGTCCTCCTCTTCTTCCTCTTCTGCCTCCTCTTTTGGATTTTCAGAGTCGGGCTCTGAAAAAGATGAAAACACTTTAAAATCAGCTGTTTCTAATAAAAGTGTTTACCAAACACAACATCCTTTATAATCCTCAACCCAAACCACCGCAGCACGATAAAAATACTGAGGAACTAACAACAGAGTGACGATTTATTTCAATGAAATGATTCAGAATACGTTTCTTTGGTTGGATTCTGTGAGGATGCTTAACGCAGCACGTAACACAGCACAACACGCTCGCCATGACCCTGCTGAGGTTCACCAGCTTAGCTTAGCATGTTAGCATGCTGAGGCCGATATAGGATGTTTGATTTAACGTCGGTGCCACATGAGGACGAGGGCGACCTCGTGGTGACAGAACAAACTTCCAGTGAGTTTTCAAACGTCTTGTTACTTTAAATTTCTGTCTGATAAATATAAATGTCTCTTTTTTCCCAGCAACAAAAGCACAGGTGGAACTATTTAATGAGTTCTTAGTTACATCAGAGCTGAGCGAATCAGGAGATCTGCTGAGAAAAACTCCACTGAACTTTGGTTCCTTCGGCAGTCATGACTTCATCTGAAGCTCTTCTGTTAATGAGCTTCCAGAGTAGTTAGTTATCACTTTATTTAGCTTAACAAGCTCCGACAAGCATAAAAGAGAAAGAGTTAAACAAGAGACTGACGCTGTGGAAAACTCACTGAACGGAGCTGCCAGAGCCGTTTCTTCAAGCTTTTGGCAGAAATCCTTCAAAGTCTTTACAAGTTCTGGCGTCGGCTCCGAGTCCCTCCAGGTGAAATCTTCAACTTTATGTGTTACTTTTCTTTTCTGTTCCCTTTCCTCTACAAATAAAATGAAACGATCCAAAAGTTCTGCTTTCAAACAGCGAGAGTCGAAGCGCTGCCAGTGAAAAGGAAATCAAGTTTCTGTTTCTACCAAAGAAAATGGAAAAAATAAATGAACTGCAGCAGCGAGGCAACAGCTTCACGTGTGATTCACTTTTGGAACTGCGCGTTCAGGACCGAGTCTTTCCAATAAAGTTACGTTCACAGCGAATTATCCGGGACACAGTTTCATGTAAGACGTGTTGCCGTCGATGTTTTTAAATGTTGGAATTTCATTCACCTCCATCGTGTCGGGGCGACAAAAAAATGTCAAAACAAGAGTGAAAAATGTTTTTATGGATGTGGTGAGAGAGCAGATTTTTTTTTTTTTTTGTTCTTTGGGGAAATTCCTGGACCGACTCCTCGTTTTAGACGTGACTAAGGACACTTTTCTTTTTTTTCTTCTTCTCCTCCTTGAAGACAAAAATAAAATCCTTGAAAAGTTCCATTATGTCAAATTTAGGAAGCTCCATTTACAGAATATGACAGGGCGATGATTTCATTAGTGAATAATCAGCTGGAAATAAGAATCGTTCTGGTTTGGCTGCCTCAGAATGAGACTTTTACATCTACAGAGTCTGCTATGTTGAACCGCCGGGTCTTTTCTGGGTACAGTCGAACAGTCAAAAGTCCGTTCCTAACCACTTTCCAGCACACCGGCTCTTTAATTTAACCCATTTTTAAAGAGTTTACCTCTGAGTGTGACTGAAAACACAGAGCTGCTGTTCAAAACATTTTAGAGTTAAAATCTACAATTATTTAACGATTAACCACTTAACCGCTGACCTCCTTTGTCTCATTTCTAAATCTATTAGAGCTGATCAAACACGCCCGGATGCCGATACTTTCTGATTGTGACGCGTCATTTCTGTTTGGATCTTAATAAATGACCAAACTCTCATCTGGGATTCATCTCAAGCTTTGAAATCTCCTGCAGAGGCTGCAGAAATAAACAACGCAGGCAGTGCGACGGCGCCTCTGAGCCTCCTTCTTCACAACAGCTTGTGATTCTCGTCGGTGCAGTGAGAAAGAGACGGAAAAGATGCCATACATAACACGTAAAGAACAACCTGCCGGTCTGAAGCCTATTGGTCGGGCGTACCTGCGAGGGGCGGGGCTTCGGCCTCTGCCGGCTCGCCGTTGGTCTCCTGAGCTGTCAGCTCGGACGTGGTGGGCTCGATCTGGCTGAGCTGCTGCAGGAGGGAATCAACAGGTCAACAACAGTCTCCAGCAGCAGACACGAAGAGTTTCTCCTCATTATTTGCTTCAGTTTTGTTTAATTTAGCTTCTTTTTAAAATGATCGGATCATTTCGAATCAGTGGAAACAACAAAAAGCTGCAGCCTGAGCTGCAATTTCCCCCATTTTAAATTAAAACGACGCGGACGTGAGCTGAGAGATCATGAATTTGCATGAATACTGATGAATAAAGCACCTCTGCAGCTCCGCCTTCCTCGTCTCCTGCCTCCTGAGTGGAGGAAGGCGCAGCCTCCGTCTGACTGACAGCTGTCTGTTCGGATGCTGAGGTTTCATCTGTGACCTTCATCTGGATCACATCTGCGGCTGCTTCGGTCTCCTGAGGGAGGAAAATGGAGGAAAGGTGATCAGTCACAGGGGAAACGGCGTCAAACGGACCATCAGTCCAGCCAGATTATCTGAGACAAGTTAGGTGCTGCACAGGAAAATGTTACAGCGCGTGTGGAAGACTGGACGTTGGAGTTTTCACCGTGCTGATCTAACCTTCCTGTTTTCTTTGAGACACCCGTGCAAACAGCAAAGACGACTGTGAATTATGTTTTTCTAATTTAGCGTGCAGCCCAGCTGCAGTTAATGACAACTGGTACCAAGCAGCCAACAACAAGTATGGTGACATTTAATACCGAACCTCTACATGCCAGAATACCCTTTAAAAAAAACCTCATGACTCAGCAGAGACGGAGTGCTCGCAGTGTTTCCTACTGGAAAACTGAACGGCACAAACAATGCACCTCTGCCACAGTCACAATCCTCTGCGAAATCAGTTTCAGATGTGCAGGGAAGGGTTCGCGGCTCGGGCCGTGCCAGGAATCAAACCAGTGCTTCTGTTTTTATGAGCTGCGGTTGAGAGTGATTAACATTTCTTTGCTCATTGCTGTAAACAGTGCAGTTGTTTTGGCGGCTCGACTCGATTAAAAGCAGTGGACATGAGAAAATCCACAAAAAGCTCTGAGTGATAAATGAAGAAAAAAAATATTTAAGTGTCACGGGGATGTCTGCTCCCGTACGAGGGCAGGAAAAAGAAAAAGGCAGAGTGAGAGCAGAGGAAATCTAAGACAGGTAGGTCGACTGATGACTGAAAATCTTGGCAGCATTTTAAAGTGAAATTTGTTCGAGGGAGGATCTTACACAAGCGCATACTTTGGATTCAGCCTCGGGTCACAAACCTGCTTCAGCCCATCGTCGTCCTCTTTGCGCTCCTCGCCCCTCTCGCTGTCTAAACCGGTCGGATCAGGGCGAGCCGCGAGCTGATCCTCGGCCTGATCGCAGGCAGCTCGTCTGGGGTCGACCTCGCCCGGGGTCGCTTCCTCAGCGTCTGAGGAGCTTTCTGCCTTGTTAGGTACCTCGGCATGCACTTCAATAGGATCTGACTGCAAAATATGTACAAGTAGGCACTCTTAGAACTGCTAACAAGTCTGACAGATGTGACCCTGCGACATTTCCAGCAGTCGGAGAAGAATTCGGGGTCGAATTTGAGACTTTTGAGCATCTTTTTTACGGCTTCCTGTAATGTGATTTAAAAGAATAAGGCTGATTATTCCTGCAGGAGCTGGAAAATAACTGCTCATGAAGCTTAAAGTTTAAAAAGGCCCGACAACAGCTGAGTACAGGATACTCCAACAGGAGTGAATGGTGCGTTTGTCGTGTGTTTTGGTGACACAGGATAAGATATAACAGGCTTTGGACACACACACACTCACATAATACTGTTAGTAAGATAAACTCATTCCCAGCTGAACGCTGTAACACTATCCTGAAGAACAAGACAGATTTTGGACACATGACGTCAAACAGATTGTGTTACTCAGATTTAATGTGACCAGCTGGATGTTGGAGAACAAAAACTCTGTCTGCTTCTCATTCTGCTCAGCAGAAACATCTTTGTTTTGTTGGAGGATGAAAATGAATAAATGAAAAGACGTCCTCGTCTTTGCAACCAGAGCAAAGCGAAGCGAAGTAAACCGGAACCACAAAGAGACTTTAACACGCAGAGGTTCTGTCCAAACAGCATTATCTGCTGCATCGCTGGGCCGAGAGAAAGAACAGAGACGAGACTCTCTCACACACACACACACACACACACACTTGAAATAACAAACGAGCAAACTAACAGATAACAGAGAGGACGGACGGACGGGGAGACATGAAATGTGTCTGTGTGTGTTTCAGTGCCGTATAACAACACTGGAGCTACTGTCCATCTATCAGCACATTATTTCAGTGACTGGACGACAGCTATGTGAGTGTGACAGTGTGTGTGTGTGTGTGTGTGGTTTCCTGTTGCTGCAGAAATATTCAAGACTCGTTACTTTTCAGTCTGACTTCACAGATCAAAGTTTATTTGACGCTCTGCCTCTTTTCCCAGATCTTTGTTACTTTATTTCATTTTCTTCTTCTTTGTATCACACGTGTGTGTTTTATTGTAAACGGACTGTACTCATACACACACATATCTCATTCACACACATTCACACGGATGGCACAGCCTTCAGGGTTCAGTATCTTGTCCAAAACTTGCAACAACTGACCAGCGAAGTGAACCTGATGAAGTGCCACTTTCCCGCCTGTATACTGCAACATCCAGAGCTTTGTTTCCGAATCTGAGCCGATGTTTAGATTCATCTAAATGTTGATTAAATGTGTATCTGACACCCTGAAACAGCAACTGCAGCTACTGAACCTGATTTTTCATAGTCCAGACTGAAAACTATGAGATGAAATTATCGATATATGAATAAAAGTTTAGATCTGTCAGCATAAAACACGCCCTACAATCGGATCACAAACTCACTGATGTCATATTAACATAATTAGTGCCATCTTTGCATTAAAAGCAAAGAAATGTGAGAAAAAGACTTTCTGACGCGTGAGGCTGATTTGTTGAAGGACGCTTGTTTTCTTCTGCAGACGTGGCGACAAACATCATTAAGAGTGCCAATCGCATCTCCTGGCAACAGCGGCCAACAGCTGCACTTTGTTGACTTTGAGGGACCGAGCAAGCAGCGCACGGAGCGAAGAACAATAAGAAAAGTGCGAAGGGGTAACAGATGAAGGAGAGAGGAGTGCGTCAGTCGGTTCAAACTCAGCGGCAGGCTGAGACGCTGAGGGAGGGGGCAGCGTCACTCGCTGTCCTCTCTCCCAACACTAAAATCTGCCATGAGAGTGTCAGCGTCACTATCTGCTCACCTCCTGCTCCGGTTTTGTTTCCTCCTCCTCCGTCTCCTTTTCTTCTTCCTCGCCGTCAGAGGATTTGGAGCTCTCACCGTCTGGTTGTGTTGTTTTGGTTTCACCTTCAGGATTCAGCTGCTCAGACGCCGCCTCAACGTCCGTCACTGACTCTGAAGAAGAAGAATGAAAATGAATTATGCAAAAAAAAAAAAAAAAAGCCCAAACAACACCAAAAACAAACACGTACCAAGCGGAGGTTTGGCATCCACGTTATTTTCTCCCGTGGCGTCGCAGGGTTTGGCGTCCTTGCCCTCTTCTTCTTCTTCGCTGGTGGCAGGCTCTGGTTTGACGCTCTCCTTCTTTAAACTCGCGGCGTCTTCAGTCTCCTGCTTGGCATCTTGAGCTAGAGAGCACAGCCTACAGAACACACACACACACACACACACACACGTCCTATAATCAGATATTTGTTATTTACCATGATAAATCTTTGTGACGTCCTGATCCGAGTCGTTTAATATTGAATATTTCTCAATAACTATAAAATCTGACACTAATATTTATTAAAGTGTTGATCAAATATCTATTTGACACATTGAAATAAGGTGTAGCCACTAAATCTGACATTCTTCATGTGCGTCTTGATCCAAACACTGACAGCCATGATTCAAAACTTCCACAGACGATACCGGCATGTACGTTTTTTTGTATTTCGCAGCAGATGTTCCTCTGAAATGAAGCGAGCACCTTTTACTCGAAGCAGCCGGTCGAGTGTTTCACTCTACAGTGCAATGTGCAGAGGAAACGAAGGCTGGAAAACTGGAAATGAAGCCGTGGACGGTTGTGACGGCTCCAGAAAGATCTCAAACAACAGAAATAAGTCATCAAACTTCAGATTTTTTACTTTCTGAGGCGTTTGACGTCCTTTTCCAGGTTGATGCACGGTCTTGTGTCACTTCCTGCGACCATAGAGCAGCTCAGCATGCAGGTTTTCGTGAATACCAGCTGCTGAAACAGTGCAGCAGTTGTTCTCAAACATTTTCTGGCACGGACCTCCTTCAACACGCCACCACAAGCCAACAATTTTAATCAGTCATTAACAATAATAAGGGAATCAGCTGTACACAACAGCATCAGCATAGCGACATAAATCATTCATCCATATTTCTGCTCTGGTCATCCACCCCTGCAGGGTCTCCAGGCTCCTCCAGGGGGCTCCACCCCGCAGTGTGTGAGAGCCACTACAGTATATTGTGATGATTAGGATGTAGTACACAATGTACTGGACACCCAGCTCAAGTGTTTTAAAGGTTTGTCCGTCCTCAAAGCGTTAACCGGGTCGAGTTTAACCTGCAGGAGCTTGTCAGGTAACAAAACTAATTCCTGACGACGAGCGGGAACACGTTTGAAAACATTCTCTCAACGTTTCTACTCCAGAAAGTGACCAAATCATCTGTGAGACAGGCGAAGCGCCTGTGCACGAGATGACGACAAACTCACAGAGGGTCTGAAATCTGTTAACAAGCAGAGAAAATCTCTCTGACAGAGGAATGTGTTTGTGTTTTCTGTGAGCGGACGAAGAGTTAACTCGACCTGAAAACACACTTGGACCAGACTCAAACGTGGGACTCACGCCGTCACCACGGGAAAGGCTTCAGAGATGAACGCCATCTTACCCCTGGACTGATTGCATCTTTCCAGGACAGTGTTCCTCTTTTCCCAAACACAGCTGTTCAGTCTTATATTTGGACGAGCCAACGCGATTGTCACTGACTGGCTTTGATTTGTATTATTTTAGTATACGATTCACAGACGTGAGATGAGGTCATTCATTCCATCATTTATCTGCTGCCCGTTTAATCCTTTCCAGGGTCGCAGGGATTTGAAGCCAAGCCTCGGACGCGCTGGGCAGAAGGCCAGACAGTAATTCACAGGGACACGGACACACACAGACTATTAGACGCATCCTGTTCAGAGACAGTTTGGAGTCCGACGACGACGATGATGATGATCGAATCCTTTTAAAATCGAAACCACGAATAGTTTACGACAAATACAAGAAGCTTTATGTTCCTGCACTGTATGACAAATATTACTACATGTACTTCGAATGTGCAGTGAATTATTACTAGACTACTGAGTTTACCTTCCTTCCTCACTGAGCGCCGTGACCTCATTTGTTTGCATGATTTATCTGACCTCACTGCGCCGGTATGAAGCATTTTAACACAAACCAGCAAACTACCTGAAATGCCTCATCATGTTTTATGGAGCTAATATTTAAAGACGCAACAAAGCAGGTCGATTTATTTCACATCATCCATTGAAGTCTGTGATGTTAGACTAGCTATCCAACTGTTCTTCCGCGTTTGCAAGCGAGCGAAGTTTAGCCAGATAAACCCACCAAAGATATTTCACGTGCTCTGCAGTAACGTGAGTTTTTGCTGACATTAACGGACATTTCTAAGCTAACTTAGCGAGTGTAGCACGCTGTTGGAGCTGTAGAGGTGCGAGGAATCGAAGCCGTGTAAGGTCTCGTTTTTGAAGTTACATTACAAGCCCGGTCACAAATTGGCAATAAAAAGTGATTAATAAGTGAAATGTAAAAATCTTACAAAAGGTACGAGGAGAATAAAGTTACATTTCATGAATCAAGTGACGAGGTGAAGACAGAAAGCGAGTTAGAGGATGAAGATGTTGGGTATTATTTGATTTCGTTGACCTTTACCTCCTTATATCTGTTCACAGCAAACAGATTTGAACCTGTTATTCTTTACACGTTCGTCCATAGATGTGCAACATTTCTGACTTACTTCATCCAGCCCGTGTAGATATCTTGCAGGTTGGAGGTCTCTGGTGTCTCCAGCTGCACACACAAACACAAACATAAATAACCTCTGTGAACAAAAGTGGTTTTGATGCCCTGAACTATGATGATGTGGATGAAAAGGAGGGGGGAGGAAAAAAAGAAAAGAAGTTGAAAGGAAAGAAGCAAATTTCCTGTGGTTCAGGAATGCTCGCACACACTCCCGGAAATGAATCCACGCAGCAACTACCAACGTGAGACTCTGGATTTAAAGATCGGACGGCGAAAGACGCGCACGATATTAAAAACTGTTAGGATCATTTTTCTCTATTATGGTCTCCCTAAAAACTCTGTCAGCAACTTTTAACTGTGATATTTTAAGCAGAGGAGCGTGAAACACGACACATGCGAGTGACCGAAGCTCAAATTTCACCACAGGAGACGTAACAAATAACAAAGTTTTAACCTCAGTGCAAGGAAAACACAATTAAAGTGACATTTTGTTGGATGCATTAATAAAAAAAAGAACTACTTTACTACTTTTGTGGCAGAACAACACGTGTTGATCGCGTAAAAAGCTTTAAATTAAGTTTCCTGGCAGAAAATATTGGAGAATTGTGCAGCATGACTGTGCATATTTACTCTGGACATATTAAAGCTGCATCACTTAATCTGGCAATTATGATTTTTGATTAATTAATTAAATAATTTGGTCTAAAACACACCAGAAAACAGTGACAAATGTCCATAAAATGACCCAACTGTTTATTGATTATCAGTATCATGGCTGCTCGAGGCTTACTCGAGTAATCACTGCAGCTTCTGGACATTTAAATAAAAAATCTGACAACCTTTGTCACTAAAAACATGAAAATGTGCGGAGGGTTTGAATGTGGGTGTCAGTGTGCAGCAGGAGGCCTCCAGCAGGCCTGTTCTCCTCTTTTTTTACGACCATGCAGCTCCTGTAACAAAATGTTCTTTTCCTCCAGGAGGCCTGAACGAGGAGCCACCATGTGCTGACACACTGACTACAGGCTGCAAGCTGCCTGACAGCAACACACACACACACACACACACACACACACACACACACACACACACACACACACACACCACTGAAATCACATTTATATTTAATTTAGCCTCTTATATAACATGCAACACACTGGTGTCGCCTCAGGAAACAGCTGGAAAATTATCAATATGATCAATATTTATAAAAAAAAAAAAATTGAGGTGAGCTCAGCCAGGTCGTGCACGCTGCAGATTCAGACAAACTTCTTACCTGTGTAACGTGTTTTTCCAGCACCTTGGCAGCCTTTTTATACCCGTTCACCTTCAGGTGCTGGTAGATGAGAAACAGCAGAGCTTCGTCCTCCTCCGGAGCCATGCTGGACCGACTGGACCGGACCGGACTGACAACGACTGAGACACGGCGGCAAAAACTGAGAATATTATTGAGGAGTTAGTAACAGTTCACTTCATGCTCGCTATTCAGCGTGCGGCCATGAGCGCTGACGACGCCCCCCTCGAAATGCAGCATGGGAAGTGGAGTTTTTCTTTTTTAAAGGGCACAAGGCAGCTCCTGTTAGTCTGTAAACATGAGGTCAAATGAACCAATCACACACCTTAGAAGAATATTAGGCCGATTAAAACATAGTTTGGGATTCATTAATTCATTATTATCTACAATTATATGTCTATTTTTTTATATTTTATATTTTTTATATCCTCTTGTCCAACTAATTTCATCCCTAACCCTAACCCTGCACATGATAAATAAACCTGAAGCTAATTGTTTATCTTTAATTAATCCTAAACTCTCTTAAAATGACTTTAGTCTGTTGAGTTTCCTCCTATACATCCATCTTATATCTCTGTTTAGTGGTTTCATCTGAGATTTGTGAAGCAACAAACAATACACCACACTGGATTTAAATTTTACAAACAAAAAAAGTTGATTAATTGTAAAATTAAGAATAAAAAAGTGTCATTTAGTCATTCTATTAATGGACTTTTAACATATAAAAGGATTTTGGCCAAGAAAAGAAGACAAAATGTCTCTTCACTTCATTGACCTCCATAAAGTCTCATCAGATCAGGTGATATTCTAAACTATATTTATATGGGATGCTTTGGACAGAGACTCAACACTACAAGTTCCCATGAGCCTTAAATAATAATAATTAAAGTATTAAAGAAGATTTCTTTTGATGTTTATATTGTGGCCTGTGTTTCTGTCCTCTTGTCAGCATGTTTCTGCCGTACATCTGTGTTGGATTAAGTCCTGGATATAAGTTAATGTAAAAGTGGCTGAAACAAGTGAGCGATTATATTTGAATAAAAAACAGAGCACAGCAGACAAATGAGGTGGTTTCCCTGCAGACTCAGTTCGGTTATCTGCACGGCTCATGACAGTTTTGGCAGACGCTTGGCGATCTTTCCATCAGGGAACTCTGTAAATCATCTCGGCAGTGTAACGTTATACTGTGCTGATTTCAGAGGCTGTGTTCCGGCCCGGTCTGGTCCAGCTGCTGTCGCTTCTGTCGCAGATTCAGTTAGTGGCGGTTAACTAGCACGTGCTGAATGACGCCTGGTTGCTCAATTAAGCCATCTGTAACCACACCTGTCAATCAAAGCATCCACGCTCTTAATCCTGCATAACTTTAAGCCTTAATATAATGTGAACAGGTGAGTTGTATATAAATTCACCCTCAGTACAGTTGTCATGAACGGGGAAATTAGCTACAGAGACCAAAACTGTTTTTGTACCAGGCTGTAAACATGTTTATTTCTGCTGTCTAACATGGGGACTTATGGAGACTGACTCACTTCTGCAGCCAGCCTCAAGTGGATGTTTGAGGAACTGCAGTTTTTTGGCTTCACTTCACAGCCACAGAGGCCGCCGCTCGGTCCAGCGCAGTAATCTTGTGTCTCTGTGATCAGATTCTGGTTTTTAAAACTTGGAGTTTCAGACTGTTTTATGCACAAACATCTGCACTGGAGAGATCGGAGAGGAGAACTCAGCTTTAAGGGTCAAAGTTAAACGTTCACATTCATTTTCTCTGCTTGGTTTGAGCCGAACAAAGACTTTGTAAACACTCCATAAATGTTGCAGCTGGATCCTCGGGCTGTGCTTTTATTTTGAAAGTTCAGAAACAGTTGTTCCTAATTATGACCGTTTTAAACGATGATGGATGGTTGGATGGAGGAATCTAAGTGATGGATGACTGACGGGGTTATTTGAAACACTTCAGTGTCTCTGTCCTGGTGAAAGGATATTTCTAAGACTGTTTAAGGCCTGACTGCTCTGATTTAGTCAAACTATTTATCTCTATTTGAAACTACAGGCCGCCAGCGGTTCATGCCGCTCCAAGTATCCACCAAACAAAGGGGGGGGGGTGTGTGATTTATCAAAGCATGATTCACTGGCAGTGAGCAATACATGCAGGAATGTTGCCAGACATTGTAGCTCCTCAGAAACAGTTGTTCATCACCGCAATACTTAAAACACACAGTTTTAACCCTTAAATGGACTTAATGTGGCAGTTTATACATGGACGTCAAAGGGATGATGTGTCATTTTCATTTTGTGAATGATAAAAAAGTGCCAGAAAACTGCAGTTCCTCAAACGTCCACTTGAGGCTGGCTCCAGAAGTGAGTCAGTCTCCATAAGTCCCCATGTTAAAGCAGAAATAAACATGTTTACAGCCTGGTACAAAAAACAATTTTGGTCTCTGTAGCTAATTTCCCCGTTCATGACAACTGTACTGAGGGTGAATTTATACACAACTCACCTGTTCACATTATATTAAGGCTGAAAGTTATGCAGCATTAAGACGCTTTGATTGACAGGTGGTCGTCGTCACATCGCACATCCTGCCTCTCAGCGGACGGATGTTTTGGACACACTCAGCTCCACTTTGGATGATTACAACAATACTTGAGACAACTTTGAACGCCCTACAACATAATCTCTGTGTATTTTATACATTTAAAGGTTCGTCTAATAACTGACACACTGCACCTTTAATATACTTGACCGGGTTAAGAAATGTTCACACGCCTGCACACACACTTCTTGTCCTAATAAATACAGTTTCTGTGGACTGACTCCTCATCCCGGTGCCTCATTAACATGTTAAATGTTGATGATGTGTGTGTTAATTCTTTGGATTTAATTACTCTGCTTTACTTCCCGTCTCACGCCGGTTTGTGTCTGGATGACTTGATGCGTCTCTTGCATCTGTACAGTAACGTTTCGCTGCGTAAAGAGACACATTCCTGGCTCAGTGTGGAGTGCCAGCTGGCTCCTCTGCCTGTTTACCCGTCCAGCCTGCAGTCACACACACACACACACACACACACACACACACACCGCTCGGTGTGATGTTCTGTCCGCGGTCACACAACCACGGCCCGGGGGAAGTGTGTGTGTGTGTGTGTGTGTGTGAGTGTGAATGGAAATAACGTGACAGTAGAAACACATTAAAGTAACCGTTAAACGAGCGGTGTTTAAATGGCTGGGGGGCTCTATCACCGTTTTCCCGGTGTCAAGTTAGAGAATCACACGGAGAGCGGCGGATGTTTCCCCCTTTAGAATAAAACTGTCACACAGGCAGAAATAACTTCAAGCAGAGCTGTCAGACTTCTTCTAAAGAGGCACAGATCAGTGTGAAGATACTAATTCTACTCTTTTTCTGACCATCCAAGCAGGCCATAAATAATTTATTATAATAATGAAGCCGTGGGCCGCATGCAATCTAAACGCGGGCTGTGATTGGCCCCCGGGCCGTACTTTGGACATCCTTAATTTAAAAGATGAGACAACCTCTCTATTAGTTAACTGATGTTCTGATAAAGTGAGAGTAACTATCTGTCTATTAGAAATAATCATATTCCCGGGGTAAAACATTCATTAGATTATTCCTAATCTAATCCAATTTGCTGTTGGAAAGCCGCGTTTTATTTTGACAGGTCAGACCGGAAAGTGTGTGTGCGGTGCCGTGGCTGGGCTTGACCTTGGTCGTATTTCATCGGGAGTGTGTGTGGACGCTCAGGCTTGAAGGAGGGAAGGAAGCTTCTTGTGGAAACTTGAGGACATGCGGCGTCTCCTGCAAACTTTACTCAGAGCGAAAGTTTGTGCGAGCTGAAGAAGGAGGCGAAGAATGAACTGAAGGCAGGCGAGGAGAGGAAGAGGAGAGGAGGGAGGAGAGGAGGAGAAGAAGCCGTTCACTCCCATTGATTCTGTATCGAGGTATTGATTTGGGCCTGGCTTTGAAATAACACAGCTGTTAGGAGGGACAGATGCACTTCACTTACACACGTGCTGATTTTAATCATGACATGGATGAAACTTTGATTTTTTTAAAAAAACTTAAATATAAATATAAATGTTAAATACTGTATTTCTATGTCAGCCAGTCAATTTGTAACTTGATACAGGCTGCACGCTTTCATCACAACAAATTTCATAGAATAGGACCAGTCTGAGCATGCAGAGTGTGAACTAACAGGCTGTCACAGGAGAGCACTTCATGTCCAGCTCACACACACACATGCATGCATAAAACTAGTGTGTGTGTGTGTGTGTGTGTGTGAGAGAGAGAGAGAGAGTCATCTTCTGTTGCCATGATCACCAGTATCTCATCTACTGGCAGTCCAGTCCAGACAGGAGTAATGGTGACCAGGCGTTAGTCACGTCTTACTGATGAAGTTGAGATTGTCTTCTATCTTTGTAAACAGTCATGGATGATGCAGACCTGCTCATCCATGCTTCTTCCTTCGCTGTCACAGAATAAAACAAGAGCTAGTGTGTCTAACCCGGAGAGAGGATTAAAGGGTTAAAGACCTCTTTGAGAAACTCTCTTTTGTTTGACACATAGACGTCTTTTCAGGCCAGAGTTTGTTGTGCTGCTGCGTTAAATTACAGTTTATGACCAAAAACAAGCGACAGCGTCAAACTTAAAACATGTTGTGGATCCATCGACTTCTAAAAACCTCTTTTTCAAGGAAGAAGCCAATTAAAACAGATACAAACACTATTACAACACATAGAAATCTAGAAAAATATTAAAAGCAGCATGCAAGACATGAATTCAAGAATATGAGTTAAAGCAACATCAACATTCAATTCAACGTTCAGTTTCAGTTGAGACGAGGTTTCCTGTACGACATTAAAAGCATTTTGCAAGTAGTCAACAGATAAACAACCGTATCATCGGCATATTGGTTAACACAAGTTAAAATCGGCATCTTTGGCCCAAATTGTTTGGATAAGGCGAGCTGAATGATGCCTGGTTGCTCAAACTAGTCGTCTGTAATGGCATCTACTCTTAATCCTGCATAACTTTAAGCCTTCATATAATGTGAACAGGTGAGTTGTTTATAAATTCACCCTCAGTACAATTGTCATGAATGGGGAAATTAGCTACAGAGACCAAAACTGTTTTTTGTACCAGGCTGTAAACATGTTTATTTCTGCTGTGAAGTCATTTTAACATGGGGACTTATGGAGACTGAGTCACTGCTGGAGCCAGCCTCAAGTGGACGTTTGAGGACGTTGATACATGATGGTTTATCCATGTTGCACGACCCTTCAATGTATAACTGTCAAAGTTGAGCGAGAAAAGTCAGACTGCTCCGTGTCTGCTCTCTCCGGCTCTGTTAATGTTTTCATCACATTTCATTGGTGTGATTTAGCTCCACAAACGGTTAAAAAAAGACCTCCTCGGAGCTTTAGCTCTTTCACGCTCCACCAGATGGATGCATTTCAGATCACAGTTACAGCCAAGTTGGCAAGTCCATCTCAAATGTGGTTTTATGATCTACAGTTAGTCCACCACTGATGGCATGCTTGTGTGAATTTGTGTCGACTCAGGCATTTTTAAGCTCCACTTCCCCTGGTGTTTTGTTCGCAGAGGTTCCCGCTGTGCTCTTATCTCTTGTTTTCGTTGTTGCAGTAAAGATGCAGGCTGCTGCTGCTGCTGCTGCTGCTGCGGTGGTGGCTCTGACCATGCTGAGTGTTTTCTTCAGCGTGGACTGCCTGACTCCTCATCGGACCAAACCAAACCAGATACAGCCGCAGGACGACAGAAACGCTCAGAGCAATGACGCCGGAAGGAAGAAGAAGAACCAGCCGCACATCTTGTTTATCCTCACAGACGACCAGGTGTGTGTGTGAACAAGGAGGTATAAATCTTAAACCAGATGTTTGGATGATCACCTCTCCAGCAGCCTCCAAAGTACAGTAAATTGATTTATAACCTCAAATATTTGACCATGTTTCCACAAGAACAGGTGATTGTACACTACATATTCATTTTATGATCATATCATTCAAATTACAGGGTTGCAATTTTGCAATTTATTTGTTTTACTATGGCAGAAATAGAAATATAGGACACATTTCTTTATAGCCCTTGAAGCAAAAATCCAAATTTAGTGAGCCTCAGCACTCCTGCTGTAAGGAGTGTGGATCATTCTTTTGGTGGACCATGCTCACATCTTCTAGTTCTACATCCTGAATCTGATTTGTTTACCTTTAGCTAACTTGGAAATATTCTTCATACCTATTGAAGATGTTTTTGGCTGCAAGTTTTAAAAAAAAAACTATTATAAAATGCTTCAGAGGAATCCTCCCACCACTGACCTTTAGTATAATCAACTCTATTCGCAGCATGGCCTTCATGGCTGGAGCTGGAAATGGTAACCACAATCAGAAGGGCTGTAACTTTCGTAATAACCATCTCGGAGACGAGTATCACAATGGAAAAAGTACTTTTGAACCGTCCATCTTTGTTGAAGTGGACTTTGTCATTACAGTTGGGTAGGATTGTCTGAATCTGAAACATTCAGCAGAACTCTTTCTGACTCTAAAACAGGGTTTCAATGATATTGGCTACCATAACCCGACCATCAAGACTCCAACTTTGGACAAACTGGCGGCGGAGGGCGTGAAGCTGGAGAACTACTACGTTCAGCCCATCTGCACACCGTCACGTAGCCAGCTCTTGACCGGCAGGTAAAGACACAAAATACTGGACTTCCTGGTGCATGTCTGTCATTGCTACATTGAGCAGCTTGAGTTTTGTGCTTCCTTCTAGATATCAGATCCACACGGGGCTACAGCACTCCATCATCAGACCCAGCCAGCCGAGCTGCCTGCCTTCACACATGGACACGCTTCCCGAGAGGCTGCGTGAGGCCGGATACACCACGCACATGGTCGGCAAGTGGCACCTGGGCTTCTACAGGTGAGATGGAGGACCAAGAGTCTCTGTTATAAAGACCCTACATTATTCTTACTATTCTAACAGCTCATTGTCAGCTACTACAGTCAGTTTTTCATCCAAAGATATCAAAAGGTTACATTTTAATATATTTTATCCTTTAGTTGATGCTCTTATACTCGAAACAAAAGTTCTTCCACTGTGAAGTCCAACCACCTGAAGTGAAAGGTATTTACAACCCTAATTCCACAAAGGTTGAGATTCTTTGTAAAACATAAATTCGGCCCAGAGGACACGGCCTTCATGATTTCCAAAAACAGTTTGAAATGTGGCCTTGTCAGACCGCAGCACACTTTTCCACTTTCCATCAGTCATCATCATCCATCTGAGATGAACCCGGGCCCAGAGAAGTCAGCAAGTTTTTGAGTTTTGGATGCTGTTTGGATATCTGCCTTTCTCTTTGCATGCTAGAGTATTAACTTGTATTTTAGATGCAGCGACAAACTGAAGTGTTCCCGAGCCCATCTCGTAATATCCTTCAATCATGTCAGTGTTTATTGAGGGGTTGTCGGGCACTCAGTGACGGTTCATGGCCTGGTTTTATGATGGTGAATGATCCATCATCAATCCATGTAATGATGTTGGACCATTTGCCCACGCAGTTTTTCCAAAGTGGTGAACTTATACTTTCTTGATTGTGAACGATGGACCCTTCGAGGACACCCCTTTCCCTCCCAATCATGATGCTCACGTTACCAATTAACCTGTGGAATGATCCCAACAGGTGTTTTTTTTGAGCGTTCCACAACTCGTCCCAACTTGTCCCAAGTTTATCAGTCTGAATATGAAATTTATCGTCGTTGGACTGCATGCAATTGGTTATAAGAAGAAAAAGGAATTACATTTTTACCCAACATCCCAACGAGGATTTATACTGCTGAGGACCTCAAGGCCCACACGTGACCTTGTGTAACCTAAGGATAGAAAATTCCATAACACTACTTTATACCTCCAAACACCTGGCCAATCGTTAATGTCAGATTGTTGGTTGTGGAAATTGCTGAACTCGGCTCCACCTAATCGGATGTTGGAAAACTTTGGTGAGGGTGAGGGAGTTCCAGATGGTGACTGACCATCTGATGAGCACTGTGGTTAAAGCATCTAAACATAAAGTCTGGGTCCTCTTACCACCCACGGCCCTGTCATGTGGAAGACCACCACTGTTAGAACTCTACAAACTGATGAATATGAACAGGATTCAACTGTATGATTATAAATATCTTATTTTCAGTCATTGTGGTCATTTAAAACTCAAATATGATGTTTGTCAAAGGCACCCTGAAAGGTTTTTTACCACCAGTAGCACCGTGGAGCATGGATAGTAGCAGGATTGCAAACATGGATATCAACAAGATCAGGTTTAACTTATCTTTGTCTTCTTTCCTCCAGGAAGGCATGTCTGCCCACGAGAAAGGGCTTTGACAGTTTCTTTGGATCTTTAACAGGAAGTGTGGATTACTACAGGTGAAACTGTCTAATTATGACTAAAATTAACAAATTGTTTGTTCATTATCTTTTCTTATAACTCACATCCCTGCATCTGTCCCCAGTTATGGGTCCTGCGATGGCCCAGGGTTATGTGGGTATGATCTCCATGACGACGAGGGTGTGGCGTGGGGCCAGGAAGGGAAATACTCGACCACGCTCTTCACACAAAGAGCTCGCAAGATCCTCGAGAGTCACAACCCGGCAGACAAGCCGCTGTTTCTGCTGCTCTCCCTCCAGGTATCATCACGATGATGAGGTTCAGAAAAATGTCAATAAAAGTTTGTGAAAAGGTCTCTGGAGCTTCGGTTTGGATCAACAAAGCAACTAGTGTTTGTTCTAGAGCTGCCATTCTGACAAATAGTTGCAGAAAATGGGTCAGAAACACTGCAGCGTGGCGTGATTTGATGCTTTGTTAGTTTATGTCTGGATGCGGAGGCTCGGACATGAAATAACATGGAGGCCACATGAAAAGTGTTTGTTTGTCTGCGAGCATCAGAAACTTATTTGGCCCACATGGACTGTAACCATTTGATTAAAGACAGGACACACAGAAAATGGAACTTAAGGGTTAAAAGTATTTCAGCTCAATTTGTTTATTGTTGATTTTTATGGGCTGCCACGTCCATGTGATGTGAATTTTTGGCTGCGGGGTTTGTGAGTATCGAGCCCGATGCCCTGACAAGGAATGGCAAAACAAAACAAAGAGCTTTTTTATGTTTTTTTCGCTGGCAGGGAACGCCGAGTTCCAACTTCTGCTCCATGAGTAAGTGTTGTGGAGCACTCTGGGTAGATGAAGAGGTCGAGGACGTGGGTTAGCTGAACAAAATGAGAGAATTGTATCCCGAAATAACTAGAAAAGCTGGTAGGAAGAGTGTTATACAATCCAACACTCCATATATGAATGTACTTTCCATGAATCTAAACTAAATGTTTCCCTGCAGGCAGTCCACACTCCTCTAAAGACCCCCAAGTCCTACATCTACCCGTACCGTGACATGGCTAACGTCGCCAGGAGGAAGTTTGCCGCCTTGGTGTCCACGGTGGACGAAGCGGTCCGAAACGTCACCTACGCTCTGAGAAAGTACGGATACTACCGGAACAGCGTCATAATCTACTCCACCGACAACGGTGCCCAGCCGTTCACGGGGGGGAGCAACTGGCCGCTACGAGGCCGTAAGGTAGAAGAACTTCTTGGATTTTATATTTTCTACATCAGTTTTACTGATTATAGTCAGATTTCAGTCCGTCTTTAATATTTCATAAGTCAGGGTCAGTAGTTTTGGTACTGCCCGGACAGCTCAATTGGAGGAACATCCAAATATCGTATTACCTCCCAAAAAATAAATACATACATACAGAACTTTCCTCAGGTGCATGCAAATTTACCTGCACAGGTGATTTCTGTACCTGGACCACACTTAAGAGTCCAGAGCACACAGAGAGTATTGAAGCCACACATTTGAGCTTGTGGACTACATTTCATTTTCCATAATTCCCATCGAGTTTGTGATTTGGAATATTTCCCAAATTCCCCAGCTTAACGGTCCATGGAAAGTTTCTGGAAAGTTTCCAGAAACATACCGCCCATTTGCAACCCTACTTCTAACTCATTGTAACTAAACGTCCTGGCTGTGTTTTTTCAGGGTACGTACTGGGAAGGTGGAGTCCGTGGAGTGGCGTTTGTTCACAGCCCGCTGTTGAAACGCAGGAGACGGGTCTCCAAAGCTCTACTGCACATCACCGACTGGTTCCCCACACTGGTGGGCCTGGCAGGGGGAAACATCAGCCAAGTCAGTGAGAACTCAATACTCCTACAATTTTTAGCAGTTTGAGCTGTATTTTGTTTGTTTGTACCTTTATCATTGCTTATCAAGTGAATACAGGAGAAGAAACAGATTTAAGGATGCGTTCCTCAACCCGGGCCACCCAAGTTGAGCGATCACTGTACTGTAAAGCTTTTGAGAGTACACTGAATTTAGGTTGTGTATGTTTTTTCTAGTTGCGGTGCCAAAAACCCATTCAGTGTCTCCCACTGACTTCATAATAAGAGAGTTTATTTGTTGTCACGGTTAAAGATGAATGTGGAGTTCCATCTACGTTAATCCCTTTTGGCCTTGGACTCAGGCTAGTAAAATTCAGGTTACAACTCTACTGTAAAACTTTATTTACTGTCATGTAGATAAATGTGGTCTTGACCCATTACGATAAGCGTTCTAAGCAGCGGTTCTATAGATGTTTTGTATTTGAGTTCAGACATAAATTAATTTTAATGGCACATCAGTAAAGTCTGTGTACAGTTCCCAAAGAGCTTTGTTGGCTTAGTATGTAAGTAGGTTTCCACTGCCAAAGGAGATAAGCAAGACTAATCCAGAAACTCGATAGCCACTATTACTAAAGGACATTTATTATTATTCATTCCCCATTGGTAAATAAAAGTATTTCTTAAGGCAACATTAATGCAGGAAACACGTGGACTGTTTCGCAGTACTTACTGAGACGTATGAAAAGGACTTCAGGGTGACCTCGGTGTGATATATTTGTTTTCCGCTCAGAGTCGAGGCCTGGATGGTTTTGATGTCTGGCCCACCATCAGTGAAGGGAAGGAGTCACCCCGTCAGGAGATCCTTCACAACATTGACCCGCTGCACAGACCCGTTAAAGGCGTGACCTGGGATGCCAGCACAGAGGGAGCCTCAGGTAACTGCCAAAAATGTCAAGAGTTGTTCATTAAGTCAGAATAAATTTGTAATTTGTGAGATTAATTAGAGAACTGCTCACAACAAGTTGTCAACACTGTTGCCCATAAAGTTGGAATAAAATATTTAATTTGATTTAAGCACAATCAACCTGATGTGTATAAATAGGAACAGCAGGCCGGGACATTACGAAGCCAAAGAAGAAGATGGTCCTGAGGCACCAACCAAAGCAGAAGTCAGCATTCAAGTTGAAGATGCCCAAGAAGCCGAAACCAAAACCTAAATCCAAGCCTCTTCCCAAACTGAAGCTGAAGCCTCCACGAAAATCAAAACTAAAACCCAAACTCAAGACAAAAGTCTACCCTCAGAGCCAGAGACCATCACTTTACAAACTACGCCTGAAGTCGCCCTCCATTTCATCAACATCCCGCCCTAAATCACAGCCTCAGGTCCAACCACGTTTTAAATCAAAATCCAGACAAACCATATCCCAGAACCATAATCTGTCACGGTCAAGACCACCTCAACCAAAATCCATGACACCGCTCAAATTACACTTAAAGTCAAAGTCCAGGCGGACAGTGTCCCGATACCAAAATGTGTCCCAGCCAGAGATGCTGCTGCCCACATCCCATCCAACGCCCCATTTGAGGCTCCAGTCTTCCCAGCCAGTGTGGGACACATCGATCCAGGCTGCCATCAGAGTTGGAGACTGGAAGCTGCTAACAGGAGACCCAGGCCATGGAGACTGGGTCCCTCCACAGGTACTGCAACACATTTAGACCCATTTTAATGGAGTTATTGATCAAGAAGAACATACATAATTATATCATAATTTTGATCCTCAGGTGCTTCCCACTTTTCCTGGTTCCTGGTGGAGCCTCGAACGTTCCATTGCATCCTTCCACAAACCCTCCACCCACAAAAACATCTGGTTGTTCAACATCACAGCTGACCCGTGCGAGCGACGGGACCTTTCAGACCAGAGACCAGATGTGGTTCAACAGCTGCTGGCCCGACTTGCCCACTATAATCAAACAGCCGTGCAGGTTTACTTCCCGCCCGACGACCCACGAGCCAATCCCGACCAACACGGCGGAGCCTGGGTACCCTGGGTGGACGGAGAGGACGAGGAGGAGGGAAAATATCACGGAGTGTACAAGAAAGGTCGGAACAATAAGAAGAAAAAGAAGAAGAAGTGTCGGCTGTGCAAGCTGCAGACGTTCTTTCTGAAACTGAACACCGGGATGATGTCCAATCGGATCTGAGATTATTGTGTCAGAGACATTTTGAAATGTTCTTTTTATATTGCTACATCTTCGCTTCCTAAAACCAGTGAAACAAAGTGGGAACCAGGGGGGTTAATCCACTACGTTCAGTCGAAGCGAAACACTTTCATGTCTTTTCACTGGCTTCACTTTCCTCCTTGTTCCTCCAGAATTGATTTTTAAAGGATCAGTTCACTCCATTTGCAATCTTCTTGCAATCAAATCTTCCTATAGATAGCGATTCAGTTTTATTTACCAAAGTTATTGCCAAGATTTTTGTTTGCAACAGTTGCTGGTTGCACCTTGTTTCCAATGAAAATCTTCAAAAAGGTTCAGTCTGGGCCAACTGGACTGGACTTCACAGATAAACAGTCCAGTTGCCCCAGACTTAACCTTTTTGAAGAAAAATGACCTGGATGATGAGAAACTTCACAGAATTTCCAATGAAAACTGTTGGCAGTGAGTAATGCCCATACTTTGTTTTAGGAAAGGAGCACTGTTGTTGAGATAGGTGCAGGGATAATCAGTTGTAGTTGTCGAAAATACACATCGAAAGAATGTGAAACTATGTCCGTGTCCAGACACTTAAGTCGTAGCATGAAAATGAGTTCATGATCTCAATGAACTGACCCTTTAAATTAGATCTCTAACTACTTTGGTCGTAAGGTGGTTTTTCCGACCCCTGTTCTTCACTGTCGTGATGGCTGTTACCATCACCTGATTTAATATGTGACTTTAGAAATGATGTGTCCACATTATTGTTATTCCATTTTTAATTGTTGTGACAGAGTTCTTGATTCAAGGACCGACACTGTGTGGCAGTAAAATGTTTTTTTGACACTGTAAATGATTTGTTTATGTTATCTGTCTTTAACTTTGAGCAGAATGATCCAGAAAGGATCTGTGTGGAGTGATACACACTCTTTATGTATGTTTACACCAACGGTTCATACTTAAACATCCCAGGTTTTTGTTTTGAAGCAAATGTTTTAGTTTTCACGGTGAAAGTGCATGATCACGATGATTATTTCTATAATTACGTAACAACAGAGAGGTTTTTAATAATTTGTCATTTTTAGTTACACGTCACAGTGAATGCAGATGTCTCTGTTTGTTAGAAATACTTGTGATACGTTGGTTCTCTAAGTTTTACTGTGTCTGTTTGAATGTATTGCCAATGTGACTATGAATTTCCAGTATGTAGTTTTAATTCTGTACATGCTACTGTGAACAGTCATTTGAACATGTTATTTCACAACTGTCTCAGCCTGTAATATTGTTTTAGATTTACACCCCAACACTTCTTCCAAAGTTTCTCCTGATAGCCGTGTGATGATCCCTCCAGTCCAATGAAAACAAACCCAAAATGAACCAGTTGGACATAAAGTTATTATTCAGAAAGGAGGAGGAAGTGAAAACATGTTACAGCTAATATTTTACCAGCATTAGTAACCTCTTTGAAGTAAGATGTTAGTTTTCTCCATTTGAGCAAGACACCTAACCTCTAAATACTTCACTGTATTTGCTCAATATCTAACAAACCACGAACGGCCGTGGCCACTGTAGCCCAGCTCACTAAAGCGCACGGCAGTCTGCGAGAGAGTGTGTCTGAGACGTGGTTTAAGAGGACGTTTGATTTCTCCACCCTGAGTAAATAAAGGTGAAATAAAATTAAGGGTGACTCTGTCTCTCTTATGTTTGCTGGAAACAACACGGCATTCATGAAACATCATCGGCATGTATGTTTGAGAGGTGTTTCTATTTTTTTAGGATTTTTCCAAGTCAAGTCACAAAACTTCATGAGCAGATTTGAAGTATTTCACGTCTCTGAACGCAGACTGTTGAAGTGACACAGCTCGTTTGTGGTTTGGCTCGCAAATCTCGAGTAAGTGAAACATAATTAAGTCCTCAGTTGTAACTGAATCAACTGAATCTGTTATTCATGGATTTATATTTCATCCTAAATGTGTCATAGCTATGTAAAAATATGTTGCATACAGTGTTTCATATCAGAAATCCAATGCACACAATGGGTTTAACCACTAGGTGGAGGCAGACGTCTACAATCCCTGCAGATTGGCAGTCTATTGAGTTTGTCTACTCTACAGAGACACACACACACACACACACACACACACATATATACATACACACACACACACACACACACACACACACTTGGGCTAAAAAAGGATTTTCCACGCTTGCTGACGCATTCCTACTTCACACTGTTTCCACACAGGAATAATTAGATTTGGAGCTTCTTTTATCCCCGAACACAAGTGGGATTATGTAATCCCCTGGGATTAAAATATCATGATTCAGGAAGCAGTTTGATTACTGATGCTGCTGAGAAGCTGCTGTTTGATGCCCACTGCCAAAAGTGACTACAGTTCATCAATATTTGTTGGTACATATTAGAAGAAACACTCAAAATTGACACTAACCTAAATGCTAAAACAAAAAGAGGCTGCTGGTTACAACAATTACAATACTTCACATTTTCCCTGTTTGTATCCAGCCGTGTAGACTGTTTTAACTTCATCTGCTGAGGTTTAAGATATTTATCTCTGCCAATGGAAATTACACAATCTCTTTGCAAAAACAATGTTTCCATTAGACAAAAACAAACAAACAGATTTAATAAGGAACATTTAGTTCCAATGAAAACTGATCAAACTGACCTAAGCATGGGTGTATGCAGATGGAGTGTGCACCAAGTATTAGAAACTGTAGGTTGAGGTCAAATCAAGAATTTATCAAGTATTTTTGGAGATTCTGGTGGCAAACATTTGTATTTGCTCAAACGTGAAACAGTGGCCATGAAAACTGGTGAAACTGAATCGAATCGAATCGAGTGCACCAAAGGTAGAAAAAGTTAAAAATTCTACACATAGTTATTTCAAAGGATAAAGGCCGACCAGATTCAATATTCATGTTACTATCAAAAGATTTCATGAAAAGACCAACATCAAACGTGGTGGTCTTTCTGACTTCCCTCCACTGGCTTCGACTGTAGATGTAAATCTTCAAACGCAGGTTACAGTTTCAAGTTTTTAAAAAGGTTAAATGATTTTCTAGAGTTGGGCACTTTAGTTTTTAGTTAACAGAAGGAATCAGACAAAGAGGGTGAGTTAAGCTCCAATATTTTCTGTTGATTGTTTCGTATCGTATTGTTTTGTTATGTTATGTTAGACCAAGTTAAGTTTATTATTCTTTAGTTAACATAAAACCTACCTGAGGTGGGTTTCTCAGCTGCTTTTCAATTGATAGTGGCTGCTATAACTACTTCATGTTTGTTGGGGACTATTTTCAGCTGCGGATGAATCCACATTTGATGAGTGTTTGGGGCAGCAGCGTAGTTTATGCAATATAAAGTAGAAATAAACTACATATATATAAGATCCACAGAGCTCTATGGAAATCAGGACAGGGCTGGTTGGATTGGTTGACATGAACAAATACTGGACTTCTAATTTAAATAAAGATAAACCAGATTCATTCACATATATACAATATTCTGTGCACAGCATGCTGGCTGCATGCAGCGAGGATTGCTGAACTCTAACTTCACTGAGAGGGAAAGTCTAAAACACAAAAATCTTATTACAGAGATCAATAAATAGTCATCATTCTTATAATTGCCTAGCTTGGACTGAAGCAGGCCTCATTTTCAGGCAGAGGAGGTGTGTGCATGTGTTAAGACAGCCTCACCTGAAACAACACTAACACACACTTCATAGCTCGAATAAGCAAGCTCATACATAAATAACGCTTTAATTTTAGTCACACAGTCACACTTTCACTCGTCTCTCACACGTTGAATTAGCAAGTTTACGTAGAAATATCTCCCTTGTCACTGTCACTGTCACACCCTTCCTCACACACACACACACACACACACACAGTCATGCTGCCATCACTTCAGAGCACATCACTCTAACCTTTAAACTCTAAACTTTAATGGCCTACGTTATGGGGACTTGTGTCCCCAAAAGGATGGCGAGTCCCCACAATGTCACTGTGTAAACACATTTATGTCCCCACAACATGAGTTATACACGCACACGCGCACACTCACAGAGACATAATGCAATTGTGTAACCAATAATTCTGCCTTCATCCTGTCTAACCCTCTGGGGAACCGGTGGAATATGAGATCTACAGAACCAGAGCATGTGGGCGGCTGTGAAATTAGGATTCCCTTCACCACAGAGCTGCTTTTTGGAGGTTTTCTGCTGACACAGTCAGAAACTCATAATTGAGTTGTGTTCTGTGGTCGCATTGACACAAGCTTTGGTTTGTACTCACACACACACACAAAAGAAAAAATGCATAATGTTCCCTCGGCGTGGTCATATGCTGAATTATTACGCTTTAAGTGATGTTTCAACATGTGCATGAGTCTGAACTCACACATTAACGTGACGAAGACACGTGTTGTTCAGTCCCAGTCAGACCAGTGCGACATAAGACTACTGATGGTTGCGTAGAAATTAACGTTGACAACTACCCACCCTCCCTCCAGGCCAAATCTTTTTCTTTACCTGTCACGTCTTTTCACAGAGCATCTTTCTCAGTTTTCACCTCTTCACTCTCGATTTCATCTCTGTCTTAGATCGCTGTCTTAAGAGTTACGGCCGTTTTCATCAGTCACTGAGAAGCAGGGAAATAAATCCAAAGTTTTTTCACTCTATTTGTTTGGAGAGATTTCTGGCTGCTTGATGCTTCTTACATTTATTTTGAAATTAGCACAACCCAACTGATGCAATGTTTACATCCATTATCATTTAAATTACTTTTTTCTTTTGGTTTGTTACATTTCATTTGGCCCGATTTGCCCGTGAGATTAATTTAAGTTTTTGCTCTCATTATCTGAAAAGTTTTAGTGGTTTTCTCAGATAATGAACATAGTACAGTATCTCTGATGCCACCAAAAGAGGCCCTGCATACTCCATCTGAAGTGCTTATGCTTGAACAGTGTCTAACACCCCCATCCCACCCACATCCTTTGACATTGAAACTAACATAAGATTTTCTATAGGTGAGAAAGGAGCCAGATATTGAATCTTTTTCTTCCCTTTCACAACTATTTCTGTCACTTTGTCGTGTGAACAACCATCCACGAGAGACTGAAAATGTGATACTTTGTCAGATTTTCATTCAAATGTAGCTTGAACTGGAACCAAACTTCCAGGAAATCATCTGCATGTTTCCATCCATCACTGTTACGTCACACGATGAGTTGTGTGCATCAAGATAAACATATGGTGCCATCAAACCATTGCAGAAGAAGAGGCTGCGGCTAGGAGTATAAATATTACATGTTTGTTTTATGTAGCAGAAGCTTCGTGTATGTCATGACTTCAGTTTCCGCTGCAGTTTGTCACATCTTGTTTTAACTTTTCCAACTCTGTATTGCAACATTTATTTTCTTAAAAACAGGTGGATGGAAGCTTAATTCTTTTCGAGCATACTCGTGTCTCAGGTATGTGTATATTTGTCTGTTCTGAAGGTTTTTTGTTGTTGTTGAAGATCCTGTTCTGCAATATGTGCTTTGAAGTGTTCTTGGTGATAGATGTGGTGAGGCTCTTGCCAAAAAGTTTCTACTTTCTTTGGTCCCTCAGAAAACCTGGCTTAATCCTGTTGTTGATATATTGACCCTATCCTTGAACAGTCTTTAGATTTTCAGTTGTCTTTGTTTTAGGACATCATGGCGTCATTGTCCAGAGCAGATAAATAATTGGATGATCCAACATTTTCTTAAATTTACACATTTATCTTGAGCTACATTTAAATGAGGACAAAACAAACAAATTACTGTTTGGCTAAAGAGATTGATGCCAGTAAACAGCTCAACTCTTGGTCTCTAAAACCCAAAGACCAAGTCCAAAAACTGGACATACTAAAAACTCCGATCTCACTTTAACCAGCCATATTAAAGCAATCACTAAAACAGCTCTATAAATAAATGAACTTTCCCCAAAATGAACAACTAGGCCCGACTACTCTAATGGTCTCTTAACTGGTTTTCCCAAAAAAAGACCATTAAACGGCTGCAGCTCATTCAGAATGCAGTACATAACTCCACTTCTACTATCTTTACACTGAGTCCCAGTTAGTTACAGAGTCGATTTTCAAGTGCTGCTACTAGTCTATAAATCACTGCAGGGACTAGGCCCAGAATATATCGCTGATATGCCTGAAGAATATAAAGTCGGACTCTTAGATCTATGGACTCGGCTAGTACATCTCAGAGTCCTGAATGCAACTGAACAAACTGCCAGATGTTCTAAGATGGTAACTTAAGTAATCTTTACGCAACTTAAAACTTATTAAAGGCTTCTATCTGATCTATAAAGCATTACTAAATGTTTAATTAAGCATTTAAAAGCCATTAGTTACTACGTACTACTAAGAGTTAACAAAGTGGTGCCAAAGTATCTCCTCCAGACCAGCTGCCTGTCTTCACCAAAGTTAAGAAAGGCAGCTTTTATCTGGCGTCCTGACTTCTTGAAGTTGAGAACACTTTATCTTGGATTTCTTTCTGCAAACTTTTAACTATGTATCCAAGGACCCTACGGTGCAAACATATTGAGATTAATCAGGCATAGTTATTGACTTTGGTGTTACAACATATTGCAAATGTTCCTCTGGTTTACTGATTAAATTACTGAGAACTTGAGGGGGTAGGGTGGTGGTAGTGGTGGTGGTGGTGGGGGCGGCAGCAAACAACTCATTTAATTCACACGTACACAGTCCAAAGCATGCAGGCCTGCATCTGAATGCAGTGCAGCATTATTGGAGTGACAGATGGAGAGCAATGGACACTCTACTTGTGAGTCCAAAAGCAAAGACTGCAACGAGGACTCAGGAACCAGACAGTTATTTGGTCATCGTGATCAGGCCTTTGCAGACAACCTTGATCATCCCTATTTGCCCTCTGGCTCATTAGCCTTAATGAGTCTGCCAGTCCACAATGTCTCCGCTGAGTATGTCCGTGGTTCATTAGGGCCCCTTGGTAATTGAAAGCCGTGTCTGTAGATGAAGATATGAAGGTGGCTGGGAGAGATAAAGTCAGTATACATGCAAGCCAAGAGCACAGATAATGAGGCCAGGGCGTGAAAGCGCCTTTGTTCCTCGCTCTCTTTGGCTTTGATTGAGCTCTATAGAAAACAACCTCGATCAAAGCACCTACCACCGTCACCAAACTCTCATTTAGGAAGAGCTTATACAGCAAGAGCATCACTGATGTATGAAAACTGAGTCTCAAAAGTACTGTGTTAGTCTCTCACTTTATGACTTCCCTGACGTGTCCGTAACATTCAGCCTCAAGCTCATTGACCCCCTGAAGACAAACCTTTAAAAAACACCTCACAGATATATAGTTTAATTCTCTAAACCAGCGAATCACTGGAGTATTTAGCAAAGATTACTCAAACAGGAGCAAATAGTGCACTTTAATGCAATTAAATGATTAAAACCACCAGTGTGTTGGACGACCAGAGAGAAAACCGTTGTAACCAGAATATTGTTTTCCAGTCCAGAAAATCATAAGTGACCCAAGATCGTTACTGGATCATAACCTGGCTCTAAATATTTTAAGAAACCCATTTTTTAGGTTGTGATTTGTCAGCCCATCGTACGTTGAGCTGATACTCTGTTCCATATGTGCCAACACTAGATTCAGTTTAAGAATAGAAATGCTAAAGCAACACACCTGCTCATTCCAGCGCGTTTAAGGCACTGCGATGCACTTCTTGTTTTTGATTTTGAAGCATCCGGTTTCTTTTACCAATGACTGGAGATTCTGTAAATTCTTATTTACCTGCTCAGACGGTTCTTCGCCACTTTCTTTCAGCTGTCAGTTGAGCTGACAGAGTTTTGCACAACAACAAAACACGCCTTATTTTGCAAAGCCTTCATACAAAGTAACATCATCTGCAACCTAAAAGCATGAAAGACCAAACATACAAAGTAGACCTCTCAGCCATCTGAACATTCCGAACCCAGCTTTTGTGACAGGCTATTCCAAACTTCTGAATGTTAGTGTTACTTTTTTCTGTGTAAGTGAAGAGGGGGAAAAAAAAAGCAATACCAAATCTCAGTTTTTATTAGTTTTATTCCTGTCTCAGGTGCTGTGAAACCACTCGAGGTCTGGAGGTCAAATGCACCACAAGCTGTTTAATTCTGTTTTATACAAATGCTTTGAATCCCAGACCATCTGGAGAAATCTGAACGTGGGCGTTGAATAATAAATCCTTTCCCTGCGCACAATAACTTAGCTCAGGTCGGCGTGACTTTTAACACAAAATGTCAAATTGCGCGTCGGTCAGCAGAACCAAACTAAACATGTCTGGAGTCTAAATGGATACCGGGTCAGCGGTTTGGGAGAAAGGTCATGAAGTTTGTTTAAAACCCCTCAAAATAAACCCTGCAGGTGGCGTCCAGAGAGGTACATACTTTCTCATTTATACATCATTTATGAGTTATAACGAATGGATTTTAAAGGTTTAAAGCTTCACAGATCGATTTTATACAAAATTCAAGGTTGCCAGGTTGTGAAAAATCACATTGGTTGATGTTTGTTCTCCTCCAGCACTCTTCAGCTCATGAACTCAGTTACAAATGTTACTAGCAAGTATTCATTTTGACCGAGAAGCATAAAGTCTTGGCCAAATTGAATTTTGAACTGATCGTGTTCGTAGATGATTCATCCTCTGGGGACCATGAATGATACATTCATACATGCAGAAAACTATTATTCATGAGTGCAGCATCAATCCTATGACTGAAATTTAGATTTGAAAAGCTGAAAAAAAACAAAAAAAACTGAAACTCTTAAGATACATGTTGACATTTACAGAAGATACAACACCCTGACTACTTTCCTTCTTTGCAAAGCACTTTGTTAAAACTGGGACGAGACTACAGGCTGTTTTATTGCTTTCAGACTATTTAACACAGGTCTTGTGCCACCTTATTACCCTGAGATGCACAATTTTCCAAAAACTTATATCAGCTTTTCTTACATCTCTAAAAAAAACTTTTTACAATGACACTTTTCCCACTTTGCCTTTCTGAAACAGGCAATTACAGGCAAAGATCCAAATATGATCAAGTCAGACGCACAGCGAACGCAATCTCTCTTTGGGAGTTAGACTCCACTGTGCTCATTTATTTTGCAGCCCTTATCGACTTTCCTCTTTTCCTCCTCCAAGAAGCAGAATTTACATTTAAATGTCATCCCTTATCCTACCCAATTTGTGTTTACCTCAGTGAATAAGAGCCACAGGTAAACAGCTACAGTGTTCCTGCGCCTGGCCTTTTTTCAGGCGCTGAGCAGAAGAAGCCAGAACAAATGTGTGTTTCTCTGAACTTTCTTTTAACGGACTCAAAGTTAGACTGCAATGCAGCAGAATGCAATGAAAGCTTTAAGATTCTTTAGTTGCTGTCGTTTTCTACATCAGCACTCCCGTTGAGTCCTGAACGATCATGACGTCGGCAAAATGTTTTCATTGACTCCATGGCCTACATTCAGCGCTTCGTTTATTAATGTTAAGAAAGTCTACACAGCTTTAAACACGGAAAGGCAACGGTTTTCTTTTTCTGAACAAACGCAGCTCTCCTCTTTTGCTCCGGAGGTTTGGACAGTGAGTGAGAGGTAGAGACGTGGGTGCTGGGGACGAAGATAACAAACAGTATGTGGTGAACAGTGACGCGTCATCGCTTATGATCGCACCTGAGGCTTTATCACTGATGTTTTATGTAAAGATCAGACCGAGAATTTGCATGTTTTTGAGTTCCTCGTGTAGCTGCAGGTTAAATTTAAAGAATTTTCTCATTTTTACTGAGCTTTATTAGTGTGAGAATAAGAATTATGACCCATCAGACAGATTTGCTGCTTCTCTCGAGGCCTTTCACTGCTGCTGTAGTTCCTCCTTCACACTAGGAAGGAGAGGTTGCAGTCCTGAAGCTGCCACTAAAGCCACACTGCTCCTTTAACATGTTAACTGACTTAATGTTGTCTATGCAGGTAGGTACCACCCTGCTTCCCTTAAAGTGTCAGTTCAAAACTAGAGCGGGCACTGAGCCCAAGACCGTTTTGGAGCCAAATCTTTGACTAAACTATGGACACCAAACAAATCTATTTCATTTTTCAGAGGCTCCAGGTAGCAGAAATATCTGTTGGCTGGTTCATTCAGAGATAACAGACGACGCTTCCACTGCAGATAATCGAAACATGAGTCACGTCTACTGGAAAAAAACAAACTCAGTCGTCACTCACCTAATTTTAGAGCTTCAATAACTATGAGCTAGTGAGAAATATTGATGTCAGATACAGATTTGTAGTTACCAGTTTGTCTTCTTTGCCTTGAGGCTACGTTTGCTGAGGAACTGAAACCCGACCAGCCACCTCCATCATCTTTAACAGAGCCTTTCAAATGTTGCACGTTGGCTCGCTGCCAAAGTAGCTGGCAGACACTCATTCATATCCTTACCTGACTGTAGCACTGAACACACACACACACACACACCTTAAATAGATCATAGCATTGTAGGTGGCTGGCTGCGAGCCAAAAAAGGGACTGAAGCGTATTATTCACCGCTAACCGCCAGCCTAAGGCCGTTAAAGGCAGTTACTCCCCAACACGACTGCATTCAAGACTCGTTCACGTCACGACACACGAAAGACAAAGACAGAAAAAATAAGAAGAGACGAGCTGGTCAAAACACATAATGCCCTGGATTTTTATTTCATTTTGTGACAATTCAAAGAGGATTCGCAGTCTTTCCTGTGTGTGTGTGTGTGTGTGTGTGTGGTGGAAGGGTCTACAAAAACAAAACAAAATCTCATGAATCAACCGGGCCATTGGAATGGGCATTGGGATTGTGGTACAGACAAAGAAAAACTACAAGTAGCCTTGTTCAGTACCAAACTCTTCACAGAAGAGAGTGATTTTTTTTCCTTTTTTTTACATTTTTATATAGATTTTTTTTGTATTGTTTTTTTCCCAAATGAAGGCACCCGATAACTTGTGGTTCATGGCCTTGCAGCCTTCTGGAGAGTTTTTAAAAGTAGAGAAAACTTGTCTTTTTTTTCCTCAATTAATACATGTTTTCTTCCTTATTATGTAGAAGCTGGAATGATAATAAATGTCAGTTACTGCATTTTTTTTTTTTACTCCCTTAGATTTTTTTTTTTTTTTTAAGATCAACAAGTAACAAGAATGAAGTCTTTCGTGAGGAAAATAAAAAAAAGTGGGAGATACAAAAATATTTATTTTAAAAAATGATGAGGTGACGGGGGGGGATTATCTTTTAGAGAAAACAAAAAGTAAATAAAGCCGTCCGGTGCAAACCAGAGACCAAAAATCATACAAAAGCAGCATCAATCGATTAAAAAAAACAAATTATATAGTGCTTAGATAAGTCAGAAGCAGCTTCTGGGAAAGAGTCTTCATCCCCATTTTGTTACTTGTCTCAGGAATAATATACGTAATGGAAGAGCTTTGTGGAAACTGATTAACCCACTGACAAACTGATGCCTACGACAAACAAATTCACACCCATCGTCATCGTTGCCGTCTTCTACTGCTCTGCGCCTGAATCTGCATGAACGCACGTCTCCATGGATTCAAACATGACACACGGGAACATCGTGGGAGGGACGCCCAACAAAAAAACTGGGCGAAAACCCTCCCGGCCATGTTCACAACATCCAAAAAAAAAAAATAAAAATAAAAATAAAAAATAGAGTTTCTTTCTTTTTTTCTTTTTTTTTTTTAAATCTAGCTAAACACTGACTACAGCACGGGGAACCGGTGAGGGGTACAGTGTATAAAAAAAAAAGTAAAAAAAAAAAAAAAAACATGAATGGAGAAAGAAAAAAAAATACTTTGTAAACACGGCACAATAAATAGATCAAACAGCAGGTTCCGCACCATGCATGTGATGACATACATTTTTCTGTGGTACAACTTTCACACCTCATACATCGCACCAGTTGCAGTTTGTCGTTTTCTCTTTTTAATTTTGATTATTTTTTTTTTTTCCTTTTTTTAATGTCTCGAGTGCAAAACATCACAAATGAACAATTCTGTATTCAAGTAATGTTATATACAAGAACAGGGAGGATGGGGAGGAGGAGGGGGTATTACAAATATGCAGTACTGTACATATAATTGCCATATTAAGAATTTACAGACGATCTCTTATTAACAGTAACAAATAGGGAAATGGGGGGAGAGAGAAAAAAAAATAATAATTGTACGAGACGAGCATTGCAATTAAGTCCCAAAAGAGTTACCATGGAAACCCAGCCTTGCCGTGCTCATTCCGCCATTTGCTTTTCACGACTAACGAACGATGCATAGCACCTAAAAAAACAAAAACAAGAAACCAAAAAGGAGTTACGCTTCCCCCGTGCTGTGTACGGGAGGCTACGTAACCTCCATGGCCATTGTGTTCTCTGATAGACTGTTCAGTGCTGGCTTGTCTTGTTCGTGATTCTCCCTGCGGACAAACAGAAGACAAGAGACGGTAAGACGCAAGGCAACTATTTAGCATTTAAAACAGTTTCATTGACTTACAGGTAACTTTACTGCAGGAGGCTCATAACCTCATTAAAAAAAACTTGTGTCTCTTTGATGAGTTCAGGAAATGACATGACTAACTTTGAAACACTGAGCTGAGATGAATTCATCTGTCTCCTGCTCAGGGCGGCCTCAGCGTGTCATCGAGCCGCCCTTTAAGGACCGCCCACAAAATCCTGAAAACCTGTTTGAACCCCTGACTCCACGTTTCAGTGATACATCGTTCAAAGTCTTTTCACATGGCTACTTTCCAAAATATTTCATGTATTTTGAAAGAAATCTCTGTGGTATGTGGCTTTGCTCATGCTTTCTTCTTGGTCCTTTAAAAATAAGTAAATTAAATAAGCAATGCTGGTATTTTTCTGTGGACAGTTTGGCTGTTTGTATTACTCCAAATGTTGCGCCACAGTCCCTGAAAGTACCTGGCACTTTCACTCGTATTTAGCAGGGCTGAAATCCCAACAACCCGCCCCGAAGGAGGCGGAGAACAATGGAAATAAAAACAGAACCGCTGACTGACTTATATTTCCAAAAGGTTCATGTGGAAAAAGGCTTTAATTGTCACTCTTCTACAGATATGGCAGGGAAGTCATGGTGGTGTTTCAATAGCTGCATTTAATGGGGCTCTCTTTTTAACCACCACTCATAAACATGAGACCGTCAATAAAGAATAAACTGACCTATTTTGAACAGGACAAGAGATAGATATACCAGTTTGTAGAATATACAAACCATTATATTACATAAACTTCTAACGTTCCAACGTTTACTCAGTTTGAGTCGACACACTCACGAGCGTTTGTTCTCACCTGGGCACTATGTCCAGCGGCGAGGCCGAGGCCGTAGTGACCTTGGGTTTCTGACAGTTGGCGGTGGCAGCGGCTGCATGGGCGAGCTTTAAGGCGGATGTTGACATGGTGGTGCTCAACGTCCGGGGGGCGTGGACACGCTTGCCGGTGGGAACACCCAGACGGAGGCTGTTGTTGTTTCCCAGCAGGACCTGAGTGGTGGCGGTAGTGGTAGTGGTGGTGTTGGCAGGGTGGGCGGTGCCGTTGTTGTTACTGGTGGCGGAGGTGGTGCAGGGGTGGAGCAAGGCGGGTGTTGGGGTGGTGGTGGCAGGAGCCGGGGCGGCGGGGGAAGGGGACGCTGTGCTCGAGAGGTGCAAGCCCTTGTAGACACCTGAGGGGTCAAGAGAGGCCGGGCGGTGGTGAAGGGGGAATGAAGGGACGGGTGGGGGATGGTTGGTGAGAGGGGTGGGAGGCGGGGTTTGGAAAAGATTTTTAATTATCAACTGTGTGAGGACCAATAGTGTTGTAATATTGTACAATTATACAACAAGTAGTTCAGACGAAGCAATCTGATTGGTCAACTAGACACGGAGCTGGTAGCCTGCCTCCTTAACAAAGGTGTGTACCTCGCTTGTGTGCTGCATGTCAACTATCCAAGTCATCGCTAATCCTTTATTACCAATCAAAAGTAGTCGTTAAGAGTGTGTGTGTGCAGGCGTTTAAAATGTCGTCATGTCACACCGGCTTAACTTTAAAACTTTGACGAGGCGGGGCGGGTCGTTTATGAGCTGGATTTATTTCTTTTCACCGGAGTCACAAAGACAGAAACAAAAAAAATTCTTCCACAGTGATTATCTCTCCAAAGTTTGAGCAGTTTTATCTGGAAAGGACAGATCCTTGGTGCGCCGTTTACATCTTCACAATAATCTCAAATGGAAAGTCCTTTTTTGACACTTTTTCTCCGTTATCTCTTAAATCCCGCTGCCTGAAATGGCATCTGGTGTCGGAGGAGGGGGTTAGTGTTTTTTGTTCCATCTGCTTTGTGCTGTTATCTGCTCTTTCACTACACTCCATTAGGGGCTTTAGGACTGTAATTACCTTACCCTCATTGTTTGCTTTGTCTCTTCAGTGTCACTGTATTGCAGCGCTCGGGTGAAGTGCACTCTAAATTTGAATTGCTTTTAGTTTTTCCAACTTTGCAGTCGCTTCATTTTTCAAAACAAATTATATTTTTGGGGAGGAACAAATAATTACTGACGGTAATTAAACATTCCCCGTGCTGTTTGTGCTCGGAGACAAACAATGCAGGTTACAGTGAAGCCCAATAACCACCTTAATGAATAAAATGCCATTACTGTGATGGACAAGTGCCTCTTTGTGGAGTTCAGTTCAAAAAGTCACTTTACAGACATAAGCTGAGGTCCACTGAGCGGCCGGCCCTGCCGGCGGTTCTTTGGAGGGGTGTCGTACCTGAGGGGGAGAGGACGCCGTTGACTCCGCCTCCCAGGGCTAGCTCCTCCTTGGATTTGAGAGAGAGTAGTTGGTCGGCGGTGACGAGAGCCGAGGCGGCGAACTGAGCGCTGGCCTGGTCCAATGTATTCGCCAGGCCCTGTAGACGAGAGAAGAAAAAGTGTTCAAGTCACAGATTGGACCATGTTCAATCTGTGTGTGTGTGACAGCCTGAGGGACTGCGGGATACTGACGTGTGTGCTGTTTGCAGTGGCGGTGCTGTTGGCTTGCTGTTGCAGCTGGATCTGCTCCAGCTGCTGTTTCTGCATCAGGGCCAGCTGCTCCTGATGCTGCTGGTACTGTTCGGCTGTGAAAGCTGAGAGAGACGAGACTCCGTTATAAATCATGAAGGCATGAATAAAATGCAGCTTTGACACAGAGTTTCTACTCATAACCAAATCCAAGAAGACGATGCATGCAGACAAATTCATCACTATCAAATATCGCTGTGCAAGTCAGAGATGCCAGCTCCTTGGATGTGATCAGTTTGACTAAACTCAACTTATAAATTCATTTTTTGAAGTCTCAGACTACTTGTGGAAGCTAAACTCGTCTTCTGTGGTGGTGAGGAGGGCTGTGAAGTATGCGGAGCCCTTTAGACCAATCGCAATGCATTCCACAAGCAGGCAATTACAAAGACAGACAGGCCGCGTAGAATTAGACGCGGCCCTTACATGCAGCTATTTTGGGCTCTTTTTTGTTAAACTGCACGGCCACACCTCCATGAGAAAACTTGGGAAACTTGACATGAATCTCAGTCATACATGAGGATGAAGCAACTGTTTTTCTCTCAAGGGTATCCCATGACAACACAAATAAGATCAGATATTTCAGTTTCTCTTTGGTGAATGAAAAAAAAAAAAAAAAACACATTTCATGACGCAACCAGGCAAAAGTTTTTCACTTTTCCCACCAAATCTTCATGCCAAATATTGGTGGCACTCTGGCTGTGTGCCGATTTCTAACCCATAGATTAATTCACAAGCGTAACGGCACTTTAAAATCTACCTACACCCACCCGACACTGCCTCCGACGGGGCAGATGCTGTGGAAAACTACAGAACTGAATGAAGGCGTGCGTCGGTTTTGGTTCTGCCACAACAGCCTTATCTAAAGTCATACGGGTGCGTGCCAACCTGCGTGTTTACGTGCACTTCAGAAACCAGGTTACTTGTTTTGGCTTTTCACGGTGCGCTGCTCCAAAAATATCAAACTGGGTGGGAAAGAAATGTGATGCCTGAGCTGCATGAAAACACACGTTTGACAGAAAATCAACACGCTCTCCAAATGTTCTGGTTTGTGCACACTGGAGTTCACCCACAGTTTCATTTGCATGGCAGTTATTTATCGTGTAAATAACACGCTCTGAAGTCTTTCTTTACAGGATTTCTATTGATTACGGAGCCCTATTCCCACATTTCAGGGTATTACGTGGCCTTGTGGCTCGGTGCGATATTGATTTTCTTATTCCCTGAGAGCCTTTCACTTCTCGGCTTCGCAGCGTCGCTCTGTGCATTTTAAAGTCTCGGCTCGTACTACGGCGCCGCCTCCACCTGGAACACCCTTCATGCTTATTTCATGCAATCTGACACCATCTTACATAATCAACACCACCACACCTATTCATCACGACCTACCTTTACGGCTGCTCTCTGCGGAATTAACGCATCTGTGCAACCTCTTGATCGTTACGTCTGTCTCTAACTTTATTTGCGGTGCTTAACGAGCAGCTCGGTTTTTCCAGAAGAAATTGATCAGCAGCCGTTTTTCCATTTACATCAAAAACAAACGCCGCTCCTGAAAAAATGCTTGTAGCGACATCGAGACACCAGCCGCCTGATTGGACTCACAGTAACACCACCAGGGACCTGAGGCATTTAGTATGTATTCAACGCCTCACACACCCTGACAAACCCGCCGCATCTCATGAATATATTTATCAAACTCAAGTCTTAATTGACACCTTGTGGGCTGGGCGGGGTGCGAGGTGAATGCAAAGAACAGCTGGACCTGATGAATGACCGAAAACAAACAAATAAAACAGGCAGGACGGACGCTAGTCCTCCAATTTAAAAAAAAAAAAAAAAAAAAAAAAAAAAAGCAATGATCTCCACAGTCCAGCTTCAATATGTTCACAAAGAAGCAGCGAGCCTGCAACCTGAATAATTTCATGGATGAAAAATCGTACTAGCACGACTCTTAAAGGATCAGTTCAACCAAAAACACACAAACATTTCATGTCAACAATCAGGAGACGGCGGGATTTCATCTAAGCTGCTCGAACTCAACAGAAACATAAAAAAAATAAATAAATAAAATAAAAACTCAACAGAAGCTAGAAGTCTTTAATCGTTTTTCACTGGGACGACTTTCTACAGGAAAAATAATCCATGTGAAAACTGATTATCCACAGTAACTTCGGGAGAAATAACTGGTGGAGAACTTTTTAAATGTTTTTATCAGCACAGTTTTTTTTTATTTTGACAGCGAAAACTTAAGAGCAACAGGAAGTTAAGGGGAAGAGATTGAGAGGGGACGACATGCAAGTAGGGTCCACGGGTCGGCATCAAACCCTGGGCCGCTGCAGCAAGGCCTGAGCCTCTGTACATGCTGCACACACTCTACCAGGTGAGCTACCAGGGCGTCAGGAAATGGACCCTTTAAAACAAGCTCATGGAGAGAGGATAGGTGTTCACTCATCCCCAAGCTGCCGTGAATGCAGAGTTATTACAACAACCTGACAGCATGCATCCATGCTGTGTATGCTCGATGCAGACAATGCACTCACCAGCAATAGGTGCGGGTGCAGGGACAACCCTTGGCGGGCGGTGAGAGCCGAAGGGTTGTCCCCCAGCCGTGGAGGCCGAGATTGACCGCTTCAGGCCTCGACTCAACTTCCTGAATAGCGGGTGGGCATTGTCCAGCTCATGTAGTGGTAGTGTCCGTGGTCTAAAGTGCCTCCATCGGCACGACTTTATATTCAACAGTATCTGACTGAGGTCCGTGGAAGAGGGAGAGGAAGAAGGGGGAAGGGAGGAGGAACTTCTATCTGAGGTATTTGTTTCTGAGGTACTGGCAAACTTGTCTGTGGCCGGTGAGCGTGAAGTAGTTGTAGGAGGAGGAGGAGTGGGAGGGGGAGGAGAGGGGGGAAGAGGCAGGTCGAGCATTTCTGCATCCAGTCCGTGGAAAATGTTGTCATAGTCCGTGTACGCCCTGTCCAGCAACACCCTGCGAGAGAAAGACAAGATGAGGACTCTGTGGTAAGGACACAGCTGTGATAACTACCTGATAACGATGTAAACTACGTGACCAGACAAAGAAAGAAAATGCACAGAGGAAATGAACTGACCTGCCGCCTCGTCCCACGCGTCGTCGAGCCATGCCAAGGCAGCGCCGCGGCACGGTGAGCGTGGTGAGACTGTAGCGAAAGCGAGCTTCTGCCAAGCCGGCCTCCCATGGTCCGCACCACGGCCAGCTGCCCACGCGATCCTGATGAGCCTGGAAACACGTCGGAACGTTATCGTCTGATCTTTGCGATCCGTGACTAGGTGCTTTAGTGACCTAATAAATAACTGTCTGCAGTGGAGTGCCAAATAAATACCTCTAACGGTGAGATAAACTTTAGTTCACAGATTTAAAAAAAAGTGAGAAAGCTGCTGGGTTTAGACTTTCTACCCAACTCTGCTACATTAATTCAGCTGTATAACATATTTAAACACAGGCATGTTGTAATAAGTCTGTCCTCGGTACTCACAGCGTAGTACTGGCAGCCTGCCTTCCTTCGAAAGGCGTAGGCACCATCTGGGTCATTCTCCTCCTCTGCTTCTGATGAGCCTGAGTGCAGCTGTGGATGCAGAGGTCAAAGGTCAGTCTGAGGTCACGCCGATAGCAGAATTTATGATGCACCGAGAGCCAGAGGCTCTGGTTTGAATGTGTAGCCAACAACCTGCTTGTTTCACATGGTTTTACAATTTCGAGTGGATTTAGTCAGAGCAAAGGTCGCGGTGCAGGGACAGATGGAGCCAGTAAAAATCAGCCCAACAGGCGCAGCATGAACCGAGACTTTGCTGGTATTTTAGGAGCGTCAGCCAACTTTTATTTCACAATCACATCATCGCCACGTCATCTGTTTTCTAAGATGTTTTCATATTGCCCTGTGATACGTGTTCGCAGTTCCAGTTTCAGTGGTTGGTCAACTAAACTAACTGTGTTTTTCCTGTTCAGCACGATCTCTCTGCTCGAGTCAATGAATGAGTGGTCATGAATGCGTGCCTGTGTTTGTACAGGTTGTGCACATACCTGGGAGAAGGGCTCGTCATCCGAGCTGGGGAAGTCGTACTGGTTGAGGTCCTTGGCATTGAAGACCACGGGACCCGGATGGTGTGGGACGCCCGATGAGAGAGGCAACACCTTCTGCCTCTTCTCGTATTTCCTCTTCGGCCGGGGAACTTCTGTCTTCTCGGGCTGATGGAGCAAGAGAAGACTTGACTCATGAGACTTTGAAGCACTTTAAGAAACACACAGACAAGCCAATGTATTAGTTTTTATTAGTGAGCGTCACCTTGGGCTTGTAGTCCTTGAGGTCCATGTGGTCCTGGTGTCGGTACTGGTTGGTGAGGGGGACCAGGGGAATGATCTGCGGCCTCACCAGTGCCCGCTCAGCCAACACCTCTGCCATCACCTCGCCGCCAAAGTCTGCCATGACGTTTCTGGGAAAGAAAAGAGAGAAGAGATGAATCATCATCCGACTTTTATCTCCACTTTAAGCTCCCAGCTGTCAGACTTTTCCCTTGAACGTTGCCCCACTGTCTCCTCCACCCAGCGAGCGTGTTTTATCTGTATTGATGCATTATGGGAGCAGTCACAGAGGCGTGCTCACCTCTTCTCAAAGATCTCCAGTGTGAGATGCAGCAGCTCTCTCTTGCTCTTCTCTCTCCTCTTGATCATTTCCAAGATGGTGACAGCTCGGCTGAGATCCCTGCGCAGCTTCAGCATCTTCTCGTAGGACGCCTCGTCATTCTTACGGTTCTGATGGTCCAAGGAAGAAAGAGCAGTGAGCGTATGACATAATTATGATGAGATGGAAACTGCATCAGAGCAAACAAAGCTGCCAATAAAACTTGTTAAACAATTATTAATAATAAGACTAAACTTTGCAGTTAGCCACGTGTACACATTAACTCGTGTATCAGACAGCTTGGATGAAAAGAAAACCGGTTACTAAGATTAAGGCTAAATTCTTAAAATGACCACTTGGTGGCATATATGACCTTAACAAGAGGGTTGAGAGGAAACAGCAGAGTATGACTAATATAAGAAAATAATCCACAGAAATATACTAAATCTATATTTTCTGGGAACTTATGGGAGTTTCTTGGAGTATCTGGTCACTTTGGTCACATGGAAAGGCTTTTATCGTGACGCGGGGTTCAAGCAGTCACAAACTTCATGTTTCTTATTGCGTATTAAATGAAACTGAAGCTGTTTAAAAAAATAGTTTCTGTCCACACTTATACTGACAAAACAACAAAACGATAAACTCCACCCCAGGTGTGGATCTGGAATGAACCGAGTATGAAGGTTACTGACCTTCCTGGTCTGCATCTTCTCGGTGCGCCGTCGGAAGGCCACGTAGGGATCACTGGTGCTGGAGCCGTCCCGTTTCTCCTGCTTGACGGTGGGGATGAGGGAGTTGGCCTTGCTGTTTTTCCTCTTGCGGCTCCAGTAGTCAAACACCTCCTTGATGAGCTCGTCGTCCTCCTTCAGCAGCAGTTTGGCCTCCGGAAGGCTCACCAGCTGAGAAACACAGACAGGAGTTACATTTTTGATAAACGGACGCGCTCAGGCTGTCCATGTTACCAACTACTTCATGCTCATTGTGCATTGGTTTGTAACGCAGACACAAAGGTTGCCGACCTGCTGTCCACTGCCTTTCTCCAGCCGGTCTATCATCTCCTCAAACTGCAGCAAGCTGATCTCCATCTTCTTTTTCAGCTTGTTGACAAACGCATCGTCGTCCGAGTCCAGGTCGTAGTCTGGCTGCTCTGTGTCCAAGCTGAAAGCTGCAGAGAGGCAAAGAGAAGGAAACAGACTTTAGACCAGACGAAAACAAAAAAGTTTGGCCTTCTTAAAATTAAACTAAACTAAACCTCTTCCCTCTTTTTTAATCCCCATATTTAGAGAAGTCTTTGGTGCTGCTGCCTTCATGTTTGAACTTCATTTGACCGCGTTGAGCTTATCTGTGATCACTGATACTGGCATGTGGGGGGACGATATGTTGTTGGATCCATGTTGGTGAACAGGAATGAAAATCAAAATAAGGGTGGGGATGAGTGACTCCACGGCACTGCGGAAAGTCAAACTATTTGATCTGGTTATGAGTGAAAGCGCTGCATGCAGGATAACAAAACACTGATGGCAGCAGAGTTCACTGCTTAACAATCACTGAACGCAGACTTCCAGTTACTGTTGAAGCTGCAGCAGAACTGACTTTTATTCATGGAACAGCAGAAGGACAAGAAGGCGTCACTCCTGTGTGTGCAATTCACGACCGCTCTCACCATCGTACAGGCTTCAGGGAACAGACAGGTCCTCTTTGTATCGACATTTAATGACATGTTTAATGTCAGATATGTACGGACGGTTGCTTGGCAATACGACTGTGAAGGCCACTCCGCGCCTCAAGTGAGAATTGTACATCCAGCGTCAGTTGTTCACTGCCAAGTCACAAAGTGTTCACAGAGATGGAAGCAGTGTATTCTATATTCTCGAGGCGAGGTTACCACCTACACAGAGAACCGTATTTAGACCTCATCACTTAATGATTAAGTGTTCATGAGTAGGTTTTCAGCACTACGACACAGCTGAGATCAAAACAAAAGAAAACCGTCCTACACGATGATGTGTGTACCACTTGACTGTGACGCATGATGAAGTGGACAAACTTCAGTCAGTGACAGCTGAGTGAACCGTTCTACTGCTGAAAAAGACAAACCGACGCCGTGGAACAGGAGGAGGAGAGAGGGTTCGTGTTCAGAGCAACATGACCGGTCGTATTATTACAGCCCGTGTAAAAACAAACATGCGGTGGCCACAAAGAATTTGACCCAGTCATCGAGCAAACCGTGAGAACGGCAGCGTCCCAAACTAAACAGAGCAGAGTTTCATCCTCAGACCAAGTTCAGAACTTTTTATTGTTACGTTATTATGAGCTGCCGTGCGAGGGGGACACTGTCGTCTCGCGTTTTCTCTGACTCGCTTTCAAATTTGTGACGAGACGTAGCTGGGAGTTTCACACACATCCTTCAACACCACCCAACTAAGTTTCTGGGATAATTGAAAAGTTCGTTTGCGCCTCAGCTCATTAACTTTGTCTCTTTATCTGCTGCCATCTTCAAATCCAAAAATCCAGCCCTGAAAATCCACATGAACCCGATGCAGCCCCTTTCTGCAGAGGAGATCATATCCATTTAATTTAACAGGAAGAACAGTTAAGTGTAAATAAGTGCTTTAAGAGTACACCCACCCGGCATCTGTTGGTTCTGAAGGTCACGTTATGATCATCAGGTGTAAATACAGAGACAAGTGAAAACATATGGGCCGGCTGCAGCTGACACACAGCAGAATAACTGGCTGTTTTTTTGGTGCACAGTACAGTCACGTCCAACTTCGTAACTCAGACTGACCCGACACTTTAATGGAGTCTGCGTTTATTGTATATGAAAGCTGAATAATGCGCCCCGAGTGTTTCTGCGGGTCAGAGACGCGTCAGTATAATTTCAGCTGAAACATAAATTGTGACTCTCTGCCCTTCGCTAATGGTCGAATTTCAAGACACCGAATAATAATATCATCATGAAATACAGATTATCCACTCACTTCGGCTTAGTGTTTCAAGTTTGTATCATAAACTCACAGCCAGCAGTGTGTGCGCCACATCTGCTAGAATCACATTAACCTGCTTCCCGTCAGCATGCACAGCTGCTGCGCATGTGATTAACAAATGTATGTATAGTATGTGCTGCTATCTTTAAAATGATAACCTCAGCCCAGATTTAATGAAAGCAAATCAGATTTCACATTCGGTACGACAGACGAGAAATGACAGCAAGCTCCCCGGGGCAATCATAAGAATCTGACGAGTTTTCTCATTTTAAATCTTTGTGTGGATGTTCGTTTCAGCACATCAACTTAAAAAGATGACAGTACAGAGTCATAAAGCGGCTGCTCACAGCTTACATTTTACAGATTTTCGATATTCTGGTACCAACGCTCAGCTGTCCAGACCTGAAAAAGATTGATACTGAAGTTTTCTACACTTTACAGACTGTCTAGACCTCGGAGGAAACCCTGAAATTAGTCCGACAGCAATTTGACAGGACCCAACATTTGTCATTCGGGGCTCTCGGCTGATAGCGGCATCTCTGTTTAGTGCAGAGCAAATTGCTTTCCTTTGAGCAACAATCACGGCAACCACTTGTGACACAGACACGGTTAGCGGACTGAGCAATCTAACAGACTCATCTTCTTTGATATCATTACCAAACTATCCAATCTCACACACTCATTTACTTTGACACACATATGACAACTCAGTAAAAGCTCGTAACACACACACGCACCCGATGCCATTAGGTGGATGAACAGCTGTCAGAAACAAGACGTCCTCTGCTACCTACGAGCCCGTCAGTCACTGGATGGGTCCAACATTTCATCAGCCTTTACAGAAACTTAGCCAGCTTCCTATATTCACTTTTAAATGGCACAAACCTGAACTTTTAGGACTATAAAGCTGAATATAATGTAATGAAATGTTATGATACAGGTCTAGAGAATATTCCACTAATTGCCACTTAATTTTGATCAACAGCCCCCAAGTGACATTTAATGCATTCAAAATAATTGAGGGAAACACTATTAGGACCTAATGAAACAACCCGAGGTCCCTAATCCACTGCATCAAACTCATTTTCTCTGCTTTCTGCATCACATATTTGCCATTAAGCGGAGCCCCCACTTACGCTGTATGTGAATTAGCTGCTTTGGCATCTTGAACTCCCCGGGGTAGAGGGACTCGTAGTACGTGATGTTGCTCTCTGCCTCGGGGACCGGGATGACCATGTTGTCCCGCTTCTCGCCATATACCTGCTGCGCCGAGATGGCCCTCTGGAGATGGTGTTCCTGCGGAGAGACACAGATGGAGGTGAGACGCCTGGATGACGGAGGACAGATGTGCTCTTACTAGAGATTACTAACAAAAAAAAGTAAATATTCTTCTTGAAACCTTCGAGCTTGTACGAAGCTAGCATCCTGGATAAAAAGTCTGGTGCCAGTTTAAAAACTGAACCTGGGTTTTATACACAGCGTAGGTAGCCCTGCACGTTTTAGGATTGTACTGATTGTACCTTTTTAAATGAACTAAAATCACTTCTTAACTCATTTACAGACTATTTGTTATTTCTTGTTCGTTCTTTGTTCTAGAAAACGTCTGCGTCTCAGTAACAGCTCTGCTCTTGAGAGCTCTCAGAACATCCAAGTAACGGAGAGCAGCTAACAGATACCAGATCTGTGGGTCAATAGAGAAGATGAAATTGCAGAACGAACGACAAAGTAGCTTTGAGAACATTCAGAAACCCGTGTCAACATCACATAGTTTGTCCACACACAAATAAAAACATCTAAAAAGGGAATCAAGTCGATGCATCATCTGATTTTTAAGCTCCCAAATATTGACGTCGGCCTCAGATTTCCAGTATGGATCGGACCGTGCTGTAGACCTGGATATGATCGGGTTGGCTGGAGTCGGCTGCGGGCCACAGAGCTGTGAATGAGCGTGAATGAAGCAGCTTACGCCAATCGGCCACTAATGCTAAGCTCCATTTATCCGTGTGCAGCAGCGGTTTCACTGATTCACAGTGAAATATGTCGAGCGTGAAAACCTGCAGCCGCCATCAGGATCTTATTCTGACTGTAACACAGCCAGCCAGCGCGGCATCTAACTTTAGTGCGGGTTTAGTAAACACCGAGCAGGTTCAATCTTCAAGAACAGGGCTGTTCAAACAGGCCGCAGCTCAACTTTTTATTCCGCCCTATGCTAAATGTTTCATTTATTCTTTATTATGAGCGGCCGTGCGAGGGAGGGAGGCTGTCTGTTCTCGGTATGGTGCCTCTGACCCCGTTTTATCGGCGCTGCTCTCAAACTTGTGACAAGACGTAGCTGGGAGTTACCTCGCCAATTTGTGAGGCAATTACAACAGAACAAACATTGCCCAACTGAAACATAATACCAAGCATGGTAAACTCTGGAACGCCGCAGGGATGATAACACGCTGACTCATGTAGACACAAGCTAAAAAGTACACCTGCAAAGTGAGTTGTGAGAAGCAGAAGAAAGAAAAAAAAACGACTATTATCCAGTTACACGTTGGGCAACATCTGGTAACTAGACAACACGGCAATCTACGGACAAAAACAGGCTGTACTGGAACAAACGGGACTGCCAGGTGAAACGGAGCCACGTGACATCGTTTCATGCTAAATATAAACTTTAAGATGCATTCATAAAGCCTGTCTCTGCACACACCTATTGTGGTTGGGCTGTAATAATATGTAGAAGCGGGACGGGGACACATCTGAACACGCCATCTAATCACCATCATCTCCTGAACACAAACACAGAGGGGAAAACTTGACACTGTTTTTCTCTCTGCCGCTCTGTCAGTTGGCCTTATCTACCCGCCACAAGTGTGACGAGAGCTGCTGCCAAGCCCGCTGAGGGGGGTGGGAATGTGCCTGGAGGAAGGCAGACAAGAAGGTTGGATGACTGGCTGGCTGACTAACTGGTTTGCTGGCGGGCTGCTTGTCTGAACCGTCCCAGTCAGTCCCAATAGTAGTAGTAGTAGAAGAGCCTTTGGCCCGGAGCCGGGCGCTGAGCCACTGGCAGGCAGTCTGTCAACAAGGCAGCGTGCTGCCGGCCTCGTACAGCAGCTCTCTGGAGAGGAGGTGTGTTTATTGTTTTCCCTGCGGCTGTCAGAGACACAGGGGTGGAGGAGGAGGTGGAGGGAGAATATCTGTGCCTGGAGATTGTGGAGGGAGTGAGGCAAAAAGATAGATAGTGACTAGTTTTGCTCTCTCTCTCTCTCTCTCTCACACAGTCTGTTATGGTTACATTTTTCCATGAAAGGCGACTTTGCATACTGCCAAAACAAACACTATTAGTCAGCCGTGGCACAGTCACTGTTGTGTAACGGGGAGGACAGACGACACAGTAGCACATACTGAAAAGCTTCATTCAGATTCAGCCTGTGCAGTCTAAACTTCCCCGTGTTGAAACCAAGCAGCAACCTGGCTGGGAAATAAAGCCAGTGCTGAGTCCCCATGTTCAAATGTCCGCCTTCACAGCAGAGATAAACATGTTTACAGCCTGGTACAAAAACTGCTTTGGTCGCTATAGATAATTTCTGTTCATGACGACTGTACTGAGGGTGAATTTATATGCAGGATTAACAGCGTAGCCACTTTGATTGACAGATGGGTGACAGGTGGGCACCCAGGCGTCATTATGTCCACCATGTCAATATTGAGATTAACTGGGAGGTGGAGGACGTGGTACATCCTTAATGCTGCGGTCTTTTCTTCATACTGTCATTGGGTGAAACCCACTGTCAGTGTCACGTCACTGCTTCTTAATGTGACCATTTAAACTGGCTACGTCTGCATCTCATCTCACATGCACAGCCAGCTTTCCGATGCCTGGTGTAATTACTGCAGGGAGTGTTTCACACGTGTCGTTGTTAGCAGTTACACCATATTCAGAGTCTAGGTGGAGACTTGGATACACTCCTTCACAGTGTGTGTTATTTCATATATATCTCATGACACAGTGACATTCTGTGAAATCTCCCCCCATTCACAGAGATCACATACCAACACGGGAGAGATACCTCAAGATAAATGATGACAAACTCCCCAAGGGCTGGCATATTTCAGTCGGCTCGCACAGTACATGCATAAATCATACGAAACAGCCTTTTCACACGCTAACAACTGCCGGGCAGAGCATAGTTCCCCCTCATAATCAATCTCAACGTGCAGATGAGTTTTCCTGCAGGTGTTGGAACGAGGGGAATGTCTGGATGATCACCAAAGCTTTGCTGTTCATGAGGACAGCGCTATAAAATATTCCAGTTGCTCACGTAACGCCTAGATTTTATTTATTGCACACAGTAGCTCTGTATCCTGAACAACAGTTGGGCTTCGACTCAGAAGAAGTGTTAAATTGTAGCGTAGCCCTGATAACATATGATGGCCTGAAGAAAAAGGTTAGCCGCTTATTACAACAGCAACATGCGGACAGCAGTGGTTTCAATCAAACGTGCAGCTTCTCACAAAAACACCCAACAAAACTGATGCTGAACGCGAATCAATTCATGCCTCTGTAACAACAAAAGCCAGGCCAGCCTTTCAAAACGCTACAAGGTTTTCTAATCAGAGAAGCCCTTGACACTCTCACCGAGACCTCGCCAACACAAAGCCTTTTTTTTTTTACCGTGCAAATCAGAGCAGGCTATTCCACGTGGTGTGCGGTCAGGTATTATTCCATCCAGAGAGCCTTCACATCTGCAGGCCCAGAGCGGAAAACACGGCGACGAATCATGATCAGGATTTTAGTCACGAAGACGATTCTACTTAAATTTACATGCTGAAAGTCACGGTAATGTCATTACATAAAACAAATGTGGTTTCTCACACACACACACACACACACACACACACACACACTTTCAGGGTGCAGAAATTCTCCTATACGGGCTGTTACACTTCATGTTTGAGCTGGAAAAGCGATCTCTGTGTGTTTTGCACTGATGTGACTATGCAAACAGACTCCTTCAACTCAAACTTTATTAATAAATATTTAAGTTAAATATTATTCAACATGTTCAATAATTGAACACACATTGTCAACCAGCTCCAGTTGATTTTGCTGGGAGCTGCTGATTCTCCTTCACTCTGTGCCAGTTTGTAAATCGATGCAGACAAGTCTGCGATGAGCTGACGACGTATCGCTCAGGCTCTACTGAATTCATCCATCGTTTGCCTCATTTAAAAAAGGTTTTAATCAGCGTTTGTTCCCTTCCAAAGAGGCAGGAGAGGAAACTTTACAATGCGTGATCTTCAGTATTACATCATGTTGTTTGGAGTCATCTGTAACAGTTTCAGTCTTGTGTATTAAATCTGTTTTATTGTGTCCTAGAGCGCTGTGTTCATCTCCACCATTTGGACTTTGGGGGCTAACGATTTTCTGCAGTCTGTTCCGCCTGAGGCGGGTGATTGCATGTTGCATTTATAGTGCCGTGTGCTCGGGAGAGCTGTTCCAAGGATGTAGCTTCTACCTCAATTGAAGAAGTTGCTGCGGACAACTCTCAGCGCTTCCCTGAGGCGTCTCCATACGGAAAACTCAAAGCTTACACTTAACCTACTCGCAGCGTTCGCCGTGACCTCTCCATGTTCCTTCCCAACATTAGTCCCCCGAGCAAGCGTCTGAACCCCCACGCCGACTTCCTCGGGCTTCTCCACAATGAGGCAGAAACTCATAAAAATCAAACGGCCTTGAGCGAAAACATGTCGGCTGCCAAACCTAATCAAGCAATGGGTTTGTTTACTTTCCTGGCCGTGGCTATTTGCCTGAGAATGAATAGACTTAGATTGAGGTGAACAGTCGGAATACAGAGCATTCGCTGGTGTGCACACACACACACCCCTCTTCTCTTGGTCTCGCTTTCTCACACATACACACGTCCAGAAATAGCCTTCTAAAATGACCACATCGATCACTGTCAAGTCTGCTGAGGCAGCCACAGTCTCCTCCACCTCCACCAGTCGTCTCGCCTCTGACAGCTACTGTCCCAGACACTGTAAATGCCACTTAACGTGATGGACAGCCGCAGGGGACGGTCGGCCGGCGCTGTCGAGGGATGCATCTACAGTACAAAGCAGTTTTATGCACGGCATGGGAGAGGATGGCGGCTTTTTTTTCCTCTCCCACACCCAAAGCAAGCAGGGTGGGAAATGAACAGCAGCATCAGACAGCGGCTTCGGCTGCGGCTCTAACTACGCGGCAGTTTGTAAAATAAGTGGCTGAGAGTTGAGAAACTTTCCGTTCTTTAAATTAAAAATGTTTGAAGGCAGACGCTGTATCCGCGAGGCAAAATGAGATTTCTAACTTCGGTGTTAAGCCTGCTATTGCATAATAATGCTGTGAAAACAATCACAAAGAATGCTTCCATTCATCGGGTCAATCGCTGGAAAATCCCTAAATTCACTGGTCATCCTCGCAAATTGCTCCAGCTGAGGCTCGTCGTGCTGGCACACTTGATGTGGAATTGGACTCAAGAACCTGCCTCGAGGCCGGTGTTGATTTCCCACGCACGCATCAATGGGGGCAGTGGGAGACAGCTGACAAAGGCAACTTTCAGATTTCACAGCATTTCACAGATTTCACTGCGGAGACTTTGGACAGGTGACATGCCCCACATTCCCACCCAGCAAGGTCACACAGCGAGAAGCTGGTGGCCTGCCAGAGTGTGTGTGTGTGTGTGTCTCTGTCAGTGTCTGTGTGAGTACAAGAACTGTGTTTGGCAAAGGAGGCAAACACAACAGATGCCTGCGGGTTCCCACCAGGGCCGCAGACACTGACCTCACTTTCACCCAAACGTAAACACAAGGCCGAGTTGTCTAGCCCAAAACAAACAAGACGCACGTGCTGCGGGGAGTTTCGGCGATGACGGCTCTGTAGCCGAGCCGGGCTACGTGCACACACGCGCTGCCTGTAAATTACAAAACCACATGCTGGACCGTTTTCTTTTCGAGTAGTGAGTCCGAGCGGCGACGGAGAGAGCTACATCCAAGACTCAATCTACAAGTCGCTCTGTGGTTTTAAGTTCAACAAACCACTGTTAAAAGCTCTCAGAGTACACCACACTCATCCTGCAGACCACTGAACATGGAGTGGGTATCCAGTGTGGCTAAGGTGGTGGCAGGAGGCTTAAGCGCATCTCCAGAAAGAAAAGGTGGAGATCAGGGGTGCACATCCCCGTGGAGGCAAACAAAAATATAATTAGATTCAGTGTACTAAAGCAACAACACAATACCTTTAGAGCACAAGCCACGCCAACAATAATTTCCACCCGACACCTGACGTAAACAGCTCCAAACTGAGCGGCTGGCATGCAGCAGGCCTTGGCCTACCTCTTATGATAATATAACTGTTACATAACTGAGCACTCCAGCTGAGCGGAGCACAGACTTTGAAGTGACAGCAACCACCCCCCTCTCCTCCGCCGCCTCCTCCTGCTGCCCTGATCTCCTCCTGAGCGCCACGTGCCGCTGGTCTGCCAGCCTGCTGTGCCATCTGACACACTGAACCCCTGACACCGAGCCTCAGCGAGAGCTTGGAGCCCGGCTGCAACATGCTTTCAGTGAACAGCAACAGCATCCGCCACCACAGAGGCCTGTAGTGATCCAACATCAGCCAGAGATACTGGGTCAGCTAGAGAACACTGATATGCTTCCTGGGGGACCCAGAATAAGGGGGCTGTCTAATAAATGGCATGTATGAAGAATGGAAGCAGGAAACAGCAATATTCCCCGAGGTGCATCTCTAGTTTATAAACAGCCCGCGTGGGAGGCAGCATAGTCGAGAGCGAGTTGCAGATTTTGTTTATCTACCTGCCTCTGTGATTAGTGCACCCCTGCATCCACACCTGGAAATATCACTCTCTCTTTAAAAAGGTTAGCCAATTATCTGCCAAGATAAGCTTTCAAAGTCGAGCTCCGAAGAATTGCAAAATCAAGATGTCAACAGTGGGAGACCAGAGAGGGATGGTTATTATAGCGACAACACCTAACATGGGATAAAACTTGAGGTTAATGTATATACACACAGACAAAGTCTCTCCAGGTTAGTGGTGCAAGAGTGGGGGATTAAATAATACACCCCTCTGATCACTGCAGTTCAAACTGTGGTTTTAATTGTTACAATAACCCAAGCCACAATGAAGGAACACCTGCCATACAAACAAACATGTAGATAATATCATGAGCCCAGCCTCTATGATTAGTGCATCCACACCTGGAAATATCTCTCTCTCTCTCTCGCCAATGAAATACTTGTAGCATTCTACCAAAAGGTTAACCCATCATCTGCCAAAATAAGCTTTCAAATTCAAGTAACAAGCGCCGAAGAATTAAAATCAAGATGTCAACAGTGGGAGACCAGAGAGCGATGGATGTTATTACAGTGACATGAGATAAAACCTTGACCCTAAGGTGAGGTTAACGTATATACACACACAGAAATTAAATAATACACCCCTCTGATCACTACAGTTCAAACAGTGGCTTTAATTGTTGCAATAACCAAGCAGTGCAAGCACATTAAGCACACCCAGCATACAAACAAACATAAAAGGGTTGTATCGTGTCATGACCCAACTGTGACAGCATGCACTGCAGCAGCACACACACACACACACACACAAACACATCCAGTTCAAGATGACCGACACTCCGTTTTTTCTCAATGCATGGCAGCAGTGTTGACATTTCAGTCCTGGTAGTAGCACAGATGCTGCCACATATAATCTGAAATCACTAGCTCCCCCTTGCCCTGGTCCTTCGCAATTACGCCAACACAAGGCCCCCCTCATCCTGACAGACAGAGACAAAATGTCGGAATCGCTGAAGTCACATGACTCCTTTGTACTCAGAAAATCGCCTCACGCACAAATAAACCCGCAAAACCGGGCAATTTTACCCGATACCGACACAACGCGCCCCCGCTTTGCCCGACCGTTAGTCCGGAGCCCCGCGTGCGGGCCGTTAGCGGCAGAAATCCGTCGTGTTTCTCCTGAGAAAATTGGCGGCCATTTTGTGATAGCTTGCGCAGAGAGAAAAAAAGCCCGACCATTTCAAAATAAAAATAAATAAAACCAAAGCAGGTTATTTTTTAACATTTCACGGTTAAATCATACCGATTCCTCTTCTTTCTCCATCCCCGTAGGCATCTGGGGCACGGCCCGGTTAATGGATGCATATTCGTGTAGGTCGGGTAAATCCTCACAACGGAAGACGGGTAGTGGCTTGGAAGCGTCCAGCGCCCGCGCCCGAAACGACAATTTACTCATAATTTCACAACTCGAGATGCAATATAAATCTATCGGATCTCCTAATATTCACAACGGTACCGAGTGGAGCTTTCATGGATGTTTCTGTGCGGTTATATCTCTACTCTAACGTTCGGATGGTTGTAAGCTTGTAATTTAAGGGCGTCGCCAAACGGAGCCGGGGGGAAAGGCCCGGATCTTGGTCGCTCTCTCTCGGACTGTTTTTTTCCGACGCTCCGCTCCCCTATCGTTGGTTCAGTGCGCCATGGACAACATGGCGGACATTTAAAAACTCTTTTTGCTCTGTTTCTGCTCGGTAGCGGTCCAACCCCCAGCTCGCGGACCGACCATTCCCACACGATCCCGAGCGCTTGCGCGTTGCGGGGGTGGGGGGAAGGGGGCATTTTAGTGCAAACTAAACTCCGCTCCGCACATGCACATTTATTATTGAGATAAACATTAGGCACGGCCCGAATATATATACACCCAATAACAATAAAATAAAAATAAATATTACATTTATTAGATTTAAACATCTAAATTAAAAAGGTACATAAAGAAAAACAACTTATATTAAAATATTAAATAAAAAAAAAACAACCAATTAATCAATTAAAAAAAAAAAATCACATGTGTAAAAAAAATAAGTTCTAACTTTTACAGTGTAACTCCTGCACATATTTATATCCTACACAAATGTTTAATTTCTCTGTACGTATTTAAATTTAGATCCACCTCAGGTCAATTTCAATGTACAGCTCCTGTGTTATAGGTTCATTCTAATGTGTGTTTAATGGATGCTTGAATTTCCTTTGGGATCAATAAAGTATTGATCTATTGATCAATAGATATATACTTAATTGATCCCCGAAGGGAAATTCTTTAAATGAGCCACAAAAAAGTGCAGCAGTGATCAACCGCATGACTTATTTAAAAATTTCGTGTTGCTAATTAAGAATGATTGAGAATGATTAATTATCCTTTATTTTGATATTAAATATCCATAACATGCTTTTATTTTTAATGCAGGAGTTTATTTTGTTATAAAACGTTTCCTTTTACTGATGCACTGATATGATAAAAGGTGTCGCCTTGTTTAAGTTTTTTTTTTAATTCAAAACTATTCAATTTTATTAAAATACTTGGATATTTCTAACGTTTTCTTCGTTCTTTGGTGCAAAATTGTAAAAAACAAAAAGGAGTTAGAGTTACAAATTACACATGATCCACGTCGGGACAACGCCTAAAATACCACTGAAGTGAAACAGTCTCGCAAACGGAGCTGAAAGATCCTCTCAGATCGTGTGAACCTGCTGAGGTCTAACAGCCCACTGAAAGCAAAATGTTTATTCCAGGTGAAAACCTTCATGGCAACACGTTCACCACAAGAACAAGGTCGCCCTCTTCTGGTCTGACACGGGAAGGACTTCCCTGACTTCCATTACAAACACACACTGCACACCATTTGATAAATATTTGCATCCAAATCACTGAGTGTGTGTGAGTGTGTGTGTTATTCAGCGTAGGAGACTCCACCCGAGTCAAACACTTAACCCAGAAAACGCTTCCAGGGGAAACAACAATTCCCTGTGAGTTTAGGGACGTATCTGCGCTTAGTCTGCTGCACAACAACAGCCAAAGAGTGTTAATAAGGTGCATGAAGGTCAGAATAACATTGAACAACCGTTAACTTACCTGTTGATGACAGTGGGGTTAGCCGGGGTCCACCCAGGGGAACTGAGCTTCTCTTTTCATTGTTAAATCCATCATGACGACCTGAGGTTCAATTAACAAGAGAGAGAGCAACATTTAGCCACAACTCTGGGAAAACAACATCAAGTTTCACACAAGTCAGATCAAGAACAACTCCACCAACGCTTGTTAATTTAATCGTGGGCTGTCTGGGCGGAGCAAAGGCGAAACATTTGTCCACCACCTGATCATAATTGTCAGCAGTGCTGCCTGGCCCGGCCCTCCACACCTGGCTGTGTTCATGGGTTTCACCAAAAGACTTTGTTTGCAACCTCCAGACTCAAACTTTCACCGACTGTCACGATACAGGAGAGGAGAAGGTCAATTCTAAGACAAACTGTGAAGTTGAGCCTGAGGAGATGTGGTGAGGAAAGTGGATTAGGTGGCACAAAGGACCCGAGCGGTGTTTCAATCCTGACGTCGTGGTTAAGTTTTAACTCCTGGACCATGTGACACTCCAAAGTCTGTTTTTTTATATCTGTCAGGATGAACTGGGACAACTAGGACTGTCCAATAATGTGAGTGACGACCACATTGTTTGGCTAAATTAACTGCTTACAGAGTGGTTGGTGTGGTTGTAGTTTGTTATGTTAATAACACTAATGCCACAAGAGGGGGTCTGTATCTGAGGAAGGAAGGAAGGAACTTCCTGTTGCACAGCTCAGTTGAACTCACCTATAGTACCAGGTACATCGATTTTGCACTGCAGGTAGGACAGTACCACCTCAGTGAAGACTGGATATTCGCTGATCATTGCAGTGACGCTGTGCGATATCTTCAACGTGACAGACAAAAGCGATGGGTGATACTGAACGGATGGTGCTCTCAACTCTCAGTATGTGGCTGAAACTTTGAAAAGACTGAAGACCCAAACGTCACAAACGAGTTTGTGAAGTCTGTGTCTGGGGTCTGAGAGTGCAGACGATGGAAGCACTCTGGTTACTCCGTATCATACATGAAATGACTCTCTCTGACCAATAGCATCCTCTCAGCTCACCCGGACCCTCAACAACCTTCCAAGAGACTGGAGTCGAGCCGGGCCGTACCACAGAGTGGAAATGAGGCAGCAGTTGAGCGCTCACGCTAACAGAGAATCAACCAAATTAATTTACATTTCTCATCAGGAAGGAGCTCCACTACGCAAAGCAGCAACTGTGATCATGAGCGCTGAGTCAAATGAAACGCCAGGATAAGACTTTGTATTTGAATTTTAATCTGCTGGGTCTACATAGCAAGCCGTTAGTATATAAGGATCAGACTAGTGACATTCATTGATACTTTTGTCCATATTAATTGATTCCTCAGAATGTCATCCATGACCTACTTGTGACATTTGATCAATCCCGTTGGTATCATCAATATTGTGATGTATACTTGCTTTACCTTTAATAGCTTATGGCCTATTTTTATGCTCCAGTCTGCTAAACTGTAGGATTGGAAGCTGTGACGCCTGCTTCCCATTGTTAGGTTTATTTACCCTTTTAATTAATGATAATAAGCCGCACTGTAGATGAAAGCCTAATACTCTTTAATGTGCTATTAAATGGCAGCCTAACTATTAATTACATAAAAGGCGATCTCGAGTTTGCGGTCACAGCCTCGGTGTCCTATGATTATACAAAAAATGAGAAGAGCGATGGTGAAATACTTCAAGTGTTTCAGATCTGTGGCCTTGAAATCCAGCTTCTAAAAGCTTAGTAATCGCCAATAGATTGTCACAACCTCGCAAACAGTCCTCTCATACCTCACATACTTTGTGTTAGTCCCATGAGGGTGGGGTTTGTCCCACAATACCCAAAGAGTTTGCACAATCACAGGAAAGCACAGGAATCCCAATTTATTGTGCCTTTTTCTTTTTTAGGGGGTGGGTGGGGGGTCTACAGCTCACCTGTTTGTCCTGATGTTGTAAACCCAAACCAGCTAGGGTTTATTAAATATTATAAGCTGATGAATAAGAGTACTACAACCACTGCTAGTCACCATGAGGCAGCTCTCGTAGCTCTGGCTGGGTTGCAGGTCTCCCAAAAACGCAATCTTTAACAAAAAAGGAGGCCAAATCTGTTACTAAAGTCCTCCCCACCTTTTTTTTTTTAAGTCCATGTAGGGAGAGGTGGGTAGATAATGCAGGAGGTGGGGGAAGGATCCAGACCCATGCAGGCCAGGGCCAAGCAGTTCCCCTAGCAGACCACATGAACTGCCTGGCACTGTTTAGCCACACACCCTGTAAAGCCCTGTGTGATCCAGCAATGTTACATTTCCAGGCAAGATGATCAAAAATAATAATAATGTGATATCATCAAAATCTTTAAAGCCTCCATCGAGTCTCCTCCTCCAGCCTCCTGCTCCTGGCTGGGGGTGTTTCTCTCCTCTGTGAGCCGGATCAGGTTTCCGACATTATAAATTTGACCATTTAGTAACAAGCAGTGAACTAGATTAGTGTTTTTATATACAATGACAAACATCCTCTTTGCTCACGTCGATCGATATCGTGATCTCCACGCTTCGAGAGCTGGCAAAGTGATCAGTAAAAACTTGTAGTGCTGATGAATTGCATCCAGCTGACCAAGCCAGGAATTTGATTGCGTGTATGAAATCATCTGATGCCAGAAACACTATTCACGGTGGGCCTTTCTGTGTCTGTGTGTGTGTGCTGTGTGTGTGTGTGTGTGTGTTTGTGTGGCGACCGTTGACTCAAGTTAAAATAAATAAATAAATAAATAAATATTACAAGGGGAAAATACTCACCGAGTCAGCACACGTTGGATGTTTAGGTAACATTTCTGCAAGTCAGAAGTTCAAAAAAAAAAAAAAACGCAAGGCAACACGACGCAGCTAGCCAGAGAGAGAGAGAGAGGCAACTAACGTTAACGTTAGCACCACTGCTACTTCTTCCAGTTGGTTTCATGAGAATAAAACACCGAACGGTGAGCCGGTAATCCTGCCAGGGGAAGAGCCGCCGTCCGCTTCACATCCACCCCGTCCAACGGCGTTTATCGGTCGGTGAAAAGTCTTGTTTTCCTGTCGATGTAAAGCAGGCTGAAACTAGAGAGGTGGCAACCAAAGTGCTACTGTTGGGGGTTAACAACTTTGCTGTAAAACGCGGCCCCTGATTGGACGAGCGCAGGCCACCAATCACCTGTGGAGAGCGCTGGGGCTCGTGGCGTCACACGCACGCCAAATGGGGGATGAGACGCGACGTGATTGGCTGATAATGTCACGATGAGGTCTCCGGGCTTTTTAGCCGTTAGCTCACATATATATACACATATATATATATATATTTACGTGTCACGAAAGTCGCATTTTAACACACATTTGTTTGTTTTTTAAAAACATATTCTCAAATTTAGTCGTTTTATAACCTGTCTGACTATAAGCTGTCGTGTTTGTGTGTGAAATGAGTGTTTTACGATGGAAATGGGCGTGGAAATACACATCCACAGACTACCTCTCAGCCTGGACGTCGTGTTATATACTAAAATATACAATGTATGATGAGTTAATGCAGGTAAAACATGCCCAAAATCACTTTAATCCACTTGATCATGAGGTTTTCATCTACAGTGTGTCTGTATGCCACAAAACGTTAAGAGCATTCCTGTTTTTCTTGCAGTTAAAAGGTCAAGTGTGTAAGATTTAGGGCAATTCATTGGCTAAACAAGAACACTTCTCCCTCTGTAGACTTTTATATATACAGAGGGAGAGGGTCCCCATCTATAGAACCTGCCATGTTTCTATGGTAGCCCAGAGCAGACAAAACAAACACAAGTTCGAGAAGGAGTTTGTTTTATACTCATTTAAGGTTCTCACGCTAGCTTTGAAGGTGTGTAGGGGTGTTCAGTTGGTTACAATCTGAAAGTTCACATGTAGATGCCACTAAATTTGGACACACTGGACCTTTTAATAATCGTATAACTATTTAGCAAATAGCCCGATCATCATGGTACTTCATCAACGAAAACTGGATTTAGTGCCAGACATTTTAACTTTGGTGACAAATCATCTGGATGTCGACAGTTTCCAGTTTAATTCTTCAGAATGAGGAAGGCGTGAGTCAGTAACCAGCTTTGTCATTTGTCCTGAGCTGAGAGACAAAAGGAGATCATTTGTTCACATTCCCAGCTAAGGAAAAAAAACAGGCTTAAGTTTGGCTGGAGTAGACAAACAGAATCCGCAAAATAATAATATTTTTACAATACCGGGTTAAATTGTTTTCAATGTTTATTCAATAAATAATTTCAGAAATACAGAATTGGTGTTGAAATTTAAAAAAGGCACTTAAAAACAATGGTGGTAGGTGTAACCTTTTTTTCTTTACAAAACCCATTCCCTTACCGCTGATCTGAATGTCTAATGACATTACCATTATTTTTCTTTTTTTTTTCAATAAAAAAAATGTTTGATCGAGGCACCACAAAAACGTTGGGTGGAATTACTGACGTGGAATAATGTGGGACCCATTTTCCAAATTCATATCCTACAAATAAAAAAACAAGGCATTTCAATATAAGCTAATTTAGTTAGCAAATAAGGCAGGTTTATGTGTATTTGGCATTGCTGTGAAGAATTAAGGACCTGAGTTGGCTTTAAATTAAGCAAAAGTAAAACCTGGAGCCAAACAGTAATACTACTGTACACTGATGTCCTTTAAAGTAGAAAGGCAGCCAGAGAAAAACATCTTTTCTAGACAAAGATACATTTAAATTGATTGTTCAGATGGATTAAGTCACTCAGAAACAAAAACAAACATACAAACGCCTCCGATTCTCTTCTGTGAATACATGTATGGCTTAACACAGAAATCCAAACATACTGTACACATTTCGTTGCTACCGCACTCGGCCGACTGGCGCTACATTTGAAGAGTTTCAATCCAAAGAGAGTCTAAATGATTACAGACACAATAAGATCTTTGCTCAGACGGCAAATCAATCTTAAGACCTTCCTAAGCTCAACTTTGTTGCGAAATAGATTGCCGCCCACTCAGCATTGCATATGTGGTTATCTGGAGAGGAACTCTTCGTCTGATGCCCACTATCAACATCCAATTCAACCGTCCACAAAACACTGATGGCTTGATGGTTCTATTAAAACATTAAAAAAAAGGCACAGCTAGGTTGTTTTTTCCCCCGTTACCTTGCGAGTCCCATCATGGAAAAATTAACAAATAAGTTCAACACATTCGCTCAAGTTCCGCAGAGAAAAAAACAAAATAAAACAAAACCCCACATTTATACAGACTGTACACATTTCAGATGATGCATAGAAAATAAAAACAAGTTAGTAAAACAAACTGAAATAGTGGCAAAATGCATTGCTATCATTTGGTGACTACAACAACAACGAACAAACAAAAACAGTGAGAGCATTATAAAAACCCGACCCTTCCCTTCCGTTCAGCCCAGATTCTTTTCCATACAGTGTTGTCACAGTGGAGGCAGAGCTCCATCATTTGCCCTCATACTTTGGATTGACGACTGTTGTTACGGCGCTTTTGTAGATCGGATTCTCACCCTGAGAAACAAAGAAGAACAAGAAGTGTGAGTATGACTTCACAAACCACGGCGTCGCAACACAGTTTCACCAGTGAACGTCTAAACACATCAAGGAGCGCGTGGTGACGTTCATCTTTCTCGCCATCCTGCTGGAGTTTGGTCAAACATGTTTTATGAACTGGTCTGACACGCCGTTGCCATGGTTTCAGCTGCTTGAGTCTGACTGCTGCAGTCGACTGTCAAGTGTCAGACTGCCACTCCGTCTCCTCTAATCCTTTAACTACTACAATCTGCACATACTATTCAAACGCTGAAGTGGATTTAGTTGTTGCGGTACACATGTGGTTCAGACAGTCAGATTGCTTGTTGTTTCATGTGCAGTTTGTGGACATGACACCTGATTGATTGAAATTTAATGTTGGGTTGACTGGATTTTTAGCAGGTCAGATATCTTGGTCTGCACTTTGAGCAGTTTCACAGTCAGATTTCCCTCAAGCTGCTGTCAACAGATCTGTTATAAACAGGATGCAAATAAACTGTTACTGGACAAAACTAATCAGGGGTACCACGTTTATGTTCAGCACGAGCTTCACATCATGGCCAGTTAATTGATCTGTACAGTGTGAGCATAAAATGTGAAGGGTCTCTTAACATTCACACATAAAAACACTGAAGACATTGTGATTAATGCGACACTATGTGAGCTGCTTAAAGTCCACTTTACGTTTATATTTGAATTTCAGAGACACAAATCATATTTTTAGTTCAGTCAGAAAGCTGTTCAGTAAGTAGAGGTTATCAACTTGTAATGACAGTAACTGAATGTAATACCCTGCTGTCTGCTGTTTACTGTGATTATGATGGAGGAAGGCAGCGATGGAGGAACCAGGAACTATCAGCTGAACCAAAGTCCACACAGTCATGTGACACAAATAACAAGAGCAGGGTGTTTTAACTTTTTTTTTATGGTTTTGTGTGACTAGATAATATATATATTCTATCTCTTAAATTTAAAATAATCACTGTGGTTTTTAATCATGAATACTTGTGGTAAGAAGTAGATTTAATCTTTCAAAATAAAGACACACTCTGTTACTGTTGTTAGCCCAACAGATCACACCAACTGTAGTAACAAACATCTGCCGCCTGTGTGAGAGCATGCAGCCAAACCTTTCATTTCACTGCAGCAGTCCGAGCAAAGTGCATGCGAGTACACAAGAGGTGTACGACAGGTTGATACAAACTTTGACCTAAAGAGCGGCGCCTTTGTTCCCATAGCTGGGATTCTGGAACTGGTTAATAGGACTCTTGTAAATGGGGTTCCCTTGCTAACGTGGAGAAGAAACAGAGGGAAACAGAGGAGAGAGAAATGAAGAGAAGCAGGAAAAGGCAGCGTGAAAGGACAGACACAAAAGTCTGAAGGAAAACGTTCAGCTCAGAGCAGAAAAGTCAGAAAGAAATCTCTGACAGTCGCTAATTACTGTTGGTTTTTCATCTCTAATGCAAATACCAGAGAAAACTCATACTCGGATTACTTTTCTGTTGCAGTAAAGTTAGATCTCATTTCCCGTAATACATGACTCATGATATTTCAGTAGCTATAGCAAATTGTTTCTCCCACTGTTTCCTCCCATCTGCCTATAAACACTTGTGCTGTGACTTCCACACAGTGAGCAGGAAGAGGACCGTCCTGTCGGCGGTCACCCAGCAGTCTCTCTCTGCTTCATTGCCTTTTATGGTGGTGCAGTTGTACCGTGTGGACAGCGAGAGGCAGCACTCTCAGCCGAGGAGAAGGCCGCTCCCTCAGCGAGGAGAGACTGAACCAAAAAACACTGCATGGAGGCTGATCAAGGACAGAGTGAGGGCCACAGAGCTGAAGGTGTGGTTCAGTTCAGGGATCCTCCACCTCACTCTGCTTTAAAATCTATTTTCCTGCTGATAATTTCATGTGTTTGACGACAGAACCTTGATTTTTTTTAATTTTTCCATAAAGTTTAAAAGCTGGAAAGTCTAAAAAGTATTTTAACTCCTTTTCACTGTTAAGATCAGATTATGCTAACCTTTATGCAGACATGCAGCTGAAATAACACCAGCTGGAACAGGTTAGGTAACCATTATTTGAACTGTGGAAAAAAGTAAAATCTCGGTCCCCAGATAAATTTCCCATGACTTACTGCTCCAGGTGCTCTGCTCTGTCTGACTTACCGTGTCCCACTTGGCGTTCATCTTCTCCTTCTCGAACTTGGCGAACTCTCTGCGGTCGTGGATGATCATGAGCAGTTTCCAGATAAGCAGCAGGGCGAGTCCGATCAGAACAATGCCCGCTACCACGCCTGCCACGATGGGGATGATGTCAGGTCCAGCTGGGCACTCTAAAAGCACAAAGAACAAATTAAATCCAACGCCGAAGTTCGCAGATTTTATATTAAATGAGCACGTGGAAGCCATGATGCTCCAACAACGCTCAAATCGTACCCAACGCCTCCACCACGTAGACCTCCTTGGTGTCGTTCCTGATGGCGAAGGTGTAGTAGAACCAGCAGTCGTTGGCGTCACGCTCTTTGCAGTGGGTGAGTGGGAAGCTCTGGTCTGTGGGCTGTGGCAGCTTGTCGCGACTCTTCACCTTGAACAGATCGAAGTAGCTGCAGTCCCGCTCACATGTATCCTTCTTATCACCGGCACCGAATGCTCGGCACTGCACACAAGTTCTGTGAAAACATAGACGGGGTGTTGAGTCACTCTCCAAAGCACAGAAATCTCACACTGTAACCAATGAGCAGTGAAAAATTACTAATCTGAGCGAGGTGGGGAAGTAATTCATCTTTGTCAATAACAGATACAAGATGAACAGTCTTGGGGCGCAAACACAAGAACTACTTGCTTGAAACTAACTGCTTTATTTTGAAAGTCTCTTTCGACTTGAAAACCACAAAAATCTCTGACCTCAGTGACACGTGTCAAGTACTGATTTTATGTAACAGATGTATGAAACTAGTTGCAAAATGTTTGCATAAACATAACTCCAGACTCACTTGTGCTCAGTGCAGACACCGGGGCACGTGGGACAGATCTCACAGGTCGGACCCTGGAATTTGGCGTTGTTGCATTTGCAGACTCCACACTCACAAGTACCGCGGCCGTTACAGATCTGCCCGTTCTTGGCAAGGCAGTAGGAAGTGTCCAGGGAGCAGTCGCAGGCGCTGCCGGTGTAGTTGGCGTCACAGATGCACTTCCTGCATTCGCAGCGGCCATGTCCTGGTAAAGCACGGGCGACGGCAAAAGGGTTAGCACAGAGTTTGCAGTAAAAAAGGTGATTTCATTTCTACAACCCTCACCTCCGCAGAGCTTGTTGCCCGAACGGTCGCAGTTGAAGTTGTCGCACTCGCAGTACTTGCCGCTGTAGACCTCTGCGGGGTTCTCGCGCTTCTTGCACTCGCAGCTGCCGCAGACACAGTCGCCGTTGTTGCTGCAGATGTCCGTACCGTTGTCTTTTCGGCAGTTGGCGTCCAAGTCCTCCGTCCGCACTTCGTCTTTGCTGCACTCGCAGAGACGTCCGATACGTCCTTCATTACACCTTACACAGAAAATGGGACGTTAACGTTTTCACTAATGATGTGTCATCAAAGCCTGATTCAAGACAAAAAAGCTTGGGCCTTTTAACAAGTGGCTCTCTTTCCTGGTTAAAGAGAGACAGTTGTGTTTGGGAACTGAAACCCGTTAGACCTTTAAGGCTCTATAAAACTCAGTTCAGCTGCTTTGAACTAGTGAATCTCTTTGGCTGAATATACTTACTTGCAGGCTCCACACTCGAAGGTCCCGTTGCCGTCGTCGCACTTCTTACTGTTGTTCTGGCCTTCTTTGGCGCATTGACAGTCGCAGATGAAGTTCAGAACTACCTCCACCTCCTCGGTGAAGCCCAGAGGTTTAATTTTAATGGTCTCGGTCTTCTCATGCAATGGACACTTCTGGAATTCGACGGAAATCTTGAAAGACACCTGGAAACCAGAGGAGAGTTTATGGGGTCATCAAAATCTATTAAGGAGGACATCTTGAGGCTTATTGTTCCATTTTTCTGACGTAACTAAGATTATCGGTTTGTCATGTGTTTCTGATTTATCGTTTGTTTTTGGAACAGCAGATTCTCCCAACCAGCAGGAGCTGTTAATGTAGCAAAAAGGTTTACCAGCTTCACACCCCAGAAACAGGACGTCCAGGCTAGAAAAACACAGCTAGTGATTTAGCACTCGCAGCTTTTGTGAGACAGGATTCAAAAGTTTCATGTGTACCTCGTCTCCGATGGAGATGTTGGAGCACTTCCTGCCGTTCTCCCCTGTTCCCTCCAAGCCGTTCTTACAGATGGACTTGTAGGTGATGGAAACTCCTTCGGGCAGCCTACCGTTTTCCAGGATGACCTCAGATGACAAAGACTGTCCAAAGAAAGAGAGATCAAACGGTCACTGTTGGCTCTAAAACATGATTCCTGCATCTACTGAACAGGGCATTTTACAGGTGTAATAATTAAGGATTCGCAAAAATGTTTTAAAAATCAAATAAAGATGCTGTAAAAGTTTTCATCTCTTGCGGCTCGGTCAGACGTCATGTGAAGACTCACGTTGTAAGCGTCAATAATGAGTTTGATCACGTTGCTGGAGTTGGCGGACAGCGTGCCAACGGCCGATTTGGGAATCAGATTTTTCAACTCCTGGAAGAGACAAAAGTCGAAGGTGAGAACAAAATGGTAACTGTGCATCAATGTATGTAAAAAATCCCACAAAGCTCACTTTGTAAACTGGCTGGAATTCCTCAGTGACGGCAAAGATGGTCTGGATGTTGTGGTCACTCAGTTTCTGAACCAAATGGGCGATGGAGGGGTAGTCCTAAAAACAATTCAACAAGACATAATTATGAATACGAGCAGAACACAGCTACCATTAAATCCCAGACAAATGCAGACACTTCCCAAACACTCCCTGGATACAGTACGCATGTCAAATAAATGGTACATACATAGTAGTGGCTCATGGTGTACGTGTTGTTCTCCAGGTGACACTTCCCATCGTTAGGCAGGACGATGCCGCCCAGTTTGCCGTCACCAGCAAAGTGGAAACCAGCGTCGGTGGAAAACACCAGCAGACGGGTCACATTCCTCCAACCGATTTGCTCCTGAGAACACAAAGAGAGCCTTCTGATTAATATTTTACACATTTATGAGACACTCTTGCCTAAACACGGTTAAAAACAAACAGCCTCTTTTTACCTCACAGACTGCCACCTGCATGATGGCATCGAAGCCTCCCTCTGGAGAGTCCAGGTTTCCTGAGATCTGCTGCTGACTGACCAAGCGATTGAACTCATCTCCCTTGTTTGTCAGCTTCAGGACGTTCTTGTAGCTGAAGGGGCTCGTACAGTTCTGGTTCCCCGTGCAGGGGTTGCGGAGCCTGGCAGGCGTGGTGCTGATGTACGGCATGACCGTCTTCTCCACAAACGAGCCGAAACCTGAACAGGAAAATGGATTTTATTTATTCAGGTTTTGGAACGCCACAGTTTCTCTGTTCATTATCATTGTTTTATTGAGAGTTCTCACCAATCCTGAAATCTGAGGTGATCTTTCTCATTTCAAGCATGAGGTCAGTGCCAAGGTTCTTGACATTTTCCAAATCGTCATTCATGGAGTAGGAGAGGTCCATAAGGTAGTACAAGTCGATGGGGTAGTCCTCAGCACGCTTGAATTTCAAATTAAAAGTCTGGGGCTCACCTTAACGGACAAGATTGTGACAATGGCAAAAACATTAGCATTAACATCTTGAAATTACCACAATAATTTGGAAGGAACAGGCATGAAGGACAATAGAGTGATACTAAGTCTTTTCCAGCTGGTTGACTTTGATTGGTTTGATTGGTAAACTACCAAAATACGTATTCTCTTTGACACCAACTGTAATCAGACTTTTCTACAGAAGTTTAAAACTTACCAGTTCTGAGTGTCAGGGTGAGTTTCTGGGGTTGGATCTGTGTAATCTGGCCAGGATCCGGTTTCTCGCTGTCCTTCTTGCGGTTGGTGACGGGCTTGTCCTTATCGATGCGGATCGATCCGACTGGGTTTTCGATTTTGGTACAACCTCTCTTCTTCAGGGAGTCCAGGTCATCACAGCGAGCGGACTTGGACTCGCCGACAGTGAGGAACTCCTGTGAAAATAAGACAAGAAGGGTTTCTTTAGATGAACTACTACATACATGCTACATCCTAAATACTCCTCAGGCTCAGGAGTCACGTTAGCTGAATATTTTATTCATCATTTTGAAACACAGAGTGATCTACTGTAGTATCCAGTAAGTCCCATGCACCACCGTCAATGACCCAGTTGGTGGCGAATGTGCATATTTATTTACAACTGTCTAGTCGCCTTTAATCTCACATGCCTGATCTCGTTGTCTTGCCGGCTTTAGCTATCGTGTTGATCGGCTGTCACAGTCGAGGCTAAGACAAAATGTCACAGCAGCTGAGTGTTTGAAAAATTTATCAGCCACCAGCAGCTAATGTTAGAAAATTCCACTGATTAAAATCATTTATCTGCTTTGTGTGATGTTGACTTTTCTCTAGGCCCTAATAAATGCATAATCTGTAAGTTATGTGCCATTGAGTGCCATTAAACAGACTGTATGTCTCATCATGGTTAAAAAATTAAATCAACGGGTAACAAATGAACAAAGATACTGCGAGGAAACTACTTGCTGACCCAACAGATGTTATTCTGAGTATCAGGCCACACCTCAAACAGTTTTAAGATGTTTAATGTTGAGTGCATCCAGGCAACAGTCACAAAAGACATTTCACCAACAGATACACAAAAACACAGGGTAAGGTAAGGTATACGGTAATTTACAGGTGACACACGTGCAGAACCATCTGGAAATGTCTTTGGCGGCATGAACAAACATGTTGACAACATGCAGCACAGAAAGACTGAAGAATTTAGAAGAATAGTGCATTTACAGGCCGGCAGACGTGTTCAGGGAAGTGCCAGAAGAAACAGTTTGTGTATTCCAACAAATAAACTCACTAATATTAGCCGCAGATTTAATTTTCAGGATCTCTGACATGAAGTTAAACAGCACTTTTCACCACTGAGGCCTCTGGAATGATCCATTGTACTTCAAGTGTGTGTGTGTGAATTTCTTGTTAGGCTATTGTTCCTGCTCTTGCAGGAGACAAGGAGAAACAGATGACGGGCGATGGGGGGAGGCCTGGCTAAGAACACAGATTGGATGCACATGATATCCCACAAGGCATCGTGCAGGAGAACTTGGGACAATGAAGTCAGTCAAAACAAAAATAGTGCTTTGACCTAATTCTTCCCAAAAACCCACATGACCCACAGAGACAGTCCTTCCCTCTTCTCCTGCATCTCGACGTACACGTCAGATAATTTATTCAAACGTTCGCAAACTGCAGAAATATAAACACACCTATTGTTCAGAAGCAGGCTGAATTTCACTGCAGTGCATGTGCAGAAGTGTAGATGGGAAATAACGTACGTAAAGCTGTCAGCAGTGGGCAGCAGACACAACATTTATAGTTGCTATGCAGTGAAATCACATCTGACGGTGCCAAACACTGAAATGATTCGAGTATGAGCAGTTTGTTTTCGGCGTTTCAGTTATTTCACCTTTAAAAAATGCAGAGATGACTGTACTAAATGTACTAAACCTCGCACTCGGTGTGTTTTCACAATAGATGAGTCTCAGGGGTGGAAAGCTCAGCAGTCTGGGAGAAGTACAGGCGAAATTTCACAGAAGTGCAGCTCTGTGCTGACGACTGTTTTCCACTCAGAGGGTCACCCAGAGGGTGAGCAGTCAGAAGAAGTACTGACTCACAGGGTGAGGCCAATCAAACCTCACCATTTTGGACAATTAAGTTGAGTGGTAAGAGTCTGTATCAATATGAGATGATTGATTCAGATAGTTAAAACATCCTGATTTGACTTTGATGTGTGATGATCCGCATTAAGAATAACAGGAAATGACATCAGCCTCCTGCAAACACTGACTGCAGCAGCAAAAGCAGCAGTCGCAGGTGAGTGATCACAGACTGACCCTCCTGCAGTTGTTGTTTGTTATCTGGATGTGTGGGTGTCATCATGCCGCTGTACTGTGCTGTCTTCTTGGTATAATTACATCGGCACACTCCAGTGCTGCAGCGTAAAGGCAGGTTTCATCCTTTCAGATCGTTAAACTGCTCCACAGTCAGCCTGAAATGCCTCTGAAACTGAGACTATGCAGATGAATTACTGGACTAAACTCTGAGACCTCTCGCTTTTTTTTACTTCATGCAACCAGCTTCTAAATCTGAGTCTGACTTGGTGAATCAGTGAAATAAAGTTATTTCCCGGTGCAGCACTCTCCTCATCGCCACACAAACCTGCTGGGAACTTTGTTTTGTCTGAATGTGGCTAAAGCATTGACCGCACATTTCGCCGAACAGTCCGGTAACCCGAGAGAAGCGTGTCACCAAACAGACCAGAAAAAGAAAAATGTGTTCTTGCAACCATCGGTCAGCCGTCACTCGGCGCTGTGTGAGCTCCTCACACCCCACTGAGCGTTACAGAATACCTCTGCATTACAAAGTCTCTCATACTCTCATTGCAGTAGGAATGTGACACAAACTGACTGAGAAAGTTCACAACAACACATTTTATTTGGTGCAGAAATAAAAACAGTCGCTGCCCAGCACGACGTCGACTTCTGTGTTATTTGTCATTTGTTTGTCCCACACTCTGAAGGAGCGAACAAACACTTCATTTAAGCCTCGCGCTCCTGTAAATCAGTATTTTCCTTTACTGTGGTGTTCGCTCTGTGGTGCCTCGCTGCCACAGCAAGAATTCTTGCCTCGGGCGCAGAAAACATCTAATTAAACGGGATTATTTGGCCAGAGTTTCCACTGTGGGACAAGAAGCAGCAGCACTCATGTTTACAATTAATGGAGGAGCTGTGGTTGACTTGCCTTTGGTCAAAAGCTGAAGAGAGAATCCTTTAACCATCGAGTACAGCTCTGTATTTGTTTGTACGTGTACTTACAGGATTAGTGCATCTTAAGTGCATGTTGTCTATAGATCTGTATGAATAGTAAAGATGACAAGATGAATCTGAGGAAAGATATTTTCGATCATATCTGCACCTTTAAAACAGATCTAACTTCGAATCCGGCCTGCTGCACGCCGACTTTATTTATTCTTCATATTCATTAGAGATCGCATTATTCCAAGCACACGATGATGACTACCAGCTGTGTTTGTTAGCTGTTTTTGTGCAATTCAAACATTAGGCAACGCCGCCACGCAAACCACAGCGGAGACTCACGCCACACCCACAGCTCGAGCTCTGCCAGATCATTTTTCATTCACGTGATAAAACAGTTTTGTTTTTTTAGGGGTTCAACTCACTTCATCCGAGCACCATCCACACGACTTGGCGACCTGAATGCATTCCCCACATGACTGTGCGTTCGCCTTGATGCATATGCTCCCCTCTGCAAAGAGACGACACACACAATGTTCCTTTTTAGACGACATGACAAAACAAAATTTCCATTAGTTCACTAACTCAAAGCAGCTTCGCTCCTTGGCGAAGAAAACTGAGTCACGCCGAGAAAAGCTGGAGGCAGCTCACCAAGCGATGACTTCACCTTGTAAAAAAAAAAAAAAAAAAAAAAATCAAATAAAGGCCTCCCACCACCGGCCAACGGGACCAACGTAGTCATTAAACCATGAATGAAGAAATACAAGTGGATAAAAACTACTGCTGTATTTCATGATGCTTCAGGAACTGAAGTCTAAAAGAAGAGAGGAGAAACATCTGGTCCACGGCGCAACACGATAAATCAACATACACACGAAGTACAGCAATAAATATTAAAAGGTAATTCAGGGACGTTGAGGGAGTCTGGGTGGAAAAATCAAACCCACCTGAAATAAAGAGGAACAGACGGGTTCTCAACAGTAATGTGAGACATTTTTAGGGATTAATTATAGATGTTATAATTAAAAACATTATTAGATAAGCATGAGAGAACGTACCTTGGAAATATGAATGATTGTATCAGTGTTAAGATATTTATACTACTAGATTTATACTATAAAAAATGTCAGATTAGAGTGAAAACAAATGTTTTTGCCAGTAAAGATATTGGAGTCGTATATGTTCTTCTTCTTTTTAACCACAACTGTTTTCTGCATCTATTTTGCTGTTTTTGGTCGTTTGTTTCTATCTGACTGGTTGTAAAAATATAAAACACACATGGCTCTTGGCTGTAAGCACAAACAAAATCCGCCAATAAATAAAAAAAAAGTTGCAAAGTTGCAAAATTGCAAAAGAAAAAAAAGCTATAAACCCTGAGCTGAGTGTTGCACTGTGAGTGTTAACAGCTGAGAAAGATGCCACACTGTGTTCTTGTTAATATTTAACAGTTATGATAAGAAAAACGGCAGAAACGTGACAGATTCACGGCCTGTGCTCGCTCTTACCTTGCTGTGCCCAGCTGCCACCGAGGACGGCTGATAACGCCGCTATTAAAAGTAACAGCAGATCCATCTGAAAGAAGAACAATAAAAACTGTTAGAAGAAACCAGCAGAAACATCAACGTGAAAGAAAGATATTTAATGTTCGACACGTCTGACTTTTTATGCGTTTCAAAGCTGCAGAAAACGTTCAACACGTCACTCGATCTTTGCTCTCTGTTGTTACATTTACATAAATGTGAAATCATCAGGAGTTAAGATGGCTGCAGATGAAACGGTAAACCAGCGAGATCTTTTTTAATCAGCCAAATGATTTAAATTATTCTGACACCTCAATGTGGATATGATTTAACCCTGACCACGCTGCATTTTCACTTTTTGGTTCTACCAAAGTGATTCTACCACCTCGTGCACCATCACCTGGATTAAAACACACTCTGTGTTGTTCATGCCGTGTGTTGTTAAGACTTGTCCCTGATGTTGACCTGATATACTTCATTTAGCGGAGGGCAGATTCCCATTTAGTCTTGTCCTTATATGGAGAAATGACTCGCCCAAACGCAGCTGGCATCGGCTGCCAGGAACCGCCGTACAAGACACTACACTGCCCGAGTGCTGTTAGGAAATGTTCATGCTGTAAAAGGCCCGCGCTGCTTATCTCGACAAGACGCATCAGATAAGAGCGAGACGGAGGAAGCTCGGGAGATAAAAATGTTGCGCAAAGGAGTGGAGGGTCACATTTACACTCTTGAGAGACTCACGATGAGTCGAACAGCAGACATGTGAGGACTTTAATAATGAGCGGGCTGCCACAGAATGCAGACTGAGGAGGAATAACTGCGGGTTCATTACAGTCCTGTGATGCCGCTCCACCACACTGAGCTCAGCCGCTCAGCATGAAGCGGCCGACCGCAAGAAAAAAACTAAACAAATATTAAAATGAAAAAGGTCGAAACGTTCGTCAGCTATTTTTATAACAGTCATGGTGGTCAAGCTAAGATCACAGCGCCGCAGCAGAAAAGCGGTAGGTGTGTTAACGCGCGCGCGTGTGTGTGTGTGTGTGTTTCCATATTTGGTCAGCCTGCTACCTCCTGAACTTCTGCCATTCCCCACAACTCCAGTGACACACTTCCCTGACTGTCTGCCCAACCCTCAGTCTTAGAAACTCAGACCAACAGCTCTGTGTATTTGCCTCAGTAACATATACAGAGGAAACCAGGCAGTGTTGACAGTAGCTAAGTCAACAGCTGGGTCCCAAAATAGTCTGTCCCTGCTGGACATTAAGTCAATTTACAGAATCTCCAAGTAGAAAGTGACATTTATATTCATGATGCATGCTTTTACAGTCATGAGAGGTGAAACTCGAGCCCGTATAATCTCTAGTAGAGGACGTGTAATATGTTTCCTGCTGTGCTCTGGGTCAGAGGGTACACGCATCTGCAAAAACAACCACATCCTGTGAAATGAGGCCTAATGACCAAGTTAAATGCAAAGTTTTTTTCCCATAAGTGCTTTAGTGATGGTTTAGCTGCTGTGGGAAACCGTGGAAGAAAGACATGGCCATCAGAGAGGGTAGAAGAACCAACTGTTAGAGCTCCACGCGGAAGAAGAATAAATTTAACTTTGATACTTTGAATCCAGTCCTCTTTGTTGAAAATTCTTCTAACAATGTGATTTTTATTTGAATTTTAGAGGCAACAGATGGAAAATTAAAAAAAATTTCTTGTTGAAGATCAAAACGACGATGCTCCTTTGGAATAAACAAACTAAATGTGCGAGATGCTTTATAAAATTCAAGACTTTGGACACTATTAGGGCTCTTCCCCGGCATTCCTGGAGACCAGCTTTGTTTACCACTCTGGGGCTCGTCCTGCAAATTGCAGAGAGATGACAGATTGGGAGGCATTCAGGGGGCTCCGATGTCTGTGTGCCACATAACGGCATTATGGGGAGGAACCGGTCGTGATCGCGGGGCGTGATAAGTTGCTGTCGTTGCAGAAAAATCTTTCACAATCCATCTGCCTGTCTTTATTTACAGCCAAACCCACCATTTGTTATTGCCACAGCTCTCAGGGAAATAAATAAGACATAATGTTTTTCTTGAAGAGCTGCACAACATTTGCAGCTGAGTTAGTGTACGACCGTTGGAGGAGGAGGAGGTGTCGCTGCTTCAAAGGAAATGCCGTTATGTAAAAGTCGGCGCAGGGAGCTTCACAGCTGATAAGAGCTGATAGCAGACACTGACGAATGCGGCTCAATCCATAACAGACGGTGGTAACACTCAACTGGTGTGTGGTGGATCCAGCCAAGAAGAAAAGAGGTCAAAGAGGCGTCTCAAGTCTACATACTTATCTGTGTTTACCACATAGTGGAGCGTCTCTGATCAATAACCTTCCTGTGCTGGACAGGGAACTGTTGAATGAAGTCTAGAAAAGGACAGCTACCACACATCGCCTGTCTCACATATCAGGTGAGAAAAATCCAAAAAGACGACGGCCGGGTTTACGAGATGTTTAGAAACTCTGACACGCTCTTGCTTACTTTAATTTCACAAAGTGGAGTCATCCTCCCTCCCTCCTCTCTCTGTCGTCAAGCAGAAACTATGGCGTATGAGTCGCCGTGATGACAGACCTGAGAGGCTAATATTTAGACTAACGGGAGCACACCGTGTTGAATCATGACTTTGTATGGTCAGGCTGGAGAAGACAGAGACGGCAGATGCTTTGTTAAACGTTAGCGTCGTGATTGTGTGTTAATAATGTCCAGAGCTGCTCGGCTGTTTCCAACAGACGTACGGCTTATCGTCCTCTGACACTGGACAGATACGATCTTATTTAATTTTAGTCATAAATTCATCAAGATTGTCAGCTCAAACTCTGCTATGATGGTTTGTTATTTGGTCATATTTTTATATTATGCTATCACACGACACATGTTTGGGTCGGGGACTGATTTCTGGATTAAACCAGAGATGTGAAAACACCAACGAAGGCTCTATGGAATTATAACAGGCACCATTTTCTTCACAAATTTGAGGTTTTATTATGTAGTCGAGATGGCTCTGATTGGTCTGAAGGCATTTCAGATCAAAACTACATCTGCTGGGCGTAATTAGCGACCTTCTGGACCTCTAAATCGCTGCCCACATCTTCAAGGTTTTCAGTGACGCGAATAAGCCGGCTATTGTATTCATTGACGGCCGCTTCCCCAGTCGGAGAAAACACATCCCAATCAGAGTTGCTCTGCATGGAGAGCAGGTCATCTTCCAGAAAAAAACAATATTTACACAGCTGTGAAGGTTATTCTAAGTATTTGACTTCTCTACACCTCTAGCACAGCGTCTGTGATGACTGAAACATGATGACATTAGCCGGACAGATGCATCTCTTACTGCTGAATGGTTGGAGCAAGACAACAACCCATTCCCAAACAGCTAAAGTTAAACTCTTCACCATCTTGAACGTCTGGCATGGTCAGGTTGTTAAAACCTGGCTTTATACCCAACATTTCAGGACAGTTTAAATAAACTGCTGTTTGGTTACTGCATTTCCAAACCTTCCACAGCAACACAGAAACACACTAGCTGTTTGCTAAAAGCCAAACTTTCAATATAAGCTCGGTGGAAAGAGACCCAGACAAATGTTTTATCAAGAATGTCTTCCAACAGCTGCTGGGACGAGCTGACTGAAACTCAATCCTCCTCTACGCTCCTTGTTATGGTCCGCTGCCTGCCATCAGGCAAAGACGGGTCAGAGGCGTTTTGATTCAATCTGCAGTCTCAAAGTACGCCTCGGGGACCAGAACCACGCTCTCGCTCTCTCTCTCTCTTCTCTGATGTACATTCCTCTGCTGACACATGTAGTTGTGTTTGCGAATAATCGAGTCGCTGTGCGACATCTCCGCCTACTCGACCGTGGCATTTCTTCTTCTCGGCGCTGAGAGAATGACTGTGACGCAGCAATATTTGATTCACAAAGTTTTTACATCAGTCTGATCAAAGCTGATTAATTCATTGATTTCTTTGTGGATTTCCTCAATCAGCTCAATCAGCCACGATAAAATGACCACAAACCTGAACACAAAACCCTTTCTAGAGATTGTGAAGTTTCCCAAAATGGATAAATGCCACCACATTAAAACATTTAAATGCTCTGCTAGTTCTGTCTTACTTTGACTAAGCTATCTGCTGAAAAAGATTTTTCCATGGACTGATTAAGCTACCAAGTCCGTGAACTTCACACGAGGTATACACCTGTGTTAACGAGGTACACACCTGAGTTAACAAGGTACACACCTGAATTAACAAGGTACACACCTGAGTTAACAAGGTACACACCTGTATTAACGAGGCGGTCTAACAGCTCTATACAATCCAGAATATTCATTAATGAACAATGAAATTTCAGATGTATTGCATTATTAAAAGTTGACTTCCAGTGTACTGATTCATATTTATTTACATGTTCTATACTTTCAGAAGAAGAATTAACAAGCAGGTTTTGACTCAGACTCTGCGGACTTGTGTCACCGCTACTTCTTTGTTTACTTCCTCTGTTGCTGGTGGTGGTGCAGTAATCTACTGACTGTCTGGGCTAGAAGACTTCCTCCTGACGGAGCCTAAAGATACTGCTCTATTCGGGTTTTATACCAGTTAAACTTGATACAGACGCAGAACCGCTCAGTGTTTCGTTAACTGGTGGTCTGTGGGCCAATACGGAGCCGATACGTGGGTGAAAGAGTGGCATTGTCTTGATTGGGTGTAAAACATACGCTGCTCAGAGGCGCTGCCTTCCTGACCTCTCTGTGACTTGTTGCTGCAGCTCATATGGCTTTGAACAGACAAGTCGAGTGCTGTCTAAAGGTGGAGCAATCCACATCTGCGAGTGTTTAGTGATCTTTAACAAAGTCCGTGTTTAGACTGTGGATGACCACAGCGAGACCTTATAACGCTCCTACACATGGCACATGAGTTTATGTGCACTGCTGTCACACAAGTTTGACTGTCACCAGGTCAGGGTCCTTTAGAAAAATGACTTTAAACACTAAAACGTTGCAACTATCTTTATAACAAGTGCCTCTGCCTAAGTATTACCTGCTTTTTATAGCTGAAAATGGAGCCTTCTGCCTGTGATACTTCTTTGAGCAGTCATCACATTTACACTGGGAGTATTTGCAAAAGCCAACACATCTGCTTTCTCAGTGGTTCCTCGTTTGGTGCGATTAGAAGTTAACCACACTGTGCATGACTGAGTCTTCGAGGGTAGCTCAAATTAACATTGATCCAACTCCACCAAAACACTGAGAACTCTTCAACAAGCCTCGTGGTTATTAGATTACACTTTATTTTGGCTGACTTCTTCAAACTGAGCTATGCAAAGACCAGAGCTAGCGATTACTTTTTATTATCTGTGACATGTTTAGTCTATAAAGTGTCAGGAAATGGTGATAACAATTCCAGGATGAGGTCTTCACGTAGCTTTTTTGTGCACACAACAATCCAGAACAGAAAGATATTAATGTCACTGTCACGTAAGGCAAAGAGAGGTTCTCCTCGTGCTACCTGGCATATTAATATCATCTCTGCAAAGCAAACTGGCTTCATGAAATGACCTCATTTCCTTGTCCTCTTTCTGTTTTTACACACTTTATATGGAAAACCTCACAGTATAAACCAGCTCCATGTCTACGTTAAAGATGTAATACATCGTGCTGTTATCATATTATGAATTCTGCACTAAAGTGCCAAGAAACACACAAAGTGAGGGGTGGTGTTCAACACAAGCAGGCATTGTTCATGCTGGGTGGGTCATCTGGTAGTCCACAAAATGAGTTTTGGTGCCCATCCCCCCCGAGCAGCTCTGTTTGCCACCCGGTCAGCCAGCCAGCCAGCCGTCCCCACCTGCTGCTGGAAGTCACAGTCCACTCTCAGTCCATTAGAGTCCCCAAACAACTCAGCATGACTCTACATCCATTTCCTTAATTAAAACCACACCCAGGCACCACTTTTCTCTCCAACAGGCTGCTGAAAGATCAGGAAGAACACCTCGCTACTACATGCAAACACAGCATGTTTGAAGGAAACACTCCCTACATACAGACACCTCTTCCATCGAGCTAGACGAAGCTGTAAAGTGCTGACACACGAGATTAGTCATAATAGCTTTATCTAGTTTCTGAGATGAAGCAACAGAAAAGGAACGCGTCCGGTCTGAGGGTCGTGTATGATCATCTGACGTCCAGCTGATTGTAAAAGGTGGTTACAAGGATTATTGGGAAATGCTGTCATCGATAAAGAAAGATGTTGAACTAGTTAATTTGTTTCACTTGAACATAATGAACCAGTTTAAAGGATTAATCATTAATACCCCGTAACGTGTTTTTAACACAGCAGTTGTCAGACTGTTTCTGGACAGAGTTAAAGTCGGCCGGCTGGATATCTTTGAAGTTGTCGGATGAACCGCAGAACCTGTTTTTGGGGGGGGGGGGGTTGTCTGTCATGTGGAGGAGATCCCGATCTCCCAGCCCTCCGCAGAGAGATGAGATAACACATTCCATCCGAGCGAGCTCCATCAGACGTCGTGGAAAAAAGAAGGACGACGTAGCTGAAATATGGGGCGCCTTTTCCACTACTCTCCGACCTGAACCCGAAGTTTACTCAGCCAGTTTGACGTAGAGGGAGTACGATGACCTGAAAATGTCAGTTCCAAGACGATACCCGAGCTAAACAAACTGTGCATTAAGATACTCACTGAGGCCGGGTTCCATTTCTAACACCTGACAAAGTTATTTACAAAGACCTTAAGTTAGAAACCTTGTTCCCCTTGGGTGTTTTAAACAAATACGACAGCTTCCTTTATCAGTGTAACATTTGCAGGATGTATCTGTGACGCTGATCTTTTAGTCTCTCCCAGTCTCTATCTTCAACTAACAATTATTTTGTCCTAAACAATGTCAGGAACATCCAAGGTGACGTCTTCAAATGTCTTTTTTATCCAACCTTTGCTGAAAAGTTAAAAAACTGTCAGTTCACGCTGATGTACAACAGAGAAAAGCAGCTAATCCTCACATTTTGATACCTGGAAACAGGTAAGGTTTGTATTTCTCCTTGACAAATGAATTAATTAATAGATGATGGATGGATGGATTAAATGACAAACTGAGTAGTCACCTTTTTTATAAATGTTTTCTTTCCAATTTTAACCACATGGACTGTGGTCATCAGGTAAGTTTATCATGAACATAGCTCCTTGTGTTTCTTGCCACATGTTCTCAGGTGGTTTGACACTTTTTGTGTGACACACCTCACATATAACGGCCGCAGTGTCAAAATACACGGGACAGACATGACCTCATGCCCACAGCAGAGAGCATCTGTTAAATCAACTGAAGCTGTGCAACACGTCTCTTATCTGCGGCTCGCCACCAGGTAGAAACTAGTTCATTTTACCAGAGACGACGCGATGCAGCAGACCAACCTCGCAGATAGACTGACGTCTACATGTACGCCTCCAAACTCTGCATAACCAACTGCATTAGCAAAACAATACACGCAACCGCGCAAAGATGGCTTCGTGCCGCCTATGTGGCCTCATGCGTCTCGTGTATTTCATGCTGGAGAAAGGTCTGGCTGAGCTCATTATCATTATGACATCAGCAAACAAAAGCTCGTTTGTATTTCTTTACACCGACCACAGCCAGGCTCATACCAAAGGACTACTTCCTGTGAGCCAGGCGACATTTTACCAAAGAAGGATGGAGCCATGAGGGGATAATGTTTGAAAAGTGATCCTATATCCTCAAAGATACCCCCCCAACCTTTGGTCATCATCTCCCGAAAGCCCCATGACTCACGTTTGAGTGGTCCTGGTGTTGAGTAATGCTGAGTGACCCTTCAAACTGCCCCGGATACTCCTCGCTCCGAGCCGAGCGTTGCTTACGTTGTATAAACATCACAACAATGTCACTAAGGGAAGTGACTCAGTGATCTACAGGGAGCCGGCTCCGTCCAACAGACATGTCTCTCCTCATGTCTTCAATTACCAGGCCTGCATGTATATCTGCATCCATGTGACGTGTACACAAGATCAAACACATGTGTGCATTCGCACCTCGATACAGCGCTGTTGCTATGTAATTATGAAGCTGTCTTTAAGCCAACACAGGCTAGTAATCAACCCGTGATGTTTTATTCCCATCTAACCAAATTAGGCCTTGCCTAGCACAGATTACTAGTTTAACAAATCAAGCTTCTCCCTGCTGAGATTAACAAGAAGAAGAAAAAACACCCCCTCGGGCTACGAGTCCTTTACAGGAAGCGAGCGAGCCAGACAAGACCAATCTTGTCCGAGTTACATACTGCATACTGAATCAGAGCTGCGGGCACGGCCGAACAAGAGAATCTAGACTCTGGTTAACCAATCTGGGCTTTAAGTCGTCTTTAAGTCGGCCTTTACTGGATCCTCAACCACAGTTTATACAGTCCGTGATACAGTTCGACCAGGCCGGCGTCCGACTGTGGTTTGTTTCAGGATGTTCTTTACAAGTCGCTGAGATGTTTGTGACTCGTGAGACGCGTGAAACTTCTGAAGTACCTCAGACTTATAAAGCAGGAGCTGCGTTTGTGTACGTACAGGCACAGATGTTTAAATGACATCTGCAAAAGGGTTTTTTTTTTTTTTTTAGAAGGGGGAAACCCGGTGGGACAAATGGACATTCCTGAAGAATACCAGGTGGCTTTGAAATTTAATCTTCGCAGTGAAAGGGAAGAGTATGTAAGTGTTTTGGGGACAATCAGAAGACTTCACTAAGTGATCTTTTTCTCGCTTCTTCAGTAAAAAGTAGTTCCCTGTTTCTAAATAAGACCAAAAGTAGCTATTTGAGGAGACAAAAACATGGATGTTAAACTCCACACATTTATCCTAACTCAATGTAGGGCCGTTATGGGGATGTGACAACAATGCCAAGGTAAAATAGGCTCAGTGATAGTTTAAACTTTAACATGAAGGCCATCCTGTTGTGTTACCAGGGCTGATAAATCACATTTAAACCAGCCGTACTGCCCTCTTTGGTCACACAAAGCGGCTCGCTGGCCTACTTTCTGTACCAAGCCCCGAATTAAGATTTATGGAGGAGGGTTTGTGGGTTGATAAACGCCAACTTTAACAGGTTATATTGTTAAAAAAAAGTCTCTCCAACCGAAGCTAACCGACGTTAGTCATCCACACCCAAAGTTTTGCCCCTGAAGACAAGCATTCCTGCCTCCGTCCTCGCCTCCTTTTGTCGGTTAATGTGCTCTTTAATCGCCCTTCAGCTGCTTAAATGTGACAAATACAGGTTAAAGTAACAAACACTCACCTCGCACTGATGTTTCCGTTGGTTCAGAGCGGCATTAGCCCCCAGAAGGTGTCCGTTTTTAAGGCACTAGACGCGGTCACCGTTGGCGAACACTAAGCTAAAAAGCTGTTGTCGTTGGATGAGGGTCCGCTTTGTTTAACTAATAACACCGCAATGTCCCGACGTGCCAAGCACGTAACGTTTCCAATCACGACGCGGTTAACGGTTAACGTACTCACCCGGGCGGTGTTTAAGATTGAATTTAAAGAAAAGAAGGGGGAGAGGAGTCACCGGCTCGCCCGAACACGTTACAGCCGCTGTCCTGGTGCTGCTGCTGGGTTGTTTTTTTTTAATGCCCCCACTCTCTCCAACAAACCTCTCTTCTTCTTCTTATTTAGACCCCGCCTACACAGGAAGGGACGCGACGGCGGCGGCACGTAAGGGGGAAAGGAACAAGCACACCCGCGCGTGAACCCGATTTCACCGCGGATGCGGTGAACGCGCGCATACATACACGCACGCGCACGCAGATATAGGTCAAAATAAACAAATATTAAAATATTGAGACAATAAATAAATAAAATTAACATAAAATCTGATGTATTTACATTAAAGGTGTTTGGGTTACTTTATAAATTATATTTAACTATAATTTAAAGATACTTGTACTGCTGCGGGGCCCCTAAAACTCTCAATTATCTTAATTAAATTTAATATTTCACAAAAAATAAACACTAAACTACTGTATCAGGTGAAATAATGCAGGCTTCATGCCTGCCCCTGCTTTGTCACCTAATATCAAGCCTATGTGAGTCAAAATATAACTAACACAGTACTTTATTTTAGCTGCGTGCTTGTTGTATGTGCATATTCCTACATGAATCTATGATAACTGTCCAGTGTTTGCACACATTGTACTGAAAGTGACAGGAACAGGGGACTTTTAAATGTGCAGTAAGATTTGGGGCCTTTATTTTTAGAGTAAGGCAAACATGGAATATAATGTTCATAACTATGTTTTCATGCACCTTAAAATCAGAATATTTTTGTTTTTGTTATTTAAAATTTATCCTCTTATATCTACAGTGGGAGCAGGTCCTTTTTCATGGAGTTTTGGGGTAAAATGCATGTCAGAAGTTGAGTGAAAAAAGAAATAAAGTGTCTATTCTATTTTTTCTATCCTCCACAAATCCTGATCAGGGTTGCAGGAGGGGGCTGGATCTGGTACGTCCAGTCCATCACAGGCATCAACGCATTTCTCACCACTGATGCTAATTAAGGTTCCATTCAGGTGAAGCAGAGTCAGGGGGCTGCTGTGATGCACGTCGGTTCACTGTAACGTCTCTGCTGCAATAAATGGAGCTGAACTTTAATTAGTAACACCCACATAGACTGGATTTCATGTCAAAGTGGCTGCTGTGAGAAAGGTCTATTAACCTTCATGTCTGAACTGTGGGAGGAAGCTGAAGTACCCGGAGAGAACACGCAAACTCTGTATCTGTATCTGAATATAAGTACTCTGTTGGTTTTGCAGGATCTTAACACTTCCTTCACCAAGTGTTATTGAAACTATCGTAGGTGTACGACCATGCAGCTGCGGCTGTTAACACCACATGTACTTCCTGAAAACTACAAACCGAGCAAGGAGTCTCTGATACCAAATTCATTTTCAGTCATTTGAAGTGTCGACGCCATCTTTTTCTTGCACAGGTCCAGGCCAGAGGAGGTGGATGTTGTACAAAATGTAAAGGCCCCCCGAGGCAAATTGCGATTTTGAGCTTTAGACATAAAATTTGACTTGAGCTGCAGCAGATGTACGACATATATCAACCACATCTGGTACCCATCAGCTGGTACACAGGCGCAACCTTTTCAACCACACTGCCTCACAGGTAGGTCTGTGAGTGCATGACACATGCTGTGCAGCCAAGCACAGGCCACAACACCAAATATATCAGGCTGGAAATAATGCATAAAAAGATGCACAAACCTCAGAGTTCTGTGTTTGTTTAGTGTAAATATCACTAAAAGCTGGATCAAGCTGACCCAGAATGTAGAATAAGATGATTTTAACAGCAAATAAAAGAAGGAAACTTAATGTGAGAAGTAAGACGAGGTTGCTTCACCCACATGAAAACATCTGGGTTAAAACCAAAAGGAGAAGCACAAAGCTTCATGGGAAATAAGCAAAAGAACTAAGAACTGATGTCCACCTCTCCTTCCCTCTCACACTCAGCCTCTATAATTACTCCAATGTGTGATGAGTGTGCAGCAGCTGATGCTGCCAGCTGGCCACACATGAAGTCACCACGTCAGTTACACGTCTTTGCATCAGCGTGCAACCATCCTGCCGCGTGCTTCTCAAATCCACTCGGGGAGAGTGCTCGGTGTCCGGGGTGTCAGTTTCACTTCCACACATTCAAGGATCAAACCAAACACGACAACCGCAGGCCGCTGATGACAAAGGAAAGGACACATCGGAGGGAAATCACACACACATTATGGTGACACGCCTTCCAACGGAATCATCGCATGAATCCACAAACATGAGCTGTAGATTTCACCTGTTTGTTCAATAACAATGTATTTAGGAAGACGTACCATGCAAGTTTGAGTACAGAGCCTCGCTACAAGACAAACCCAACTGTTGCTGGCCTCATCAACAAGGCCTGACTCCTCCTCTGACACTGACTTTGACCCTCCAACCCCCAGATTCTCAAATATTCGACATATTTTACACTTTTGCACATTATCTGCTGAATACTTTGCACATTCCTGCACTAACCTGTCCTGTCTGTTGATTTAAATCTTCTAGTACTTGATTATTTGCATCTTCTTTATATACTTTTTGTTGTTATGCACTAAAACACCAAGACATATTGGCAACACTTGGCCTGTTCCTGATTTCAATTTCAGTCTCACCATTACAGTGCACCTCACACATATCTTATGTACTTACTTATAAAAAGAACAGCTCACAATAGCTGCTAGTGTTGCCTCACAAACTGCACGTTTTAATCTGAGTCCACAGATTAAGACAGGCTGTTATATAATTAGCTGAGCTTTAGTGCAGAAGTGAAACAGCGAGCACAACTGCAGGGCCTGAAACCATCAGGGCATGGGAACGCGGTGCAGTGGCATCGATCGGGCAGGAAACCTCACCTAAACCCGAAACCACATGACTGAAGCTCATATGAGATCAGGCCGAGCGGAGCTGAGCTCATATCTTCATCTTGTAAAACATATTCTCTGAGCCGAGGCGGACGGTTTTATGAGAGATGTAATGCAGTGAATCAGTGTTTCTGACGTGAATGTTTGAAGAGGCAAGGCTGCCGTTGTGTGGTCAAAGTATGGTATGACACACACACAGTACAACACACACATCAGAGGACTTCAACCTTTGCTCTTCAGCTGTGTCCCAGTTCCTGAATTCTCAGCAGGCTGAGCGTGTGGTGAGTTCACACTGGAAAACAGCAAGCAGGCTAAACCCACGTGATTTCTGATGTGAACTACATGCACCTGCAGAGTATTAAATGATTGTAAATAGTTGATTTTTACAGCGGTTCCTCATTTCATGCCCCTTTGAGGACGAAGAGGGTAGAAATCACACTTCCAGTTGAGCACAGATGAATTAGAGTTGTGATGAAGATGATGAGCTGCTGCAGGAATATTTGCCAGGAGAAAGAGACTGATGAGGAGGATCAGGCAGAGGGCTGAATTATTCTTTATATTTTCATTGAATGCTTCAAACACTGGCCTGTGTGGGTGGAGACAAAATGTGTCACCTACCTGTGCTTCACTCCTGAAAACAACTGTTCTGGAGCTTTCGACCGTGTCCCACCATCCTCCTCCTCGGCAGGTGAAGTTTCCTCTGCTGCTGTCGAACTCGTCACGGTGTAACGGGACACTGGGTTGATTGTCTCTTTCGATTTAACATAAACAGCACCAGAACAGACACTAATCAACCTCGTGGTGAGGTTCTAACCCCAACTGATCATGGTGAGGCCGTGATGGGAAGTAACTAAGTACATTTACTCAAGTACTGTCAGTATTTTCATGCCACATTTCAAACACAATGAGTTAAAAAATATATTTTTAATCGTTCACTTAGTCGAGAGAGTAATCAGAGTACTTGACTCACACTTTGCTGCTTTCAGTCTCAGCTTGTCCTCGTGTCCGTAATGCATCATTTATTTATTCAGTACATACTGTGCTGTGACATTTGACATAGATCTGCATGCACAAACATGTAATGATGATGAACATGAGCATGCCGTACTGAGGTTCTAGCAAACGTTGGACATAAGATGCCGCTCTCATGTCTGGTTGCCTGGCAACCGCATAGTAACACAGTGACAGGAAGTCAAACAGTGCAGCAGGTAAACCTGTAAAAACACGAAAGACTTTGATTTTCATGTGGATTAAACAAACTGAAGAACGTCAAGAGGTCGCGGATGCAGCTTCGAACTTCATTTCCTTTTGTCTGATCCTTTAAGGGGCCGAGTCGCCTAAATTACAACAAGTTTTCTTATTTTTTGGTTTTATTTGCTCCCGTTTATGCGTCTGATAAATCCAACTCCATTTCTGATGCTCACAGCTTTGAAAAACAATAATATACATATCAATGTTTCTTCTGTGAAATGTCGTTTTAATGAAAACCAAAAAAAACCCAAACTATCTGCATGACTAGAGACCAGAAGATTTGCACGAACTGTCCCTAAAAACAGACGAATCTTTCTGAGGCGGGAAAGAAACAGCAGAGCAGCGTTTACTTAAAACATTTATTTGATCCAATTCTTTGGAATGTAATAGTCAATGATCAGAGTCTGAGACAACAGAGACGAGATGAGTCTGGGCGCTGACCAGAGAGTCAAAGTACAAACATACTTTTAGTCACTTAAGGCCTCACTGCTTTTCCATTTTTGTTTTTTTTTTTTTAAACTTCCTTATTTCCTTTCTTGTTTTTTTTCTGGATCTGAGACGGCAAAAAATTACAGAAGCAGTACTGAAAATAAAACTTTTTCATACAAAGAAAAACAAAAAAAACAATGGCACGTACATCAGTGAGAAAAACACAAGGTGATATTATACCAAGTAAATAAAATTTGTTACGTTTCAAAGAGACGCATAGAAGCTTTTTCAAGAACGAAAATCTCTGTAAATTTTCAGAATTATAACACCGACATCTGAAACCATGTAAAAAAAAAAAAAGAAACAACAATAACACTGTCCTCTCCTTCTTCACCTCTCACTCTCTTTTCATAAATCAACATCATAAACACAGATTTTTTTTAATTTTAAATATATCAGTGCAACATTTGTTTTCACATCTCGTGCTGCAGCATCCTTTCTTGTCTAAAAAGGGGCGGAGGAGCTTCATCGACGTCTGAGGCTGAAACTTTAGAAACATCCCGCTCTGCTTCACGTGGAGCCGATAATCTTTTTGCTGAGGAAAAACAACCAGTGTGATTTATAAAGAGCTAATAATGAACATCTCGTTAACGTCTGCAGATTGCGACCCGATCGAGGAGGCGGATTTGATCTCGAACTGATGCTCTATCGACCACTGACTTCACATTTTGAGCTCACGTAATGCTACATTTAAAAGAAAGACGGGCAGGTTTAACTTCCACAGTGCAACAGGAGCCGCCGACTGTCAGCGTCACGTCCGTTAGCGAAGGTTGTCCGTCGATGCCGACGACAGAGCGACCGGTGACATTTCTGTCTGGCTTTTAACCTCTCAACCCTCCTTTATCCACCTATACAGTGCTATGAACAAGTGACCAGTATCACAACACATTTAGCTACAGAAGCTTAAAAACACAACAAAGCAGAATTATTAGCACAATATTCAGAAGTTTGCAGTTTTTAAACCCAAATTTTTCCACTCAAAAACAATCAAGCAGATTCATTAAAACCGGTGAAACTGATCTCTGGTCTCCGTGGATCACCATTTAGGCTAAATAAACGCTTCGGCAAATATAAAGTGATGAGTAAAAATGCAAATCCAGCTGCTGCAGGACCTCACAGGACAAAACGTAAAAAAGAAAATCAGTCTCTTCGCTGACGACACGACTTTCTCCGCTCTCGTTTGCCTGTAAACTCACACGTTTGATACACGCGTGTCACTTTAGCTGAAGGGAAATGGACAAGGACAGCGTGATCGGTTATTAGTCACCTGTTGTGGTTGTTAAAGATCCTTCAAAGATTTCTCCTCTGATAGTCAACACAGGAAAAAAAAGAACACAGACACAGAGCACAGCATTGTCATGGCAAACATTAAATCTTGTTTTGTTTTTTCAGTCCGTCAGCTCGATGAAAGTCTTTCCGACGGGACTGCTCGACACACTTCAGCTTCTACAGTCATCGCGTGCAGCGGTGAGAAAAGGTAGCAGTCATATAAAACGCTTCAGTCCCGATGATCCATCCTTTGAACGTGCCGTCGCCATCTTTACTGAGGTTGTCCGTTTTTACCCTGTACAACAAAAACTTCCCACGAGGCATCATCTCTCCGTAATCTCAAAAGCCATTTCCATTTCGCCCGTTCCCGCGACAAGAAACAACAACAACAAAAAATACAGACAAACTGGCGACCAGATCACGTCCGTAACAGAAACAGGTTTGTTGAAATGTTCTGTACATTTTTTTGAATTTCGTTGTTGGGGGTGATTCAAACACAGAAAGGATACTGCGGCACTGGTGTCTTCTTCTATAGAAAAAAGGGCGCTCAAATATATTAAAACCTATGTACAATATGTCGGATGTGTCATGTGCCGTGAAAAAACGAGGCGTCCGGGGCTCCCGCGACGTCGATCTTCATCAGATCGCGTAAAACGACGGGAGCCCTGACGTGACGCCGGCCGATGAGAAAACAAGGCAACAGAAAAACTGGAGAAAAAAAAAAGGCACTGTCGGAACTAGACACAGGTCACGATGGTACCCGCCTTCACACACACACACACACACACACACTTCATATACACAGATAAACACGAGTGTAACACTCACACCTTAAATGCAGATGTATATGAATGTGACACACTCACACGCTGTCACACACACTCACAGGGACGTATGGCCGGCTAATCGGCCAGATATCAGAGTTTTCACACACTCCGCTCTTTCTGTGACTGAAACAATCTGGAAAAAAATCAAATAAAACGAAAAAACAACAAATAAAAATCAAATCGAATCTTTCCATAATAGTACACAAACGATACTTTCATCTGAATTGGTCTCAACACCAGCATGTGATTACATGAAATCAACAAAGCACGCCGAAAAACAAATAGAAACCTTAGTTTTCTTCTTCTTCTTTTTTTTTTTTGCTGTACAGATTCTTTATACACAGTGCCCCCTGCAGGTCAGTCCCTTCCACTGCCGCTCCTGAGAAAAAAAAATTACATTGGCTCACTTTCAGCCCACCCTGCCGTCCCATCGGTGGCGTCTGCCCCTCGTTTTCCTCCCGCTTGATTGGCTGCATCACGTGTCCGTGCGGAGCGAACGCGGCTCCGTCTCGCCTCTTGCCGCTCACGCCTCTGAGTAGTTAGTCTGTCCGTTCATCTTGTCCTTCTTTAGCTTGACGCCGTCCACCAGCTCAAAGTTATAGTTCTCCAGGGCGGATAAGTTCCTGTCCGTCATGCTGCCCTGCGAGCAGGCGCAGTAGAGGACGACGCCGCAGATGGCGCCCAGGAAGACGCCCAGTGCGGACATGGCGATGATGGTGATGAGGATGGGGTCGAGCGTCTTCAGCATGTTGCCGGTACCGAGCTCGCCGTTGCTCTGCGGGAGGGAGTCCATCGCTGCGAAGAGAGAGAGACACCGACGTTACAGGTGGTTTTTACACAACATCCGTGTTCCTTCATTGTTTGGCCTCTAGGTTTGAGTTCCCGTGAACGTTACGTGTTCTGGCAGCTTAAATGTCAGATCTACTCTGAACGCACCACGGAGCTTTAACAGAAGTTAGCGGCGACCGTTCGCTGTCGATCTTGAGCAAACTGCGTGTGCAAAACATGTGGGAATAAGTGGAAACGACTGGCCGGCCTGGAAGAAGAAGGAAGATCGATACAAAATCGACGCTGCGTTACGGAAAATCGGCCGTGCGCAGAAATCGACTGATGTGGTCGTTCGAGATGTCAGAAAAACATCAATCGTCTTTTTCGTCGAGAACAGAAACAGAACAAGCCTTCAGCTCTTATTTGACTGAATGCTTTTCATCGACATCCAAAGGACTATTTGTCTGCACGCACACAGCTCAATAACAATTTACCATTCAGGTGAACAGTCTGTGCAACCACAATGAACACATCGACACCGTAATGACTAAACTGCGATCAGCAGCGTACTTACGTAGGATGAAGATCTCAGTTGGTGGAGACGTCGGAGCTTCTGGATCTGCAAAACAAAAAACAGCCTCCTTTAGATGAAAAGTCCACAACACACATGCACAAGTATGAATCTGCTACACTAAAGATATAACACACACCTTTGCAGTCCTCAGCATGGAGTCCATCCATGATCTGGATGTTGTCCACGGCTATGTGACCTGAACTGTGTCTGTCTGCGACGGCCTCCACGATCACCTGTAAAAAAACATCACAGGTCGGGTTAGTTAACACGCAGCAGGAACTACAACCAACCATCAATTGATCAATTAAATAAGAACTTCTGCCACAGAATAATGTGCTAATAACTGAAGCTGAACTTCCATCAGACACAGACTGATATAAAAAATCTGCAGATGTTGTTTATCCCAGTTTGAGCTCAGATTAATATGGTTTAAGACAAAAATCACTGCCCAAATGGAGAAAAAAGGATCTAAATCTGACAACCAACTCAAATAAAAAGCTACAAATCACCTTTAGAGTCAGTTTTATCCTATAACAAGGACTAAAAATGAAAATAAAGGACTCTTAAATCACAAACAAGATTCAAACCTCTCGTGTTGCATTACCTGATACGATCCGCTCGAGTGTGGCAGTACAACTCGTCCCTCCCTCCACTGCCTGCCCTGCTGGCCGCTGACCGTCCACATCGTCTGCTCCACCTTCGCCTCCTCCTCCGCCTCCTTCCTCTGCTTGATGTGAAGCGCCCCCGGGTGCTCGCTGGACATGTGATACCAGAAGGACATGCAAAGGTCGGCCTCCGGCGCCGTGATGCGTGGGCTGACCAACCTCGCCGCCTTCTTCTCTTCAGCATCATCCTCTCCGGTCTTACTTGGCGTGTCCGTGTCGGTCAGCTGCATGTAGATGAAGTTCCCTGGCCTGCCTGCAGGGGGCAGCAAAAGACAAGGTAAGAGGAAGTCCTGGGGCATGGAAACACATCACGGCAGATATGGTGACTCTTTTAAATACACAAATTAGCCACGATTTCCAAATAAGACCTAAAAGAGAGGCTGTTAAAACCCGTCTGGATGGTTTCACTGGGCTTTGTAGGGGGAAAACAAAGGACTCGACATTACTCGACATCACAACAGGCTCATTTTTTAAACTTGTGATCTAGTTAAGTCAAGAAATCAAGGTGAAGGCATCCATTTTTCTGAGCTGCCGCTGTCTCCACAAAAAACATCCATCAGGGTTTGAAGGTTTGAATGGAGAGAAGGCCGGAGAGCTGAGGCGCGCTGATAAATCCGAGAGCTGTATTCTTTAAAAGTCAAGTTTCTCAAGGCCGTCCATTCATTTTCAAAATGTTCAAAGGATCAAAGCATCTTTGAGCTCGGCTGACTCTACAGCGCATTCATGGAAAGTTATGAACGGAGTCTCTGCATCGCTTTGCTGATGTTTTATGTGATTGTTTTTGATTTCTCTGGTTGGTTTCTACAGATTTAGACAGCGCTCGAGTGTTGCTCCTCGTTTTTTGGCACCTAACTACTCCTAGATACTTTGTTTGACTAATTCATATCTTTCATACTTTCGAAATTTACCTTCAAATGAAAATGGCAAAAAACACTCCCACATACTTTTAGACTTCATTCAAACTTTAAACTTTATTATAATATTCGACGTGGGGTCACACGGTTACACTATCCTACTCGCCCCCCTCATGTTTCTGTTTCCCCCTCTCTGTACTGAAAGTGTCTCGGCTCGTAAACGGGCCATTCGTCATGTGCGTCCTCCAGATCTCCTGCAGGGCTCCTGTCGATGCCGTCTGATCATGAGGCTTGAGATGTATTCAGAAAGTGGGCCAAGACAATGTCAGGATATGAAAAATCACACATGCAACCAAACAACAACAGTCTGATCTGAAATTTCAGGCAACCTTCCTGTACAAACAACATTTTCTGAGGGGATGTATGATTAATATCTGAGGATGTCATTGATTTTAATCATGTCTCAGTTTTTCCTGTAAAACATGATCATGTCAGAACAGTCCTGGTCCTGTTTATCTTTATTTACACTGGAAACTCGCTGAATGAATGTCACATGTATGTCTTCAGGAGAAGTTCTCGTCAATATGGATCCACTTATGAAATTATCTGCCTGTGTCTTTGTCACGCTGAGCGTAAAACCACAACTTTGTCATAGTTTGCTCACCAACTCTTTGTCCTTCAGAGTAGGAATAAGGTTATGTGCCCAACGGGGATTTCTTATTACATCGTAGGCATCTTTTTATCGAAAAAAACTAAAAAACAGGCACTGTTGTGAATTCCCTGCAGCACAGAGTGTAGTGTGTTATTTAAAGCATACAGTTGTTAAAATTATATAATAAAGCGGCTCACGCAGGCTTTTCGACAGCTGCACGGTAACATGAAGAGCTACAGAGTGCTCTCCCAAAGCATCTGTCGAGTGCCGCCGGTTAAAAGAAACACGAAGGTGAACACACGTCTCCTAACCTGTGTGGTCGAGGTTCAGCCCTCTGTGGACGGAAGGCGCTCCGTTGGTCTGGATGAGCCACTCGGCGCCGGTCCCGGTCTCTCTGGACCAGCCACATAACGACGAGAAGTCAAAGTTGCAGGCGAACCACACGTACGCTGGAACAAAAAGGAAGTTTACAGGTAAGATGGAAGTCAACAACAGACGCGTTATCAGTTAATCGAAGATGGATTGTTTGGATCAGAGTTTTAAAGCGTGAGACTGTGGGCCTGGACAAAGCTGCTCCCTCAACATTTGCTGAGTTCTGCTCAACTCCTGGATGCCTACGGGATCATGGTTGTTATTGTAACCCTTAGACACTCAACAATCCAGCTTGTCTTGCTAGTGCTGCAAAAATTAGTTTCTGACTCTGGGAAAAACTTTCCCAAAACTTCTGCAGTCTGAACTATTTCTTTAACCAAATCACAAACATTTAGGCCATTCTACATGATCTCCTTTGATAACTAAGGTAATACTTCCATTCTCTGAGCCTCCCTGGAACTGTTTGTGGGGAACCTCTGTTCAATAGTATGACGGCCAAAAAAGGGCAAAATACCCAGTTGCTTGAGAGAAAAAGGAACAATTCCTCACGACGAAGAAGATATTTGGACATAAACAGATCGAAGTTCTCGCTTTCTACCCAAGATCCGCTGGACAAAGTCGGTGCTGCTACAAGAACGTGATCCCAACACGGCTAATTGTTTTAGCAAACCATGCTAAAGTGCCAAAAACTGCAGTTCCTCTAACATCCACTTGGGGCTGGCTGCAGAAGTGAGTCAGTCTCCATAAGTCCCCATGTTAGACAGCAGAAATAAACATGTTTATAGCCTGGTACAAAAAACAGTTTTGGTCTCTATAGCTACTTTCCCCATTCATGACAACTGTACTGAGGGTGAATTTATATACAACTCACCTGTTCACATTATATTAAGGCCTAAAGTTATGCAGAACATGGTGACCGTGGCCAACATGGTGGAAGCCAGAGCTGCATAGTTAAAGCTCCTCAGAAACCTCAACTCATGTAAGCACTGTCCATTCTTTATACTGTCAGCGGTTGAACCAAATGCTAACGAACACCGGTTGTTGACGGATCTTTGGACCACAATGTTCCCAAACATGTCAACCTTTATGTAACAAACCTGAGAGGCCTTTCCTTTAAGCGGTTATCATATATATGCAGCACACACACTGGCTGAGGTTTGAAAAGCTAACCACAGAAGGATGAGTGTTCTTGAAATTGAATCATATCTCAAGCACTTTCCCCATCGATGCCTATAACCTTATTTCTAGCCGTCACACTAAAGGCCTCACAAAGCTTAAAAGGGAAGTGTTTAACTGCCTCCGTAACCCTCTTTAAGGCAAGCTTTCGTAACTTTCCGACAATCTGAAACCTAAACCTTTAATCAGCCTTCGTCTCTCCCCAGAAAGCCAACCAAATGTTCTTTGACGAGTTGGCTGCCGGGCTCGAAAAACTACCATCATGCACGGTGTTCACCCACTAAATTGGCTCCGGTTTAGAGCAAGAAAACTGCAAGTGTCTTCTTGTAACATCAATATTAGGAAGCTGTTCCTGCTGCAATGTACACACAATATAAATTGTATAGCTTGTGGGAAACATATGGGACCAAACAAAAGGCTTGTGCAGATGGAATTCGGTGAGAGAGACAGAGGCGGTCGCATTTGTATACGTGGTGCAGCGCTGCGGGGCACTTTCCCCCCACCGGCCTCAGTGGAACGCAGGAACCAAGACGTCACCGCTGATGGAAAACAGCGCCAACATGTACATATGTTTGGGATCAGGACATCAAGACACGGAGAGAGAGAGAGAAAAGGAAGGGACCTTCCGCAGAGAAAAGGCGTGGTGCCACCACCATCATGCGGATGTGGCCCCAAGAAAAAAGAAACAAAACTACATCTCCCTCCCTTGCTGGCTTTCTGCTGGTGCCAGCAGTCAACTGGCGGCAGCGGTTCACCACAGCATCCAAGTGAATGCAGAAGTCTCCGAACACTGGACATGTTGTTTCTGGAGAGGCTAATAGGATGCAGAGATGACGGTGGAGCTGGTAACCCTCCTCCAACCCCAAGCTGTCTTCACGCGATGCTTCGACTCGGCTAATTGAGACCCAAGAGGCCTTTATTCTCTCTCTCTCGCTCCATTCCTCTATTTCTACCTCTTCATCCACCTCACCCTCCTTCTTTCCGTCTCTATTCGTTCCTCTCGCTGGCTCTCTCTCTCCATCTTTGTCTCTCTTTCTACCTTTCTGCCCTTTCATCCCCCTGCTCCTTCAGCTGGCAGTTCGCTTACATATGAATTGGATTCGGCGTATTCACGGGGGATGATAAACTGTGACACGGCGCTGAGATATTCAGGCAGAAAATAAATCTAGGTAACAAAAACACAGTGCTGCATTTGGCTTTAAATATGAAGTGTGTGCAGGCTCAGCAGCCTGCAGCGTCTCTCAATAAGCAAACACCTGCACTCGGTTCAAAATGCCATTTGAGGTTTTTTTGGGAACACAATGTCTAATATAGTGTAGTACACTTTGAACCTCACACAGCCAGAGCCAACTTGTTCCCTGACCACATCATATAATGTAGTGTTTCCTAAAGTTATGATGAGAAATCTAAAGTAAGAAGGAAGAAAGATTGGATGTCACTTCTTGCTCTCTTCTTGTGGCATATCAGCCAGTTTCCACTCCCAAGTCATCAAATATGGCAGCTAAGTCAGTGGCTCTACTCTTCAAACTATGATGCTGTTTATAAAAATACCAACAACTTATAAAATTGGGTGTCAAAATCAGGTAAAAATGAATTCTCAGCTCCGGGACTGTGGCCTCAGCGTGTCATCGAGCCGCCCTTTAAGGACCGCCCACAAAAATCCTGAGACTGAAAACTGGTGCCTTTAAACTCAAAATGTAAAATGGCTCTCTGCAAGCTTTATTTTGAAAGTCTAACCAAACATTGCAAATCTGTTAACATTAACTTTACCGCATGTTACATATTAATTGTTGCTAACTTGACTGCAGAGCCCCACATGTGCAAAACGGATGCTAGACAGGCCTCTGCAGCGTAGGACAAGTGCCCGAGCTGTAAACTTTAACAAGTTTAGAGTGAGAATGTGTTACATAAATATGAAATACTGGATATCTTTGTGTCTTTAGGCCTTAAACTGAAGCAGTCTAACAACTCACGCACTCTCCTGAAGCCATAAGCTGTGGAAAAAAAGGAGTTGCAGACGTTGCATGCTTCATTTTAAGGCGTGAAAGCCAAAAAGATTGTCTAACAGGCGAGAAGAGCACTGTGGAGCATGGGGTAACTAAAATAACCATTATGTCGCACATAACCATTTGTCTTTTGACAAACTGCTTCAGTTTTATTGCTTTAATTGCAAGAATGAGAGCGTCGTGTTGTGCTGTTTTTGTTTCTTTCTCCTCACATTTTTTTTCCTGCCCTTTTAATGCCTCTCAGCATATCTTTATCTCTCTTTACTGATTCCATCTGTCTTCTCAATTGGATTTACTGCCATGACCAAAACAAAACAACGCAGATGCATTTTAGAGCAAATCTATCAACACCTATCATCAATCTATTTCTGTCTGCAGTACAGTCGTGTCAGGGCTGAGCAGCACTGTGCTGAAGTCTCATTTGTGAACTGCGGTGAATGAAAAAGCCATTTTACTCCCATGGAAGTCAGTTTCATTGTACTTTTTGCGACTGCGGCCAGTGCTGTTGGTGACACTGAATGATGGGGACCCTGAACAGGCACATTTATCTGCACATCCGCCCGTAAAATCGACTTAAAAGTTGACACTTTAGAGGAGGGAGGATGAAAAAAGGAAAGACAAAAGGTGAGCCGATCAGAGGAGGCGGAAATGAAAGATGAGAACAGTAAACATGGAAGCAGATTGTGGCAGACGTCCTCACCTGGTATGAAGTCTATGATGGGGTCGACCGCTGTGGCGCCTCCTGCTAGAGACAGATGGGACAGTCAGAGAGGGGTGAAAGGTCAGGTGGTTTGGTCCCACCCACGCAGATGCCAACGCATAGTCAACACACTTCAGGTTAAAAGAAATCAATACTGAGCACTCATGCTGTAAATTCAGGAGGCATCACAGAAGTCTGAGCTCTGGCAGAAAATAGGGACGACAAGTTTGATTTCGTACGGCCATAAAAATGATGGAAAAGGGAGAACAGGGCGGTTTAATTTTAGTTCAATGAGCTTCCCTTCAAATTCAAGAAGACGTACCATCAGAGTAGACATGAGAGCGATGAGTACTACAGGATGGAAAAGTACAGACTCAGAGGAGGGAATGTAGTTTTGGTTTTTTACCCGTCACTGTTTCGTAATCATCGGGTGCCTCGGTTTCGCCGAAGCAGTCTGGGTGTCCTTCCTCGCAGTCCGAACCCGGGGTTGTGCTGGGGATGGTGATCGGTGCTGTGGTGGTCGCTCCAAACGTGGTCATGGGAAGCGTGGAGGCGATGGGCGTGGTGGGAGGTGCTGTAGTTGTAATGTCTGAACAGGAAGGAGGATACAAGACGAGATATTTGGTATTTGTTACAGATTGACAAGTACATAAGATGTTGTTTAACTGTTCGACTGTCTCTACAAAAACTTTTCCAGGAACCAAAAGAACCTTTTGAGAAGATCATGAACTTTACTTCCCTCTCTACCGGAGGAAGCAAGGTTTAAAAAGGTGAGTCCCTACTGAAGGAGCAGTTTTTGCTAACGGACTAAGAACTTTTAGGGCAGAGTTCACAGTGATCGATGACTGAAGATAAAAAAGAAAAACAAAACGTTTCTAAATAGAAAGATACCGAAAACAGGGCGAGTACTTTATCAGCTCTGAAAACAGACATGATGCCTTGATGCTTGTCGAGGTCAAACCTCTTCACGGTTCCTAAGTTGCGATCGAAATGCAAGAACAGGAACGGGCACTGAGAACCTTTTATTACTCGATTTATTTGATAATAACAAGAAGAAGGTCGAGTGGATCGCTGCTACAATGGACAAAAACACCTCTGAAGCACATCTGTTGCTGTTTTTTTCATCAGTCTAATTAATGTAACCTTTTGTTCTTGGAGCCTGTTGGACTAAACGGGCTAACATGTAGCACTTTGATGACATAAATGTTGAATCCTTGAACATTCGGAAGAAAAATGTGACATGACATGTATCAACGTGGCACAAAAACGTATTTAAGAGACATCTTTGCACTGTAACGGCATCTGAAGCTTAATAAGACCTTTAAATTAAACAGCAGACAGTCATGGACGTCTCCATTCTTTTGACTGAGCTGGCACTCGCATGTTTTCCCCATCAAGGACCAAAGCGATAATGACAGAAACTCTTGTATCTTGTTAGATTCCAGCACACAGTCGACGTCTGGTGATGTGTTTTTATGCTAATGAGGCAAACTGAACTTGAATTAGCATATGTAGGCTATGTGCAAATCACAGATGGCGCGCATGTAATTAAACTTTGTGAGGAGAAACGTGTTTGCGGGCCTTTGAGTGGGACGGAGGGTTTTTCGCTGCATGTAAGGAGGCGATTTAAAACTCGAAGCATCAGAAACGACACACAGATAAACTGATCCGCGGGCGTGTTGTCAGCTTGTTAGTCTCTCTCTCGCGTGTTTGCGGAAACGCTTTCTGCTCGGTAAACGCAAGAAGAGCCGCGAGTTGAGTGATCTTATATCTTATACTGCGTGTTGAAAGAACCGCAGATCATTTTGATTATTCTGTGGTGTGAAATCGGCGCCTTTAAGAGCGCTTCAGATCAAAGCGTTATCATTATGCGCATTAATGACGGGACAAAGTGCCTCGGCAAGCGTCAAGGTAACGAGAAGGCTGTGATTTGGATAATTGGACTTTGAGTGTGTGAGGAGCTGTGCGTATCTATGTATGTATCTGTATGGCTTTTCCAGACTACGCGTGCTTTGAGTGTGTACGTGTGTGTGTGTCTGTGTACATGCCTGATTAAACATGCCTTTCACCCCCTCTCCATACACACACACTAAGCATCTACACAGCATGTCCTGTTTGTTTATTACTGATAATCTCCATAAACAGATTGTACGTATGAATGTCGAACGAGATTTTGGCGTCGGGTTTTTTGTTTATAGTTCGAGTCGTGTCGACCGATCACATCTGACGAGGGAAGTAAGACCAAGGCTGACCTCTGATCTCCATTTGACCTTGAGAATAAACACATCAAGGACATCTACGCTTGAGGAGGACCACACACGTAAAAACAAAGTGCAACTGTTTTTGAGATAAACTACGGTGGCTGTGGAGCACGTGATAAACGCTGGACCTGCTTATAAAAACTGATGAAAACATGGTTATGAATATTATATTTCATGTCTGACACACTGGACCTTTAAAGCTGCACAACAGCTCACTTTACACTTTACAACAGATAAACAGTCGGCTGCTGGGAACCCGGCGAAGAAATGTACAATTACTACTTTACTTCCCTTATTCCATCCTCTTCTCTACATCTCTCATTCCCTCACACACACACACACACACTCACACACACACCGTCTACTCTGCAGTCTCTCCTGCTCTGGCTGATCTCTATCGTTCTCCCCATGGGGCAACCAGATACACCAGAAAGCCTCTCTCCTCCCTTCATCTGTTCCTGCCTCACCTACCATGGGAGATGGGTCCTCCTCTCTCTCTCTCTCTCTCTCTCTCTCTCTCTCTCTCTCTCTCTCTCTCTCTCTCTCTCTCTCTCTCTCTCTCTCTCTCTCTCTCTCTCTCTCTCACACACACACACACACACACACACACACACACACACACACACACACACACACACACCCCAACCATCCAGCTCCAACCGCTGCAGCAGCAGAGATAGTAGCCTGCCATGGCATGTGTCAGCCTTTCGTGTGCTCGCTCTCATTAAAGTGCAGATAAGCAGCCTGAAGTGGAGGCAGTTCACTGTTTGATGACCGAGGGACACGTTCATGCTAATGCATCTGAAAGTTGCATGTTGCGACATTTTTTCTGCCGGTATAAAAAATATTTAAACCTCTTCTATCGACCACTTAGAGGCAACGACACGCCGTCCATGCGGCGCTGCATCACGACGGAAACTGCTGCTGCTGATCTGTGGCGTGAATGTGATGAGTGAACATGTTTGCATGGCAGACTCATCACTGTATGTCATTGTGTTGGTCAAGCAACATCTATCGTATCACTGTCAGTCCTGTGAGAGAGTCTAAGTCCAGCTCGACTGGTTCTTTCTGTGTGGAGTTTGCACGTTCTCCGTGTCTGCGTGTCTTCTCTCCGGGTGCTCCGGTTTCTCTCCTAGGTTAATTTGGTGACTCTAAATAAGTGTGAATGGTTGTTTGTCTCCATGTGCCCTGTGATGTGCTGCAGACTTGTCCAGGTTGTGCTCCGCCTCTCACCCTAAGTCAGCTGGGATAGACTCCAGCCCCACGCGGCTACAGTTAATTAAGATTTGACTTGACTTTGACGATGACATTTGGCGCTGTTGGTGTGCTCACGTAGAAAACACAAGGCTCTGATGGCTTTTTACACCTTCCATAAGGTGTAATGATGAGACGAGAAGGAATCCGGTGACAGTGACATGCGTTATATCACCTGTTAATCACAGCTGATGAAGTCAAAGTGGCAGTCTGAAGGATCTATGGTGTTATTACTATAACACCATGACTGTAGCATGGACGACATGTGAAAAAAGATGCAATCTGAAGTTCATTTGAAACTCAAAGACCGACTGGTTCACTGCCGGTGTGAAAAACTCTGCAGCTGCACTCGTAGCTGATCTTGGCCCCCGAGCAACTTCGACTTATCTCGAGTGAAGCATCGCTTACTGTAACCCGGCCGCCTCTCGCTCTCTGTTATTTGTAACCGTTTGCGAAAGCTGAGCTGAGCACTATTCTCGACCAAGAACAACTCTGCCAAAGCCAGAAACCACAGGAGTGTTCCTGCTTTAATATCAACCGCCATGTAATATTAAAATGTAATACGATGAGACAAATTGCCTCACGCCTGCTCCTCTCTGTTATTGTTTGCGTTTAATGTCGGCACACACACGTATTGGATACAATAAAGCAGGCCTGTGTCTCCGCTTTAAGGCGCTCATTATGGAGTTAGATATTTAAAGGCACTCACCGTCCAGCTCGCAGCCCAGCAGCTCCAGTCGCAGGCCCAGGCCCTCGTTGGTGGCTCTCTCTGGGTAGATCCGTATGAATCGGGTCAGCAGGGGACCTGTCGATCTCAACTCTGGGGTGTCGTGGTTCTGATTCCCGATGAATATCTGAAGCAGAAAGGCAAAGAGACACTTCAGGGCCCGATGATACGAGAGGTTAGAGCTAAAAATGCTCAACAGTGTCATTTCTGGTTAAATTTATTTAAGCAGCACATGCAGAAAATCTGTTTTTCCTTCTCAGAATAAATCACTTCGTGTCATCTGGTAAACGCTAAATTGGTAAATCACAGACAAATCTGACTGTTCCTTCTTTGCCATTGTTAAAGAACTCTGCGGCGAGCCCGTCCGCGGTGCCGGACACGGATAAAACAAACAATAACGTTTACTGTTCTGAACGTCTGCTTCTCATCAAACGTCGGTCCGCTTGATAAGGACAAAATGAAAAAGAGGAAACAAAAAAGGCAACAGCCAGGAAATCAGAACCAGAGGGCGTCCTTTCATAAGTCCGACATGGAAGCAGCACAGATGAAAACGGTTTCCGTCACGCTGGGAGCCAAGAGGGACACCGAAGAGACCGAACGGCAGAAGTCTGAGTCATCACAGGCAGCCGCGTGGCGTTATGATTATGTTATTATGGCTGTAGATAGTTTTCATGCTTTTGAATGAAAAAAGACATTAAACATTGATACATTAATAAGCATTTAACCTGATACGACATTGTTTATTATATTTGAGTGTCATCGTTAGCTTCGCCTGCTGTTTGCGTGGCTTGCGTGGGAGTTTACGGTCAGTGATTGGATGTTTCTAGCTGAAATGAACCCTGGGAGTCGGAGTTTACGTCCGCCTTGACGTTTTTATGCATACAAGCTTGCATGTTTGTGCTTCTTTTTGAAGTTTTCTAGATATTTTCTGACACAGTTGCTAAAGTTTAGCACTGACGAGTCGGCACGGTGGTGCAGTGTCACCTCACGGCAAGACAAGAAGGTTCCTGGTTCGAATCCACAGGCGTGTCCAACGACAAACACTGAGCAGGTTAATTGGTGGCTCTAAATAGCCCGTAGGTGTGAAAGTGTAGTCTCTCTGTGCCCTGATGAACTGGCGTACCCCGCCTCACTCACTCTCACTCTCAAATCCAGCTGGGATCGGCTCCAGCCTCCCCTCATACCTCTGATAAGAACAAGCGTTGGATGGATGGATGATTCGACCGGGAGAGTTTCATGTTGATCAAAGATGTCGGAGAGCTCCAGCTGTGAGTCTACATAAACTTTTAGCACCTGAAATAACTTTATAATAAATGAATAATGCATTCAGCTTCACTTGAGTTTAAAATCAGATTTTTTCCTAAAGTTGGTGCCAAGTTACAAAATTCATTCCAGGAAAACTTCCTCCAAACTTTTCTCTGTTACTTCTCCTCGCACATTGTTAACGCAGTCAGCCGTGCACTGATGCTTCATTTCTGACTGTGTGCCAACATCACACTCACAAACTCATTTTAAAGTTTAAGCACAGAGTACTTCTTTATTTTTGACAAGACTCATGGAGAAATAATAAAATTAATGACATAAATAATGAAATTAAATAAAGTTCAGCTCCAGATTGGAGACGGATACGTCAGCTTGAGTTCATAATTTCACATTAGTCACCTGCAGAACAGTTACGCTCTTATTCTGAAGGCGATTCTCAACATACTGTGCTCAGCTGTCTTCAGGTAAGATAACCACCAGGCCAGTCTCCCCCTCTATACGTGCCCTCATGTTTATGTATGAGCACATACAGTACCTACAGTATCCACGTGCGAGCCAAAGCATGTATAAATGCATGTAACCAGGCCGGGCCTCGCCGAGTCCTTCCTGTCTTTCGTCTTTTGAAGAGGTTTTTATAAAAAGACACAGGAAACAGAGCGGAGAGGTGGAGCGGAGGGACAGACGAGCATCTACATCTCCGTCTGCAGTAAATCAGCGGGAGTCTGATGGCTAACCTCGTCCTCCGCCCCGCCATCTGGAACACATAGGAGGAGGATGTCGCACCAACGGGGCCGGCCCCGAGGAGAGGAAGCGGGGGAAGTCTTGAAAGCAATGACATGAATTTCCTCTCGAGGAATCAGAATCAAAGTCGCTCAAATGGACAGAACGGGCTGGAGACGAGTATTTATTCATCTGTCTGGGTGGTAAAATGTGAATGTACTAATGTCTTTACATCTTCTGGTGAAGGCATAGGTGGCGCTCTTTCCCTTGTTTATTCACTCATTTCCAACCATTCAATTCTTCTTCAGTTAACTTAAATCAACGGCTCAGAGGTCCAGGTTCATTTTCAGATATTAAGGTAGACAAAATGTTTCCTGAGACACTAGAAAGAGTTTAAAAAGTGACATTAATGGCTAAAATGACTGTAATGTATTCACAGTTATTTACTGCAGGCTTTTGTTTCAGGCGTGTGGGAGCACGGTGAAGTCAAAATTGTGCTTAAAATCATGAAACAAAATATGTAAATTGTGAAATTATTAATGCTTAACATCATCTTTAGTTTCCTCGTCCTCACACTTCATCTGACAAACACTCACTGGTTGGACTTGTGACTGCAGTCTTCATCTCAGGATGCCGACAAATATAAGATTCGATGCCTGAGAGGTTTAAAAAATGTTGCAAAATCATCTTATTGTTGTAACTGAAGGAGGCTGTGAACATATTCAGAGATAATCCAGTTAATTCTCACTTGCGTTTTGATATATTTTTGTAGATTTTGGTGTCTTGTTAAGGCAGGATTTTACACGGGAAGGGTTATCGGATACAGGACTCATCCTTCTGACACCCACACAAAGTTTAACTTCCAGTGCAGGAGTTAATAACACCATGTGGGACCTCTGATGTATTGTGCATGAAGCCTGAGTGAATAAGCAAAAGAAGAAATCAATCAGCAAGCCAGGTGATGAATGTCTGCGATTCTTCCCCCTGCACACTTCTTAAACTGTATTTTTCATTTTCCAGTCTGTGTTCTTTTGTTTGAGCCCGACCCGTGATATTACCTGCTCCTGCAACAACCCAATTTCCTCTTTTGAAAGCTCCATCTCTCCCTCGTGTCGAGTGCGTCAGACAAAACGGCTCAGTCAGAGCTCGCATGAATAGCAGTCTATAATTTTGGCCCGCTAAACATTTCATTCCTGGAGCGGCTGCTGTGGCCGGTCGAGCGTCTGTCTGATGGCCTCCAGGAATTACAGATGACAGTAAGAGGAGGTTTGCTTCTTGTCAACAACCTTTTATTTGTCTGCTGTCTGTTAATCTGTGCCGGCCTCCGTCACCGTCACCACCGACAGCAACGGATGGAGGAAGAAAGAGGACGGACGGAGAGGAGAGGGCTGAAAACGTGGAACCGTTCCAGTTCCTATGAGAACTTTTAAATCCCACAAACATACACGCTAAAGCTCACACCCCTAGAAGAAAGACACCTTTCCTATAATTTAATTAGAAATTGGACATTTCCTTTCATTCTGCAGTTCTACAGGTTGAATGCACGTGTGTCGAACCAACCTTGGGCTTGGTGGCGTTGTCCTTGATCATGGTCCAGACCTCTCCGTCCAGGCTGTGGCCCACCTTAAACCTCTTCATGAAGACGTTCCTGTCGCGGTGTTTCCCTCCCTGGATCACCACGCCGCTCACCATCTTGTCCTGGCCCAGATCCACCTGGGAGAAAAAATGGATGGTTTGACTCAGAGCCGAGCGTCCTCTCAAACTTCATCCCCATCATCGAACTCCAGCCGTACACCCACCTGTAGCCACTCGTTCCTGAAGGGCTGCTTGGTTTGCTGCCCAGTCCAGCCCGACCTCCCCGTCAACAAGCGTGCGTTTTCAGCCACCCAGCCGCGGTCGGCGAACGACGAGGCGCTGATCTGAGCGTCTGAGATCTGACCCGACACCATCCCCAACATCCCTGAACATGGGTAATCTGTGTGAGAGAGAGAGAAGGAGGGATAAAGAAACTTTTAGAGGCGTACAGTAACGATAAGAAAGGCTACAGTCATCCTTATCTTGTCTCTGTTTTAGTCAGCGGTTTTAGCTGATGGCCTCCGGGTGTTGCTGCAGTATTTAAACTCGAGTAGAAACACCAAAGACTCATTTATCATCCCTGGGATGAGTTTGGTTGGAATGAACACTGAATCATGGAGCTTTCTGAGGGCTGGGTTCATATTACCTCGACTGTTACTACCATAAATATCACTACCAGCACCAGTTTGGCCATGAACAGCAGTTTATACTGCATAAGAAGCCTGCATACGCTGAATCTATATCATTCTCCTACTGCTACTACTGTTACAAGCCTGCCTTCAGACAAACAATAGCACTGCGTCAAATAAATTGCCTTCTTTCGTGGGCGTTCAGAACAAAAGCAGCCGGTTAAACAAATTCAAAAAGGCTCCGTCGCTCGAGGTAACCGGCGAGACGATGAAATACGACGCAGCCGAGTTCAGTTTGAGTAACAGATCCATCAGTTTGAATGCTCAAAACACGTCACGGTGGTTTATAATATTTCAAGGAGGGACTTTACATTAACCATGAGGGGAAACTGGAGAAAAACTCCACCCGGGAATGTGAGTTTGCATGAGCTTGATTGGGCACAGCGGCGCCTCGATGGATGACGACGTGTCGCGGTGAAAAGTTGAACCACTTTCTCGGTGATAGGGCAAAAAAGTTGACCCTGGATGCATTACTCAGGCTGGACTTCCAGGATCAAGTCAAGTCAATTTGATTAAATTCTGAGGTTAAACCCAAAATAAAAGACTTTCCAGGAAAGGCTTTATCGGCTTTATACACCCTAGACGAGTTACTCAAACTTTTTACTGGAGTATTTAATAAGTAGAAAAGTTCTCCTCCTGATCCGCACTTCTCTTCCTAAAATTTCCTGTTTGAAGACGTGACGTGATTGCAGTCTTTTTGAAATGTGGTAGTCGTTTTTTGGTAATTCAGGGGACGCTTTTATCCAAAGTGACTCACAGAGAAGGGAATCTTACGCATTCACACACCGATGGAGAAGCCTTCGGGAGTAATTTGGGGTTCGGTATCTTTCCCAAGGACACTTCAACACACAAAACAACACTTCAAACTTTCATGGGGGGGAAAAAACAAGAAGTAAAAGCTCAGATTTGCACACGCATTTTTAGCAGCTAACATTTCCAGTGAGAATGTTATTACACATGAATACACATCTACAATGTGGGATTTATACTTTCTACACAAACATAAATTTGTCAGAAGAAGCAGCTGGTAGCAGATCTGACAAATGTTGGAGGTCCAGAGTCTTGACATTGACAGACGGGGCATGCTACATGCGACCTCGAGGCCACGAGACAATCTGTTGAACAACCAGTCAGCGTCCTCCAGTGTCACTCCAGTATTAAGGAACATACTGGGACAATTACTGGATAACGGAGAGACTTGCGCGGCGCTTTCAGCTTTCTCGGAACAAGAAGACTTATTGAAAATACGTGGACACAATGGTCCGGTCACTGCGAGCCAAGTTAAATCTATTATCTACAACGAGCTGGATCTAATATCCGGGCTCAAACAGTCAAAGGTCTCACTGTGATATTTGTGTTTGACAAATGCTTCCAGAGTTATATCTGCGGTTAACAACAGCTCCCGAGGATGTAAATTCCTCCATAATGTGAATTTATAGCTACTCAGTGTTCTTTATGGAAACCCCCCACAGCACCGCCTGGGTGTGTGTTCTTGTGTTTCTGCGCTTCCAGGGCCGTAAAATTTAGTAAAAGCAAGCCTGTTGTTGATGGATTTTATCTTTAACTTGCATGTTCTGGTAGACGTTTAGCATTAAATATAGAAACTGGATCCAATTCAGGTCAAAATGAGGTTCAAGTTGAAGGTTACGGATTTTGGAGTTCGGTACTTGCACACACCTTCCCGGGTTTCCCAGTTGTGTCATTATAACTCCTGAATCACCCGTCTAGCACTCTACAGCCTGTTCTCCTATGAGTAAGAGCCTAATATCTACTTTATGGAGCTCTCCTACTGAGAGTTGCTTGTAGCACATCAAGGACTAAGGTTTATATAATGTTAGAGGATGAGTAATGAGCCAGCATGATTTTCCTCTGCTCCTCCGTAATGAATAACAGTGTCCTTCTTGTGGGAGTTTGCGCTCTCGCCTTGGAAGCGGTGATTATTTTAAATCAACAGAGAGCAGCAGGAGATTCTCATCTGGCAGCCAAAAAGATGTTAGCTTGATTCACGACGTGCAAAAAGTGAGGAAATGTTATTAAAGGGAAAGTGTCCGAGAAGGACCGCCGTCCAAAGAGCAGGTAGAACTTGTCGAGAAGTTCTCGACTGACGAGTGAAGATACATTTCGCGTAAACGCAGGTTTAAGGACGTTGAAGCGTCGGGGTGTCGGCTCACATCGCGTACACGTACGCGTCCTGCACGCGTCTCCTGGCGTTACCTGACGTTCTGCAGCCGTAGATCTCAAAGCGCATGCAGATGCCCTGCTCCCAGGAAAGAGGACGGATGCGGACGTAACGAGCCAGAGTCTGTTTGGGGAGGAAGGCGTGAACCTCGTCTGTCGGGTTGGAGTTCCCCTGAAAGATCTGAAGAAGAAGAAATACGGGTTAGTACTTCTGTTACTTCTGATAGTGATACTGCAATCAGTGATACTACTGGTACTGCCACTGAAACTGGTACAACTGCTACTACTACTACTGCGATTACTGCTGTACCAACATCACCGCTACTGCTGCGACTACTGCTAATACTATCACTACTACTGCTAGACCAGTATTGCCAATACTACTCAGTACAACTGTACTACTTCTGCTGCTGCTTTGATTGTCACTACTACCTACTACTATTGAGTTAACTACTACTAGTACTACTACTGCTGCCACATCTACTACTATTACTGCTGTACCAACATTATTACTACTATTACTCCTTTTACTGCGACTGCTGCTACTACTACTATTAGACTGACATTGCCAATATTACTCAGTACTCTGTACTACTACTGCACTACTACTACTATCGCTGTACCAATATTCCCACTACTACTGCTACTACTACAAATACAATTACTATTACTACTAGTACTGCTTTTACCACCACAGTTATTACTCTTACTACTATTGCTACTAGACCGTCATTGCTAGTACTGCCCAGTACATATGTACTACTGCTTCCTCAGCTGCTGCTACAGCAAATACCACTTTAAGTCACTAGTACTACTAAAAGGAGTGCTAGTATTGCTAGTAAAAGATGTATTATCACCACTACACTGTGAGCAGTACTGCTGCTGGTAGCACTCAGTCATCTGTCACTCACTCCTGTTACTGCTACCTCGGCTGTTAGCATCACAAATATCTGCTGCTGATGCTAATGCTGCGTTTGAAATGCGGATTTGTATTGAGGTCACACATGACTTCAGTGTGTCTAAATGCTGCATTGAGGCACATAAAGCATCAGCTGCAGCGTTGTTTGCAGCAGCATGTGGTCATAAAGACTTTTCAGTGTGTGACAGTGGCCTACATTATATTCCTCTGGCCTTAAATCAATGCCATTATTCAAATGAATAGCGACAGAACATGTGTAATAATCAGCTGACTGTAAGTTTCCTACAATGAACTCTCGGGTATCTTGTGGTTTAAGTAGAAGTATTGACACATCTACTGAAGCCGGAGACAAATTTAGCACCCTGGGATGATGTTTGTTTGTCAGCTGCGCTCGTGCCACGTCCATCAATGCGTCGCTTAATGAGAAAATCAGTACGCCATCAATTCATCTCTGCACAGTTTCACTAAGATCCCTCCCAGACCTCGTGAGAAATGGATTCTGATTCTGATGAGATGTAAAGGAGGCTTCAGTCAAGGCTCAGATTAGGAACTCTGCCAAATGCGTTCAGCCTTGAAAAGCATCGATTCAGCCATCCACACTTCTGTCAGCCATTGATCAGAGCGCCGAGTCCTTCATCACTCATCAATACCAGGCATCTGTGCGCCGTCGTTAGCAGCGTCGGCGACTCGTCGCTTACCTTCGGCTTTGATCCCTCCTTCACGGTGACCCAGTCCTCTCCGGTGGAGCTCACGTCGACTCTGTACGAGCGGACAAAGTAGTGTTTCTTGGTCTCTTTCGAGATGGCGCCCTGCGTCCCGATGGCGGTGACGAATCGGAGGAAACCCAGATCCACCTGGAAACACAGCAGAGAAAGATTCAGACAGGATTGCATGTGAGATATTTATGCGATTGCCACAGGGTTGAGACTTGAGTACATCTGACACGACTGTGGGGTTACATCAGACGGAAAAAAAGTCAGGCCTCGAGTGCATTTGTGATGGAAAATCCAGACGGAGACGATGTTCCCCTCTTACGACTGGCGCTGTCTAAGAAAGCACTTAAAGGAAATGAAAGCCCGGAGATGCAAAAAGTTTCAGAGACTTTTTAAAGCCCCGAATCTGCTCGAGCATGAGATTGTGTTTGTTCTAGGCAGATCTTAAAGTGTCAAAACTGGATTAAAAAAAACAGACGCATGTTTTAAAAAAGAATCAACTAACTTCTAGATTAAGAGGCAAAGTATTACCCAACAAATACAACGCTGTCTTGTACCGTGTTTGGCTTGAAGCGTGTGGGAAACAAGAGGCTCAGACCTCATTAATTATACTGTGATCCGTCCATAAGTAGACAGTGAAAAATCAGAGCAGGACACTGGAGAGATCGTCAGCCCCATTTGTTAAGACAATCACCTCTCTGCCACATAACCGAGACCTTCACGGGAACATTATGTAGTCAGTACTAAACTGCTGACAAGCGCTGTAAAGTCGCGTAAACTCTTTAATCATTTTCTCTTCAAACGGCCGCTTAAAGGTGGTGAGATGAGGCGCCGACAGCTTCGGATCCTCTCAAACCATTTTAGTTTCCGTCGGGGCGGTGACGTAAAAAGCTTTTGCTGATTTCAAACTTGTGCCGCTACTATAAATCTTGATTTGTTCTCACATTATGAACAACACAGTCTTTTCTTCGAAAAGGATGACGCATTTAAGGGTGTAATTCAAGCCAACGAGCTCATTTAAAGCATACCAGACTGTGTGTGTGTGTTTGTGTGTGTGTGGGAACCAACTCTGGATCAATTTTACGGTTGTGCACCCGCATCGCTAATGAGTAGTGTATGGCCTGTGGTGAGCGTCTCTCTTTGTAACCCTCCAGGTTGAGTTGGACAAACAGCAGAGACTGTGAATAAATAGATATAAAACAACACAACGCACTAACTCAGTCTAGAAACTGTTACAACAACCTCATCGAGCTTTGGGTAGAATAACAAACGAAGCCAAATGTCAGAGGTTAGGGTCAAAATGTCGAGAGTTAAACCCAAACAAACTCTGACAAGGAGCGAGCAGCCACTTGCACTCGTGATGCAGCTCAAGATGTCGTCAAAACATCAAAAAAAATCATAAATTACATACAAAAAGCAAACAAACACACAAATGAACCAGAACTAACTTTGTTGAGTCATCTGGAAACACATTCACTGTTAGCTCTATTAGCAAATTATTTATTCTGACTGTCTAAATTCACTTTTGGTTCCTTAAAGTTCAGGTTTTAATATAATTATTCAGAGTACTCTCAGTACTGCTTGCAGAGCATGTCTCCTAAAACAAAGCAATTAGCCGTCACAGCTTAAAATAGCCGACATTTCTCTGGTGGCTGGGGGGAAATTCCCAGTTTGACTGTATGACTAGACTAAACGGATTGTCTCCTGTGTTTTACAGCCACTGTAGTAAAAAAGAGTTTCGAGCGGGACCTGATGAAGGGGAAACACAGTGCAACTTGATTTAAACACAAATCTGAAATAAAGCGCGACCGTCCTCATTGCTCGAGCGGTTTCGCTCATTCAAAGCAATTCTTAAAATAAGTAACTCCGAGTAAAATTACAGCGACATTATCACATCTCGCGGCGACGCTTCTTCCAGTTTTCTCATGAAATTATGATCCAGGAAGGGCTAAAATAGCAGATAAAGACTTGTTCAGATGGCCGAGGCTTTTTTATCTCGCCGCAGCGAAGAAGCAAAGAAAAAGATAAAATAAAAGATTAATAAAAAAAAAGATAGTTATCATCAAAGAGAGCGGTAGAGATAACAAAAAAGCCTTACACAAGTCTTTTTAAATCAGCGATTCACACGAGCGTGCCGTCCACAAACACTAAAATCTTAAACGAAGACGCTCGGTTTGTGGTTATCACATCACGAGCTGCATTAAAGCATGAATGGAGCTGTATTAAACGAGGTGGCACTCCATTTGACTTCCACTTCCACTCAGCAAAACGGCTTGTTTGTTGAGTTTGGAAATTATCAGTTGCATACCAAAATACACTTCAGCGCTTCAGCATGCGGGATGCCTGTAATATATGGTGTGTAATTATATTACCATAGAGACGGCTGCCGCTGTGATACCGTACATGGGAAAGCACCAGAGGCCATTATTTAACTTCACCCACTGTTGCTTTTTCAGGAGAAAAAGGGAGGAAAATAGTTTCTCGTGGGGTCTGTGTGGGCTCCGAGACTGACGGGGAGACCCCTGGGAAACGATGTTTTCCGTGGGATTATTCGCCGCCGTTTCCCAGCTGCCTTGTGATCTGAATTCCCACGAGATGCATCCCCCCAAAACACAGCACATATTGTACGCAACAAAGAAATGTATGGTAAGCTCGGCTGTGAGATGAAGTAGATAATGTTGTTGTTGCTCGTTACGGCATTAAGATATTAAATAAAGCGGCTTCTAGTCATTTTAACGGCTGAGCGGCTCTTTGTGTCGTGTGTTTCACAACATTTTATCCTTTCAACCTTTTCTTTAACTTTAGATTTACCTTAATCCAGACTTCATGTCGGGCGAATCAACGGTAAAAAGCTTCTTTCTAGAGCTGCCGTTCGATGATCATAACAAACAGCTGCCTCAGTATATCAGGATATAATGTGGGTTGCTTTTCTTGTAAAGGTGACGGCAACTCTTGAAAAACATGAAGGGAACTTGAAGTTGAAGTAACAAATGTACAAATGACATATGTATCATACAGTGATATTAACTCTGAGTGTAACTTTTGACAGATGTTTTAACATCGTGGCTGTTTCCCAGAGTTTGAATAAACAGGAAACGCCTCGGCTCTTTGAGTCAGTCGCTGGACAGCCGCTGCAGTCGTTATACGTTTTCCGTAGCGGGCCGGTCATTCTCCAGACTTCCTCCATCAAACGACGGAGGCTAATTGCTCTTCCATCGTCTAATTGCTCAACACTTGGCAGTGCGCGCGCATTTATGCCACAGAAAACAGTCAGACTGCAGGAAGGGGACGTAATTCAGTCAAAGTGTGGCTAAATGAGATAGAAAAAATAACACTGGGACTTCCTGCCAGAACAGGAAACTGCTTCAGCAGTGATAGTAAAAGAAAGAGGCTCAATTAGTCACGTCTCATCGGAGGTTTCAGTGTTTACTTAAGAAGTGGCCGTACTCGGGGAGCAGGCGATGAACGGGGAGAGAAGTTTCTCCTACGTGAAACATTCTGCTGTTCGTTAAAGAAATGCATGACTGACAGTGTTTCGATGTTAGGCTGATGTCAGACTCAGCTGCAGTTTATTCGTCATGTCATTGTGTTCACGTTATTTCGTGAGTGAGGAGTGAAGCATCTGTCCTACTAACAACATTTTCAGTTGATACGAAATATACGGTGACTTCGATCAATTAACGTCGTTCACGTTTGCTTTGGTCTTCTGCTTGACATCCACTTTCTTGGACTGTCTGCAGACCTTTCAAGGATTCCAGGCTGATTTCACTGACTTTTATACATTCAAACTCTTTAAAGCTCATTGCTGAATTTCCTTTTTGCAGCATTAAGAATTTAGCAGTAACTAATTATTAAAGATCCTGTTAAATAACGTGAATACACGGCTAATTAAAGAGCTATAACTTTAATATGATCCTTTAAATTTTTGTGGAAAACAGTTATGTTTAGGGTTAGGATCATATTTACTTTTATTTGATCTATTTACACATTTTAACATGTTTCATTATGATGATGATTTCTTTTTATTCAGTTAATTTTCCTCTCAGTTTGTGTTTTGTCAATAAACTTATTTGGGTTTTTTGACTGATTGATGATCTCTGAGTGACTTCTCTAACCGCTGGGCCCTTAAAACCTCATTAGAGTTTCAAAACGACTCACATTGATGAAAGAGATGTTTTGATTTCTGAAATATTTCTATGAGCAGCCTCGAGGTTCGTTTCCAAAACGAACATCAGACTACTCACTTGATTTGGGGGTTTTATGTTCTTCGGTTAATGACACCACTTTCACTTCATCACTTTTTTGTCTCTCCCGTGTCACCGCATGAGAAATTAGATTTATGTGCTTAAAGAACACTCAGATGTTGCCTCACACGTACATCATCATGTTAATACGTCTTCAGATTTGTATCTTTGGGTTATTGACATTTCCGGGGTTGGAAGTTCACTGTGTCATTCCTCCAGAGAGGTTAGGCTTCGGATAGCGGGACTCCTTTAACGCTCTCTGGAGGATCTTTTGTCTTTCAGTCCCCCCCCACCCACCCGCTCTGTCCACGGCTTCAACGGCGCTCACACGAGGCCGAAATGTGTTCTCCAGATGCGGATCGCTGAGGTCTTCCTGGTGGCGTCAAAAGAGATCCTGAAGACAAACAGCAGGGCGTCTATAAATACCTGGAGTCAAGAAGGGGAAGGAAGCCTTTCCTGGGCTTACATCATGGTATTCAATAACAAGTCAATTTACTACGACTTGTGGAGATGCACCGGCTGGCTATTTCTGAGCTTCACTTTGTTTGTTGGAATACTTCCCTAAAATACTTTTTATTCATATTTTTCACATTAAAAGTTACGTTTAAAGCTCTTTACTTTGCTGCATGAGTCAAATATTTTGCATTTTTTCCTAAAGCATGACAGTTAATACTCCTGTCAATCATTCCTCAGCATAAAAATGTACTTTGCAGATATGGAAGCTGTCCAATTCATTCTGAATATCGAGCGTGCTGATGAAATGAGTCACCAGAGTGCAAAATATGATTACAGATTTATCATCAAGCTAGATAATGAGCTCACTGTCTGCCGCCATCCAAATTGCCACCGGGTAACCTCACCCCGATGACATTATGAATGGTAACCTAGAGTGTCAATAAAATATAAATGCCTTTAAATGAATAATAGAGGTGTTTGCAGTGGAGGAGGCAGGCACGCAAGAATTAACTAAGTCATAATTTTCTTCTCAAGTAAGATGAATGGAAAGCCGTAAGGCAAACCACGCCGTGCCGAGTTGGCCTCGCAGCACACTTAATCAAATAAAATGGAAAATTCTTCTTCTCACAAAAACAACCAGTCATAACTCAGATGCCTCGCAGAGTCGAGGGGGCGGGCAGCAGGACCGGTTCTGAGGCTATAAATCACTGTGGCAGGGGGACGGTCTCCTGCTCCTTCAGGAGGGACTGCCAACAAAGCCTTTACTTCAACAACGTATAGAAGTCTGTCCACACAGACACACACACGGGACAAAATGGACCTTCCAGCCTCCGGCGCGAGGGGGTCGAACATGTGACGAGAAGCCGCTGGTGCAAATCTCATGACCGAACTGAGAACAATGGAGAGAGCAGCACATCCATGTTCCACCAGGTGTTTCAGCTCTCCATTTTTATAGATCATGAGGAATGGGCTTTTAATTATCGTGGTTACTTTATATTTAAATGTGTATAAAAGTCTTAAAAGTTGGAGGTGGGTTTTATTTGAGGTTTCAAATAATAAAATCAGATTGAAACACTTAGAAGAGAGTTTGTTTTAATGATGGCAAAGTTGGAAATAGTTGTTCATGGTTCTGTTTTCAGAATTTAGTGTAAGTAGTATTTGTCGTAGCAGTAGTACTTGAGTTCATTGAATAAACTTTAAGTCTTAATGATATTTAAAAGAGATTAGTAAACATAAAAGTTCCTCAAAGCATCAGAAGTGCTCCAAATGTGACCCGTAAACAGCAGAAAAGGTTCTTATGGATAGGTTAAAGGTTCTCCAGAGAACTCAAAGTGCTCCAAAGCACTTATCAAGAAGCAGGTTTAGAAGGGTGTAGCTACCAGTAAGGATATTAAAAAGCATCAGTCGCCTGGTTTCTGATCATCGTTTGATTGCAAATTGTTTCTGGGAATATGAACAACAAGCACTTAAAATGACACCCATCAAAGGTCCCTGCATTATCTGGGGCGGTTTCTTGTGGCGTCTTTTTAATCAGCTGAGGTTGTATTTAAAAGGTGTAGCCAGGTAGTATGAAATACTGTTTCTATTCATGACAACAATGCAAACAAATATCAACAAAACACTTCAGTCTGATGGCTTCGTGTACGCGGGGCAGGAACGTCCCACGGGAGGCGTAAAATTGAGCTGTGGGTCTCCATTGACGTCCCCCGGTCCCACCCCGCTGCCTGTGCATTGTGTTTCCATCCTGTCGTGTCTCGGTACCCATCGCACAGAGCGGCTTCGTAATGTTTTACCCCCAAAAAGCCAACCAGAACTCGTCCTCTGCTGGAATACTGTCTGCTTTCCTGTTCATCAAATCACCACAAAGTAACCCAGGGGTTGTCTCCTTACTCTGCCTGGTTGGTGAAGTGAAGGGGATACTGCGGGAGCTCCAAATTGGTTGTCTCTACCTGGATTCACTGTCCTTCCAACAGATGAGCAAAGAGGTGAGCGGAGAGCTCCGACTCTGCTCGTTCTATAGCACGAAACCATAATGAGAGATGACACATGCTGGAAGGGATATGAAACATGAGACATCAGTGGTACTTCTTGTTTCATTTCTAAAATCTTGTCCTCAAATTCGACTTTCTACTTCAAGAAACTATGCAGAGGTAAGAGCTCGTAGCTTTTGTGAGCATATTCGAGCATCCCTTCGTCTCTCACCACTTACGAACCCATTAACTTCCATTCAAACGCCGTCCCCCGTATCATTGCATCCCGGAGGGGCTCAGCTGTGCTGCAGTAGCTAAAAGAAGTCCCGAGACAGACAATAGAGTGCCGCTACAACTAATCCAGCACCGAGGTCTTCTTCCTGTCTACTTCCTGTTGTAACCCCCACAGGAAGGGAAGCGAAGGGTCTGCTCTTACTGCGAGGGGCATTGTGAGACTTCCTCTATGAGTTCCTGTCCTGGACAATGGGACAGTCCTGGATTCCAACCGCACCTTCGATGTGACGGGTCGGTCTCACCCAGGATTAGTCTGCTTTGGACCGTATCTAGGAGAAGCACATGCTTGTTGTTGATTTTAATGAGTCAGGACTCTTAAGTGCCTTGTTTTTGTGACGTGTTCGCAAGAGGCGCCAAGAAGAATCCAAACAAATCAGGTTTAAGCTCCTGTGATTTTAGCTAAACGTGACGGACTGCAGGCTTCTTCAGGGGCGTTCAAGAGCACAGGACTGTGGTTTGACTTCTTGTGCCAAAGACTCGATATCGAAACCAGACCGGTATCGATCCGTAGATTCCCAGAGATGTTTTAATTTGAAAAATGACCAGATACATCCACCTGTGCATCTTTGCCTCTTGACACGTCAAGACGCTCCATCCTGTGATACATTACCCCAAAAATTAAGCCAGTTAGCTAGCAAAACAGGAACCCAAAACAAAATTATGTAGTACACCGGACTTTAGGAACATCACTGTCGCCCATTAACCCTCATCAGGGTTGTAATATTTATCCCCGACACCTTGAGGGCTGGTCCATGAAAATATCGTCTTGCATGAAACCATGTTACATGCTGCATTAAAGGTTTGTTGGTCGTTCAAAGCCCAAACGCAGCGTGCTGCTCTATTTCCAGTCCCACTTTCAGATGATTGTAAGCTGCTACGTCAGATTTCACAAAGAAGATGAGAAGTGTCAGCTGTGCTGGAGAGGCAGATTTCAATAAATAATGCATGTTGGCTTAGTTTGTTTCCCCTCCTGTGTTCCTATAACGTGCAGAGAAGTGGTACAAACCAGTGAGCAATATTCAGACCAGATGTGAGCAGGAGCTCAGCAGTAGAGTCACGTTCGGGCGAATACGCAGTACTCTCAAATGAGGACCACTGTGACATAATTTCCTCCACAATTCTCCACAGGACACGATCCTTCGACCTCTAACCGTCACTGACCTGTATCCACTCCCTGATGGTGTCGTCCGAGGGCGTCCAGCCGTTCTCCTGGTAGTTGAGACGTGAGCGTTCGGGGGACCAGTTGGAGTTATACTGGGAGGAGGCGGTGATCTGCTCTGAGGAGATTTCCCCAGACTCCATGCCCAGCGGCTCCATACAGGTGAAAGCTGCCAAAGACAGAAAGAAAGTCCATTAACGAGAGTTTTAAAGTTACTTTAAATGAGTTTTTGTGGAATAATATGGTGGTTAAATGCTGCTTTTAAAGGTCAATTCTTTCATTATGATATTATTTTATGGATAGTTTAAGGAACAGGAAATAACAAGATTCATATTATCAATCCCACAGGAAACCAAGTCATCATCTTTATACTTTGACCATGACGATAGTGTGCTAAAACCAGTGAAGCCAATGCGGAAGTGCCAAAAACTGCAGTTCCTCAAACGTCCACTTGAGGCTGGCTCCAGAAGTGAGTCAGTCTCCATAAGTCCCCATGTTAGACAGCAGAAATAAACATGTTCATAGCCTGGTACAAAAAACAGTTTTGGTCTCTGTAGCTAATTTCTCCGTTCATGACAACTGTACTGAGGGTGAATTTATATACAACTCACCTGTTCACATTATATTAAGGCTTAAAGTTATGCAGGATTAAGAGCGTGGACGCTTTGATTGACAGATAGGTGGAGTTACAGGTGGCTTGTTTAAGCACTGACTCATTTTGCTGATATTTAAATTAGCAAGTAGGCAGAAGGATGAGCTAAACTAAAATGGTTATCTCTCTCTCTGTGTCTTGAAATGCCATTAAACGTCAAGTTTTTGTTCCTCGGGTGGCAATTAAGTATTGAAAGCCAAAAATTATCATCAAATTAGGAGGTAATTATCAAGCTACTGTTGTGAATCGAGAGCTGGACATGAATTATAGTCAGGACAGGTTAATACGCATTTAAAAATTTAATCCACGCGTCATTAGCTGCATGAACTCAATCTTAGTATTTCACCCATTATGCTAATGAACTGAATTTATCATTAACTCCACATCTGAGGCTGTAAAAGAAACTCAAGTCAAAGTCAGAAATCTGTGCTGGAAATAAACTCCAGAGTCTGTCTCGGAGCCAGGCAGCAAAAAACAAAGTGAGCATTGTGATTAGAGTGTCACCCAGACGTTGTAAAGTGTCTGTCCCTGCTCCCTGCTGGGCGCTCAGTCACAGCAGTAAAGGAGTCATTTCAAACAGCTCCTGTGTGGAGGCTGTTGTACACCCCACATGCAGACATTTCCCTCTAAAACACACAAAAAACTGCAGATTTATCAGTGAACACGCAGCCACGATTGACTTATAACACTAATAAATGGATGTAAACAGCACTTTAGCTGATGGCTAAGTTAACTGATGGCCTTTCTCAATCAACTGCACACCTTCATCACTAATTAATCTGTTATTTTGTCATCTAGCTCGTAAATAATTGTCAAAAAGTTTTGAAATATGCCAAACACAGCTCCTCAGAGCGCAGGCCGACTTTTTTTTTCAAAAGCCTGAAAATAAATAAATTAATGATGATATAAAGAGAAAAAGAGAAGCTTGAAGCAGGTATGAAAACTGCTGTAGTTGTTTGTACCAGGCTGTAAACATGTTGAAGTTGGACATGTTAACATGGGGACTTATGGAGACTGACTCAGAGATGATGATGGAGGTCGCTGCATGTCACGTGCAAGGCGCACACACACACACACACAGTCATGTGTAGCTTCATCTCTAATTTAGCTGAATTTCGTGATTTCACGCCTCAGAGGATTGAGAATATTTCTGCAATCCTCACGAAAGACTCACGAAACAATCTCAAAGCAACGTTTGGACAAACTCAAACTTTACGTCCGTATCTCCGAGGTGGCAGTGTCCACTCCGTAACAGCAGGAGACTCCGGGGAAGGAAGAGGGAGGTGGAACAAAAGGAAACGTGTGTGTGTGTGTGTGTGTGGGAGGGCTGTCTGGAGACACCAGGTCTGCCAGACTGACACAAACACACTTGCATCATTCCTTGTTCCACAAATAAATTAGGGAGAAAGTTTTGCTTGCGACATCACCAAAAAGACTGCAGAAAGCTTGTTTTTTTTTTGTGCTCATCATCAATATTTGTTAACTTGACAATTTTCAGGCTCAAATCTTCCAATTCAGACCTGGACTTGTGCCAGGCAACGGTCTGAAACTGCAGCAAGGCAATGAGAGAGTTCAGCCAGCTGATGCATCAGTTTCTCCCTAATTCTCTCACTTTTCCATCTGAGTTCATCCTCCCACCTAAAAAAAAAAAAAAAACCTTTCTATTCTATTCATGAGACGACCTCCATGTCTCCTTCACAGCAGGCATGAGGGACAAACTTCATTCCCATCCCTGTACCTCACCATCCACAGAAAGAAAGAAAGAAAGAATGTAACACTGACGCCGCCCACCGATCGCTCAGCTGATCAAAGGCCTGGCTGGAGGTCATGTGATGGCCGGCACAGAGTGAGAAACAACTCATTTCACTGCTGGATATCAGCGTTGGATTCCTCAGTTAGCAAAGACCCTGGATAGAAGTTATACGTTAGCTAACTTTAGCTAACCTTTAGCTAGTTCGACTGTTAAGCATTAAGGTCGTCTCATTAAGCATTTATCCATTAGCTTTAGCTAACTATTTGAACTGTGTAGCATTAATTTAGCTATCTACTTCAGCCACTTCTTTTAGTTAACTTTTCAACCATTAACCCATTAGCATTAGCAACTAGCATTAATTTAGCTATCTACTTCAGCCACTTCTTTCGGCTAACTTTCTCCATCCATGAGGCTACATTTAGCTCACTATTCAAGCATTTATGCATTATTTATATAAACTATTTGTACAGTGTAACAGTCTGTTTTGCTGACTCAATTTGTGAATATTGTACGACACAATTTTTAGCTTTTCAAATTTGTTGAGCCCCCCCGCCCCGGCAAATGCCGATGGGGGTACGTCCCTTGCTGGGAATGACTGGTTTATAGCCTTGGTTGTAAAATTTGGAGAAAAGACATGATTTGGTTTGGTGAGACGCTTTAATTCAATCTGCAGAGCTTAGCTGGGGGGGTCGACAGGAAAAGTAATTGTGTGAGTATGAGTGTGTTATTTAAGCTAATATAATTAGGCTAGAGCTTTGTCTGTGCTGCTCTCAGCCATCCCAGTTAAGACTAGTGGGACAGATTTATCTCTCACACACACACATTGGCTACAGATGTAATATAACATGTAGACTACATCCATATATTATCATCCTGTCATGAACACTCAACATCAACATCAGATAGGATGGGCATACAACCCAGCAACACCCTCATGTTCTGCCCATGGCAAAGACAAACAGAGAAACTCAAAAAACAGTAATTACTTTGACCCTTCTGGTGAAACGTCTACAGACATGTACGATGGCAGTGCATCGTGTGGTGACTGAACAATGTGGTATTGAATATAATAACCACAAAGGTTTCAAACTGAAGATTAAAATGAATTCTAAGATTTAAAATATATAGAATATGTCTGTGACAACTGGATATTTAAAATAAGGAGTCTTTAAAGTGCTCAGAAAATTTAGATTTGAACATATAAAATGATATGCTAACTGCATCTGCCGATGAAGATCATTTAATACGATCAAAAGCTCTGGAACATCTACCGAATGACACGTTGTTTATGATTGTTTTGTTTTGTACGGAAGCCCAAAGCGGTTCGTTCGTGCATTTTATTTGCCTGTTTTTTTGTGATAACGAGTTAATTCAACTTGTTTTCTCGAGCTCTTGAGTCATATCATCATCTCAAAATAACAACTGTTGTTATATGCTAGACTATCTTTTTTTTTTTTTTTTAATTCTAATTAATTATGCCATTATTCTCTCTGAATAAATAAGTTACGTTATGGTAAGATTAGGAAATTACCGCATTAACTCGGGACAACAACATTTGTTATTTCAACATAATGACGTGACTCGAGATCTCAGGAAAACTAATGAAATAAACATCTTGTCACAAAAAAACGGGAAATAAAATACATGAATGTATGACACCTTGTACAGATGCAGCCAGGCATTTAAATCCTTCAAAACACGAAGTCTTTAAATATCTATTCAGAGGTCGTGTTTTACGTTTATCTTCCCAAAGTGCTCCTTTTTAGCCACTGCGGGACGTTACGCAAACTCACATTCCTGAACTGGGGTCGAGGTTACGGGAGTGCACACGAACCATACGGGCCAACATAACTTAAACCTCCACAGACATTCCAACAAGGTCACACAGTCAACTGATCCAGACAGGAAGAAGAACATGTGGACACGAACAAAACGCAACGCATAAAAATTTGAAAAACAACTCGGCCTATAAGCGAGCATGAGAAACTCATCTTGTGATAACATCCCGACGCGTGAAAATCGGACTAATGCATTGTCTAACGAGGTAAAAGTGGGTCAGACGGATGTTTTTTCAGGTTGTGTTTCCTCAGACGTAAGTGCGTGTCACGTAGCCAACAAGTTAAAAAATATAGAGTCTCGATACGTCTGAGCGGTCGCGAGATGATTAACAAGTTATGAGAGGAGAAGAAAAACCTTTTCTGACTTCCTCAGGAGTGTAAAAACGATTAACGTGACGCGGGGCGACGATTAGTTTATCACCAGAAAGCAGTTTTTATAATCGACGGCTTGTTTCAGTCCGACAGGTTTCGTCTTGTTTTCTCTGTGTTATAGGATTGTAAAATTAACATCTGGTGACAATTGCAGATGTCACCTCGGGGGGCTGGGAAGTTACGAAGCCCGTTTTTCATTATTTATTGGGATTTTACAGATAATTGATGGATAAATTGCAGCCCTAGAGGAACAATCCAGCGTCTAGATGGGCGGTGGTGTGTATTTTTCTTGCATGAAGCAATCATACGGTGTGAAAATGAAGTGAATAAGTCAGATTTTTTATCTCTGCTGCATGCTGTTAATCTTCTTGTTTATTAAAGAAATGATTTCTGCTTCCAACAAAAAGGATTTAAGTTTTAAGGTTTAAGTTGCAGCTGAGCTGATGGAGGAGTTATCAGCAGCCGGTGGGACATTTTATGAAAATTATTAGTGTGTTTTGATGCTGTACAAGGCGAATTAGACGGTGAAACATGCAGGAAATTAACCCTGCTCCTTCCTAATGCCAGATGACACCTCCCCCCTCCACATCTAGTGCTCCAGCTGCTGCTCACCCTCATCTTCATGGCCCGGGGGAAGGCTCCTCTCACGGATGGTGTAGTTGGCGGAGAATCCCTCTCTGGCGATGGCGTTATCAGTGGTGATGGTCATGGACAGGATGCCGGTGTAGGAGATCACACGGCCCGGGGACGTCTGGCCGCAGTACCGGCCAATGTGGGGACCAACTGTGGGGAGGATGGTGGAAAGGAAAGCAGGGGGTAGGGGAGGTGAAAGCGGGAGATAGGAATGTAGCAGGGAGGCAAAGGGAGTGAAAGATGGAGCAGGGGGAGGTGATAAAAAAAGGAGAACATCAGCTTCATCACTCATCACCTGCAGAGTGCTTTTATTATTCACTTTGTCCTTTTCTGCTCTCACCGTCCCGGGAAATGTTTCGTGACTTCAGGCAAAAATACACAAGCTTGAGACTTAATCTGTTACGTTCTTCACATCTACACAGAGCTGAAAGTCTTTAAAACTCGGGTTTGTCTTCAGACAAACGCAATGATCTGCTGATCTCCTGTCAGCGCCAATATCTCACCTCTCGAGAGTGATGCGGCACCTTTGAGACAGGAATAAAGGTGAGATTGAAGGTGACAGGAACACTCATTTGCACAATATATTGCTTTACCAGTTATTATCTAAACACTAAATATAAAGCCCTGTCAGGTACATCAGAGAATAACCCTTTAATACAGGTCTGCAGTGTCTGTTTGTTCACAACTTTAAGTCTGAGACGTTAAATTAAGATTTATCAAGAACTGACATCCAGTTGCAACAGTGGTGTAACATTTCTCTGATTACTTCTCAGATTATCCTCCACAGTTTTGTGAGAGATGAAAAAACAGGAATTTTCTTTCCTCTAAAGGACCCGTAAAACGCGGATATTCAAATTTAACTCAAATAGTGAAGAGCGACCCCGTTTTACCTCATATTTCGTTAGCCACCGAGTACGCTCGAGGCTAGAGAACGTTTAAAACATTTGCCTCCGACGTGTCATCGTTACATTTGAGTCACGGAGCCAAGCCTCCATTTTTTAGAGAGATACTGTAAATCCCCAGCAGTCTCCGAGGAGCCCCAAAGGTGGTTTACAAAAACTTACTGCAGTTTTGCAGGTGTTTCCAAAAAGTTTTCAACCCAGCTGGTTGAATTTAACACTTTACCGTATCCGTAATGCCTTCAGCCTTTTCCGAATACAATTCTGATTTGTTGATACGGCATAACTTTCTCTAATATTACGGCAAAAGGATATTAATTGCACGTAAAAGGTTTTTGTTCTACATTTTACCATATAAATTTAAAAAATGCTATGCATGCTATGTAATTGTCATGAAAATACCACATGAATGCTGAAATAAATGAAAATAAAGGTTAAAGTTGACGTTTTATTCCATGTTTTACCATCAAATAAAGGTTTTGCCATGAAATATTAGTGATTTACTGTACAATTAACAGTCTCTAACATAAAATATTACTTTATTCTGTATAAACGCCTTTAAAATGGAGTATAAATAAAGGTTTTGCCATGACTATGCTAGGAATGTTCAGTTTGTTGAATCGTAGACGAAGCGTCTGCTTGCACTGCTTACGCTTGTAACTGGAACTGATTTACTGGAAGATGCACCAATTAAATTATCTGTCTTTATTGTGCCCGATAACGTGGCCCCTTTCAGAGAAATTCTTAAATAAAAAGACATTTGACTTCGAGACTTGTTGTTGCTGCAGCGGACAGATGATTCTCAGACAGGAAAGCCTTTGAGGAGTCTGGAAAAACCTTCAGCTCAAGACTCACAGAGATTTTTGTTTCAGGAAAAGATGATAAAACATGAGAGGTATAAATTGGGGCTAACATCTTACATGTAGCACATGGCGACAGCATGTCTCGTGTCTTAACAGTGGGAGTGCTGACGTTACTGTCTGCCCACAGTTTGCTGGCCATTTCATCTCGTTCTTATCGGAGAGAAACAACGCCAGGCTTGTGGTGCCTCCTGTTTCGTGGAGATACCGTATCTGCAGCCTCTCGGGGACTCGCGGGAAGGCAACATTCAATCCGGAGTGAAGTCATACATGATACAAAAATTAGACTTCTCCTTCAGCGATCGTGCTGGAATGCTGAGCTCTGGAAATCTGGCAGATTATGTTTATCAGTTACAGTTTAAAGCAGGCGCACGATAATCTGCGACAGATTACGGTTTGAATTATTGCAGCCTTATCGGAGGTGGTGTGAAATAGCTTCGCCGTTAAGTCTGTTTGCTGTCGAAGTAATCAGCTATAAAAAGGGAAAATCCTTCAGGCAACATGGCTGCTTTCACTGAGGAGATGGTCACATCTGAAATAAACACGAAGCAGACGAAGACTCAGTATTTCTAGTATTTTAAAAATCAGTATGTGGAAGCAGAGGAAGATTTAAAGGGACAGTTCGGGTGGGGTAAAACGTAATTTAGCCTCTTAAGAAAAAATATCAATATCCAATTAAGTGTACGCCTGGTTAAGAATATTTTAACTGCTCTACCTTAATATAACGCACGATTTTATGTGGCTACAATGTGTTTTTCTTAAATAAACAGAACAAAAATATAAGTTTAATAACAAAAATAACTGACATATGTTTGTCGTCATCTCCTCTATACAGTACGTGTATTATGCATACTGCGTATACATTATAACCCTCAAGGAAAACAACAAGTGCATGATGGGAATGTCTGGCGTTCACGTTAACGTTGCGGTGCGTTTGATGGGATGAAAAAACGACATCCTGGTCTTCACCCTGCAGCAGCGACGCTTTGTTATCTGCACTGACACACATGTTCACCAAGCAAACACAGGAACACACACACACACGCAAACAGACACACCTGAGTGCACACAGACACAAATACACACAGATCATTTGACAGGAAAAGCCCTGGCATGTTATGTATGCTGGCACGGCTTTAAAGTGTATGTCACCGTCTGTATACCTGTGCCAGTCTTTGTGTCCCTCGTGTTCCCGCGCCAGTCTCTTCCCTGGCAGTCACCGCCAGGCAAAGCTTTGGGCACGGCGAGCGAGTATTGTGGGCATCCTGGCAGCCCGCTCAGGCCCAGTCCAAGGTATGTAGCTCTCACCATTATCTGCACGCTGTACGGCTAATTAGACAACAATGGAAGATGAGAAACGCCGTCCAAACGAAGGGGACAGAGTGTGAACAGAGGGTAGAGCAGGATGCGTCTCCGTCATCCGTGTGTGGAGGACTGATTTTCCAAAAATGCTGGTCGGTGAGGGAACAATGAGCAAGCTGTGAAGGAGGCCTCCATCCTCCGTGTGTGCACAGGATGACGGATATCAAGTAAAGACATTAAGACAGCTGAGAAATCAATGATTATTATACGTTTATTCTCCTCACAGGGAGCTTTAAAGCTGCTATAGGCAGATTTCTTTTAACCTGACAGGACGGAGGCAGGTTCGCTGGCTGCTTTTGTGTCGTATTTACAGAACAGAGAGCGGCGTTGATCTCCTCTCATCTGACTCTAAGCAAGAGAGTGCATAATTCCCAAAATGTGTAATCAGTGAGTCTCTGCAAACGTGGATATGTTTTTTTTTTGCGCTTTTCTGGGGAGCTCGAGGTGAACGCAGTTGAAAAATAATGAATCTTTTGGGAGACGCCGTGGCAAGCAAGCAAGAGGACCTCTGTAGTGTTTGTCGGATTTTAGTTTTAGGCTCAAGTCTGAGAAGTTTTAAAGGGGATATATAATAAAAAATATCTTTTTCTCTCTTCTACGTTCATGTCTTTTCATTTAAAAACAGTCAACAAAGTCAAAGCTCTTTTAAAGTCCTTCTTGTATTCTCAGAAACCTTTAGAGGATACTGTATTCTTGAAAAGGTCCATGTTTTTTCATACTTAGATGCACAGAAGTGTCAGAAAAATCATCTTTAAACTGACTTCCAGAGCTGGTGAATAACTCAAAGAGTCAGGGCTAAGGTAGGTAAGGTAAATCCAGCCAATCAGAGCGATACAGTATTAAACTCGTGTGCCTGTAAATCCTTTTGTCGAGGAGAAAATGCGATTATAAAACGAATAATTCTGCAGACGCCAGGCTCTAAAATGATAACGTGGCGGATGCACACTGCGGTTGCTGATATATACGCACAAAAAGTCGCCTCCTAAAAGCAAAACAACTCTCTACTCCTCTCCTCTCCTCCTCCAGCCCACATCTCCGTGTCTTTATCAATCTATTTTTCGCCTCCATCGCTCAATCGGAGCCGGTCCCACCCGCGGGGGGGAGCCATCCATCCTTTGTTCTCCACCTCCACCTGTCTCTGTCTGCATCTCTGTCTGTTTTCTGTCAACATCTGCAGGGGGAAGCTGTCCCCACCACTTCCCATCCCTCTCTTCTCTCTGCTGCTTTGCACTTTTTATCCTCCGCCCGCCGCATTTTCCAGGTCTCACACCCTCCACCTGTAGAGAAGCAGCGCCGCCGTTTCCCCTTCAGTGCTGTCACCTTCATCGTTTTTTTCTGTCTGTCATCCACCACCTCTTTTTTTTCTGTCCTGGTAGTGCATCCGTTTTTTCTTCAGTGATGAGAATTTGTTTTTTGAGTCAGAAGCTGAAAAATGCTTTAAAAAACACCCGGTTGCATCTTTTTATAGCGTGTTTTGACCTGGTTCTGCATTATTTTACCTCCACCAGAAGAATTTGTTTCTTAGCATCCAAAAAAACACATTTTATTTGTGTTGCTAGTTGGGAAAATGTTTTCTATAATCATGATCTTGCATGCAGATGTTTAAATTTCAGGTTGTAACATTGTATTTTTTCACTTCTTTTGTTGCACGTTGATGCCAGCTTCGCTCTCGCCTAGAAACATTTCCTCCACTCAGCCCGAGCCAAACCCGTCCTCCTTCTCCTCACCTGCAGGGAAGCCGTCCCAGATCTCCAGCCAGTCGTATCGGCAGAGCGCGCCCGGCGGCGGCGTGGTGTCGGGCTCCATGTCGAAGCTGTCAAACTCCACCACGATCTCGGACATCTTGGGGGCGAAGATCATGAAGGTGCAGTCCAGGTTGTTGGGGTACTTCTCCGGGAAACCCGGCGTCTTGACGACGCCTCTGGGAGCCGTAAAGTTCCTGGAACATTCTGGACCTGCGGGAGACAGAAGAAACCGATGAGTTTTTAAAGTGTCAAGATGTGTTTGGACGCAGTGACTGATGCTGACTCGGGCAGAGGTGTGAACTCTGAGGGGGACGGGGTCATAGCACGTTACTGTCACTTTGAAAATCACTTTGTTTGGTGCAGATGAGACGTTTGTTAAGGTATCTTCTGCAAACATGGAAGCTTCAGCCTGCCTGAGTGTCCTGTAAAGAGATGTTGTTCCCTGCATAGTGTGGATCTTATAGATTTTTGACCTTTTTGTGTTTCCTGCTGCAAAAATATAGAAACAGACACTTTTAGAAAAGCACACAGACTGAAATATCTCCAGTTTTTGACCTTTGTGGGTGTCGAAAACTTTGGCAGCCTGAAACCCTTTTGCAGCTGCGACTTCACTGGGATAAAGATTTACTTTAACCGAGCCTTAAAACTAGATTTTCCTCCTGAACAATGGGAGGAATTCAGCACAGAAACCTCTCTGCGGGACATGAATTTTACGTTTTTGTGAACGACGCTCACATGGCGGCATCGTAACAACCGTAAGATGACCCAGATCCAATCTATACGACCCAGATTCTTTTTTTACTTGTTTTTTAATTGACTAAACTCATGTCATCTTCATCCAATCAGACAGAACCGCCTTCCCCTCCCGTCTGTTGTGTCTGGAGTTATTGACCGTCCCAGACACTGAGAGGCTGTTTACGGAGACCGATACACTCACAGACAAACACAACCCAGGGCAATGCACACACGCACACACACATGCTACCGTCCAGCTCATATTATATTCAGGGTAAACTCAAATATCTGCTTTTTTATTTGAATCTTTAAAAAAATAAAAGCCAAAACATCGTCTGACACCTTCCAACAGGGATGTCTCATTTCTCACACTTTCATTCATGCGTTTGCGTTCGTAACACCTTCGAGTGATAAAAACCGTCAGCTGTGGTTTGTTTACACATCTCTCTTCTTTTAGATTCAACACAACACGTCTGGCAGCAACGCGATGTTGATTATTCTTTGTAAAGATTCGACAATGTGGAGATGATTTCTTCATTCATAAAAAAACTCAACAGTGTTCATCGACTCTGAGCTTGAGGTGGACGCTCTGAGGCGTCCTCCATCATGGACCTGCGCTTGTCCACCAGCTCCTGAGAAGCCTGGGACTGACCCAGATCCTTCAGCTCAGAGATCTTCGAGTATTTCTGAGGGTTCTTCTTCATCATCTCAACGAGTTTTACCTTCAATGCATTTACAAAACACCGTATGTGACATTAAGATACAGATCTCCACGTCTTATTTATTTACATGCATCAACCTGCAACACAGGAGGGCTTTGCTTTGCTGCAGCATGTATTTGCTGCATTTTGGCACCGAGGGATGCTCATGATGTCGATGAAGAGAGACCATTCTTCGTCAGCATCGCACGCTCCTCTGGCTTGTAGGACAATAATATAAAGCCTTTTCGAACACTACGTTCACACGTGACAACACGTCTCCTGTTAAAAGTACAGACAGCGCGCCGGCGAACACGGCAGCTGTCTTTTTTTGTCGTTTCTCCACAGTCGCGTCCACGCCGCTCGTAAAATATCTCCGTGCTGGCTCGCATCCGTCAAACCGGCGCCTGCCGGTTCACACCTCTCTTGTCATGAAGTGACACGAGGTTACACGGCGGTGACTGATCTCCGCGGGAGGAAGATGACACGAGGAGCGGACGCATCCCTCGGAGGCATGAGCGGTGTGTGTGTCGGAGGGCTCTTGTGTTGCCAGACCAGATGTGACCTGCATGTTATCTGAGCATGCCTGTAAACATGAATACACACACACACACACACTTTCAGTGGACCCCTTGCTGTTGACACAGGTGGTGTCATTAAAAGGGCGACATGATGAATGATGTGGAAGGGATGAGGCAGGCTTCGATCCTGCTCAGCTGGCACCCCTTCCAGTGGGTGTGTGTGTCAAATGTGCAGATGGGTTGAGTATATCTATGCTTCATTGGAAATCTGTGCTGCTGTTTATCAAGGTCACAAATTAATGTGCAAAAATGTCCTCGAAAGCATGTATAATTCCTAATAATGGATGCATTTCTGCATTGATGCGAGAGCCGAACCACATGGGGCAGCGTGTAGGCTTGGAGCCCATCACCAGCTGATTCTTTTCAGACCATCATTTGATCTGAAGACAAGCAAACAAACACAGAAGAAGTGGAATAAATCGCTGGACTTCCTACAAACCGCTGCGTCAACAAAAGATAAATCAAACACTGCTGGAAACTCGAAAGAATTCAGAGCCGGCGTACCTTAAACCGGGCTTAGCTCCAGTGAAATGCATGAATTCGAGGGAGGAGGGAGACAAAACAGGGTCAAAAATGTTACAAAACCCGGAATCCACAATAAAAATAAATCATGTGTTCTTTGGCCTGCGGCTGAACCGTTCCCCAGATTTCGTTTTATCTGTGCAAAAGTTACGAGTGAAGCCAAAAACATCACGTCGACGGTCGGAGGAAAAAACATTCTCTCAAAAAGACAAAAAGCTCTTCAGAAACATCAAGCAAACCCCAAAAAGTGCCATATGTGACGGAGTGTTTGCATATTCTTGAGGGTTTGTTGCATACATTGTGCATTCGAGCATATCTGTTATTGTATTATGTCAGCGACAACCAGCCCGTACTTCCCTCAAACAACACGGTACATTGCCCTCGTCTCTCTTTGGCTCACTCTCCGTCCATCCGTCTTTCTTTCTTTCATCCTTTTTATCAACGGCCCTTCAATCAGCCGGTGAAGCCACGGGCTAAACCGCTGAGACATGTGTTTCTGGTTAGAAAACCTGCAATAAAACAGAAAAGATGGTGGCAAATATAGTCCCCAGGATGCCGGAGAGGGCTCACTCGGCTATCATTTATAAATGATATGTATTCTGTGGTCAGCAGAGGGTGGAGTTATGGTTATGGTTATGAGAGGCGGATGTGCCAGAGCTTTACAGCCCAACGCTCATTAGACGGGAGATTTCCCCACTTCTGCCAAGCACTGTGTTTAAGGCCAAACAGAGCTTGTCATCTGAGCGAGGGTTAGGATGTTTTTGTGGTGGTGTTTTGGGGTTTTCTCCTCGTAATGACAGACATGGATGAGAGACAGACAGACAAAAGGGAGGAGAGGTAAAGAAAGAGGGACACAGAAAAGGTATAAAGACAGATTCATGTGCCTGCTCAAAAGGCTGCGCCAAAGAACTCTGAATACTTAATCCTTTTATTTTGAAATCCACCGTGTGTCTAGAACATAAACTCTTGGGGTCATTTAAATCCCCCAATTCCCAGAAACACACAGGATCAATAGTTAGCTAGGGCTCTGGTTGCCATGGTTACGAGAAACCAACCCCGACGGTTGTAGGAGAAGGAACAACTTCAAGTTTCTGGTGTCCACCCGGACCTTCTCGGGACTCCATGCTACGAAGACAGGTCGGTCATTAGCTGCTTTTCCACCACAGGAACTTCACCAGCGACTGTAGGAAGCTGGATTTCCTCCGCAATTCCCAGAGTCTAAAAGTCCCTGCTCGGGTGGGTAATACTTTCCAAAAGCTCAGGAAATTTGGAGAGTACTTGCAGCATTTTCTTTCAGCCGCCAACATGGAGTGAGAGAAGAAAGCGTAGAACAGATGGACGGATCTTCATCTGAGACCACGGTCAAAACAGACAACTTTAGGCTGTTTCAGTTCCTTGAAAACTAAAAGTTCTGGATACTTTGGGTGCAAACACAGCTTTGCACGACCACAATGCTTTGCTCGTCAGTTCGACATAAACACAACTCATATTTAGCGTTTGAACAACCGGAAACACAAGCTGTTGCTCTCTGACTCTACAAAGCTGCTTCACGGGTGTCAGGAGAACACAAAACTCCAACAGGACACTCGGTGAATTTGCTCCAAGGCAAACTGAGCATGAGGAAAACCGTCTTTTTATTGCACAGCGCTTAATAATAATCCATTATCGTCCCAATGAATGGTGAAATAATCATGACACAATCTCACAGATGGACAGTAACACCTCATTTACCCGACAACGGGATGGCACATCATCGTAATTAAGATGAATATTTTTATCATCAGATTTAAACTGTTTAATTTTTCTTTCTTTCTCTCTTTCATAATCCTGTGTCTGTTTTATTATCTAACCATCATAATCGCTTCATTTTTATTACATATCCAGTGATTTCTTGTCTTCCGTGTGCAATCGTACTTCAAAATCACACATAAAAACATCTAAAACTGAGTCGTTTTCCTCAGATTGTGTTGCTCTCTAGATGCAAAAAGGCATCCTGACATTAAAGACCGAAAACAGACAGAAAGATTTAGTACCACCGAGTCAGAGGGGGAGGTCTCAATAGAGTGTGGAGCCTGTTTGTAACCAGAGCAGCGGCTCCATTTAGCAGCGAGTTCCAATATGACTGTAATGGATTTTAAATGTGTTGAGGAGGAAGACAGCAACATGGCAGGGGGATTACCTGAGTGAGTACAAGTGCTGTTTTTAACTTGTTAGAGGGTAGAGGACCCATATTGAGGCCAACACACACACACACACTCCCCCACACACATGCTGTCCTAGTTTCTAAGCCCCTCTTCTATGCCAAAGCATCCATCTCATCTGCAGGTCACCCCTGTTGCCTCCAAGGACAAACAGCCCATTAGCTAAATGAGCCTGGGGTCCCGCGCACCTGTCTGCAGCACACACACACATACATGAAAAAAGAAACCAGATATACACACCAAATCCCCAAAACAGACAGATACAGACGTGTAGCAACACAAGACAGAACAACATGAGAAAGACACGGCACATTCAAAAAAAATAAAAGTCAGAGTCACCATCTCGTCTTACAGCTGAGCGGCAGCCGGTGGCAACAACAACAACAACAACAACAACAGGAAGACAGTTGCTCTGTTTTTGTAATAACGCGAGCGGCGTGCAGAGACGCACAGACCTGACATGTACACCTCGGTCACACCCTGCAGGTTCACACCAGCGGACGTGACAACGCGACTGAATCCAACCGCCGAGTTTCATTCATCAGCTAACAGCATTAAAGGTCCAGTGTGTCAGATTTAAGAGGCTCTATTTACAGAGTATGGCAGGTAATGAAAATAATATGCATAAATATGTTTTCATTAGTGTATAATCATCTAAAATTGGAAATGTTGTGCTTTTGTTGCCTTAGAATGAGACTTTTACATCTACAGACAACACGGGTCCTCTTTCATGGTGTCCGCCATGTTTCTACAGTAGCCCAGAGCGGACAAACTAAACTTAAGATCGGAAATTCGGCAACTTCACTGTCAGATGAGTCAGTGATGCATGTTTGCATGTCCAAAATTGGACTTTGACCCTCAAACATCACAGTGATTTAAGATGAAGTCACATTTTCTTTGTAGATAACTTTGATTTTATTCGTCCATGTTTTTTTCCAATATAATTTTGTCAAATTGCCGCTAGAAGAACTGATCCTTTATATTCCATTTACCTATTTAAAGTGATTTAAAGTTTAGCGCTGTTATATTAGATTTCTACAAACTTTCACCACCATCACAGGTGTCTTTTTCCTAAAATAAATGCTGACCTAGACTGTATTACGATTAAATCCCAGTTTGATCATTACATTAGCGATCAGAGCTCAAATATAAATCATCACACGTCCGTGTGGAAACTGTATCTTTACTAAAATCCCACCAGGAATTGTTGAGGACCAACGCTCACTCTGAGCTGATACTCAGCTGACCCACTTTTAAAGATTTATTACACAGACTTTCTAATAACATCCTGTCATTCATCAGTCACGGCTCCTCTCTGCTGCCCTGAAATTAAAGTCGATATAAGCACATTTGAAAGGTGTATCAGAAGTAGGGCCGTACTTTGTAGCTTAGAGAGAACAGGCATGGTGCAGGGCCCCCAACCCTTCTCATATTACTGCCTCACTCCTCATTTAAGTACAAAAAAGCTCTTGCCTGTCCATATTTCAGAGAACAATACACCACTTTTCAACGCAAGTCCACCTGGGGATTGTTATTCCTGGATCCTGTAATTCTGTGAATGGTTATTGCTCCCAAGGGTGCAAACAAAATAAAAATAAAAAAAGGGGAAAGAGGAATCTCACGTAAACGCATGTTCCCTTTTTTATCTGATTTATCTCCAGTCCCCATTGGTGGAAACTGAAGTGGTCACAGGAGACTCTGCGTTTGGCAGTTACTCAAGTGGACCCAAGAGGGAAGAGCAAATACAAATGTAGGACACGGGAGCAAGGTTCCTTCCTTGACGGGCAGTGTTTATGTAGGTCTATCCTGCTAGCTAGCATCCTGCCACACCGGGGACTTTACTCTTTCTCCAAAGGAATTCTGGGTCTTTGAGTTTATTTAATTTGCAGCTTTGAGGTCAGTGTAACAGAGGCTGTTTGGACAACCTTGGACAAGAGCGTGGAAACATTCTCAATTGTCTTCTCTGAAAATGTTATTTTAGGAGGCAGGTGAACGGTTTGATCAAACGACCTGTGAGGAAAATGTACGTGGAATGAAGAATTATTGAAATAGTTTACAATTTTGGTCTTATTGTCTGAATTTTCCTCATTTCTATCGGTCACGATAACATTGAGGTCTGGAAACGATCAGCCAGGTGATAATATGCCAGATTATTTAAAAACACACCTAAAATGTCAGTACTAATCCCTCATTGCTAAATATTGTTATTTTTGATTGTCAATCTCAAGAGGGGCGAGATTTACCTAACACAAGCTGGCCCAACATCGGACCAACATCGAGCTCTGTTTACGGCTGTCCAAGCTGTTGAGGGTAGCATCCGTTTCTTGAGTGGCGTTTAGGTGTTACGGCCTCTTAAAGGCTGGTATGGTTTTGTCAATACTACATGTGCTGTAAGAGGATGGAAGGGTACTAAAATTGAACCAGGAAATCAGTCCATGAACTCTAACGGTGGAGGTAAGGGGGCTGATGTATTGATTCCATACTGCACGGCTATGCTGATACTAAAATGTGCTTCGCTGGTCGTCTTCACCTCGTACTGACAATATTTCCACAGCTATCGGAAGAATTTGCATTTGTTTACAGCTTGCAGAATCTGGTCTGTTATGGTCTTGTGCTGAAAACTGCAATTCCTCAAACGTCCACTTGAGGCTGGCTACAGAAGTGAGTCAGTCTCCGTAAGTCCCCACGGTAAAATATCCAACTTCACAGCAGAAATAAACATGTTTACAGCCTGGTACTTTTGGCAGATTAACCGGTAAGTGGCGGAAGCAGGACTGCAGCCAGAGCCGCCACACTGAGCTTCGCAACAGCTCTTCAGAAACCTGCGTCCATGTTTTATACAGTCTGAGCACAATGCCAGAACTCTGCAAACAGAAAGTCGCACGGCAGCAGGTTTCCCTTTCAGTCACAGAGGACAGTCCGTTTGATTTGTTTTCATCCCCTGCTGCCACCGAACAGCCTGGCAGCCTCCTGAAATATGTAAGTATTTATTACTGCTGGTTTTCATCATGTGTAGCAAAGGTGATGCATGACATTGATCCAAAGCCTACAGTACAGACCTGTAGAAACCTGGCTGAGCTACAATTGAATTTAAATTGGCTGTTTTCCATGAGGCGATTCATCACATTCAGCGGAGTGTGCAGAAAACAGCAGAGCGACTGCAGCTTCTCTCCTACAGTCGTTCAGGCTTTTAGCCGACACAGCTACGTTATGAAACCACCACGACATGGACGCACCTGTCTTGAAGACCTCGTAGCGGACGGAGAATCCCGCCCCGTGCGTCTCGTAGTCAGAGACAAACTTGATGAGGAGCTGGCTGCCGCTTGAGATGATCGGAGACGGCGCGATCTTCCCGCAGAACTTTCCCAACATGGGCGACTGCTCGTCCCCGCCGTTGTACACCTCCACGTAGTCGTACCTGAAGAAGGTGAGAGGAGAGAGGTTTAGGTTTAGACGCTAGATACAGACGTGCAGATCTTTGGATTCTGATTCTGCAGTTTTATGGGCTTTTGTTTGAACGCACACAGCTGCTGAACATATGCATGAGTAACTGTTGTGCCTTAGCCTAATTTATCTGTCTGAGCTATTACAAAGTTAATTGGTTATTCTATCATTAGTGGTAAAAGAGGCATTCCACTGATTTCACATGAGAAAGTCAATTCACTGCAGATGTTACCAAAAAACTGGAGGCGTGGAGGGAAGTCACCGTGCACGCTTACGCCTGAACGTAACCCAGAGAGACTCAAACTGTCACAAACTGACGCTGAAAGGAGAAGATTACTGAATAATATTAAATCTAAGTCTTTTGTTTTTGTCAAATTGTGTGAGGTACATTTAATCTCAAAGAACAAGATATCTGAACACATGAACACAACTTCTGTGTTCCCACGAGTATCTTATCTGACCACGTATCCGCTGGTCCACATCTGAAGTGAAAAACGACCTTGTGTGCATGTGTTTGCATCAGATTTAGGAGAGCACGGTGAGTCTATGAGATTACTCACTCTCTGTAGGAACGAGACAGAGAGAGAAATATGAACACAGGGCAGCACGGAGCACCGGGAGGCTCCGAGGATCCCACCGAGCGCACCGAGAGACTTCATCAGTCTCCGCTGTCTGTGCGGACCTCCCACCGCCGCCGCCGCAGCACCTCATCCTTTACCAGCCGACGCCCCTCTGTCCACCCACTGTCCGCTTCACAACATCTCAAGTGTGTATCTGTGAGTGCACAATGTGTTTGTGCCGTCTAGTGTTTGTCTTGATTGCAAGTAGCTCAAAAGTGTGTGTTGGTGTCTGTATGAGACACATCCTGTCCTCCCCTCTGATTGAATCTCAGACTTCACACGCGAGACGTGCGTGAGAGAGCGTGCTGAGACAGAAGGTGAGTTCACAACCGATGAACCGATTATACAGTCCAGACTGCAGCTAAAAGAAAACGCGACCCGAGTTTTGCAAAGGCTAGAGTTGACTTCAGATCAACGGCTCGCAAACTTTCTTCACCTCGTGACCTGAGCAGCGAGCGACGTTCCCTTTTTCAGACTGTTTAATTTGAAACTTTCCAGGATTTCACAAAAAAAAGCTCCAGAGCAACAACTAGACCAAACCTCTAACTAATCTTTTCTATATGTTAAATCAGAAATTTATCTTGTGACCACTTTGAGGTCTCCACTCCCAGTTTGCAAACCACTGCACCAGAAGGAAAAGATGATCAATCACTGAAGAACCTACACAACCGACAGCAGAGCAAACGCAGCCTCTGAAAGTCATTCTGGGAAATGTAGGAAATCACTCTCAGCACCAGTTAACGCGGTGGACTTTCCTACGTGAATAATAATCCACAGAAAAAAAGATAAGTGGGTGCAACAAGCAGTAAATTTCAACCTTTTTATCCCAAATTAAGTGAAAATCACAGAGCGATGACGCTCAAAGACTTTCCCTGTAATGATATTTGCAGTAGCGTGCCGCCGTCTGGACCTCTCCAAAGGAAAACTGATCCCTTCTCTGTATCCCTTCTCTTGTTTTTCCTACAAGCTACAGACAAAATGTTTGACATGGTTAAGATCGGACTGCAAATATTCCTAACAGACAATCTGTGCCGACCATCGACAGCAGATTTCCCCTTCGACCGTCGAGATGGGAAAACTTACGTGGAACATGAAAACCAAGCATCGTGTGGCTGTTCAGCGTTTCGGTGGCTTTCTCTGCCCGTGTTTGTCACGTCTGACGTCCTTCTTGTTTGGACATTTGTCTTTTATCATCGCCGTGCTGTCTGAAAGCACTTTGTGGCTGTTTTGATAAGCGCTGTACAAATAAAGCTCATTATACAGGACTCGTTATATGATATAACAAGCTTCTTCCTCTTGCAGCCAGCTGTGGAAACAACCTGGTGAAGCAGTACAACAGAAAACCATGAACTGCTGCGCCCACATCAGCTGTGGCGTCCTTGAGCAGAGACAGATAATCCATAGCAGCTCTGGGGTCTCTGCGCTGAAGCCGAGGCTGACCTCTCACCTTCCCTGACAAAAGAACAGAGAGTTTTCCCGAGGAAGCTGGGTAGAATATCAAAATATTCTTTCAGCGTGGCGCTTGGCTGATCAGCAGTAAAAGCTCTCAGGTAAGAATGTGTGTCTAATGAGAGCCGTCCCTGCAGAAATACAGACTCAACAACAGGCCCGCTCTAACCTAGCCGGATAAATAACCGCGCTACGTCGAACATTTTTTGTTTCCCACACGATGAAGAACTTCATCAGCAGGTTCGACTGTCAGCGTGTCTCAGACTGAAGGAATTCAGCTGTTGACTGCAGATTTTCCTCGCAGCTAACAGCATTAGCGTGCAGACAGAAAGCCTGTGAGGTGGCGGCCTCTCAAAGACTCTCCTCATGAGTTTGTTTTTCTCTCTCAGACATCTGTGTGAATGATGGACACACGGAGAAGAGAATATCACTGAGCACAAATATATTTTTAATGGTTATTTAAGCTGCACTTTAAGATTTATAATGTCTCGAGTATCTCGAAGTATCTCGAAGTATCTTCGAACTGTCAAAATCTGTTTTTAAGGGATTAATTCTTTATTTTTCAACGTGACATCCAGAGAAGGGACATGCAATAAAGCAACACTGGCGTTATTTGATGAACTTGGACCACTAAAGGTCACAAGACATCGCAAAATAAGCAAATTTCCAACATTTTAAGATGTTTTTCTTTTTTAACTTTCAGCATTTTTCCAGTAAAAACTTGTTTCCCTTTGAGAGAAACCTGATCAATGGTGTAAAATCTAACACAATCACATAGGAGACGATGCAGGCAGCAATTAAAACTGCATAGAAAAATCAATGTAAATTCAGCAGCATCAGCAGCAGCAGCTGAGCCCAACCTACAAAGATGTAGACGCAGTTTAATCTGACTCCAGCAAACACATCGCGAAAACACGAATATCAAATTAGATGAATAAAAATCTAATTAGATTAATAAACAACATGAACAATTACGGAAGCCTTCGTTACGTTTCCACGCCGTCGAACAGTAATTCTCAGTCTGTGTGTTATTTATCAGCCGCGCCGACAGCTGAGGGCATAAACAACGTTTGAAATCGAGCTATTCGAGCCGGAGGAGCACGAAATCTGCTCTGACTCGAAGTTCCTCTCAGTCTTACTCGTCCATGTGTTCGCAGAAAGCTTTACATGCCCGCTGAGAAATGGACTTAAGTGCTCACTTGTAAAGTCTTAGTGCCGTCGGTGATGTTTAGGTGGTGGCGGTTTTTATTCATAGCAACAAACTTCCACCTCGCTCCCCCTCCTCTCCCCTCGTTGCCATGTCTTACAGAGGCTCATAAAGTAAAAGCCATAGGGAGAGAGTGTTAGTGTGTGTGTGTGTGTGTGTCTGCATGCAGATGGCTACACTCACTCACTCAACTCACTCAAGTCACTCCAGCCAGTCCTGGAGGCAGTCGGTGTTTACCGAGACAGGCCGTTTAATGAAGTGAGGTCTGTCTCTTCACACTCTAGTTAAAGGAGAGTCTCTCAGTCTGCAGGCCCTGCAGCCTCCCTCTCCACCACCACCACCACCACCACCACCCCCCATCATATCACTCATTAACTACACCGGCTATGCTCGTGCCCTCGAAATGCAGCAGTCTGTGGCAAATGCCTTGCTCAAGGGCAAAACAAATCGCCGCTCCATCTGCGAGCCCAACAGCAGATGTTTAAATTAACATTTCATGCCGTTCACTGTACGGAGCGGGCGAGCGCGAGCGGACTGAATGTCAAGTTTAATAAGCAGAGCAGGAGCAGGAGGAGGAGCGAGGGAAGGTAAGCTGCGTAACTATAGATCTGTAACTGATCGATTCATTTATTACAACCGAGTTAGACAACGAATAAAGACTTTGACTGTTTCCATGACCAGGTTTTCTTTGTTCGGTTGACATAAATGCAGAAAACAACAACGACGACTCAACTTTGACACCAGACGTGCAGGAGAAGACCTAAAAATACTCAATGACAGACATTAAACACACACACTGCCGTGTCAGCCCCCACAGCAGATGGTAACAAGGAGCACGGCCCGACCCAACACCTGACCGAAGGACTGCAGTCTGCAGAAATGTCATTTTCTATATTTCTATAGTTTAGTTTATCATAATTAAATAGTATGTTAATATTTATTCACACAGAGAGTGTGCAGTGTACTTACATTTATGCATATTTTATCTTGTGATATTTCACTTCATCCATTCTTTATCTTACTGTATCTTTCATGTCTGCTGCTTTTCATGCTCAGCTGATTTTCTTTGCACGGTTGACTCTGTGTGTGTGTGTGCGTTAAGCTGCACATGACAAATATAACTGGAAAAAAATGAGCTGACACAACTTCTGAAACCTAAATTACACCCTCGATGGAATTAACCGAAGCCACAGAAACACCGCTTTGTTTAAAATGATAAGAAGTGGGTGTTCGGCTGCAGCGACGTTCACAATGGCTGATCAGAAGAAAAGAAAAATGTAACACCTACAGAAACTCGCAGATAAAAATAAATCCAATTAATTAGAGAGAAAATCCAATAAAAACTCAGTTATTAAGTCGTCTTATTACTGCCCACGCCGTTTGATAAGTGACCCGCTAAGATAAGCCACGCTGTAAGTACAAACTGACCACATGCGGCGACCGCACGGTGTAGCCAAATCTGAAACAAATGAGGAAGTGGCAGAAAAGCTTTTTAAATAAATAAGATGCAGATGGAGAAGGGGGGGTTTTCACACGGCCCTGCATTCCTTCCCCGCCTTCTTCCCAAGCTACTGAGCTATAAGCAGAAACCCTGCGCTCACACACACTGCAGCTCATTAACATGCTCGCGGTGTGGTGTGGTGTTGTGTTGTGTTGCTTTTTCCCCCCGCGGCTAACTTCTTAACACACATCTGGAAGGTATCACGGGAGCATTTATGGGCCCAAATTTGAGCTGTTGTTATATTCGCCTCCCGCAAAGCTGAAGCTGAAGCTGAAGCTGGGAATGACTCAGTGTTTCTGCACAGCGGCGTCACACCTCTCTCGCCGTCTGTCGTTCATTTATTCCATCCACCTCTCTCCACCTCTCTCTTTTCCCTTCATCTGGCTCTGTCTGTGCAAACACTGTCTGCTCTCCACCTTCCTCTCCAGACATTAAAAGATTCTTCCAGAAAAAAAAAAAAAAAAAAGCTTGCACCTCTCTATAAACCGCTTGGCTTTTGAAAAGGGAAACGTTCCACCAAACTTTCAGGAGTCAGAAGTTTGATCAAGTGTTGTAATAAACTTTTTTGGCATGCCCTCTTTTCTACTTCTGCTTCATGTAGTAAATTCCTTCATTACCCAGAATGACTTTCAGGAAAACGGCGTGAACTTGTTGCACTTCAGCTGCTGACAGAGAGAGTGTCGGCCAATTTGAGACGAGTTTAAGAAGTCATGCCCGTTTCTCAGAAATTTCTGGCTAACGTGGCCTCTTCTGTCTAAACCCGGCGCTTACGTCGACTCTTCGAATTGTTAAAACGTTGGCTGCCGTCAAACTGTTTTAGAAATCTGTAGGTGTGACGCAGGAAACATTTTTAGCGTGACCATGCTCTTCTGTTATTTCCTGTTTCCTGCACAACAAAAATGACATATTTCGCACTTGGTACACTCAATTACACTAAAGTGCATTTCCTCAGGAAGTTACTATAGCAAATGAGGACCGATCGAAGTTGATGTTTTCAGTTCTTCAGAAAGCAGCTTAATTATTCGTGGACATGCACGGGTTGTTTTGTGCAAACGTCATATTGAAATTATACTGTGCACGGCGTGACACCTGATGACTTAAAGTTTTTTAATACACCAGATAAAAACAAGAAAAAAAGCCTAGGATCTTCTTTGCAGTTGTAATTTTGAACCTACAAACTTCAGTCAACGCTTGTATATCTGCTAAAGTTTGATCTGACAGCCGTCTCTCGTTCGACTGCTCTTAACTCGAGTGCCATGGAGGACTCGCTGACGTTTCCTGCTGCAGCTTCTCTTTTTGAACTTTCTTTCCGTCTGATTTTTGTGATTCTGAACCGGTTTACTGACGTTTGACTTTTTTTAAACGAGCTTCTTCCTCACCAGCAGACTGATTAACCTGCCCGACTGTTGCGTGGTACATCAGGAGGACTTCTTCAAACGGAAGCAACTTTGTTTCCATCCCATATGAAGAATGCAAAAAGAGGAGGTTTGGTCTGGTCCATGTATCTGAATCACATCACATCTGAAAAGAGTCGATCGTCGGGCACAACACGGCCCAGAATATTCAGAGCGTAGACACATTGTCCCTTCAAAACAATGGCCTTCCTCTCTATGCTGTGCTCAGATTTACCCTGAAACAAGTAGAGCCCACACACGCACACTCGCCCTTTTTTCAAATATGAGGACGTAACCTTGATTTACATTAATTCTCTGGAGACACAGAACCTCGACCACAGCCATTACACGTCTCAGCCCAAACCAAAAGTCTTAACCCTGAAATTTAATGCTTTACAGGTTTTTTGTCTCCAGTTGGGAGGCAAGTCCTGCAAATGTGACCCTGTAAGCAGATTTATGTCCCCACAATGTGAGTAACACAAGTCAACACACACACACACACACACACGGGCTACAATGTTCAGATTTTGTAGTACAGTGTGTGTTTTTAGCGCCGATAAACTCAGTCTGACCAGCCGTTCTCGCTCTGCTGGGAGGCTACAGATGGCACATGTACGTGTGTTACATCCGAGTGTGTGAGCACAAAACACACTACGATGCCACCTGCCATCACACACCACACACACACACACACACCAGTCCAACCCTCCCTGTTTCTCACCTCCTCCGTGTTCACCAAAAAAATCGACATCATCTTCCTCTCACTGTCTCACTCGCTCGCAGACTCGAGCGCTCACTGCAGCTCATCATCGCCTCACGAAAAATACTCTTAGTCAGTTTCCTGCGCACACACACACACACACACACACACACACACACACACACACACACACACATTTGCAGATATACTCACAGTATTCGCAGCACATCCACATGTGCACCGGTATACATGTGAGGAGCTTCATTCTTAAGACCCCCTGAATGCGGCGCAGCTCCTTTTCATTCTCTATAGGAGGCAAGTGAACTTCTCTGCAAGGGATTACGAGATAGAAGGCAGTGTGGAGGTTTGCTAAGGACCTCTTTTTTGTGGCGCCATGATTTCAGGTGCAAACGAACACAAAGTCACGAAAATGAAAGGAGAAACCGGCAGGACTCCGACACCATGTCCTGGCCCGGAGGCCGGTCAGCGTGTGAAGGACTCATCTTGTCTCTGAATCGACTGCGAGAGGACTCGAGATTTCATTGAGTGGTTTTATTTGTTAACAACATTTACTGTGATTGGATTGAAACAGCGTCCCAAGGAAAGCACGCACTGTCTGGTCTTGGTCTTGGCGTGCCTTTGTCTTGGTCTTGACTTGGTATGAACCCTGAAAGTCTCGGTCTTGTCTCGGTCTCACTACACTACACTCCGGTCTCTGTTATGACTCGTGCTCGGTTTAGATGAACACTCGTGTGGTTGCGTTTAGGCAAAACACATTGTGTAGCTCTAAGTCACTTTAATGTGTTTTTCCCGTAACCTTAACCCTTAAATGCTGAGAATGTCTGAAATAACCATAAAGGAGCTCGGGTTTGGGGATAGGACGACTGTTTCAATGGTTTGTCTCCAGTGACAGACTTGTTCAGCTGCACAGTGGGCCTCCACACAACTTAACCACAGAATTAATCAGAGGAAATGAGAGAAACTACGGAAGGTGTCTGTGAGACTCTATCTGATTTGTTTTTTCCTGCCGTAACATATCGGATCTTGCAGATCAGTGAGACGTAAGCGTAATTTCAAGGAGACGTCGTTGGGTTGTGAGTGGAGTCTACACGGAGACAAGAAGAAGCCAGAATTGGTGCCCTGTAAATTTTGCAGTTTCAGTGGTTCCTCACCGTAACCCAGTTCCTACTCTCACTCTCACCTAAATCTAAGTCAACCCGTAACCCTAAAAACCAAACCCTAACCCTAAAATAGACTCTCAGCATCAAAATAAAAGACCTTCACAAGATGCACACACACACACACCTAGAAATACTTCCGTTCGTGCCACCCACCCACGAACATCTAATTTTATGACCACAACTGTAATAAAAAAATAAACACACGTTTCATAACAAAGAAAACAGTGAACAGATCCCAAAAATTGAGAAAATGCATCAGGAAAATCCTATTAAAAAGGAGTGTGATCTCACACACACACACACACACACACACACACACACACACACACACACACACACACAGATAAACTACCCCAAAAGAAAAATAAATTGGGCCAAGCAGCCAAAGTATGAATATCCTCATCCTTCACCTCGGCCGTGCAGATACAAAGCCACGGCAGCACAATTCTGCTGGGAAATTAAAACGGAGACGTGGAGGAGGTGGAATTTGTTCTCATTTAGGAAGCCTTAATCTGACAGAGAAGGAATGAGAGAACGCCCCCCTCTTCCCTCCTCTCTCTCAGACAGACTGTTTAGGGACCCCGAAGGATGAAATGAGATTTGGTGAAAACTCAACGGGGTTTTAATATGAAGAAGTTCAAAAGAAAGAAAGTCAAAGTCGACGTTTTTTTTTTTGGGAGGCGAGGAGTTTCTCCCGGGGTCAAAGAGTTGCAACTCTGTGTCTCAGCGAAGTGAGCTAGTCACATCCGGAGTAACTTCAGACTTCAACAAACAGCAGAAGGGCGTTTCTGAGACGACGTCTCCGTCTGTACCTGAGAGATTTGGGAGGAAAAAGGCCTTTTGTCAACCGACACTCAATCCACACCTCTCTAAAGTGAGTTCAGGCCAAAGCAATAAACACCGTGTCACTTCCACTGCTCTTTGACATGTTAGCCTCTCGACAAGTTCATCAGCATGCACGGCGGAGAGGCCCGGTTGGCTGGCTGACGATATATATATTCACCTCTCCGGGTCCCAAAACATGTGACATTAATTAGCCGGCTCTGTTCAGGGATCACACTCGGTTTGGTGACGAGAGAGTGTGATCTGACAGCAGACAGAAAGATGAAGAGCAAACAGTGAAACTTCATTTATTAAACTGAAGAGCCTGCCGGTGTCACGACTGAACGAGGACGTTTAACAGAGGATGAACACTTTGCTGAATTCGTTTTTCAGCCACACAAACCGCAGGATGACTCATTCTGAAACACCGGGTTTCTACGGTGGCCCAGAACAGACAAACACTGACTCTACACAGCTGTTTGTTTCTCCTTTACCCCGGGAAGGTGAGGTGATGTGAGGTGAGCAGCTATTACAGCACTGGATGCAACTAAATTCTACACACTGGACCTTTAACTGTGACTGTGCATGCAAAAACTACAGTATTACATCAATATTATGTTATAAATCCATGTTTTTTTTCCATTTGTAGGGGTTTTTACTTTATATCTGGTGCAACATTCACAGAGAAATATACTTTTTACCTCCGTCTTCATCTAACAGCTGTAGTTACTAATAACTTTAATAGACAGAAAACATGATAAACTCATGTAATGTAGCTGGAAACAGCCTCACGAGGATAAGCTCATACAATAAAACACAGAGTACATCATCCGACTCCACGAAGGGAACAATGTGTTAATACTGTCCACGTTTAGGATCGAGCCACCACCACAGAAACCTTAAAAATCACTCATCACTATGTGTGCACTCTCCTTCGGCGTTGGCCTAAAACACCAGAGCAATCATGTTCCAGCGACACGCTGATGATTTTCCTCTCAGCACTTGACTAACACACCCATTTCCTTAAAACCCGTCGTTTCCTTCAGTCAGCAGTCTGATTCAAAATAACTCACGAGCTCCCGACGCAGATAAACAATGAGTCACTGCAGCGTTCGCTGTACTCCTAAAACACGCAGCACACTCTATGTTTTCAAAATAAAAGCCCGCAGGTCAGGTCTTTTTGGGTCGTTATTCATGTCTGTTGCATCCATGTAAATATTTCTTCATTTGTAGCATCATATATGCATATCTGTGTGTGTGTGTGTGTGTGTGTGCGTGCCTCCCACACACTTTAATCTGTTTATCTGCCCACTTCATGAATGTGTGTATCTTCTACCTACACGCCTCAATGGGAGGTCGCCCCGGGGCGTTCCGACACAGACAGATATTCCTCTACAAGCCGCCAAAGACTTTATTGTCCGCGCTGCTGGTGAGCAGCTATTTAGGCTCGAACGGGGGGCGCGTTTCCCCCGTCGCGCATATTTACAAGGACAAAGCCTCCCAGGGCGCTCATCCTCTCAGGAGAAGGTCAAAGCACAGTTTGACCCACTGCCTCTGACCTCTGACCTCTGTATCCCAACGCTGACCTGTCCCAAGCGTGACATTGAGTTTTCACGGGCCTTTTAAGTTCACAAGGAGGCGGATGAATGAAGTCAGACTTTATATTTAGGGGGAGATATTTGAGTGTCTTCTTAATTCAGAAACATGTAGGTCATTTGAATTTTTTAGAAAGAAGTGGGTCAGGGCTGGTCTCTTGTACCTATTTATCGTACAAACCTCTAAAGGAGGCGAAGACGTGTTGAATATTCAGGCGCTTCAGTCACTTTAAAGTTCACGTGAGGTCATTTGAACATTTCCGAGCCAATTGGACGAGTTCTTCTGGACCCTGAAGTGAAAGCTGCTCTAGCTGGACACATTAAACAAGAAAGCCACGTTTGGATTACATCACCAGCGTCACTTTAGTGTCATCTGTCATCGACTGCATAAAAAATACAGAGCGTGGTAGGAGCGTTTCCTGGACTCTGTCTGAGTTTGTTTTATACATGCACACAAAGAAATCACAAGAAAAACTCCAAGGCGCTCCGTTTTAAACAATAAAAATGCCTTTATAGTCACGGCATGCTCGAGTTAGACCAAAAAAACAAATTCTGACGTGTTTCGGCATCAAACATTTTGCCAGGGAGTCGGCGAAGGCGAGGAATTGCGGGCGTGGCGTAACAATAAAGGCATTTTAACAGCGCCTTGGTGTTTTCTTGTGATTTTTTGGATTTAAATATGTTGTGCTTAAATAACAGCCAATGGGAGCCGCGCGCAGGAATAGCACAAAACAAAAACAAAGCTTCGTCGTCACTGTGAAACCAAACTGTTTACTCGGATAGATGTCCCTCTATCGTGCCTGCGTGAGTGTGTATTTTGCTTTGGGAACATCTGGAGTGTATCAGCGAGAGCATCCTATAAATCCTGGTATTTCAGCTGTGGGTGTGTGTGACGTCGCTCACTGCGTCCTCCCTCCCTCCTTTCTCCCCCTGCCAAACTCTCCTCCTCGTTAATCTGCTCGTTAAGGATCGAACATGTGTGAAAAGACGAGAGCGCGCTCGTTTATGTGCTCACCCTCAATACGTCTGATCAGGCGTGAGTGTGTGTGAGTGCATTTTCTGTGCATGTACATGGAGTGTGTGAGCTGATTCATATGGAGCGAGTGTGTGTGTCTCTAATTGTTTGGAACAGCCAAACCAAACAATGTACAGTTGCATAAGAGAAACAATAGCAGGATCCAGATCACCCTTCCTTCCATTAGACAAATATTTGCTGCTGAGAGACGAGAGTCTGCTGCCAACGCTGGCGTGTTATTCTTACTCTCATCTATAAATGGGGGAAACAATTTATTGACAGATGAACTCTTAACTTTGTAACACTGATTTCTGGCAACAAGCAGAGATTACGGATGTGTTTTTACAGTGTGATCAAACCTGCATGATCTGGTTTGGGTTCCCAAACTTCTCAGCCCCGCGACCCCCAAAACAGGATCAGTGATCTGACTTATCCGCCTCTTCGTTCGCTCTTGTAGACCATTCTAACTTAAACTTTCCAACTCGTACATGATTTAAATACAAACTGGGCGACGTTGGTGATAAACAGTCCCATTTATGCTTCAAAAATCACAAATGTGGCGTTCGCTCATGATGATTATCCTGCTGAACTGAAACATCGTAGTATGATATATTCTTATACTCTGCAACAGTCCAATGGAAGAGTCTCATTAGCTTTGTCTACAATAACACGTCATCCCTGCAGTATTTATATCTTTCTGCTGATAACGTGGTTCAGCGCTGAAATGGTAACCAACGGTAGAATCTGCTCAGTCAGCATTCAGTGTGTATTTTTTATTATTATTAAAACACAGTCAGGAGTTCAGGTCGCACGCAGCAAGAAAAAGAAGTTCGCCGCCGTTCCTCCAACTCGCGGAGGAAGAGACAAAGAGCATATGGCCGACAGAGGGAGAGGGGAAAAACATGACGAGTGCACATGGAGTTCAGCGTGAGGAGAGAAAGTGATGGTGCACAGTGACAGAACAGCCTGAGGGTGGAGGAGGAGGAGGAGGAGGAGAAGACACAGTGAGAGGTCTGTCACTGAGGTCAGGATCAGACTGACCATGCCAACCAGCCCCGGAGCTCTCTGTCTGCTCTCCTCTTTCCACCCGCTCTCTCCTGTTCATCATCTCTTCTTTCCACTTTGCTCCACTGGTCATCAGCTCCTTCTTATTCCTCCTCCTGATCTACACCTCGGTGAGAATCGTCACAAAATGACCACTTACGTCCTCTGTTTGAGGACTGAGAGCCCATTGCACCATGGGGGATGTAGTGAGTTTGGAGTATTGAAATGTTCAGACTGGTTATAGTTTGAATTTGTGCAATCACCGTGGACCTAAAATAAGTTAAAAAAAGGGAAAAATCTGACCGTTCAAGTCAAGGCTTTATTTTCAGTTTGAACCCATAAGCACGTTTGCCAGAGCTTTACAGGACGGGACGATTTCTCAGACTACAAACAGGAAAACAAAACAAATATCCATCTTTCATTGACCCAATTTCTTGCAGCTCTTTTGTACATCAAAGTAACAAACACAAGAACAAACAACCAAATTATTTTTTTATTTTTTTTGGGGGGGGGGAAAGGCTCACACGCCTCAAATTTCCTTGGAAAGGAGCCACGGGCTAACCATCCTGTGACAGCAGCACATTTAGCTTTCCTGTTTTGTGTGGCTGCTGTGGAACTGAAAAATACAACCATCTGGAGGGTGACGCTTTTATTTTCTTAAAAAAAAAAAGCCTGACAGAGTCAGACTGAATGCTGAGCACGGCGAAGATTCAACAGAATATTTGTGATGTGGTGGATTATTTTAGTGCTGCGGCACAAACATGAGACCGAGGTCATCAAGAATGTGCTGAGGGTTAAAGTTTATCCATCTGTGCAGATCCGCACATCTGGATTCAACGATACGTCCGTCGATCTCTTCGAGTCGTCCACAAATTGATTAAATCATCCATTTATTCAATTTATCCATCCTGCCACTCTTTCATCATCGTCCAACAATCAATCCATCATCCATCCAACAATCCCCCATCCAGACATCAGCTGATTAATTCATCTGTCCCACCGTAGCTCCGTCTATCCCCCAACAATCCATCCATCATCCATCCTCGGAGCCATCCATCCATTAATCTTTCCATTTATCGTCCAGAAGTTCATTCATCCATTGTCCAGCAGAAACTCAATCCACCGTTCGATACATCCATTCATCCTTCCATCCACGGCCCGATGATCGATTTCAACCTTCGTCCAGAAATCCATTCAATCACCCACCAAACTATCCGTTCACCAGCCGACCCATCCATCCATCCATCTTTTCATACCTTAACCGACACGCTGTGTATTTCAAAACACCATAAAAAGATCAACTTTGAAGCCGAATCTACCACCACTGTATGAATAACACAGCCCCCACACGCAGACACAGAGATGCCCTCCAAACATGAGTTTCCATTCATGTGACAGCCAAGGCTGTGGGATGTCAGTCCTGTGACTGTGCCTCCACTTGAAGAACAACTGGAATAATCATGGAGCGCTTTGCCTCGGGACATGCAGGTCCTTTCCATCACACTGTGGAGGAATTTATAGCATCTCTCCCACCGTCTCTCTCTTGTTCTTTCTCTCACCCCATGAGCTGTTATTTATCATCACGGGACGGGCAAGACGTTGTGATGAAGTGCTGTAATTAACTTATTTTCCCCCAACTTGCCCCGTTTCACTTCGGAGTGGTCTGAACTTTTAAACTTATCAGGTCCAAACTCTAAACCCGACATCCACGATGATGAACTACTGAATCAGTGTTGGGTTTCTCTGTAGATGACAGCTGAAACATCAGATTTTAGCTATAAAACTTGTTCTTGGTGGAGTATAAACCATCAGTTGTTTCTGTAAGGTGTTGGTCCACCAGTGCCAGTGCTCCAAATTCTACAAATCCATGGATCTTTGAAGGGATGAACACATTCTTACAAAAGATATTCACTCATTTGACTCAAATCTCCCACTGGTGTTGAGATCTGGTGGCCGTAACATATGATTCAACTCATTTTCACAGCCTTAAAAACATGCAGTGACCCCCTTGTAACCAGTGCGAACCCATAAATTCATGACGCGACATCGAAAGCGTGCTCGTACAGTGGCGTTTCCAATTAAAGTTCCCCGGTCTGTGTCGGTGTTAGTCTCTCCGTGGCCCCGTGAACTGCACAAGAATGAGCGCGGAGAGAATCTGCAGAGCATGCACACTGTAGCTGTGTTTGCACCACAGAGCCGCACATGAAGCATACTGTAAGTGACAGAAAAGTTTGTGCGCGAGTGTGTCTTATGTCTGCGAGTGTTTGCGTATGTGTGAGGTGCAGGCTGAGCCAGCACAGCCTCATGTAGGAGGAAACAGTTCAGCCAACTCCTAAAAAGATGTCCCAAATTATCCTCCCCGCCGACGCATGTTCCTTACCCATGCCTCTCTCTGCTCTATTTTACCGACGCTCCGCGGGGATTTGCTTTGTCGGCCGCGCTATTTCAGACGTGGACGTGAGACAAGACTTGTTCTGGTGCCGCTCCAGATTGGCTCACGGAGGCTGAGTCGATTGGATCTTAGCACGTCTGAACAAAAAAAAGTGTTACTGGTTTCTCGTCTACGCCAACGTCTGTTCGCCGAGCGCAGACTGTGTCACTCGAGAGTTTGTCGAAGTAAAAGGTTGTGTTGTTGGAATTATCACCCAGACTTGAACCAATTTTTTGTCCCAGCGAGCAAAATGTGGGATTACGTCTCAGTTTAAATATAATTGTTTCTGTTGTGACTGTTTCCAAAATGGTGCAGCGTCTATTTTTGGAGGAAAACTCCCACAAAGTTTCAGTTTCCTCCTCCATGAATCACGCTGCCAGAAAACATTTCCCCGCCTGGCAAATATGTATTTTTAAAAGCGCTGTAATTAAGGCTCATAATTACAAACCCCGGGTCACGAGGGTGCACGGGGAAGATATGTGTCGGAAATGTAGCTGGAGGACGGCAGCGGATGAGGCTCCTTTGTTTGGCCGCTTAGCTGCAGACTTGTTTCGCAGCACTGGAACATGTTTTGTTCCATTTTTGGTCCAGTAATTTAATTACGGGGACCGGCAGGAACGGGCGAGCGGCGACAGGCAGATCTGATGAAAGGGAGGAGCGGAGTGTCAGTCCAACAATAAATCTAAATCAGGAGAGTGTGTTTGAATTAAGACTGCGGGAGGGCAGAGTGCTATTGAAACCTGCCCCGTGACCTAAATGTCACTCGGTTGATTTCCCTGCAGAATATTCAAAGTCCATCTGGGAAATTCACTAAGCCTCGACAAGCTCATTTACTATGAGCGTTACTGGATAAGAGCAAAGCTTCATAAATCTTTAGAATTGCATTTTATGTCGAGCTGAGACGCGTTAAACTCCTGATCATCAACGTCACTCGTCGGGCAAGAGAAGAAGAAACGTGTCGAACATTCGGTTTCAGCGTTTGATGAGGACTTGCTGCTTCTCTTCTGATTGTAATTTGAATTCAATTTGACATTTTTTATGAATTAACCAAAGATTAGACTATGAAAAACAATTATCAGAGCTGCAGTTGCATTACTAAGAGTTGACCTAAAGTCTTGAGTTGGCTGGACGTTAGATTTAACTTTGCTTCCTCACAAAAATGTCTTTAGCTAACGATTATTTTTATTCTAAATTAATATGCTGATTACTTCTCTTGATTGGCTGATGTCAAACAAAATGTCCAAAAGCCAGAGATGTTTGTTTATAACCTCACGCTTACGACGCTGAAACCAGAGAATGCTGGACGTTAATTCCTGAGGAACAAGTTCCCATTGCTGTCATTCCTCTCGGCAGAGGCTTCTGAGGTCAAGGGTCAGATCTGGAACTGATCTGATCTCGCTCCCTCGCTGATGGACGGATCCTGGCTGCTCCACGTGTGAAGCCGCCTACCAGCAGAGCTCAACGCACAAACTTTAAATTCATGTTATATCCTGTGTCTGCTTCCAATCACAGCCTCGTTGACTTGACTGACGTTGAAACTCTCAAACATCATCTCAGGAAATTTTTTAAGTGGGACCGCGGTCTCGCCAAAAAGGCTTAAAGCCCGGCTCAATGGGCATATTTCGAACATTTGACTCGTTCCCAAAAACAACACCGCTCCTGCCAAGAGAGAGCTACGAAGCTACACCCCTTCATCATCCAACATAAACTCACAGAAACAAATAATGAAACCGATCGAGGGCCCCTTAACAAAACAGCCAAACGACACGTTAAGGTGGCTGCAGGGTGGCCCGGCCCACACGTTTGAATCCTGCAGCGGTGAATGCGTCTCAGTGTTAATGTGGAAATGTTCAGCCAAAGTCAGCAGTCCCGTCTCATAGAAGAAGAGGCTGGACACCAGAGGGGCCTCTTCCAGAAAACCTTCCTGCTCTCTCATTGGATGAGAACATATCACTAACATGTTCAGCACACGATGAAACTGCAATATGTTACTTTACAACTGCACATTAAACCAAGGAAAAGTCATTTAAGCACACAGTAATACTCTGTTGGTGGTGCACACCACTGTCTCAACCTTTGTCACCAAGATTTACAACATTTCATTAAGTGCTTAAACAGCATTATTACATACGTGCACCTCTCCTGAGTGTTAGCGAACACAGCTAAAGGTGCGTAATCTGGCGCAGGAGACACACAACACCGGCTATCTGTCCCGAGTGTTAATGGTTTATTAGTCCCTCGGTGGTAAAACATGATCCAATTGTAGTGGAGGACCCCCGTCTGTGAGACAGCGCCAGGACAGCCCGGTCATGATTTACACAGGAGCCGCCTTTATGGGGGGCTTTAAAAAAAAACAGGCTTATTTATGGAAGAGAGCAACACATGGGCTGTTACGTGGATGCACACAATGAGTGTGTGTCTCTAGGTCAAAGAGAGGGTGTGTGTGTGTGTGTGTTTGTAGGGTAATGCTCAGGAAAGCACCTTCACACACACACACACGTGGTGCATGTCTTAAAGCTTCGTCTGGTCAGCACAGAGGCGTGTCAGCCAGCGATGACGCTGACGGGAAACGAAGCCGCGTTAATGTTTAATCTGTGACGGTCCTCAGTCGATCCGTCTCTGAGACGAGTTCAATCTGGGGCAGCTGGTTGTAGATCTGGGTTGCAGAACGTCCTCATGGGTCTACATCAAGGTCCAGCTGCCCCAGATTTAACTCCTCTCTAATTAATCTAATAATAACTAATCAATAAATCACAAACACAGAAAAACAGCCTGCGTTGGTGTCATCAAAAGCCACATTTACTGTCACGGAAGACAAAGAAAAGCAGCTGGATTTGAAGAGTTTGTGTCAATAATGTCAATTGTGTATAAAGTAATCGATTAACCGACTTTTCATTGAGGCTGCAAACAAAAAATAAAAAGTTGGATGAACACGTTCAAGGTGAGAAAGCAGCTTTAGACAAAACCATCAGCTGCTGTTTGTGTGTCTTTGTCAGCGTCCTCAAACTTGACGGCAGCAGCACTTCACTTCACTTTGTAAAATGAGATTAAACCCTCGCGGTTCTGATTCTGCAAACGAAAAACAAACAGAGATCCAGACGAACCCGATTCATCCTCCAAACACAAACACCCAAACTCTGCCTCCAAATGAAAAGCAAACACCGCTGCTTGATTCCTGCGTCGAGCAAACTGAAGTCCTGCTCTCAGAGCGGAGTCACGTGACCCTCCCCTCCTTATCAAGTATGAATTACAAAACCAATCAAACCCAATTTCCTTTCAAGTAATTGCCAGTAGCCTCAATGCCATATCTCATCCCTGTACCCCCCCTCTCTATAAATCTCCCTGGAAGCAGATGCACTAACTCCTTGGCCAATAGGTGGCAGAGTTTCACGCTGTATCCAGGCAGGATTGAGGAGGGTGGGAGAAGGAGGGGAGAGAGAGGGAGGGAGGGAGAAGAGTGAACTCTTACTTGCAGTCTCTGTCCTCCAGATCAAAATGCGGATTGAAGTTGATGAGGATCTTCTGACCGGGCTCAGGTGCTGTGATCACCCACACGCACTGCTGGGAGGGCGGGTAGGCTCCAGGATAGCCCGGGGAGGTCAGGTAGTCCGCGACGTGTATCTCTATACTCCCCCCGCATTTATCTGAGAGAAAAGGAGAGAGAGGGGGGAGAAAGTTGGTCAGTTAGTGCAGAGAGGACTTGACTTTCTGGGCACGGTTTTAAAGATTAAAGTGCATCAGCTGGTGTGAGAGTGAGGACAGTAAAAACCTCCAGCTGGAGATGATCATAAATCCAAATATCCACCAGTGGAGTTCTGATTTCTGCGCCAAGCCTCCATCCACACATTCCAACTATAAATTCACATGCTGGGAAATTCACCCAGCCACAGAAAAAACCTGAGAAATCTCCCCGATCACATTTTTTTTTCTTTGTTTTTGTTTTTTAAGAGACAAAGTGGTGCCAAAAGGTCCGATTACGCCTCTGGATGCGAGGTGAGCTGGCGGCTGCCTCCCCTGCAAACAGGCGTGAAGATTACATTTAATTTTCTCAATTAAAAAAATGGAAGAAATCGCTCGTGGCGTGGATCAAGCTCCACGCGTAAAAGCTCCAAAAAAGAGGCGCCACAAAGCTGAAGTGTGTGTCATATTCATATTATAATGAGGGAATCTTCACATGGGGATAAATCATCAGTGTATAGTCTCATAAGAGACTTCTCGCACATTTTGTGGCTGCTAATGTTTCCACAATAATCCAGTTTTGCTGTGATTTGCGTGATATTCTGAATTCTTTTCATCTAAAACATGATTCGCATGCTCTAAGTTGACCCCCCCTGCAGACGAGCTCTCCGAGCCGAGGCAATAACAGGTGAGAGGCAACAATGGTGCAAAATGGATCAATGCTGAGCCAGGCTGCCTGTTGTCAAGCCACAAGCAGTCCAAACACCTACCAGTCTGAGTCAACGAGGAAACCGAGATGACTTGGGTGAAAAGGAACAATAGCAATCCACTAGGCATCCTGAGACTGCGAGACACAGACATGCCGGGAAAGAAAAATACAAACGGGAGGAAGAAGAAACGTCCGCGGGTGGGTTAGGATCCCAAAAAGAAACGGAGCGTAAAGGATCTCAAAGTAAGAGATGTGCTTGTTGTAGGGTCCCCAGCATCCCTGCGAGCCTCAGCAGCACCGGATCCCCGCGTCTGTCAGGGAACAACTTGCCATCTCCTGGAAGAAGAAAATAATCCAAACGCAGGAAAATCAGAGAAAATATCCGTTCGCCAAAAAAAACAAAAAGCTGTGCGCTCCCTCGATTCTGACCGAACCTCACACTTCTGGTACCAAGCAGGAGAGGAGAGGTGGACGTACTTCCCAAGTGGAGGGTTTAAACCGAGAGGGATCAGTTGTTAACCGGCGCTCGGCGCGCTGCTCTCCAGATCTTCACTCCTTATTTCAGTCCGTCTCTCTCTCCCTCTCTGTCTGTCTCTCCGCCTCTCTCCGGTCTCAGCGGCTGTCTGACCGCCACAGCAGAAATGTCAGAAATACGAGGCGAGCCGCGAAAGTAGCAGCGGAATTTTCACTCCACCCCCCTCCTGTCCAAAAAGAAAGAAAAAAATCCCTGCTGCTTCTCCAGACGCCGCTTGCGCGCAAAAACCAGCAGCGACCCGACCGTTACGAGGGGCCGGAGCACAACTGACTGACACCGGTGCGCCCTCTGTGCGCTCCCGACGCATACGAGCAGCAGCAGCGAGAGAGAGGGAGAGAGAGAGAGGGAGGACTGCGCACGCAAACTCCGGCTGGCATGTGAGTCTGGTACAAGGTGTGGGCAGTGTTCACCAACCAACCAGGCAGGCGCGAGTCCACACATCTGATCTCCGTTAAACCGAGGAGCGGAGGAGACGAGGGAAGATGTATGGTGCCTTTCTTTGGTGACCTACATCTGATGGCTTGTCCCACTGACCGAATATGGCGCAACAGTCGGTGTGCGCGGTGGAAACGAGGAGAAAGAGGCAAAATACTGAGACTTGGATGCACGTTTTTTAGATTTAAATGCGTCATTTCAGGTTTTTGTGTCGTTTTTTTCAACGAATCAGAAAAATAACTTAAATTTTTATAGATTTAGAGACATGTGTTCTGAAAGGAAGGATCACTGATGAAGGTTATCTTTAAATTCACATCATAAGACTAAAAATGGTCAGAAAAGGAAGAAAGTCATTGATTATGTGACAGAAAACTGTTTCTCAGTCACCCAGAACTCTTTTGTTCCATTTGTCAGCCACTGTTTTACCTTCAGGAGCATTTCATGTGCTTAATCCCTAAACTACACGCTGTCAGACGCTGATTTACAGCCACACTTTAATGTTTAGTGCATTACAGGAGTTCCTAAACCTGCCACATCAAGCGCTAGTGCCAATTATTCCCTACATTTCCCAGAATACCTTTCAGCAAAGCCCCCCACCAGAGAGCAAGCCTGGACCTGTAACACACTGCTGTGTTGTTTTCTATGTGAGGAAAGCAATATTGATGTGATGAAAAGTTACACAACGTGTGTGTTCACAGCGGTGCATTCAGGGTCGGTCGGGGCTCACGTAGCTGGAGAAAGAAAGGATTCTGACTGGACTTTGGTGTGAGACGTTCTGCTCTGATGACTGGACCTCATTCAGGCGGTTTGTGCCGTGGATCGCTGCGAGTCATTTCCTGATGAGAAACTCGACTAAAACCGAATGAATGACGATGAATCGTGATGAATAAAAACCTCAAAGCGACCTCGCGTCACAATCGCAAGACGCCAGCAGCCAGGAGAGCGTTGGACTTTGTGTCAGATCAAAAATAAATTAAGAAATGATCAAACTGATGAATAAAATGAGAAAACTTTAATAATCTGAACGTTTCTGCGGCTTGTCAGACAAAGTTGTGTGTGGAATCTGGAGCCCTGACCTCAGTACTTCCTGTCTGTGGTAAAAACAGCAGAGGACTGCGTCTGCTCGGTGTTCATCAGGTCATCACACCTGTTCAGCACCTTTCCAGGCTACATAAAGATAAATATGTGATTATCAGACACTTAAAAAGCCGCTAATGGCTCGCCACACGCTGTAATAATGCAGTGTGACTCATTACGGTAACTGCAAGCTTTAAGAAAACAGCCAACAGGAGCTGTTCGTGTCTCCCATGTTTGTCAGTGTTGCCGTCCTCGCCGAGGATCCGCTGTCTGCGCTTTAATGTCTTCAGCAGTTGTTCGGATTAAGGCCGACGTCTGGGGAGAAGTTTTAACCAAGAAAGTAACAACAGTGGTGAGTTGTCTTCAAGTTAGGCCGAATAAAGGTCGAGTATACGAAAATATCTTGGCAGAAAGATACGAGCCCACCAACGAGAACCCGGCATCTCGAGATTTGGTGATTTGCTGTTTGAATTTTGGGGATTAACTGAAGGTTTAAAGTCCCATTGTGCCACTCTTCTACCATAAATAATCTATTTCAAATCATGTTGATGTTACACTGACTTGTAATCAGGTGAATGGAGTCTTTGTCATTTCACACACGACCAACTATTTGACTGATTCTGGTGAAACTGGATCATATTTTATGGAGAACATGTTTCTGGTTTTCTCTCTGATGTCCTCTGGCTGCTCTCTGATTTACAGAGTTTATGATGGACAGTGAAGTAAACTGCTGCCGGGCTGCCCAGACTGTGAGCTCAGGGCACCGGAGGAGTGTGAGTGTTTGCAACACAGGCGTTTGGACCACCGGGAAGTGGAGCCGGTGTCGTGCCACAGCTGGAACTGGGCAACCGGGCTCAGCAGCTTCCATGGACAGAATGACGGAAAGACAGAGAGGATGCTGACGGAGGAGGAGAGAAGGAGAGAGTGAATCGGACTTTTAGTGGAGTGTCAGAGTGAATTAATTAGTGTGTGTTTAATGTTAGCAGTGTAGTGAGGGTGTAGTAGCGTGCAGACTGAGCGGACAGATATTGTGAAAGAATGGAGATAGCTATTTTTGTATTATGTCGCAATACCGGGAAAAAAATTATTGTTTTTTTGTCAACTCGGGAAAATTCCTGAGTCATTACTGTATGACCTGACCATCAGGATAACGTCTGTATGACTGCTTAGCATATTTCCATGCTTGCTCACACTGTTATTCATGGACGGTGCACTCATGGCGGTCTAAACGCTGGATACAGGCGGAAGGTAAGGGATCACCGGCAATGTGGAAATGGCAGCTGCCGGAGCTGAAGCAGCTGTGGTGAGCACCACAACGTACAAATGTAAGTTGTAAATATGTTTTATTTTTACATTTTGGCAGTCAAATGTTGGCGCCAATGCTCCATGTCATGTTTTTCTTGTCGTCTGTTGCAAACTCGTTAATTTGTCGTCGATGGAACGGCGTGATTTATAGGAATGGTCCCGTTAGCTTAGCTTAGCACAAAGACTGGTAGCAGAGGGAAACTGCTAGCATCGCTTCATCTGAGACAGAATCACGTCCAACAACGTCACACCAAGCGATGGCGGCTGTTTCTGTAAAAATAAAGACAAAAAAAGTAAAGAGGGAAGAAGAAGAAATGCAACAACAGAAGAAGAATCGATGAAAGGAGCAGGAACAGGAGGAGTAGCTAACCGACAGGCAGCAGCTGGTCTATAAAAGTTAAGACCACTGGAATCTTTCAGGCAGACATCAACAAGAACGTCCAACAACACACGGAGCCACGACGTAAGAAAACCTCAAGCTGCTCCTCTCTGATTCCTGCTGTTATTACATTCACATCGATCTGCTTACACGTAATCACACAAATAAAAAGGATCCCATAAAATCAGAACCCGTCACGCTCGGAGGAAAGACAAACATGACGTGCGCGCGAACGAGGAGAGGATGCCGGAGTGGAAGCGAGAGTGATCGAGCGACATGAAAACTCAGCAGGTCTGGCAGACGCTCGACTCATTTCTCGGAAACTGTTGATATTAAAATCCAAAGATCACAACTAATGTTTCCAGTCGGCCTTCGAATCTGATTCTCATTGAGATTTTTCCAGAAATGTTTACTGCGCTCTCGTGTGCGGGAGTGGAGACGATAAAAAACAAACTCTCTGGCAGCAGAACACACGAACAACGCTGCCAAGCGTGACGGAAATAGCATCAGTGGCAAAGTACATGTTAGTGACGCAACATCTGAAGCGAGAGCAGAACTCGGCGTGTGTTTGTGTCTGACAATAGAGCCTTTGGTGACAGGTTTCTTTTGTATCGGCTGATATTTTGTGCAAATATTCATATTCTTGATGTTTTTTATGCAAAGTGCTTCCAAGTATTCAGAGCCATTAATCAGGGTTTAATAAAAAAAAGGCCAATAGCAGCCCAATAAATCACTTTAATGTCTGTTCATGTTCATTAATTATGGGGAGTCTGTTTGCGTTGAGGCGAAACTTTTAGCGTGAGTGAGTGTGAGAGGACGAGGAGCGAGATGGTGTGTGTCGAGCGGCCACGTGTCCGCGCAGCGACGGGAATGTTTTCTTGAAACGGCAGTTTTCTCTCGCTGCATGTGTTTTTCTTTATTTCGATCTTTGTCTCGTATGTTTGAAGGAGTTATTTCACATGTCAGGCCCCGTTTGCTCCCTCGTAGACAATATTAGGCGGCCGTCAGCTGGAGAACTTCCAACGCTCGGCTGAATCACCGAACAAAAGGTGAGAAACTGTGTTAGAAAATATCTCAAAAACAGTCCAAGGTAAAAGCTGGTGTGTGAGAAAAGAAGTCAACTCTGATGATGAATGAGCGTTTCAATAAGAAATATCAAATCAATTAGCTTAAAATCTCAGAATCCAATTAGCGTTTGGCTGCTAATGTTGAGTAAATGCTAAAGATTACAATTTGTAGAAGCCTAATAAATCATTCAGCCGTTTAAACGAATTCACTTCAATTCTGGGTCGACTTCAGATGAATTAACAACCGTGCTGCAATGTTTTATTCTTAAATTAGCAACAAGGTGTTCTCCTGTATTTAGACACACCTGCCACACCGTCATGACGGAGAGGAAACATTGAAATAATTCAATTAAAGCCAGAAAATATTTATGTTGAGCAACATTGGGTATATAACTGAAATAAAATGTTTTGCAGCAGCTATAGATTTTTTTTTTTTTACCTTTTAGTCAGCTGAGATGTTATATACAAGGTTTTCTACACTGAGCCACATCCATGGCTGTCATTACACGGTTTGACCACTATGTCAAACTGGCTCCAGAGCCTGGCACTCTTCTTTGTGGCCTGGGGTTATTATCTGAAACACTGTCGTGCCAGCCTCTCTCCATCTTTGTAATAGCTTCAGTGCAGAGTAGCTTGTAGTGCAACTTTTCAGAAGGTCTGATGAAAACAAACCTGCTGAGTTACAGAAGCTAAAGTAGCAGAGCAGACACAGGTGGATCAACACGCTTTCACGACCTCGTCTGCAGCCCCCAGAAAGGTCGAACATCACCGACGAGAGCTTTACACGAGCAAATACACCTAAACACTCGCAGTTCACAGCACACACACATGCACACACATGCATATAATGACTATGGAATGGTGGAGGAGGGGTGGTTTCTATAATGACACAGTCATACCTCAGTAATTACATGAGACACTGACAGTGATCCATTAGCCTGCTGTGTCGGGGGCCAGAGACCAACAGCAGCTACATGCTGGCTAACAGTCGGGCTTCTGGTGCGCACGAGGCTAAAGAGCACTGCATATGTATGCATCCCATTATTCTGCACTCGTACTGAAGCGTGTACAAGTACACATAAATAAAACAGTGTTCATCCGTATATATTAATCCTCTCTTGGAGATCAGACCGGACCATGTTTTGATTATTATTTATGCTATGGACAATCTATCGACCGACTTTATTTATTACGGTTCATGCGGACGAGCACTGCACACTTTCATTCATGTCATTTTTAATTAACATCCCTTTTCCTCCTACATGTACGCAAATGTGATATAATTTACTGTGATCTTTGTATTTATTTCCTGATGCATCTTTGGCACAATATTTCCGTCGAGATGAGCACATTTCTATATTTTTTAAACTCTTGCATCACACAGAGATGCACACATGTATACATGAATGTCTGAGTACATATAAGATCATGTAAAAGATGAGACACTCATTAAAATATGCGTTAATGAGCACAGATGCATATCACGGTTGCAAAACTCCACTTAGCTCTTCCCCACTCTGCTTCAAGAGCTCCCCTCCATAAAATAATCCACCAAAACTCAAACACTCTCAGCTCAAAACCGCGTTTTGCAAATCCCCCCTTATTGCACGCACACACACACACACACACACACACACATACGTAGACACATGCACAGACACACACAGACTAAATACACACATTCTGAAAAGACATTTCAACACAACACGAGGTCATGGCACCGCCGATAAGATCTCACCGCCTGGCACTGTTCCAGGCTGCCTTCTCTGGTTCACACTCTGGGACCCAGACCAAGGTTTTGTGCTCTCACTCACACACTCACACACACACACTTAAACACACACTCATACAGCCTGGCTCTGCAGTGGCCTTGCCAGTTACACCTCCCAAAGGACCTAATGATGAGGCTCTGGATTGGGGAATGAAATGGACGACGCTGGCCAAAAACGCCTTGTTTGAGGACTCAGATTGTGATAATTACTGTCATTACCAAGGAGGCAATTTGAAAAAAAAAAAAATAGACGATGTACCCATCGTCCAGCTGTAGCACTAAATGAAAGAGTGCTAGCTCATTTCGGCTACTGCATCATGGGCTTTTTATTGCTGAAAATAACAATAAGCTGGATCATGAATATTCCTGAGAAACCGCAAGCTAAATACACAGGAGAGCTGCTCTGTGTAAGTCTATACACTTGTAAGCTAAGTCCTTCAGAAAATAAAAGATTTACTGGACAGATAAGCTGGATAACCACAAAAATGTTCAGAGCGCACCTTCCCTGTGAGGGTACACCTCCCCTGTCAGATGCAGTGGAAGTTTTCAGCTATATTTGATGAAATAGACGTTGTAATACAGTATGTACAGTTACTGCCTGGGAACAACACTGATTTTGTGAATATAAATGTCAATTTTTTTGTGAGTATACATCACAGTAAATTATCTAGAAGAAGAAAACGTCAACTAAAGATCATTTGCTTAAAAATAAAAAAGTAGGGGACCTAGGATCAAACCCTGTGGAACTCCACGGAAAACTGTACTTATAGGTAAATAACAGTTTAGCCATAAAACTGTATTACCTCTTAAATATCAATGGTGGAAAATATAAAATAATGATGATACAAATAAAATACACCAATCCTGAGCTCTCCTTTGGGAGTATTTTCTGATTATATTATGGCAAAGTTGTTCCAGGGCAACTAAAGTTAAAGGCTTCATTCTGGAACAAGAATAATAAGAGATTATTATTATTATTCATGAACTCAACAAGGGAAAAAAACTTTATAAACTCCTTAAAGTAACAGGAAACGAGAGTTTGAGGCTTTTCACTCACTGTTATTCAGTGTTATTTCCATGTATTACACATCATAAGGACAAAAAAACAAGAGGAAGTGAAGAACATTGTCAGCTAGTTTACAGGGTAGCACAGGCGTCTATCTAAAGGGCTTTGACCTGTTGGCTTGGCTGGGAATCTGTTCCATCCGTCAGGGAGTGAACGCGGCACAAATCCTGAAACTTAAACTCTTCTCAGTGTTACAAAACTCTGACAAGTTCAGAACAAGTTCAGGACTTATCGCCAACGGTTTCCCATCGCAGAACAAATCAGAGATTCTCAAGGCTGCGGCAGAAAACTGATTTCCATCAACTTGTTTCTTATCTAAAGAGCCGTGACATTAGATGCTGAGTCATATCTGAGACGCCGACAGCTGAAAGTCATACCTTTCCTGGCTGTCAGTAGGATTTGAGCCCCATTACTCAGTAAGCCCACGGTGACACACATACAAGATTTCCATCCAACAACAACAGCAACATCACAGTGAGTCAGATCAAATCAAGCAACAGTTTCAGGTCTTTACCACGCAGCTTTATGTATTAAAAGGAGCTCAAACATGTACACTTTGACCTGATGTATGAGCCCACGCTGTTTTTCCTGGCATAGGGAAAACTTGAGCTTCTTCCCCCGCAGATGCAGTCCAAGACGGAATTGATTAATTAATCAATCAGAGTAGAAAAACACCATCTGGAAGAGATCGGGCCAAAACAACAAGAAACAACCTATAATATTAATCAATAACTGAACTAAACTGCAAAAGAAAACCAAAAACAAACAGCTACCTTCTTCCTTAACAGGAGAAAAAGTCATTAACAGAAAGAGTTTCTCACCTCGACAGCTACCAGGGCTGATATGTTTGTATCAGTGGAGAAGCCATTTTAAAGAAGGTGCCATCAGCCTCTTGTCCAATCACCTGCCTCCACCTGCAGCTCAACACACCACCACCAGGCAGGGAGGAGAACCAGCACAGAAAAAATAAATTCTCTGCTATTTCTGCTGCGAAGTTGGACATTTGAACATGGGGACTTATGGAGACTGACTCACTTCTGGAGCCAGCCTCAAGTGGGCGTTTGAGGAACTGCAGTTTTTTGGCACTTCCTGTGTTGGCTTCACTTCAAAGCCTCAGATTCGACGGAGAAATTTATCCCGTTTGTGTTTTTGTCGTGTGGACCCTATTCAAAACGTATTTTCTTTGTTTTACACACTATATATCTTATTTTGAAACAGACTTTTTTCATCACTGGGATGTAAAGCTGTCTCTGAAGTATCACTCGGCTGAGATTTCGATCCTCTTACGGTATCCAGATCAAGTTTTGCGAGTGAAAATAACACCACTTGTGTCCCCTCCGCGCACATTTCTGCACAGAGTGATGTTTGCCTCCTTTCATTTTTAGGGACAGCTGTTTGAAATTTCCCCCTTTCATTCTCTCTCTTGGCACAGTCATCATCGATTTAGCCTAAGCCCTCGCTTGCCACCGAGCTGGGCTACGAGGGAAGGGGGTTTAAGTGTAAGTGCCAAAATCTGACACTCCTCGAAACGCTGATACTTTGTCAAGCGATACGAAAAAGCCTCTTTGTCAAGAAAGAAACTGTCCCACGTCTCTGTCGGTTACGTCTGTGGGAGGATGGCATAGTCTGTGGTGGACACACCAGAGCGGAGCAGATTATACAGCACATCTACGATGATACACAGTTTCTGCCACGGTTCGAAAACGTGTAATAAAGTTATGACCATCAGATAACTCTGAGAACTGTGAATCAACAGGAAAGCTGCACAGAAACAGAAAAATCAAACATAAAGACGACAACATGTTAATATTACAACGTGTGGAGGACTTCCAGGGGAAAAAAAACATATTCTCTGAACTTCTTCACTAAAGGGAAGTGAAAGTGTGTGTGTGCTACCGTGCACCAATCAGATTCAGCAATGTTTGACTCATAATGTGGGAATTTTTGCTCATTTCTGCAGCGTATCTGATCTAAAGTACACTCCACAGGATGAGTTTGACTGTTAGACTAGATGAAATAACATAACTGTTTGTTTTTTTTAATCTCTAAAACTTTGAATTTGTTTGTTTGCTTATTTATTAGTCATGAATGTTCCACGTTATGAAGTTTAGTTCAGTTCAGAGGAATCGAGACACAGAAAGCAAACAGAACAAACAGCATCGCACAAGTGGAGAAGACAAATAACCAGAAACTAACAAACAGACTTAATTGTATTATTCTGGGGAAGTCCACCAACTTATCTTTTTTTTTCCTGGCGTTCCTCAGTGTCAGATTTGTTAGTTTGGTTTGAAGTGCCAGCAGCTCGGCTGCCATTGATCATCTCTGCCAGTAATATTCGTTTCTACTTCTAAATTTTTATTATATCATATTTGTTGTCGTGTTGGATTAAAAATTCAAACAACAGCAGCGTTCAGAATAGTTTAAAAGTGATTCCAAAATTCTCATTTCACATCAAGAGCTACGGCTGTGTGTGGATATTGAATTTAAGCACTCTATATTTGGTTTATTCTATCCAAACTTTGCTGAACTGGAATCATCAGCCGAGGAAATCCGATCAATCACGCTGAACCTAAGTTAACCAATGAGAGCAAAGGGAAAGTGAAAGTCTCACGGCCTAAAGAGAGTGTGATCAGTGACCTGGAGCTGCGGTCAGAGGGCTGTTACTCATTTGGGAAGGAGTGTGTAGGAGTGTGTGTGTGTGTTAGCCAGATAACACATTATCTCTATCCTCTTCAAACGTGCTCCAACCAGCCTGAAACAGCGAAATGACTATTACAGCATAGCGGCTATCAGGGGTCAAAGGTCAGCTCGGAGCGGCGAGGTCGCCGTGGTTGACTTCTAACAACCTGAGAAGTTAATAAGTGAGGGAGGGAGCGAGTCGCGGCCAGCGGCTGTTGTTGTCTTAGACATTCCTTTAATGAGAAAACACACACACACACACACACACACACACACACAATACAAGGTACCTGTACTCCTTCTTGTTAAAGTAACTATTTTCTGTTCAAAGTAGATTCCTCTAGTTAAGAGCCACACACTGCAAAAAATTACAGTCACATCCGTATTATTCTATTTTTTTTTTATAGTGCCTACGTTTGAATTATCTTTAAGTTTAATTAATTAAAACTGAATGTTTTATCAGGACTGAAAATTGAATGTTGCTATTTTGTATTGATAAATTACAGATTCAACTGATTTAGCCATTCATTTTTTTTTTTTTTTTAAGATTTTTTTTTTGGCCTTTTTTATTTATGATAGTACAGCTGAAGATAGACAGGAAGCAGGGGGCAGAGAGAGGGGGAGAGACACGCAGTAAATGGACGTCCGATACGGGAGTCGAACCGGAGCCAGCTGCAGCGAGGACTGTAGCCTCTACACATGGGGCGGCTGCTTAACCCACTATGCCACCGACCGCCCCGATTTAGCCATTAATTAGTGAAAATGAAACATCTGTATTTGGTAAAACATGTTGTGAAAACTTTTTATTGATGTAGGTAAATGTTATATTTTATAATAACTTCAAGAAAAATCTGATTAACAATCTTAAAAAGTCGGAGCAGTGAGTAAAATGCGGCAGCGTGCTCGTCCCGTCATCACAGAGGAGCTGGCTCTAAATAATACTCTGGCTTTTTGTGTGGTAAAAAATGTCATTTTGGAGCTTCAGAGATCTGGCAGCACTGTGGGAAAAGAAAATAACAACTATTGCACATCTGTGAGGCACACACGGGCTGTACGCGAACATCCAGCCTCCTTCTGTCTGCGTGTGATCGGGCTTTTGTTTCCTCGGTGATGAGTCGAAACGGAGATAAAGCCGCTCGTGTTTTCCAGCCGCCGTGATAATCTGTGATTTCATTTGGTGCAAAGCACGATGAGAGGTAAGATTAATACGCTTTGATTAGGGTGAAAACCTATACATTATACTTTATGTACTACTTCTTAAACATTTCAGGTGTCATATCTGAGGAGATACATGAAGTGGAAGAAAAAGGTATAATTGCTTGTATAATTTACTTTATGGTCAGCGTCAGCTCTCTGTGCACACCAGGGACTACAGCACAACTTGGCTGAAGTCATAAAACAGTGGCAGACGTGACCTGCATTTTCTCCTCGTATGTATACGGTTATATTTCAAAATGCTACACTATAATAATCCTCCCCATCTATATACGGAAAAACCCATTGACCACCATTTAAAAAAAAAAACACCGCACTGTAACACTCCCATTACCAATAACCTCAGCAAACATTCCCCTTCTTCACATGACCAACCCCGCTATCACTGTATTTACATTACCCAAAATGAATGACCCTAATCGAGCGCGGCCTGCAGTCTTTAAATCACCGAAAACAGCCATTGCGGCCTGACAACATGTTCAATTTTCCAGCCGCCTCACCTCATTTTTATTCTACGTGTGATGCCCGGTGTCACGGAGCAGCGGGTTTCAAGCCCGAGCACGAGGAATGGAAAGGAAGGGAGGGGCGGGAGGGCGATGGAGCAGAGGCCTGCAATGGTTTAAAGCACCATGCATCTTTTCTATCTGAAGGACTCTGCTGGTTACCGAGTCGACGGTTCACTGGGCCATGAAGGAGCCGATTTGTTCTCCTCCCCGAGACAGGCTTTGGCTTCAGCTAGCCACCACGCTGCAGAAAGAGAAAAAAAAATCCATCTCTACAAGTCGTTTAATCTGGTATCGTTTATATTTGTCTGAAAAAACCCTCCAGTGTGAGGAAATGCAGATTTCTCCAGTAGATTTTCTCTGAACACAACAGATCGCTCCGCACGGCCGTCCAACGATTTCCACTTGATTAAACTACATCCTACAAACATGTTTAATTATAAACAAATAAACCGGCACACAATATGGAGCTGTGCACCGCTACAGCCTGAAGATCTGCATCCGCTGGAAGTTTGCCCCCCCCCACCTCTCCATGTCTAAATGTTTTAATTAAAAGAGCATTCAAGGACTCAACAGTTAACGGCCTGTTGACGTGTTCTGCAGTGCCACATGTGGCTACATGGGAAACAGAGGTGAAAGTGGAAGGGGGTGGAAATGGAGCACTATCAATCATCGGACACCTCGGCCTGAAAAGAATCTGAGGGCGGCAGGAGGGTTTCTTAGAAACTGCAAATAAGTCTAGGAAGCCATCGCAGACATCGAATCCAGACATCCTCAGAGCAGATTTAAAAACAGAGGAGTGTCCACGTCTTTCTCCAGAGATGAGCAATGAGGAGGTAATTTAACGGTCTGATTGCTACAGGACATCTGTATTGATTTATCTGCACCAAGCGAAGCGAGGTGACGATGTCTCGAAACGAGCCACTTCCAACATTTCCAAGAACTGTTTAGACAAATTAAATCACAAAACACACAGTTTGTAACGGCACAGCAACACACAGGCACGTTTTTAACTTTCTCAGTGCTTATGACAGAAATAAAACTATTTTCTGACACGGCGCCGATATGGTGAAGGTTCAGGTCGGTTTACGGACGACGACGACCTGGTTAGGCTTCAGGAAACGTCACTGTTCGGGTTCAAATCACTACTTTGTTAAGATCAGGGGACCTCTGTCCTAACCTGACTGTGGCTGCTGGTTTCTCTGAATTGAAACCAATAAGACCAACAAACCGGATAACATATAACTCTTACTGAAACTGAGAAAGCCTCAGGGCTGTTCTTGGTTCTTCTTTCAGTTAAAAGTTCTAGTATAACTCACGCCAGCAGCATCTACGCCAACAAAACAGTCACACATTCAACCACGCCTGGAACCACTGGCAGCTACCTCACGGCCTCATTGGTCGGTGCTCGGACATAAATGCATAGACTGAAGCTTGAGATTCACCTCCTCCGCAGATGGACAGGAGTTGTGATTCCTGTGGGTCCATTCTGAAAGCAATCAAAGGTTTCTGGGCATGTGCACAGACAGCTGGAACTTGGAGGACCGTCAACACAATGAAAATCGAGAAATCTGCTATCGAGCTACGACAATTTGCTTCCAGTCTTCTTGTGCCTGCTGAGAAGCTGCACAAACAGCAGCAGACTTACAGGTTTAGCTGCTCTCACCATGCCTAAATTGACTTCTACCACAATCATATCCACCCACCAGGACAAGGCCCGACGAAGAGGGCAAACAAGGAGACAAACAATGTGTTATCTCGGAGTCCTGAGGCCTGAACGGGCAGAGAATGGCTCATTGAGAAAGTAGCTCGTCTGTCAGCAGAGACACTGTCACTCCATCACATTGATTATTTGGTCAGACCAGACGATTGTTTACAGGCCCAATCAATAGTCAGTGCGAATCGTAATCACAACCAAACGAGGAGGAAGCGGCCATTCATCGCGTTCATCCGTAAATCTATACGTCAGTGCATCATACATCCTAAAACAGGTCAGCTTGTGTGTGGGTGTGCAACACTTACCAACCACGTTACTGCTAAAAAAAAGTGCAAAACACTGTCTGAGCATGTGTTACTACAGTTTGTAGGACCAACAGCATTCATCAGACGAAGCTACAGTTTCACAATTTGCATTCAACGCCAGCTATTCGCTGCCAGAGCTGGAAGTGGCGAGCCCCAAAAGGCGAGAGTGCTGATATATGTGTGTCGTGTCTGTAAGCTAAAACACCTCGCCAAGGATTGTTTTCCATAGTTACAAGAAGAGATATGCATGCAAAGATTTTATTTTTCTGCTGCCAAAGTTTACAAACTACCTCACATCTCTCCCTCTTTTAAATCTGCAATTATTGTACACAATCCGGTAATTATGGAGAGGATACTTCTTTATTTATGTACTAATCTTGGCAGGTCTGTATTCATGCATCTTTTAAATGGAATGAACTGTAAGCAGCTCTCATGCTACATTCCTTTTATTCCCCTCGGAGATATTAAAGCTTTATTACCAGATGTCTTTTATGACTCTCGCAATTGTTGTTATTAATTCTCGCCGCTTCTGCTGTTGGTTGGCGGACTTTATATTTGTTTAGCTGTTGTCTGCGTTCATCGTGCGCCGGTTGCCTGGCGGTTTTGATTAAACGCAGAATCTGTTGTAGGTAAGGTGCATGCGTGCATGAGGATGTTGATAGTAATACATGTACCGTGAGCCTTGCCCACCTTAGTTACTGATGCCACGCTTATATAATTAATGTGGCAACAACGGGACTTATTGGGAACATGGTAAAGTTCCCAAAGTTGGCTGAAAACTCATTAAAATTTCTACCATAACCTTTGAACAAACAACATGGTGGTTTAATAATAGGAATAACCACCAAGTTTGGCAAATGTTAATGGCTATTAGATAATTGTCTGAAGTAGCTGCAGTGTGAATTTCTCCAAACCAAATAACGAGCTGTTATCGCTCGGCTATTCACGCTGAACTCTTTACATACCGAGTACAACTCAGAGCCACATAGAGGCATTTCAACTGAAAGTTTGATGGACCTGCTGAGACGAGATGAGCGATGTCTGGATTATCGTTGGATTAGATTTACACCCAAATGAAGGCGTTTCCAATCACAGTTATCGATCATGAGTTTTACAAAATGTGTGCAGCAAGATGACGCACTTATAAAAGGCCCAGGTCCATTAGCCTTGCATTTACGTTAAATACAAAAAACACTTAAAGCGAGCGTAAAAAACTTCAAATTCTGTCTCCATTTGTTTGCATCAACCTTTTCTCATGCTATTCTTCAAAATTTTCATCACAATCTTTAAAAAAATTCACAATTTTCCTGATTTCATGCACATTTTGTGCCACAGAAAATTAACATAGATACTAGAAGAACACAGAGTCTCTGTAACTGCAGACATCAACACAAAAATGAACCAACAACAACAACAACAACCTGGGCGGGGCTGTCTGGATACAAAGTCTATGGAGAGAACACGCATGAACACAGACACACGCGTGTTTTTCTCGCTGCGGAGCATCACCCTCGGCCACGGTCTCTCTCTCTTTGAAGCAAGTGAATTTCATAAGTGTGGCTGAATTGGAAACAGAAGCCTGCAGATCAATATCTGAATACAAGTACTTTGGTTTACTCCCATGTGAGTGTGTTCTCATGCGTACAGTACATACGTGTGTGTGTGTGTGTGTGTGTGTGTGTGTGTGTCAGGCTGCCTTGGGCGGTGCTAGTGGGACCGATGCCAGACGGTTTACTGTCTGGCATTTGATGGAGTCTGGTAATGTTTGATACGCGCTCGCCTCCGCGATACATTATGAATGAAGCGCACCTTCCATCAAACATAACAGAGTGAGATATTAGACGGACACGTGTGCTCTATGAGAGTATGATTCCTTCATTTAATCACACACACACACACACACACACACACACACTCGGTGCTGTAAAATCTCTAACTCATCTCTCAGTTTGACAGTTTTGGCTCACATCGTCACACACACAGTGACAAACACACACACAGCTGTAAAATCTTTATCTCATCTCTTATTGAGGCAGTTTATGGCTCACCACAACACACACACACACACACACACACACACACACACACACACACAGAGTATCCTAGTGGGAAAAAAGGGAGAGGGACAGACTTCATTTGACGATCCAGCAGTCCGGCCTCTCTCCTCTCTCGACCCCGAGGTCTCCTCTTTCCTCACTTTCCCACAGATGTCTCCTTCAATGATACACTATTGATTTATTGTCCACCGCATGACAGAGAGAAAGATGCTCAAACAGGGACAGAAAGATATTGAGCCGGCGAGAACGAGGCGAAGACAGAAAGAAAAAAGGAAAGTGAAAGACATTATTAATGTTGTTGTTGTCACACATAGAGTCGACCAACAAACCGGGATAAAGTATCTCCTCCTCCTCCTCTTCTTCTTGTGCTCAGAGTTTGGAAAGTCAAACCACGAGCCGGCACACGGCGTCACTCCGAGTTTCCAAGGTCGTTTGTTAATGAGAATAAAGCAAATGAATTATTGAGTGTGTGAGATAAGACACTGGGCAGTGCATTACTGTCTCCTAGGCAACATATTGACTCTTGTAGGAAAATTAAATTAGGCTGGCATCTTTCCGTTTGTCTTTTTGCGTCTTTGGGCGAAAAATGTGATGAAGGTTGAAGAAGAGCGGGCGAGGCGACACAATCAACAAACGCAGCAAGAACATTTAATAAAACACTTCTACACGCACAAAAAGTTCAAAATTCTGCTTCTCCAACCCACCTGACAGGTGTGACATCAAGAAGCTGATTAAACAGCACGACTATGACGCAGGTGCGCCTCGGAGTGATCACAACGAACAGACGCTCCAAATTTGTCAGTTTAATCTCGAGAGAAAATTCACAAAAGGCTGCAGATATCATTTTTTTTCCCCCCGTCGCAGGAGGGCAACGTCATGACCCGCCCGTCTCTGCCTCTGATTGGCTGGTTTCTGTTGCCTTTGTTGGCGTAAACCACACTTGGCACGCCCCGTGTTCCAGTCATGCTGTTTAATCAGCATCTTGATTAACCCATCCACCTGTCAGGTGGATTATCTTGGCAAAGTGCTCGCTAACGAAGATTTGAACAGAGTCTGAGAGAGAAATCTTTCACCGCAGCTCATGAAAATTTGATTTTTGTTGGGTTGTAACGATTTGTGATCGTCTCCAGCCACTCGCAGTCATTTCTGTGCCTGGCAGAAGGTGAGGATGAGTCTGATTCCTGGCTGGATGGACTCGCTACGTTTATCTCTCTGCTGGATTTGGCTTCTCTCTCTGATCGCCAGCGATGAAAGACGAGCTGATTGATCCGTGTGCATGTAAATTCACCAGGGCGGTCCAAATTTAGGCCTTTGTTAGCGGCTAATAGCGCTAACCAGGCTGCAGAGGGAGTGTGGAGAGCATCACGGATGGATTCCCTGGTGACTCTGAGGACAGGAGAGCGAAGGCTGATGTGTCGGCGGCCCTGAGAGCAGGGAGGAGGAAGCTGGCAGGGCTGGTGTCCATCCTGTGCAGCTCCTCTCGCCTCCTGCATGAGACTGCGGAGGGCTTGGGCAGCTCCTTCAGCAACAGACTGCTATACCCACCATGCAGGAAGGAGATCTACCGCAGGTGCTTCGTCCCAGCAGCTGTCGGACTCGGCACCAGCATGACTTGGATATTTCTTATTTGTGAATTTCCGCGGTGTGGGATCGTTAAAGTCTATCTTACACACGGTGACGTGAAGCTCACACGTTGCTACATATTGACCTTTGCCGTCTGTATGACACGGCTGACATGATGCTCTGTGACGTGGCATCTTCAGCTTTAATCCACACGTTTGACATTCAGCTGATCCAGACTCTGGAATACATTCGTGCTTTGTTTGGATCCGCGCCACTGTTCTTTGCTTTTGCGGCTTCAGCTGGAGAATTCATTTCATTTCTAAAATCATTCACACATAAACGAGATTCTGCTCATCCTGAAGCTTTTGGTATCAAAGCTACAAATTGATTAAACTGAGAGTGAAGCTTCAGTCGATAAAAAAGCAGGAGCAGCGCATCGCACTACTGTCAGTGCAGCTGGCAAACTTCCATCACGCCGAAGCCAGCCTCCTGACCTCTGACCTCTCCGGTTGGAAGACTGCGCTCAGGAAGAGTTAATTTGAGATAAATATACATATTTAATACGGAGCAGTCTGGACTTCCTTCTCCTACCACAAACACACACCAACAGCCCCTCAACGCGCTCAACAGCTCATCTGTCTCAGGGAGTCCAACACAAAAATTAGGGCCACTCTCCGCTCTCCGCTCCTAGTTGCCTAGGCAACTGCTCAGAAATATAGAGGCTTTCTCTGCACAGAGGCTACAGCAGCATGGCCGTATTATTTACCGCTGGCTGAGGCTGTAATCCCTGTCACCTACCCGTTGTGTCGCCTGCTATACCTCTGGAAAAGAACATCCAACCCCCACAAGCAACAGCAGCCCCCCCCCCTCACACACACACACACTCACACTCACACAGACTCTGCATTGTGGGTCGCCGGGAACAGCGGGGCGACAGTTACCATGGCAATATCGATAGTTATCTTTTTCGCCCCCCCCTCCCTCCCTCCTCCTCCTCCTCCTCCTCCTCCTGCTGCACGTCAACAGGTGAGCTCTGTAATGTAAATTTGTCACGCTGTCACACACAGATGAGGAAGTCCACAGGGGACACACACACACACACACACAAAAACACACACTCTGTATGCATGCGTGTCCAAACTGAAGCCAGGAAACGCAACAGAAACACATAAATTAATATAAAATAAACACACAAACGTATGTCTGCAACGCTAAACCCGAGTATTGAATACAGTGTGCTGTTTTTTACAAACACACACACCGCCCCCCTCTGCTTGCCCCATCAGTCAAATCCATAATTGGCCGTCCATTATGCCAGAGTTCATTTGCATGGTTCCAGTTGAAGTGTTTACCAGATGTCTGTGAGTATCGCTAACATGATTAGGCTGCCGTTCCGCTAATTTATTGGGTCGATCCTCCGGGTACTCGTCCATCATCGGGGCTGGATTCAGGAGATACTGAGGAACTGATGGTTCTCCCTGGAAGATCACGTGCGCGGTGTGTTTGTGGCACACTGTTGTCTCTCCACAGTGTTAGTGTTTGACGCATTCCTGCGTATTCATCATGGTTAGAGATCGATTCAGACCTCTGCAGCGTCTGATTTACCTCGACATGCACGTGAAGGTGGAGGAGAGTGGCTGACTCACACACTGTCCGTCTATGCTGTGAACTATGAAGGTCTCCTCACTGTCCAATATCTGTCCTGAATTTTACTATCAGCTGTCTCACATAAAGTTCTTTTTTTGCATAATTAATGTAGCTCCTCTGTTGGAGTTCAGCTGTTCCCTGCACTTCGACAGTTTGAAGTGAAATAATCTGAAACAATCTGCAAAAGAAGCTCGAATGTCACCGTCAGTCATTTACCATCTCCAACAAACTGTTTAGTTTCAGGCCATGCAACAGGAACGTCTGACTCCGCGGTGAGACGGAAGGTCAAACGTGCCGCACACCTACCGACCGCCCGCGAGCGGTGCAATAAAAGAGTGGCCAACCCCGGCGGTGCTGGCAGAAGAGCCGTGGACTGCGAATACTCTGCGCAGCGTGCATGGAAATTAATTACAGCGTACTATATTTGAATATGTTTCTCACCTGGCCCCTGATGGTCTGCATGAGCAGCTACTCGTTTGATTTTTTGTGTAAAACTATCGTCCCAGCTTGAGCATTAAAGGGGCACTCCACCTAAAATCTCGTGTTGTAGCCTGAAACCTTAAAGCCTTTAACATGTTGGTGGTTTAGTTCTTTCCTTCATGACGTGCAGAGACTCAAACATCCACAGAAACTTCCCTGATGTCTCCTGCAATAATTCAATTCATGTCATAACCTGTTGTCTGTCACAGAGAGTCAGCACTTCGACCGACAGGCACTTTCAGGCCAGGTCACTGGTTGAACCAGCCGACTGTCATCATCGAAGGAAGTCAGACTCTCACTGAAGCCAGAGCTTAGACATCCTTCATCTTTTTCATCCAGGAAAGTCGTCAGTGTCGTTCTCTGCTCTTCTTAATGAAAGCTGATGCTAAGCTAACCTCTGACGGTCACTTCTCGCACAGATTAAGCATGAAACGGCAGACGGGACTCGCGACGGGACACTTCAACGTTAGGAAAGATTGTGGACGTAGGAACAATCGACAGGTTCTTTTTTAATACTTCACTGAAACCACCTGATCTTTTCTAACTTCACCTAAAAAAATGTCAGTCAGGATGCTTCACAGTCCGGAGTCCTGTATGTCAAGCCTCCTCTGCACCCTCTCTAAATATAGAAATATATAAAAGTAATATCTCGGAGACAGGACCGGCCATTCAAGTAATAAATGACTGCACATGATTATTATTTAGTAAACAGGAGAGGCGGTTTGCTGTCTGTCATTCACAGAAAAGATGCTTCCATTTGTGAGACAGTGATGGACGCGTGAACACAGAATCAGCTCAAACATGTTTCCAATGATTTGTTATGACACACGCACATACATATAAACACTGATAGAGACATGTAAGAACACACACACACACACCTACACTAATCTAATCTGAAAGTACACACACACACACACACACACACACACACGATCTACTCTCACACACGCTGCCTCTCATTTGCAAGCGACTCCCCACTGTCACAACATCAGATGTAATGGACGTGTCAGTCTGCAGGCAGCGTCACCGAGGCTCGCGTTTTCTCAACTTCATCTGGAGAAAAGCGAGAGGAGGAGGAGGAGGGGGAAAAGAAAATTTCCACAGTAATCTTTTAGGAAGTTGAAACGCAATCCGCTATCCAAATGACATCTAAATAACATGCTAGGTGTCACGCTTATCTGAAATAGCAATCACCAGACGCAAATGTCAACTTGGAATTCAACTGGAGGGTGTTTGAAGAGGGAAATTCTGATCCTGAGATTTAAATTCAATATAAACAGCTAATCTGATACCTGCAGGCCCAGCATGACAATGAAGTGGAGGTGGATTCAAATGCCAAGAAAATGTCACAGGTATTACAAAAATACACACATTTCTTACAAGATATGGCCATCACGTATAATAACTTGATGTATTTCTGCTTCAAAACTGTGAATATCTCGGTAAGAATACATGTACATACAGGATATGCACACACGTGCAATGAGTTCAGCACATCTGGGCATTGAACTGTGAGAAATTTGGTCCCATCCAGGTATTGGCGGGAATTCCTCAACTGGAAACTCTGCGCTGAATGCTGTTTCACGCCGTCGCGATGTGGAAATGTGCTGTTAAAAATCTGCTTGCAAACTTTTAACACGAGCGGCAACAACAATTTCCCTATTTTCGCGTCGCTGCAGCGTTTGGTGGCGCGCTTCAGGTGGGCTGTAACATCTCATCTTTTAATTATCAGGAGACTGTAAGACAGCTTAATTGGAATAAACTGTGCCGTGGACCTACTTTGTGTCTGCCACAGCGCTGCTGGCTTGTAAACCATTTTATCGTGGCTCACAAAGGCACTCTGCAATAAAAAAACAATGCAGTCTGACAGCAGACTGACAGCCGAGCCCCGATGTGAGAACGGATAAAAGAGACGGAGCTGAATCTGGACAATAACTTCCAGCCGTCATATATTAGTTTGTTGTTGTTGTTGCATGTTAGCTTAGACGGTCCAGTTTATGAATATGGCCTTAATCTCTATACACACATATCTGCATGTGAATGCAGAATCTGTAGGAAGATCCTGGACGTGTTCCAATTTCCGTGTGTAGGCTGAATAGTATTGACCAGTCAACACATTGGCCCGAAAAGGACTCTTGGAACCCGATGGCTATCATCTGGTGAATATTTAGCTTTTTCTAGGCGAGTTTATAGATATTAGCATTCTCCTCTTCTTCTGTTATTAGCAGAGGATTTTTCAAGCTACACCAGAAGCCCAGAAACACCGGTCGTTGCCCCCAGAAGCTAAACCGCCATCAGATGATGGTCTAAATGACAAAGGTGGAAAGTAACAACTTAGATTTATGCAACTACTTTGAGAGCTTCTCAACTCGTATTTATATTTTCTATATTTCAGATGGAAATTGTCACTTTTTAGGTGTTATTTTTTAAGTGAATTAAGATTAAGACACAGTCAGATCAACAGTTAAGATAGCTTCACGTATCACCAGCAAGGCCGAGATGCAACAGTCCTTCCAATGGGGACACGATTACACACACCTGAAGGCATCCCGAGTGTTGAACTCGGCTGTTCTAATCCTTTTAAAATCTGTTTACTCGCTCACTGATGCACACCTGGCCAGTTGCTGCATTAACGTGACATGCTTGAAGGATGGTCAGTACCTGAAGTTGAAGATTGGTTGGATGCAGCCTTTCAGTTCGAGAGCTCCAGATGTGCTTCGATTATCCATCACGCAGGCACTCGATTTATTCTCGTTTCCAGTTTGGCATACCCGACGTACCTGAAGGACCTCGTTGTTTGAGCACAACAGAGAAAATGTTGCTCTGTGGCATGAACTGCATTTCCAAGCTGACATCACTGACCTGGAAATCTGTTTATCGGGTAATGAAAGTGGTTCGAGGGTTTAAGATGAGCTCCTGTTCAAGTTCAGTCAAAGATTTTCTGCATCTTTATCGCTCCTCCACCACCTCCTGTCAGCCCTGTATTATATCCAACCCAATAAAGGCAGCATGGCCCCAAAAATCGATGAAAAATGTCCCTGGAATATCATTTACTTGTCTTGCTTCAGTTAAATGGCGTACTTACTGTAGAGGGACCAATTATCTGTAAACAAGTCATACTAAAAGTAATGGCAGCATTAAAAGTAGGAGAAGTTACACGCTGGTCAGTCATTGCTATTCTCGGCGAGTAGACGTGGAGAGTTTGCAACCTCAAGGTCGGAACCTCTGAGTCTAGTTTCAGACTTTGGCCTTGATCCTGGTCTTTAGTCACTGCTCAGGGTGGGCAGGCTGGGGATATTCACAGCCTCCATCCTGCACTCCGAGTGCTTTATTAGTAAGCCGAGCAACACCGCGCTCGGATTAGAATTCACTTCCACCTGCGACGAGCGAAGGGAGTCCATTCAACATTTCATTCAGCTCGCCCCAGTCATCGGCCGTGCCCCGCATCAAGTCTCAGAATTAATATAGCGTGACTTGGCTTCGCCGACCCATAAATTACACTTGTTGTCGAGGATCATCGTCCCGCTTTGAAATACACTCCTTCGAAGGGTGATTTTGTGGTTGGAGGGACCTGAGAGTTCAACCTGTGCACGCACGGATGTGTCCATCAACAGCCCTCCTCACACACTCACAGCACAGCTCCTGCCTTGAACTGAAGGTCTGGAATACGAATGGCAAACAGTGAGGCTGGATGGTGATATCTGATGAGGGATCCCTGATGTATAAACACAAAGACACGTGCTCCAAATTAAGCCGGATAATGTATTAAAATGCCTCGCATCACCGCTATTGATATGCTGATCTATGACTGAAATATGAATGGAAGTTTTCATTAGTTTTCATTAGCCAGTGGAATTAAAATCCCATCTCATAAATTAAACAAAAAGCCTTTGAGATTTAATTGATTTCCCTGGTGGGGTGAAGATCCATTCAACACATAATTATAGGTTTCAGGAGGATTATCAACATAATAATAAAAAAGCGTGAATGTCAAAACCAGGAAGAGAAAAGCTTCTGCACAAACGCTAACAATGACATAACATTTAGTTTTTACATCGTCGCTATTATCCGGAGAGTTTTTACTGCGGAGTGTAACGATTGATAACGCAGGGAAACCGAGCGCTCTGATGAATGTGACTGTTTGTATCGCGCAGTCATTTCGAGAATAAACCGCTTGTGCGTCGAGTATTCCTGCTGTCACATGAGCTGCTCGTTGTTAATATTTCACCTGCGCACGAACGTGCATCTTCACTTCCTCCCCAAGAATATCAAAAATACATGCACGTTCTCACTTCCCCTCCAGTGAAAACAGCAGAGTTACACGCTGCTTTATGACAAACTCTCTGATCTGAGATAATGTGCGATCGTTTAATTAATATCATTTTGAAGTCCTCTCTCTGAGAGAACACAAAGTGTGAACCACTGAAGAGTGTGACTAATTCCCCTCCGCCTGAAATGTTTGGCTGGCATGTTGGGGTCGATTAATTCAACGTGTAAAAAGAGGCTCAAAATCAGATCAACGCGTCGTTTTCTCTCTTTTGTTTGTAATCAAATTACTGTAGTGCCACTTCATTTTGAAGAGATGCCGCCAAAATAATGGAAGAGGAGGAAGAGTGCTTTGTTAACGGGCCGCCCAGACCTCAAGTGACCAAAGTCAGAACCGGCTGCATGATGCTAAATCACAGCTTCAGACACAGAGCTGTTTGTTATGACTGTACTTCTGCTCAGGATGGACGGCAGCCTCCACACGGGATCAGTATACATATCACAACATATAACATGTTTTCTCTGAACGCGTCACTGAGAAAATTCAGAGTTTCAAAGAACAAATTTTATGAATGGACGAAATATTCAAGTTCTTTGAGCTCGTCCAGGCTGCATGTGGCATTGGATGGTTGGTCTTCATCCCGTGTTTGAGAGGAGCTGCGTCTTCAGGAGGTTTTTGAAGGTAGAGAGGGACGCCCAGAAACTAGTATCGCTTTCCACCAACAGGAAACAGCAGACAAACAAAAGGACTCATCCTGAGGACGGCTGCCATACTGCTCAGCAGTTTCCATGTTCCTGGAAAATCAGGATAACAAAGACATGGTTCCCAAAACCTAAAAAAAACAAAAAGACATTTTACTGAAGCAGAGACAAATGTCTCGACCTCGTTCCTCAAAGGCTGTCAGTGTCATTCTCCCAACGCTTCTGCTAATCCGAGCAGGCTACTGTGTTTTTTACAGCAGCATCACACAGCTAGCATTTCCCCTGTAATCCTGTTACACGCTGCATAATCCCACCCACCCTCTCTCCGCGACGGTATGTCACTCACCGGCTCCGACTTGGACATCTGTTAGCTATCTGCAGAGACAGACAGAGAGCGATAGTGACAGACACTTGATAGAGGAGTCCTTGATTTGACAGGAGGAGAGTTTGAGACAGACAGCACAGTGTACGGGGTGAAGAGGCCTGCCAGGAAACCTGCCCTCCCACCCACAATCCTCCACTTCCCCCCGGAGGGCACAAACTGTGAGATGTGTTCGTGCCAGCAGATGATAGCAGCCGGTGAGCAGACGTGTGTGTGTGCGTGTGTGTGTAGGAGTGTGTGGTCAAGATGAGGCCAGCAGGCAGCACGCAGGCCGGGGCTGCATGTAGCCGAGCATGGAGATGATCGGACACGATGCCAACGAGCACAATGCAAGACTGAGCACATTCGCTTACTAATTTTGCAGACGTGTGTTTGCACTCGTTGGTGTTAGAGCTAACTGCGAAGATACGAGCTGGACAGAACCTGATAAACTCATGTAAGCTCTGAAAACAAGCGTAATATTACAGTCACTATTTCAAACGTGGCGTTGTGTTTCACAAACGTTTGTTTCAGCTTTTGGAGAATGAAACTGATGTCTCATCGTTTCCCTGTAGTGGCTACCGGACTTTAGGGGAAGTTACTCACCACCATATTCTAAATATACCATACATTCTGCTGTTTAAGAACATTTGCCCAACCACATCCGTGTAAAAAAAAAAAAAACAACCATCCAACCAGGGGGTGTGTAAATGAGTCAGATTTTTTAGGGTTGAGGTTTTGTTTGAGTAGAATGCACCTTTAAAATCTGAATTTATCTGATCTGACGCCGGCTCAGCTTCTATTCAAGCACACCTCATCCATCAGTGACTAAATTGCTTTTTAATGTCGACTGTTGTACGCCTCAATCAAAATTAAATTACAATATATTCGTACGCACACACACACACACACACACACACACGTCTTTGTTTGACTGAAGCAGACATTTGTTCTGCCTACACGCGTCTCACCTTTTCTCTCTGGTTCTGTCCTCGTCCATCGCTCACTCACACGCGAGTCGACGACGAGGGTAAACACATCCTCGACACCCGACATGCCTCACCCTCAGGTGAGCACGCACACACCCACGCACTCGAGGAGAAAGGAGGACTGACAGGAGCTTCATGGGCTGCAAGACGAAGGAAATATCAAGTATCATAATTGCATGTGGGTGAAGCATTTGATATCATCACGAACCGCTGATTACAGCTGACGAGTGGAAACATTTCTTCTTCTGTGGGTTTCTTTTTCTCAGTGACACATGAAGAATTTGTACGTGATGGCACAGGAAACAGTTTTTAATCATTCAGAAGGACTTTTAGTTTCAAACGTGTGATCCGTCCCTTGCAGACTGAATGTTTTATTGATTGATATTCTCAGGGGACGAGCAAAAAAAAAGTTTCCCCAACTTAATGTTTTAAATTCAGTTGTGATTAAAATCAGTTTAAAAACCTCACATCCGAGCACATCCGAACCAAATTACTAAAATATTTATAAGACAAAAATACACTGAATCGCTCTGTTCAAATCTCTGAAATATGCAACATATCTAATGATATGCTGTTTGCTGCATTTAGGAACGGGTCGATCCAACCCACAGAACTACAAGAAACTATGAGAGGAAGCATGTAGGGGCATGTATACTTAATATTAACAGCTGCAACACAAATGTAATAGGATACTATAATGGGATCACCGTGGATTCTGTTGATCGTGTCCAGCAAAGCGAAGTTAGTGTCAGTCAAAATAAAGTCAAAATAGCAGAAAAAAGTGATAAATAAGAAGAAGCCTTCTAAAGAATCTGCTCTTCTCTTGCTGCTGACCTCCTCAGCTAGAGAGGGCGCCGTCATCATAATCCACTATACAGACCCGCTTTGTACCAACAACCCACAAAGGGCATCAAATAAAGATGTTATATCACCCAAAAATAAAGCTCAAACATTTATTGTCTTTAATAAAGAGCTCAGTTTGTGGAAAAAGAGACTTCAGCTGAGGCAGCAGAGCCTCAGACGTCCGTTCCCTCCATGTTCAGCTGACAGACCGCCTTCATTTGATGTCATTACATCCTCATCGTCATTTAAATTCATACAAAATTCAGGTTAATTAAATTCTCTTTCCCCCATCGCGACCTTTCAGACATGCACCTGCTTTTTCCAGCCTTTTTTTTTTTTTTATCTCCTCACAAAACCGACGACCACAACTTCAGCAAGCCCACCCAACACTTTTCACACCTCCCCTCTCATCATTTGCTTAATCTTGCCCTAAATGAATATGCATGAAGCACTTCGCTGATTACAGGCTAGGTGTGCTTGTAGATGACAGGCTAACTGTGCTTCCAGTCTGTTGTACCTGTTTGATGAATCGCGTGCGTGCCTCTGGCAGCAGCATGTGTCTGAAACAAGGCGCAAACAGCTTGTGGGTGGACACTTTCCAGTCGAGGGACGTATAGCGTGACACTCTGGGTGAAGGGCGTTCTCTCGAGTCACTGCATCGTGCATTGGTAGTTCTAAAAATCAGGTTTTTAATTACTTTGTAGTTTGCACAAAATCTAAATCAAGCCGTGCATGTGTGATAAAAAATCTCCAAGAGTGCAATCAAACGAAGCAGCGGAAACGTTTCTTCAAGGCAGAGAAGCAAATGATGGAGAACATCACAGCATGCAGGCCCGCCTCCTCTCGTTTCTTCAGGCTATAAATAGCTGAACTGAAGGTTTCCCTATATCTCTGGTTGATGCCAAATGTCCTCACTCTGCAGGTGTCCTTGTCTGTGGCTAATATTAGCCCGGCACAGTGCTGAATCCACCAATAGCCTCTTCGGGGAGAGGAGGGAGGCCGATGGCTGAGGCTTCGCTGGTCCCCCAGGACCATCTGTCTGAGCTAGGCACACAGCATGGGATAATGGCATCATACGTGCTGTGCTGTTGCTCACATCAGGAGGATGCTTAGATGCAGCCACAGATTTCATCTATCAGCTCCGGTGACCTGGCCAAGGAAATTTCTTGGTATTTAATAGCTGCTTTTGTGTCGCTCGCATACAGATGAGGAAACCGTTGACCCTCATTTGAATGAGAAGGTTATTAGCGCGAACAGGATGTCAGTAATTAGTGTCTTTTCTTCTCTTGGCTGGCACTTGTTGAGTGGAGGGTGAAGCCGGTCAGATACAGCCACCCCACTGTCAAGAGGAACAAAACTGTGACCTTTACAAAACCCGAAGGACCTTTCACTGAGTCTTACTCAGAGATCAGATCTTGTAGCCAATGAGAGCCTGCAAACTGGAGTAAACTATGCCTCCCCTCCCTTTGTCACCATTCACAGTCATGCTAATCCACAGAGCAAATCTCCATATGCCTGGACAAACCTAATTAACACCCATCACATATTAACACGCCCAGCACTGAGCCTTTCTTCTCTAATTAGATGGCTTTTATACGAGCGATGGCTCGACAATGTTCCGTGGCCTTGAACACGTCACAGAACATCGCGGGGTCTTTGTTTCCAACCCACTCCTCCCTTCCCTCATCTTTGGATCGGCCACATTGATGCGCGTCGAATGCCAGCCCATTAATCACCAAGTCATTAGCTATGCATCAATTACTCAAGATGCCCGCCACGCTTTTTGATTAGAGGCTGGGCAAACTCTGGAAGACTGATTTGGTGAATATTTAACAATTATCTGTTAAACGCTTGCCAGTCCTGCTCGCTCTCGATACGACACATCTGGCTTTCCGAGGCTCCCGAGAAAAAATAAATAAATTGTTCAGCGGTTCACTCAGAATATTAGACACCTGGGTAGCAAATCAGATCTTCTTACTTACAGTATCTAGCATGCTAAATTGAGCATTCGAGGTGGTGATCAAAGCACAAAGCCTTTCGTTGGGGGACGACCTGCTGTACCTGCTTAGCCCCATCAAATTTATAGACCTTACAGGTGTGTATGAATGACAGTAGAAAGAATGGACAGAACCGGAGTGAAGACGAAAATATGCGTCACTGGCCGCTGCCACGTTGGATGTACTGGATCATTGGCGGACCTGAGGCCGGCCAAATGACGCCTGACCGCCTACCTGTCAATCAAAGCGTCCATGCAGTTGATTATGCGCATCTTTAAGCTTTAATCCAAAGACGTGACTAAAACTGTTTTTTGTACCAGGCTGTAAACATGTTTATTTGGACATTTGAACATGGGGACTTACGGAGACTGACTCACTTCTGCAGCCAGCCTCAAGTGGCAGCTCGAGGAATTACAGTTTTCAGCACTTCTGCATTGGTTTCATTTCCCACCACTGGAGGCTGCTGCTTGGTCACTGACAGGTGACGGCATTGTCTAATTTGATTCATATTAAAAAGAGAGTTTACAATATCTGGTTGTCATTGAGATCATTTCTAATGTGATTAATCAGCACAACAAACAAGAAAAATGATTTAATAAAGTACATTTCATGTAGGTTGGAAGCTAACTCTTAACCTTAACCACGCAGCCTCGACCACAGCTGGGTTTGCTGAGTCGTTTTGACTGTGGCTACACCGAGCGGACTTGTTTTCAGCCTCGAGGTAACAAAAAGAGGATTTGCCTGGCAACAGAAATCTGGGACTGCAAAAGCGAAACAGTAACACTCTCTCTTCAATTGACAGGTGCCTTCGAGCAGCTTTTGTGCAAGACTTTAATTAACACTCTCTAACCCCTAATTGCTGCATGGGGAGCAACAGTATGGTTATCCTGGGTAATGTCCCAGAAGTGAGTGGATGTGAGTCAAATCGATTCCAATAAAAGGTTCAAGATAGGAAAGACTGACGACAGCGACTCTTATATGACACGCCACAGAGAGCTAATCTCCTTATATAAAGCAATAAAAACAATATTCCTGCACATTAACCTGTCATTTAGCACACTCTGTTTCCATGCTGTGTTTTCAGCACCGTCGCTCCCTCTGGAGACACTGAATTAGAGCACTGTGTGCTGCAGCGCTCATGGGGAGAGGACACATAATCTTACGCTCCCCCGGGTGTTGAGGGACTAATTCAGCCAGATGCTGTGATGTCGGCGCTCATCACCGGAGCAATAAATAAAATCAGACAATTCGTGAACTTGACAGCACTCGAGGCTCTTCTACAGCTGACCATCATTCTGAGGTTAATGACTGCACCGAGGACAACCTTGTGGGTGCGCTTCACATAACTTCATGTTGTCACAACACAAGAGTCTGCAGACAAACGGGAACATTGTTTTTCTGTTAATCAAAGAACGCCACTTGTTTACGTCAAAGCAGGAAGTCATGCCACATTCTTGTAGCCCAGCAAAAAAAGAAAAAAGGAGAACTTACAGGCAGGAAGTGGAGGTGAATGTATGAGTGTACAAAGTGATGTAACTTCCCTTCCCCCCCAAAATAAGTTTCCTGTAACCAGGAAAGCAGCCGAATGCAACCTTAACCAATGAGGTGAGGATGTCCAAACGTAACCGCACCTTAACTACGGCGACTAAAGAGCAGATCATCATGATAGATTAGTCTGGAATGCAGTGACAAACATCCTGTTTTTCTCAAGTCAAGTCACCTTTGGAGCTTTTATCTGTATCTCACTTCTTCAAAATAAACTTGAACATTTTCCTTTTCATTCTGATTATCCGTCTTCTTCTTTTGTCTTTCTTAAGACCTGCTTTGTGGTTTAGGTACTGGACTCAGCTGCACAAATAAAACGTATTCGCACCACCGCACTCAGCACTGAGGGCTACCAATAACACTCGTCAACCAGCAACTACCAGGATACATTTTGGTGTGGTCACAGTTTGGTTTAGGCAATAAAACTACTGGGTTATGTTCAGGAAAAGGATTCTGGTTTCACACCGGACATGAAACCTGTTCTCCTTGGTGAGAGTCCTGTGTTTGTTTGACCCATCCCTCCACCTTTTTGGGCTGAAATCAGATGCTCCATGGGAAGAACATTCCTGAAACACCTGATCCAGGTTTCTGAACATTCCCTGTTGGTTCACAAAGAAGTTCGATGGTGAGTAATCAAGACTACGACTGCCGCCAATGATCAGGAACCTGGATCCTGTTTGCACCACGTACACAGGGATCTGCTTTTTCAACCAATGTGCATGCAAAGTTTTTCTTTCCATTACATGTTTGTTCAAGGAAGTAATATCAGATGTGGTCTAATTTGAAATGCACCGCTTGTTCTCGTCTACCGAATCCTCGCCTGAAGCAGTCGAGTCAAACCAGAGGCAGACTTGGGTCTAAAGCCACAGCGATGGAGGTCGAGCACCCTCAGGCTAATCACAACAGGACACTGGTTATTGTAATGCCTTGGAAGGCTGTTCATTTCAAAAGCAGAGGCTCAGGATAAGTGCTTTTTAATAAAAAAAAAAACCTGGGCGAGTGGACATGAAAAGAAAGCGCAATGAAAAGCTTCTCTACATTAATTGACACTCGTGGGGTCCATTAAATACTCGCAATAGCCTGGTGTAATTTCTCTCGATCAGAGCACTCAATGCAGCGAGGTTCAAAAGCGATCATGGGAGTTAATTACGTTCAAAAGAGTGCGGCAGTTTCATCACACAAGACTGTGGTGAGGATTAATGGCAGGCGTCACAGAAAAATCCAATAGAAGAGTGATTAGCATTCCTTGGAGATAGTCGAAGATTCGGCGCATTGCTTGATAATCAGAGCGTATTACTCTGCCTCGGCTTGACACACAACATGTAATTTCATCCCAAAGGGAGGATAGATTCATCACAGTACAAGGGGGTGAATCATTTTTAGGAGCGTTATTATGAGAAGAGCCTGTTGTCCTTGAACCGCATGTCAGTGCTGTGAAACGAGGGGACGCTGCTACATCTCCGTCCCGAGCGTCAGTCAGACTTCTTGTGAATTTATCGTGCTTGTTTAACGTGACCTTAAACATAGCGAGCCGAGAATCACGGCCAAATAATGATGTTAATATCTTGACCCCCTCCATACAGTCGCCTTGTTAAAATGATTGATAGCATGCAGCAGTTTCAGGTCAGTGACACTCAAGGCGACTTTGGAGTCGCTCTCATGTTAACGATGCACAAGGAATTCCCCAAGAGTGCTGCTCTAATCACACGGACGGTGACACGTGATGTGTGGTCGCAGGTCTTTGGACACATTGAGACTGAAAAAATATTTGGATTTATATTTCAGCAAAATGTATTTTAAGAAGATTATGCTCTGAATTAAAGCAGCATTTATTGATTTTCTGTCCATTTAGGGGGCGACGTAAATAGTTTTTTGCACATTAACATTAACATTTTTTTTATTGGTCAACTAATGCATGTAAATCCAACTTTCACTCTGAAATATCTGGCTCTTAAGCTGCTAAATGCTCCACCAGCTGAAAACCCCTTGGCTGCTAAGTCTGGAAGTCGAGGTTGATGGGAACTATGATGATTGTAAAACCAAAACAATGAGCTGAAAGGCTCTAAAACGCTTCATAGAGTCTGAGGGGCTCTGCAGAGAGGTTATTATCTGTAGAATAATAGGAAAAAACCCTCACAACAGTTTAGCTGAAGATCAGAGAGTAGAGTTGGATTATGAGTCCACTTCACTGCTCCTTAAACCTAGTTACCTAGTTTGTTAACTGTGTCCGTTTCCTGTGTGAGGTGAACAAACGCTATCAAAATATTTTCAACCGAAGGAAACTCGTGCTGGGCGTGCTCACACCTTTGCATTGTTTCCTGTGATTTATACAGTTGCAAAAACATCCTGGTGTTGTTCGTTCCTTACTTCATAACCACGACCAGCGTCAGAATCTGTTTGCCCTGAGAGCAACTCCAAAAAATAGCTTGCATTAGTGCATCTGCATACAAAGTAGAAATTTATCATCTGCTTTGCTCCAAACTCCAATTTACACTCAGACGAGGCAACAACAACACTCGAGGAAGATTCTGCACGTCTGTTTTGCAGCAGACCTTTGGCTTGGAGCAAAGTCATGACACCCCACTTGTCTCCTTCAGGCATCATCTCACACACATATGCAAGCACACACACACACACACACAGACATGCACTGCATTGCACATTACTGATTTTACAAGCAGGAAGATGCTATACATCCACTCCTCCAAGTTTTATTTCAAGATAATATCAGTTAAATTATCTCGCTGCACTGGTGGACAATTGTTCCCAAGATGAAACTGAGGGGAGGGATTATGGATCAGCCTCCGACTGTCTGTTTATCAGCCGAATGCTGTTGATTGGATTTTAATTAAAATTTGTGGAATGATGCATAAATGCTCAGCCTCTGCATCTTTTAAATTATGATGACTGGTCCAAAGGGGGGAAGCACAACAGTTTGTTTAACTCTCAGTATGTCACATTGAATATCTCAGACACCGCTCTCTGCAACGCAGCGAACTGCAGTGTAATAATGAGTCTCTTAAACGCGATTCATCTTGATCACAGAAGACAGATGATGTTTTTCAGAACAGGCACTTGTTCTGTGATACTGTGATATTTCTCTGTTCATTAAAATTAGCAACAAAAAAAAATTTCGGCTGCGAGATAAATTGAGAAATCATGTCAACACGATAGGCTGGATGCAAATCACCCATCCTCACTACCATCATGGAAAACAAGCCCAGAGCACAAACAAACACACACCAAGTACAGACGTGATCACACACATCGACTGATCTGACATCTACCAACACGCCTGACCCCGAAACAGGAAACAAACACAGTGACGGTGCTTTTATTTAAGTTATATATGCGCATTTTCAACATTTATGCTGCTACACATTGACCTAAAGTTAACCCACAGCCAAGAAGCGTATGAGTTATAGTTTTTTTTATTAATTCATTTAAGCCAACTTTAAGTTTCTCAGCCATTTAAAGGACCAGTGTGGAGGAATTAGTGGAAGCTAGCAGGGTAGTTGCTGATTGCGACCTCCTCGCCTCGCCCTCCTCGAGTTTTGGTGGCCACAAAATGCAATAAAAATGTGAAAGTCCTCATCTGGCCTGTGTTTAGTCTGTGCTTGGCTTGGAGAAAACAAAGCATAATGTGATGCCGTCACATATTGTGCCTACAGATACATGTGGCCCATGTTTCCTGTGAAATGACAGGCACATAGGTGGGCTCATGATTTATCCTGCATACGGGCACAACTCACCCCGAAACCACCTGGTTGCACATTGGCCATATCTGGTCCACATGAACGCTGTTTCCGCTGTAACTCAGCTGTGACTGCGAGAAATGGCCCAGATCTGGCCCAAATGTGTACAATATCTGGGACATAATAGAACATGGAACCACAACAAACATCCTGCAACACAGACACATATTCCACCACGAGCTGGTTCAGGTCTCCAGAGTGATGCTGTTTTTTTTTGGATGCAGCGGGCGTCCCTGACAGCGCTCAAGCATCCAGCCTGCCCCTCCCATTGGGTGTTGAACCATTCAATTGCCCCACCCCATCTAAAGCTCCAGGCTCATTTTATTTCAATTAATTAGCATAAATGTACGTGTGTGAGTCCTCAGCAACCCTCCTCCCCCTCCTCTCAGGCACCCCTTGACGATCTAGCATGCAAATGTTAATTAGAAATTGATGTATTGCAGGAGGGTTTAAAGTAATGACATCCCAAGGGGGGAACTTTCACCATAAAATACGGTAATCCTCATTGACAGTGGAGCTTCTGTAGCACAATGTGTCTAGAAAAGCACCTCCAAGCCAAAAACTGTCTTCCAAACAAAACACATCAACGGCTGAGACTAACAGAAGAGGACGTTAAGCGAACATTTACAGGGGAACATTACGAATAAGTGATATTTCTCTGATTTTAAAAACACACACCCGTTTGAACCAGAGAGGCGAGTGAATTAATGTTTTCTGTGTGAGCTGCATCGAGGAAGTCTGGATGTAAACATTGTTTTGCTGACTACGACTGATCCGATTGGACCCTTCAGGGAAAAGGAGCACTATGAAAGTGTGTGTGTGTGGGGGGGGGGCGTATGTATGCAGAGCAACTGTAATGAATTTTCAGTTTAATTTATCATTATGTACCCACAGGTGGCATGTTAAATTACTTCATATCATTAAAGTGAGATTATTTTATGCACGTGTGACAGAGTTTGAGAAATGAGAGTTAACTCCCAGCACGTGAACAAGAAAAGCTGCGTCCTCGCCCGCGTGTACGGAGCAACAGATTCACAGATGATGATGTAATATGATGATTACTGCATTATGATCTCATTTTTTCATGTAATAACCTCATAAATTGTGATAAGGCTAAACAACAACTTGATAAATTGAATATCAAGTGTTTCGTGGATACATAACCATTCACCTGTGTGTGTGTAACCGCGCTGTAGAGCCCCAACCGTAGCACGCCATCGTAAGGCTCCGCCCAGAACAAATCAGGCGTTGCAGACATTAGCACAGGGTCTAAGGGGGGTCGTGTCTTTAAACTACCATCTCCAGATAGTCTTTGTAAAGGGTGTGGGTGAGTTAGTGTGAACTTTAGGGTGGTTTAAGTTGTAAGGATGTGTATTTACATCACTGCTAATATTATGAGTCTATAATTAGAGACGCTTTACTGAAAATCTTCTGATGCAAAGGCAGTTAAATACATGAACAACATTATAATCTTATTATGATAATGGCCGCTGAAGAGGCTGAAGGTCACGCCTCATTAGAGGTACGGGGACTTAAAAACAAGGAAAAGGAGAAACGTACACATGATCACAATAATGCATGGGTGGCTTAACGTAAGGGAGCGTCTGACTGACGAAGGATTTAAGTCGCAGCAGCACACAAAGACTCTTTGTCTGAAGGACCTGGTGACGATCAGCACTGATCTGAACCGAACAAATAAAGAACAAAGTGATTGTTTTCCCTCTTAGCGTGGAGGACCAAACGTCTCCGACGCAAAATGTATATTTCACGGCGGGGAATGCATTATGTGCACAAAATGCACCTCGGGGGCGCGGAGTATTTCTTTACGTTCCATGTAATGAATTTCTTCAAAATGAAGAAAATGAACTGGTAATGATTATGATATAATTACCATATCATTATCATATTAATTTGCCACACTTGGGACACGCCGCACTTTGATGCTGTTTCATGCTGTGGAACAAAACGTGCGTTCTTTCTGAGAAGTTCTTCACACAGGAAGAAAGCAGCGCGACGCTCTCTTACATAAACCGCAGAGGCGACTGCCCACTTCAAATCGAGGTCACACTGACATTCCCAACTTGCCTGAGACGCGGTGTCATAAAATCTGGTGCAAGCTGCAAGAAGTTACCTCGGCATGAAATCGAAAATGTTAGATGGGAGCGGAGGAGCTCGATCGGGCCGAATGGTTTCATTCATTCATTCAGCCTGACACGACATACGGCCAATGACATATCTGTTCAACGGACGCAGCTTTGAGTTTTATTTTAGATTGATCCAAAAAATATGCTGATTTCTGTTAAGTCAGCAGCTGCACATCAGCCTCATCCATCCTTTACTGTCACTATTTTTAATAAATCTATCCAGGCAGCCAAGTATGTAGAAAGATGAACTCAACGGCAGCGTGTCTCTCCAGAGAGAGAGTCTGGAAATGACTGAGGACTATCTTCCAGCTTTGGTGGGTGGAAACAATTAGAGAACATGCATTGCAGAACCAATCTCAATCCTAACTAATCCTTTAGGGCGCCCCCTTAAAAAATATGTGAGGGGCGCCAGTTTAGTATTCACTGCATTTAGAAACCCCAAGACGACTGGGAGGTGGGGAGATTTCTGATCAACTGACATCAGTGTGAATAGTTTACTGTATGCACACACACACACAGAGTCCACTTTTTGGACTGTGTGTGTGAATGCATGTGTCGACTGTATACGGCTTTGTCTTTTGGTCTGCGGTAAACAAGATCAGCTCCTCTCCACCTCGGTGCGTCTGACATGACAGCTCCTGTTAAGACCGAAGGACCTTGAAATGATTTTACTGACAACAGAGAGCAAAAGAGAGAGACAGGCGGCGAGTGAGTGGCAGCGAAAGAAAGGGTGAGACGGTGAAGGAGAGACAAAGGGTGAACAAAAAGACAGAAGGAAGAGGAAAAAACAGCGAATAACACGCCAAAGCGAAGCCGTGTGCGCATGTATGTGCACATGAAAGCAGTGCCCACGTCAGTTTTCATGTTTGCGTGTGTGTGTCAGAGTGACAAGACGACAGACACGTCAACCACGGAGGGAAACACACGTAATCAAGGAAGACGGCTCTCCTCGTTCCTCATCCCAGATTTCAACAGCACCAGAGCGTTCAGCGCCAACCCGCTCTTTGTATACGGAAGGTGATATTTTATTAATGTAGTTAAAAACTAGCAGAACTCCAGCAGAGTTCACAGTCCTTCAAAAGCTTGATGACTTATGAGACAATAAGATGCTACCACCGCAGAGCTGGAGACAGCAGCGCGTCTCATCCATCAAAATATCGCGGAGAGACATAAACCATTAAGTGTCATTGTTCAAAGTAAATGTCACGTTGTCAGTGACTGCAGAAGCAATAACATCAGCCTATTGTCAGATTATTGGCAGGAAGACACGAGACAATGCATCGATTTTTATGACGCTGGAGACGGCAGAAACGCCGGCATGAGGAGGCTCACCTCAGCTGAGGGCAGAAAATAATTATACACAGCACACAAAGTGATATCTTTAATTAACTGTGGAATATTTTATGTTGAAAATCCACCTGCTTTCCTCACACTGAATAACAAAGAGGCATCTTTTCGCCTCTAATTGAGACCCTGTAGATTCACTTTGTTCAGAGTCTGGACACACACACACAGAAGATAACAAACAGCAACTTTCAACACTTAAAGGAAGCAAAGCTGGATGTTTAGAGTTTTTCTGCCTCTGTTGCCCCCGTGGGGTAACAGGTGGGGTAAAATAAACACGCTCCCTGACGTAATACACGCGATGCACTCTGGAGCTATCGGGTATCAAAAAGGTTGACGCGCAGCAGAGAAGCAGTAACAAGAGCTGAAAGGGTGTTAATGCATCCATGACGACATGGATGCATTAACACACACGTGTGTATGTGCATGTGTAATCTTTACAGCTCCCAAGTGTGTGTTCGTGTGTGTGTGTGTGTGTGTGTACACTGTGGAGACTCTACAGGTTCTAAACAGCTAGATAAACTCTGGAACTACAGAACTACAAATTCTTCTTCTGGGTTTTCTTGGCAGTTACCAAACAGTTATATTTTATATGAAGACAGTTTATTTTATTATAATTCTACTCTACTGGTATTTGTCATCTGAAGTAGATCTTATGAGGAGTTACAGGAGTTATATATATTTGTTAATTTGTACAAACAGCATTTTATTTTCATGCGCTGGTCACGACTGAGATTTGGGGCTTTCATATCATCTCTAACGTCTTCACATTTCAGTGTCAGTGTCTGTAGATTCCTCAGGAATTCACCAAAACTTTACATAACATAAAATAATACGTCATTTACATATTTAAACAAACTCGACAAGAACCTGGTTTTATCCAATGTTCACATTTCTGTCCTAAAATATGGAAATCAGCACAATTTGAATCAATCATGGTCTCATTTGCATATTTAAACTTGAATACTTGAGATACAAGAAATGATTGTTCTAGTGTAAGCAATCAACTGGGAAAGTTTTATGGTGATATCTATTAATTCAATAATTCACCTGTAGAGTCCCCTAAACACTCATATTGATTTATCGTGTCATAAACTGTTTATTAAATGTTTATCCTGCTCGAGTTATGTTGGAGGACTTAAAGTTCAGCGTTGCTGAAACATTCTAGTTATCATGAATTTCAGAAATGCGCCTCACCGTTGAAAATCCAAGTGATTACACTCTGTAAGAAACTCCACTCCGCTTTCTACCAGCCAATCATCCAACAGAAGCAAATAAAGACTAAAGAAAATATCTGTGGCACATCCCACTGTCGGGCCAGTGCCATTACATGCTTATTACTTCATTTATCGCCAAAGAAAATACACGGCCAGTCCACTGGCAGACACATCAAAAGGTTCAAACCCGGCCCTCCTCGGTTCTCTAGAGATGGATCTCCAAAAGCGGTCCTGATTAAGCCCCCCCCCCCCCGTGGCAGGGAAATGTTCCCTTCCTTGATCTGAGTCTCTCAAATGACCCGATCCCGTCCCGGTGGACTAGTCCTCTGTGAGAAAACGGCTCACGCTCCTCCGCGAAGATTTCACGGAATTTAGTCACATTTGATGACGCGTCTGAGCCAAACGTCCCGCCACGTCCGACTGGAGGCCGTCGGACTTTAAATGCCTCTGTTTCACAAAGTTTTTACAGCGTGCGCTGCTCGTGGCGTGACCTTATAAGTTGGTTATGACTTAAAAAAAAAAAAGTTAGATCAGTACGAACATATTCTGTTTTGATGTAGAAGAAATGTCAAACTCCTGACAGGAACGTGCTGGATAAAGGTTTCAGAGTAAAGGACGCTCACAAGGGAGATGATAAAAGTGCCTGACCTTTATATGTGAAAGGTTCGGTTGTATGTGTGTTTCAATACCTTTCACTTATAAGGTCATAGCTTTAATGATTCCATGCCAGCCTCTTCATGTAGATCTACACATACGGTATATTAATATCTGCTATGTGATAATAAGAAAGAGAATGTCAGAGCCGGAGAAGATTCGTTACAGATGAGCTTTGTGCACGTTAACGAGGACGTATCTTGAGCTGTTTTAATTTTTCTGCAGTACAGACTGGATTTCTGTCCAAACCTGAAGTGTCAATCTCTCCATGAATCATCCATTTATTTGCATCAGCTCTCCAAAGTGAACATCTGGAGTCTTTATCCGCCGTCTATCTATAAAACCACAAATACTTTGCTTATAATACGAGACTTCAGCAAAATGAATCGGTGAGTTTTCCAACATCCACGCTGATTTGACGAGATCGCAGAAATAATGTAGCATCAGTGATTCTCGTGCCATGGAACCTCTCCAGGTATCTGCAGCCTCACTCTTTATTTATTCTTCATTTTTTGGTCTTTCTGCTACAAATGCATGAATGTAACCGTGCACGATCGTGTGATATGAATCCTCACAACGTTAAGGAATAAAAATAAGATCTGTCATCGCCTCCTTTCTTTTTTGATGAACCACCTTCTCTACTTCAAACACAAAGTTTTGGCTATTCTGCTCCATCTGCTCCGTTTTTTTAATGTGGAGATTTAAAATGCACGTAAGAACGTTTGGAGGATTCAAGAATGTAAATATCATAACGTTAACTCAAACTTGCATCAGTCACTGGCTGATTGGCAACATCCAATGACATTCATGTGGTGTACAATGTACTTCATTTGGTGATTCATCATAAACCATCAGTGCTTGAAACCTGGCAAATTTAAGTCAGAATCATCCTCCATATTCGTCTCTGTTTGGGGCTGAAAATAATTGAATAATTGTAGCCTCACCTGTATTCATCTGGTCTGCCAGACCTTACAAAAAGCCACTTCCTTTGCATACCTGTAGACCACATGATGTGAAAGTACTGACATTCATTCATTTGAAATTCATCGACCGAGCCTAACTTGGAAAGATAACCATCGGCGCTTACTTTTAGAGAATGTGACAGTCACATGTATCATGAAAACCAACCGCCGTCTGCGCAGCGTGATCCAGCCAAATGATTCTACCTGCAGACTGAAATGAAAGTGAGCCTGAGTCATCAGCTTCACGGTCCACGTTATCCTCTGCTGCTCCACCATGTAATGTACAGAGGCCCCTCCTAAAAGACTGTCTTTGGGGCTTCTTCTCTGTAAATGTCATCCTACTTCAGACGTCACTCTGAAAATGTCACCTCGCTACCCTTTTCATTAGCTCACCAGCTCTCGTCTCGATTATACACCATTTTCCATTAGAGGGATCACACACCCAGGGCGAGGCTCTTTCTGAGCCGCACGTACTCCAGTGTGATGGTGAGACTTGAAGGGACGGCTGTTCCCGACGTTCCGGGATACTTAGGTGTGTTTTGGTTTGATGTTTGTTCAGCCGTGATCACCTGTTATTGAAGATTCTCCGCCGCTTCCCACGCTGCAGCGCCGAGCGCCGGGCTGTCAATCACGTCTGTAGAAGAAGAAAGCTGCAGTTTTTGGGTTTTTTCTTCTTTTAAAGTTTCAAAGGTTAGAGTTTGTGTCTGTTGACGACGGCGGCCTCTGGGCGTTTGAAAACCTGCTCAAAGGCATTAAATAAAAATACCAATGTTCTTATCTTCCTTATGTAAAATGTATTTGGGTCATAGCAGTGAAAGGCTGTTGTCAATCTCTGCCAACACAAAATACAGATTACACAGAATAATACACAGTATTTAAGACAATTTGTAAGACAATGAGTCAGTATGTCTGAAGTTTGTATTTTAATGCCTGATTAAAATATTACTAAAAATACAAAGCACTCAAATAAAATGAGGCTGGACATATTTATGATATTCAGTATTTTGTTACTGTCGACAAATCCTATTAAAGTCCTGTCTGTGGAGCCAAACGCTGAAATAATCCCATAGTTCCATATTCATGCACGTATTAACATGCAGCCAGTTTATTCGGAGTAAATCCATCCTACTCCTGGAAACACTCACGAGCGCAACAAATGTGCATTAATCTACAGCTGGAAATATTCCCAAACAAATGCAGCGATTGTTTTTGTTTGTGTTATGTTGGCTAAGGGTTTCTATGTATGTTTGACCCATTTTTTAAAGAGAGGAAGCAGCTCGGGGGGGTCGGTGTCACAGAAAGGGCAGGAAGTCGATGAGAGACACGAGCTAACGGGGTCGGCATGCTTCGAACACGGCACCTGTCAGATGGTCAAACTGCATCCGACACCCCCGCCCACACATCTTTGCTCAGGCTGCTAACTTTCTGAAACAATCTGACTTCTACACAGCTACTCCCATCACTTTTCATGATGGGCCTTATTACTGGTGTCCACGTTTCTGCGATTACCAGGTCTGTCCTCTCTCTGATGGAAGATGTTTCACCTTCACTCGTGGCCATCAGGAGCAGGTATGAACACCTGTGGTCGGACAGCGTTGTTACGATGAAGGTTATTTCTTCTGAATTCCAGTTTCTTGTTTTGTCAGTCCCTCTCTGTGGTCGTATGTGATCTCCTCACCACCTGCTCCCTGTCATGCAATCAGCCTGTGCGATACAGAAAGACCCGCTCAACCTTGCAGACTCCAGTCTGATCATTAGTGTGTTTTTGAACCTTGTTTTTGTGATCTCTGCTAACCTTGATCTCCCCGTGTCTTTGGAAATCCATCAGCCATTCTCCAGCTGTGTCCACCTGTTTTTGGACACCAGCCATGCACCTGATTCTGGATCCCTCAACCAGCAACCGCAACATCACCTCTGATTATCAATAAACTGCTCTGTGTCTTTTTTCCACATTGGGACCTCAACACTTTGAACAAAAGGTCCATTTCAAGCATGCTCCAGCCTTAAAACATTGCTGCTTTTGGTATTTTTCTGATTTGTTGAATGGATCAGGAGTATACAGAGTAAAGCAAGCCCAAAGAAAATCTTTGAATTGAGCAATAATATAGTAAATTCTTATAATTTTCAGGCAATTTTCTTCTAAAAATGAAAATCTGGATGCCTTCTTTACTTTCAAATGAAATTCCAGCAGCACAAGAGGCCTTATAAATGTAAAGTGGATGGATGTCATCGAGCAGACGCTGCTCCAAAATGAATTCACATCACTTCATATGCAGATGTCCGATACCATCTCCTCATTCCTGCACAGTTTTTCATGCACGCCCCCCCCTCCACCTCTCTGTCAATAGTAAACATATTATTTGAAGTGTGCTGTCCGTCAAAGTCAGCGCCCCGCTCGCTCTCCATGGGCTGACAGTATTATTTGCTAATGAGTTGCTTTGCTGCTGCCATGGCAACAGGCCCATCGCAACAGAGCGTGAAGCAGGAGTGGCACCCCTGACACCAGCCCATAAAACAAGACACCCGGGCTGATGATCCGCGATGCATAATGCAGTGCCATAACCCTCATCTAACCCCCCTCCCTCCCCATCCAGCCATCCTCTCTCTCCCTCTGTCTGTTTATCCCTTCTTCCATCTCTCACTCTCTTCAACCCCCCCCCGCCCAGTGTTCCCCAGCCATCCATCCCATCTGGTTTAATCACATCTACTGGGTGGATCCTCTGTGCCCCCCTTAACCCTGAGACAGAAGGAAACGTAAACGTGGAAGTTCACGTTTGGTCACGGTGTAATTGAAGATGAAAAATGTAGGTTGTCAAGTCTGAAATTAATATGGATGAAATCCAAGGCCAAGCAACAACTACTGATTTTTAGTTTTTATTTGTCTCTGGTGGATAATTAAACTCAGAAGGTTTAAAGGCAAGGACGTTGGAAAACCTTGGTTATTCATTATATAATAATTAATAACTTGGGCGATTAAAATTGTGTGCACGTTTTGCTCGAATGCAGAGATCCACTGAAGGTTTCTAAGCAAGATTTAAATTAAAAATGAGTTAGTCTTTGTCTCTTTAAAGAATAAGCCCAGAAATATCTGATTCTTCAACAGGACTTAAACTTTCCTGCGTGTTTACAGCAGCAGCTGCAACAACACAGTCAGAACTACACCCAACTGAACCTCGGCAGCATTTACAGCACAGGTAAACATCAGATCAGTGAAGTCTGACAAATCACGTCTGCCTCAAACACAAACGTAACATCAGTATGCAAAAGACAAGAGAAAACAAGACGCACGGCCAAGTTACATCGCAAACTCAGAAACTCTGTATCCCGAGGAGATCTGCAGATACACTGCAAAGCCACCATGGAGGCATATTTCTTGTGATTTTTTGGGGTTCTGTTACAGATGTCAGCAAAAGTGGAGGAGAGTTAAAGTTCATATCTGGTTGTACTGCAAGTGAATATGAAACCAGCCAAGGAACAACTACTGGTAACATTTTTCTTTGGCGGATAATAAACCTGCACAAAAGGTGTGAAAATACCGTCGACAAAGCTGGCTAACGCTTTTTGACTCTTGGCTGAGGGGGCCCTGTGACATGTACGCTGGGAAACTCATCCAACGATTGTAGGTTGATTTATTGATGGGCTGTGGTTCTTGGTTATAATCACTAAAATCAAGTGTTCTGCATTTAAACTGGCAAACAAAGGCATCCAAAATAAAGCAGCTGTACGTCTGTTTCATGAATACTTTCCTGGAGCCGGTGAAACATTACGGTGATTTTTATCTTTGCCAAATTCCCAGCCTGGTGCTTTAATGCAGAGCTTACTGTCATTGGCCCACAGCTACAGGTTTCAGTGTCAGCTCACCAGCTAACCAACAGAGACCATCTATCTAATTACACAAAGGTTGCCCTGACGCCCTTCTTGCCACGGTGTGACCAGCTGACACCACTCACTCTCCCATCTGTCCAAACCGACCGTCGCCTCGCGAAGCAGAAGCGGCACAGATTGTGACTCTTATGTGACTTCGCAGGCACAGCGGGCCGCGATGCTTTCTCAAGCCTCGGCGGTCCTACGTCCCATATGACCCTTCCTGGATGTGAGAATGCAGTGATTGCGCGAATGCTCAGTTGGGTATCTCACAATCTGTGATAAATGTGTCACCATTTCACCCACTTTGCAGTCGAGAAATGACTTCACACGTCGATAGGAAGTCGTGACATGCCTTACCACGAGTGTCAAATTTGCAAACCAATGTATACGTCTCCTGTTTATGTACGCATGAACCTGAGAAAGTGATGACGTGTCTCAGTATTAGCAATAATCACATTTTTGTCCACCTGACGAATCAGTTCCTTTCAGCTGCAGAAACAGAACTAACAGTAACCTGTGACGAGGCATGGCCCGTCCTACTCTGCCTCTGTTGGGCACTTGTTGACCTTGTTAGCTGGGTTGGTTAGCTAGTGTGTGAGCGTGTGTAGGGTTGCATAATGCTGCAGCTGCTCCTGATGGACGGATATCGTATCCTCTGCTAACTGCTAACGTTAACTGCTGCTAGCCGTGGTCCCATGGAACCAGACTCAGCAGCCTACCAGTGAGCACGGCTGGACCGGGCGGTGATTTACGGAGTTTAACTGCTCACTGCAGTGCCGTTAGCTGAGTCTGGATCTGAGCTGGGGTAGGCCAGACTCCATCCAATGGCTCTGCAGTGAGCAGTTTCTCCACACACTCAACGTTAAAAGGGAAGGAATTCATATTTTCGGATTCATGGATATATAATTTGGTTTTCTTATGTGGTACTTCTTTGCTAATGCTGCATGCATTAGTATGTTTCTGGATGTACTTTAAGTTTAAGATTATGTTTAATCACTACAGCATTATACTTATCAGCAATGGAACAACAACAACAGAGGCATATATATTTATGAAAATATCCTGATTATTATTTAACAGCACTGGGGAAATAACTCCATTGATTAGAAATTATGCTTTGTGTGGCAAAAATGTGACCCAGTTTGCCATTTTGTTTTCATGACCGTCATTTTTCATCGCAGGACATAGTAATTACACTTCATGTTGTGCTCTGTGGACCCCTTTACATTAGATTCTGTTCATTAAGAGCCTTTGGTAACATTATAATGTGCAGTCATTATTGCAGGCATCATAAAACACAAATGGGTAATGAATTAGTGAGTACTTTTCCATTAGCATGGCATATTGTTTTAGTGATCGAGTTTAAAGATGTGGAAAACCTCTCATATTTATAAAGAGATGAAGTCAATCTGTTGAAAGAAATAAGATGTCGGAAAGAACAAATGATGCCGCTGTACTTGTTGATTGATGGCGTAAAATTAAAGCAAACTGCAAGACTTTGTAAAGATTTGTAGTCAGCAATACAGAACTTTGGCTCAGTATAAATGATACACCAACATTTAGCTCCTGCAAAAGCAAAAATCCGATGTGCATTATGCTCCTTATACCACTTCCTCAAATCATTTTAAAAAGGGTCCAGTGTGTAGGGTTTCCCTAGCATGAAGAAATAAGTAAAGGTCCTCTCTAGAAGTAGTTCCTTTGTGGGCTCCTGCAGCGGTTCAACATGGAAGAGGACCTGCAGCATCAGTCGATGTAAAAGTCTCATCCTAAGGTAACTAAAACAGACCCTGATCCCAGCTAACAGTGGGCGAGAGGTGGAGTACACCCCGGACAAGGCTGCAGTTCTTTCATACAGGGCTGACACACAGAAGCAAACACACATTCACACCTGCAGGCAATTTAGAGTCACCAATTAACCTGCATGTCTGTGAACTGTAGGGGGGGGGAGCTGGAGTACCCAAGAGAAGCCATAAAGGCACGGGGAGAACATGCAAACTCTGCACAGAAAGGTCCCGGCAGGGGTTCGAATCAGGACCCTACAGTGCTAACCACTGCAAAACAGAGTTTGTGTTGCATAGTCTGTAAAAGGAGCCTCCTAAATCAGACACGCTGGACCTTTAATTGAACATTTACCTGGATTCCAGCGAATATAAACCAATTTCCATGATGTAACTGCTGCGAGTTTGTAGCAAATAAGTTGTATACACGCAGACGGTCTTATGGTTAAAAGGTTAACGCCCTGCCATCGCGGGGTAATTGTGACAAATGCTTAATTACTCATAAAAACACACAGATCTTCATTCAGTGACAAATACAAGACCTGCAGTGTGTTCCTTAACTCTGGTCCATCAAATATATTTACAGAGCAATGCGACCTGCACGGTAACAACAGATTGCCACCATCAATCATGATTCTGCAGCTCTCCACTCCGAGTCGCTGGCTCAGTCTCTGTCCTCCTGCATTAGTCTGCTATCTCCTAACTTACATAACCTCTCTGGGAACCTCGGGACGCTGCCGAGGCTGACTCAGATTGTATCAACGCACAGGTCAAGGGAAGGTGATAACTAATTCATGAGGCTGTTTGCAAGGAGCTCTCGTCCAGAGTCATTAGTCGCCTGTCAGCCTCCACTCATGCAGCAATGGGGAGTTGGGCAGCGCCGTGTGTCACGGTGGGGCTTTCACAAACAAGACCTCTTTTTGCTCTTTTATATGTTGGAGTCACAAGGAAAGCAGAAGAGTTGCTGACGGGTGGTTGGCCTTTTGAATGCAGCCTAGTGTCTGAAACAGGCTTTGATCATAATCTCAGATTTAAGATGCTTCACGTACAAAACGAACGTCCTCACATTCCCCCTTAGCGAGGTTACTTCAATGCAAAGTCCTGTGAGAAACAACACAAGTCGAGTCATACGTGACCCTGCGGATGTGAGACCTTTAATTAAAAGATTCACGGCGGTTCTTCTGAATCGCTCGGCACAGAAAGCATGCAGCCCTGCATCTTCACCGGCTTTAATCCGACATGCGATATGGATCTCACACCGCTAAACAAAATGCAGTCTGTACACCGCGAGGCGAGAATCATTCCACGTACGTGACCCACGCGCGACCCGGAGATCAAGGACATTCTTGTATGTGCTTTCCCGCACAATGCCGTTTTTATAATCCGTTTACAGTGAGCAGCGTGATGTTTGAAAATGTAAAGAGGTTACGTTGACAGTGGAGGTTGCTACTCTGGTCTCATGTAGATCAGTGGATGCAGCCTGACACCCACACTGGCAGGGTCAAAGGTCGGACCGCATCGCGGGTCACAGTGAAAAACATTTTAACAGATCTGCTGAATACAAGGCAATATGACAATTATTATATCTTTGAGTTCTTTGCATTGTTATTCTTCTTTACCCACAAATCAATATACAAGCACCTACGAAGGGCTGGCACACACACACACACACACACACACACACACATTATGTACTGCATATACTGAGCTAAAATAAACCACTCAAGGCCAAGAAGAGCAAATCTCTGGCTACGATACACAACACAATTCAGCAGATGCCCGCAGGAAGACATAATGAAACAGATGTTCAGTGTCATTACACTATATGCACTTTATATTTGATCAAATTCATAAGGATGTTTACTAGTCTGCCTTTCAAAGAAAGGAATAAGAATCTTATTTAAGGCGAGTGATCGACAGTTTCGTCTCCCGTGTGCGACTTAAGAACTTTTGGGGAGGAAAAGTTTTGCCAGGATCGTTTTTCAGACTTAGCCGTATTTTTACTTACAAAAACATTCAGATGAATTATTAATCTCAGCAGTGAGTGAACGAGAAAACAGGAATCTAATATTTTAGCTGCATTAGAGTTAAAAAAAAAAATGAAGGGAAACAGTGAGGGAGTCGTGCTCAGTACTCTAGCTGTCAGTTTGAATTCAAACCCATCGTCAGGGGAAGGAAGCAGATGTTAAATCAATATACTGTACACATTACATAGAGCAGGTCTGCTCCCAGATTACAGTGACATCAGTTGAGCTGTTAATGAGCGGGTATGGAGCGGCAGCTGCTGTATTAAACAGGTATTTGAAAATGACTCAAAGTATTCGATGCTAATTGATTGTATCGCACGCCGTAATAATAACAATTAAAAAAAAAATCATCGCCTTCTGCCACACGTGAAGTTATAAATCACTGTGAACACGGGCGATGCGTGCCGAAACAACAGATGTTGCAAATCTTGGAAATATCTCCGGCTAGCAAAGTATCCTGATGTGTTCAAACGTGGAAAATATTCAACGTCAGATGGATTAAAAAAGCGTTTAATGTATTTACTTATCTTTAAAGCATTTTTCCAATGTTGTTCAGATCAGAGTTTTCCTTCTGATCACAGGTGCTTCCAGTAATAAAATGTCTTTATCGTGCCTTTACACCAGTGACCACATTTTCATGCATTTCATTGTTTCCTTTTAACACAAGTTTCCCATGGGCCTTCCAGGAGCTGCTGTCTCTAAGCCCTGATTTACTCTACCCGTATTGTTACCCGCCGTGTAAAAGCCCCCCAAATCCAACACTTCCTGTGTTTGCCTTCACGGGACAGGAAGCGGTCTGGACTTAAAGATCAAAGACCTGCAGTCATCGCTTATCGAGGTCTGCAGAGGGGCAAAGCTGTTGGACGGTGAAGGGCGGTGAAGTTTACGTCATGTAGAAAGTAAGAAAAAGATGATTTATGTGGCCGCTTACAGACTTAGAGCTGAGGTCCACCTGTTGACAAGAGGCTGGCTCCAACAAACCAGACGAGAATGTTTAAATTTATTATTATCTTTGGGTCACAGACAACAAGACGTCATCTTGGGCTTCGAGAAACATTTTATGGACCCAACAACTAAACAATTAATCAAGAAAACAAGTGGCAGGTTATTCAATAATGAAAATAATTAGAATTTGTTGTTGGTCTTGTTTAATTTTTCCTTCTGCTTTTAGAACGGAGCAATGAACTAAATGAATTATATATTACGTTAAGAACGATGTTTCGGTTTGTCCTTCATTTTTCATTGAGGTCTTGCACACGCCCGCTCGCCGTAGACTAATTACCAGGAAGGTCTACAGAAGGGCCACATCAACTAATTAATCTACAAAAATAGATGAATATAATAGGTTATATAATATTATTATTACTCTAATTAATCCACAGTATAATCACTTTTTGCTTGATAACTAACTTAGACAATGATTCAATTTTCAAAGTCTTTGCTAATGAATTTCTTGTCATGCAGCGCTGTGTATACATTCAGGGTTAGAGGTGATGGATTATGGCTGTCAAGTAGTTTGCTGCTAATAGTGCTGTGGCTAACAATAGTTAATGTGGAGGATCAGTTTATAAAATAAGAGTGTTACTATTCGCTTCAAGTATCAACTCGACAATAATACGCGCTTCCGTTGACCCGGGCCGCCCCGGTATGAAAGAGCTCAGGAAACCTGTTCTTTTGGAGTCTTGAGGTAGTAATTAAAGTTGTCAGTAGGTGGTTCAGCACAAGCGAAAGGATTAGGATTCCTGGTGCTGGATCTCAAACTGAGCTGACAATATGGTCCAACCACAAAGCCAAGGGGCTTCTGGGACCTCAGCCAGTGGCTGATAGATCCATCAATATGACGGGTTTAGTCGGCACTGATTGCTCTCCAGAGCAGCTCCTGTTGGTTTGATGGGGCAACGATGCGTGGAGTTTTCCCATATTCTGAAACGGCGTTCTGCTTTATTTACATGCAGCCCCATGGCAAGTCGGCGAGGACGTCACGCAGGCTGAGGCGATCCTCATCGACTTTGCTAAAAGCCTATAAATGGCTGGTTCAATAAACACAGAGTGTACAATGTAACATTTGTGATTTAAATCTATCATTGCAACATGGACTCCGGTAGCTTATATTTGAGGAAAGGGGACAAATTATTGGCTGAGGACATTTCACATTTAGACAATATTGTGGTTTTACTTAAATTTAGACGTTTAAAGGCTTTTTTCTCAAAAAATTACAACTTTATTCCCTAAATTGAATTTTTTCTGCCTAAAAGTGAGGACTGGGATTTTTCCAAAATGATGCACGATCTAAAAATCAAAGGCAAACCGCTCCTGTTTGACACCCCTCGCTGATTAAAGCAACTTATCTGCAGCAGTTCCACAGCATATGGCCACAGCCTGGTATAGACATGTTGGTATGGGAACAGAGAGACAGCACAGTCGCAGAACTGTGAACCGCCCCAAACTTGGAGGGCCACGTTTCCTGGATTGCCATGTGATAACATTGTCACCAAGCAGCTTCCTCCGCAAAAAGACTGCCTTGAAACTCGGCGGTAATTTTAGTAAAGAAAACACGAGGAGATGTATGTCGGGTGAATAGCTTTTCAAGGCTGCAAGTCGACTGACACAATAGTCTATATAAAAACGAAGGTAAAAGCTCAGAAAACAACTGCAGAGTCTCATTGGGCCAGTGAATACTATGTTTCCTTCCTTTGACTGCTTTCAAAGAGGCACGTGAGTTTCTGAAATCACAGACAGGAAGCAGGTGACAACAACACATTTCTCACTTAACTCAGTCCAGAGTAAAAATAGTCAGACTTTTATTCAGAAAATCACTAAAACGGACATAAACATTAGCACTACTACAGTAAATGTAAATCTGTGCCTGGTACATGTGAATAATTCAAATATCTTAAGCTACAAGGTTTCGTCTCCCTGCATTTAGACCAGCTGAAGTACAGCACTTAACGTGACTCGGAGACACCTAAAGATGAGTCTCTCTCATGAAAAAGAAACATCCAAGTCTGCAAAGTATGCAGCGTAGTAAAAAGGATTTTTCACATTTACACCAAATTCCCAAACGACCCCAACTCATTTGGTAAACACGGACATGGAGCCCACATTTCTTAGAATGCTGTTCGAGCAATTAAATCAAATGTTTGCCTCTCTGGACGGTTTGTGCCATGCCCCGCTTCGTCATGCCCCTCTGCATGTCGGGCTTCATTGGAAACCCGCCCGCATCAGGTGACGTAGTCCACACTGCCTGGATGAATCTATGACGTCTCTGTGTCACATTATTTACATAGTGACACAATGATATTTTTCTAATCCTAACCAAGCAGTTCTGTTGCCTAAATGTTTGGAGGTGTCTCGTATAGATGCTCAATGGTGGCAACAACAGGTTCACCTAAACTCAACAGTGGCGGTGGCAGAATATCTGTTCTACTTCAGCCTAATGATTTCCCCACCCTGCATTCACAGCAGAGTCAATCAACATAACAAAATATCAATCCAAAAACTGTGATGAAATCTTAATGAAAGTTTCAAAGATCAAGTCATGCCAGCCTCCCTCCTTCTATTTTATCTTTCGTCTCTGTCCTCCAGTCCGTCTCTCGCCGCGGAAAAAACCCTCCAGCGAATATATTTTCACCAGCGAGGCGCCGCTCCATCTGCAGAGCCACAGCAGCCTCATTTTCCCGGGTACATCACACAGCCGGCTGATTGTGAAAGATGATGCACTCGCACCCCGCTAACAGGTTCACACAAGCCCACATGCTTAAGCCACCCTGGGCTAATTCAATTCCGCTGCCATTCCAGAGGTAATAGCGTGTGCCTATACCTCCTTTCAGTTAGCGAGTGGAAAAAAAAAGGGGGTCAGGGCGGGGCGGCTGGTTGTGGTTGGTCCACCAACCCAGAGCTGGAGGCCAAACTGGGACATTCTCTGTATGTTTAAATCATCATGTATATCCTGCAATATATAAACAATGGGATAAACAAACAAAAGATGAAAATGTATGTTTTGGAATTGAAGTTACGTAACATCTCCTTCAAATTTCCAAAGCAGCACCACACCCATATTACAAAAGAATGAAATGCATCTTCTTCCTCGCCTCTTGTGTAACAGTTTTTGATTTTTATGTGTCCAGGTTAGAGATATTTCTGTCCGACACCGTGGAGGTGAATCAAATTTAGCTTGTTCTGTTCACAGCATTGAAAAAAAGATTTTTCTTCTTCTTTCCAGAAACAAAAATCTCTGTTGTTGTCTGGATAATCCACAGAGTTTCATTCATTGAAGTTCATGATGATCATCAAACAGTCAATCCTTTGTGCAACATTCCCAGAATTCAACCTGATATATTTAGCATCACTGGAAACTAAAAAGGAAATGATTTTGGTTTGGACAGTGTGTGGCCACAAACCATAGGTTTGTAAGGATGGATGAACCCACTGATGGGTAACTTCAGAGTCTAATAGCGTGTTCAGATTGAACACGGACCAAATTTTCATCTTTCTATTCTAAGTATTTCTGCATTCCCTGTTATTAGCCATAAGCCAGTTGCACTGAACTACATTTTTGCTCTGGCTAGCTAGCAAGTTATGTTGTGTGTGTTTACAAGCGTGTTTCTGTATGTGCTGATTTACTTTGGAGGCTAGTATCACTGCTAAGATTCACTTAGGTCACTAAAAAGTATCTTCACCCTGAAATGTCTCAGTTATGCTCTATAATTTGGAAACATGTTAAATACTTCACCCTCCAGGCACCAGGATGAGGCAACCTGTCTGTAATAAACAAGATAGACAACAAGCTTCAGCCGTGTGCAGATCTGCTCTCGCTGTAAGTCAGTCCTGATGAGGGTGAACACACCGTTCATGGATGTTTCACCCCTCATCTGGAACATCTCCTGCCTCTGCTTTATCCCACCTTCTCAGCTGAAGCCAAACGCTTGCCTCGTCCAGCTTTTAGTTCCCCCTCTTTGATCGGTTCTCCTCCCCATAGCCTTAGATCTTTGAGTAGGTGTGTTGTCGAGCCTCACACAAAGCCTCTAGCGCCAACGTCTGCTGGACAGAGCCTCGGGCTCCATCTGCTTTCCCTGCGCTCCATGACAAAGCCTGCATACTTCACCATCGACCATCCTCCCCATCTTCCCATGGCACAGTGGGCTCAACCAGCAGCACTGATTTTTTTGGCTGCAGCCCACGGCACCATGTCTGGCTGCGGTGTGGTGCTACAGATTTCCTCCTGAAGCGGGAGCTCGGGTGCTGGTCTCCATGGTGGCGTCTGCAGGTTCTCCTCTTGTGGGGAAATAGATCTTTTGTTGTCTGTCCATTGGCCTCTTGTTTCCATCCCTCCACCAGCTTCTTGAGAACTTGGTTGTGCCTCGATCTGAACCAGCTCCGTGACAGTGTGGTCTTGCACCTCGTCAGAGTGCCTTGGAAGGAGGCAGTGATCACAGAGGTCACAGGTCTGGTCCGTGGCCAACCATTGATGGAAAATATAGCTGGCAGGGTGTCATAGGTGAGAAAGCTGAGTCAGGCCTGTGTCAGATGATTGCCCAACGCCACATTGTCCATTAGCCCTGCTGCGCCATCACCTTCACCTTGAACTCCTCCTGCTCCGTCCTTGTGACTCTCAAGATAACAAGGCCCTTCCTCCACTTCTGCAGCCCTCACATTCATGCATGTGTGTGGCAATGTGTGTGTGCATCTCAAATATTTTTGACTCTTCATATTCAAAACTTCCCTTGAAAAAGCCAATTCGGTATGAAATTCTCTGCATTTTTTTTCCCTCTCTGAAAAGATGAACAGTTTGTTGTTGCATGCCACTTCAGTGGAGAGGAACAAGCTGAAATTGCAGAAATTCAATCTACTGAGAAGAACTGAAATGGGCCATGAGTGGACGTCAAGCCTCCACAGCACTAATCGTCTCTGTTCCTCTCATACACTCAGGACAAGCGACAGTGCATTTCTACAGCGAGCATCTGCCTACTCACCAAAGCCACGTACAAACACAACATTCATCTTCAGACACAATGGAGCTTTACCAACCTGCCATGAAATTGCTTTTCACTATAAAACCAGCGGTGAAATGAAAGAAAGTACACAATCGGAAGCGATGAATGTGATCTAAAATAGACCTGAAACATACTTTGACGGTATGAGACGAAACGTACAGGAGATGCCGTTATTAACGGCACAGCATCCTCCCTCATTGGATTTTTGTGACATTCAACTCACGTATTGGAAACGCAGCTTTTCTCGTCTTTCATGCAATAATATAAAGTTTAGATGACCTTTAAAACTGGCTGTAAACAACATTCTCCGGTTTCATAGATAAACAGGACACAAATAAATATTCCTGTCTGTCTCTTCGGCCACCGACAACAGCGATAAACATTGTGAAATCCTTGTTGTCCTCAGCGTCTGATGAGCAGATTTCTCATGTTTGTCTAATATCTAAGCTTGACTGGGGAGCTGCTAAACAGTTGTGAAAGCCTCCGTAATGAGACCAGACCAAGCTTATGGCATTTAGCGTGTCACATAAACCTTCATTAACGTGGGCTTTCCAGGGGTTTGAGCCAGCAGTTAGCCAATGAGGGGGAGGGCCCAGTTATTAAATTCATTACTCTGTTGAATCGGCCGGGGAACAAACATCTGTCAAAAAAGCCCCGGAGGCTGTTATCTAGTTCTGGAGGTAGGAGGAGAGAACGAGCTGAGCATTATCCAGAGGAGTGCTATTTGTCACCATGCTACCATCATATGTGACTCATTCACATAAGAAACTTCACATTCACAGTAAAACCCCAGACAAAACATATTGGTTCAAACATATTGAGGTGGTGTAGGTGGTTTTGTCAGTTTTGTACTTTGTACTTTTACTCTTCGTGCTAAGCTAAGCTAACCGTCCAGAAGGATATATCTTTACCAGACGGACACGACCGTCTGGTAACTCTCAGTAATAAACACCAACACACTTTTGATAACATTGTACGTGTTGTCTAACGTCTTTTAAGCTAAGCTAACACCGTTACAGATGCCACGTTCTGTGATTTGGACACGAAGTGGTTAAACATGGTTAATGTTATGAAAAAGTCTAAGTTTAGACACCAAAACTACTCAGTTAGGTTTAGGAACATTACATACATCATGTTTAGTTAAATCAACAGTTAACAGGGCCTTTAGGCTCCACATGACACAATGAGTAAACGTCTTGTTAAAAGTGGGTTAAAAGTCATATATTTTTTTTCATTTTATGACTTTGGGACATGCAGGGAAAGACACTTTGTTGTCATGGTAACAATAATAAACACATGTACTGTGTTAAGAAACAGTTTGGTTGGGTTTAGGCACCGAAACCACTTGGCCCGAGTTCGATATGTGACGTTAGTCACCGCTAACTTTTGGTTTCAGACGGCGGATGAAAGTCCTGTGAACGTTTGACTCATCCGTCAAACCCATTCTCATCCAAACATGGACTCTTGCGTCACCTGACATGTTTTTTTCACCGATATAACTCAGTAGACAGTGGTGTGAAATGACACATGACAAGGAATGCACTGCAGTTTCACACACAATCTTTTGGTTATTCATGTGCCATTTGGTGAAACCCAGCTGAACACGCATACATTCCCAAAACGCCTAACTAACACATGGGATGCAGGATGTGAAAGACCTGCCGTCTCTGCTTCGTACACCCACTCATCTGCTCCAGCCTCCTCCGTATAACATCTGCGTGGTAGAAAGACTTGAAAAACTTGACCTTTAAATGTTCTCAAGGCTTCCTCTAAATGAGCTGTGGCAAATCAAAGTACCGCGGTAGTAAATTAAACCCAATGAAACGCTGAACTTCACGGACGGCAGTGCGGGGTTGAAAGCGAAGGTCAAAAAACGCAGGATGAAGAATGAAACCGCACTCAGGGTAAACACAGATCAAAGCCTCCATTAGGGATATTGTATTGTATGTCATTTTTATTACCACTTAGCTTAGCAAGGTTGCATATACTTAAGAATTTATAGAGCAACACTTGTTGCCCATTTTGTCTTCGCACCACATAACAGACTATTAGAACTGCTTCATCAAATCAATATAATAAATGTGCAGCAGCCGGCCTCACTATCATCACTGCATTTCAATGCAAACTAACGGAAACAAGCAAACAAATGCATGCAGCGGGATAAATGTCATGTGTATGAAATGTCTATTTTTAGGTGAATTTGTCCTTTCTGTTCCAAACAGTTCAAGAAAATAAACTCTGATATCTCTCACGAGCAGCCGCGTGAATGTTACTGTACAGAAATAGGCCGTGTGAGACACATTGTAAAGAAAAGAGAGTGACGGGTCTATCGTTTACAACCGGATTAGTCATTAGGATTAGTCACGACGAGGAAGAGGCTCCACGCAGCCTGAAGCCGTCCATTAACTCCGTGTCACCCAGTCTGGTTTGTTTCGTCAGTGAAAACAAAAAAACATTTAAGTCAAAGATTTATGACAAACTGTTACAAAATGTTAAATATTTCCAGCGTCAGGCGACATCTGAAGCTCATGTTTAGCTGTCAGATAAAATTCACATTATAACAAATCATTACATCATATAAGCAGTCTGCTGCTGCTGATGTAAAAAGGCTTTTCTATGGCTGCGTAAATTAAACCTCGGCGCTCTCTGACCTTGAAACAACAGCTGCTCATTTTTACTCACTGCTTTTAAGTTATGACACATTTGCATGAGGAGCTGCAGGATGGTAAACTCCCCCAAATATGAAGCAGAAACCATTTAAGAAGAATAATGGAGGACGAGCGCTGATCTGGATTGAAGTGGTACACACACACACGCACACACACACACTGTAAAAATGTCAAATGTCATGTGTCTGCGGTCCTATTGATCGCGCAGCAGGGGCATCATGGGAAAGAAATGTGGAACAACCCATAGAGGTTAATGTACACGCATTCCAACCTGCAGGATATGAGTCAATAAATCACAATCCATCGACCGCGCAACAGTATAAAAAGATGTGCAGACCTGGTGCAGACCTAGATGTAAAAAGTTGTTGTTTTTATTCAAGGTGGGCTGTTTTAAAGCTGCACCGGCTGCGTTTGGTTTCAGGGCAACTGTCAATCATAAAAAATGTGCAAAATTTAAGTCTAAGAAGTAGAAGAAGTATAATCCATATTCTTATGATCGGGGGGTTAACTCTGGCCACGGGTTTGTTTTGCTGTCTTTGATTTCATTCACTGATTTCCAGCTAATAAAATTTATACTGAGGAGGAAACGCCGCAGAGGGAAGGACAGCTGAAACTAAGACAAGCAGATTTGGTTACAATCACAGCTGAATATGAAGAATATAATATAACCTAAACCTAAAAAAAAAGTATATCAGGAAATGGGTTATGATTACCAGAAACCAGTTCAGACCAGACATGCGACACCCTCACACAGGAAACACAAATTAGAAATCAAGATGCGTCACTTGAACATCGCCTCGGCTTTAAAAGCTTCATAGCTGTTCACTCTTATTCCAGTTTTGGGGGCTGAAGCAGGCGACTCTTCAGCAGAAACCCCCCCGGACAGTACACACAGTGAGCAGGTGAACATAGTGGAGTATCTGTGGGATTTGTAGTAGGTGGGAGTGCGATTTTAATAACAGACGTATGAAATGATCTTGCAGGCCTTGAGTTTGACACGTCACCTGACGTCATAACTGGGTTACCAGAGGCCACTACAGGGCTACAGGGACATAAAGTTTATACGATATTTTAAAACTTTAAAAAAATATCTGCAGGCCTTCCAGCTCGGTGTCCTACTTTAAATAACTGTCTCTCCTCCTTTGGAGCTTTTCCGCCTGACCAAAGTCCCACTTGGCCCAGCTGAAAAGTAGCATCACGGCTGACTGACCACAGCCACCGATCGCCACTTGTGAACTGTCTGTTAGCCTCCCCCAGGTGTCCTTTTATTGGCTGAAATGAGCTCAGGAAGCTGTCACACGGCTCCACACAGCCTCCCCGCCATTAAGGAAGTTCACGAGGGGATAGTGTTTGTCACTTGGCTAATGTTTTGGCTCGCCGTGTCGCCATGAGGAGAGATCTAGTGAAAGAAAGTCACTGGTTTGGTTAGAAGCAAACAGCTTGTCTCTCTGAGTCAGCGTTGCTCTGGATGGCAGCGCCTTCCTCGCTAAACAACAGCGAAGCTTGTTTACAGGAGCAGAGGAGGCCTCGCTCCGATCCCCGCGTGTTCTGTCAGAGGATCCAGCCGCGCTGCAGAGGAATGAAAGCCTGAGCAACTTCAAATGGTTCTGATCAAAAAAACAGGAGCAGGAATCACACAGCAGACTGAACTTCATCGACAAAAGATTCCCTGTTGAGCTGCATGGTAAACATCCTCCACTCCTGCACACACACACACACACACACACTTGTTGCTTAAAATGCACACACATGCTTTGATTCGGCAGTGCTGTTTCCCTTGCTGAACCATCAGATACCTCATTTAAAACACAAGAAAGTCTGTGTATCTGCCGTCTGTCTGCTTCATCCCCGGTGCCGCTTCCGTCTTTTATGCTAATGCGTGAACACACAGCGCTTTAGTCGCGAATTTACCTCGACTCTCTTTGGGAACAAATACCAGACAGAACAAAGCACGGCACACTTGTCCTAGATGAGATAGCTTGATGATATCTGGCGTGTGTTAAGAGTGTGTGTGTGTGTGTGTGTGTGTGTGTGTGTGTGTGTTGTGCACACACGTGCATGCAAGGATCTAACAAGTGTGCGTGCACGTGCATGTTTCTTGTGTTCTATTTAAGAGAGACTCTCTTGATCCGTCTCTGGAGACTTTCCTCTCTGTAATCTATCATTGGACGTGTTCATTAGGCTGCATGCGTGTGTGTGTGTGTGTGTGTGTGTTGTATGTGATTCACCAGGCATCTCTCGCCTGGGAATCAACATTAAGCAGCGCATCAGCTCGCCATATGCTGAGATCAGGAAGAAGAGCGTCAATTAACAGACTTTTGATCCTGAGCTCCGCTCTCATCTCATCTCATCTCATCTCATCTCATCTCATCAACAGAAACACACTGCAGTGAAGTTAAAGCTCCGCAGCCTCGTAGCACCAGGGCCCAAACCGGGCTCCAATGAACCCCCGGAGTCTTTAAAGGGGTGTTTGTATGTTTTAAAGAGCGGTTACTTATCCGCAGCCAGGGTACATCCCCAGTTTGAAGAAGCTGACAGCACAGAAATGAAGCAAAGAACTGCTCTGAACATATTTTAGCCACCTAAAAAAAAAATCTATAAGTTTGCATGTACGCTGTATTGTCATTTCTTTACCATGCCTTCGATCTGTGATTCAAAGCCACCGGACTCCATTGACAAAACCAGTCATTTCACCTCGCAGAACAAGAGTGCTGCTGGTCCTCCACCGCCTCTCAGTAAGTCCTGCTCCTGCTCTGCAAGGTAAATTTACTGTGGTGAAACACGCTAAATACAGTGTGCACACTTCAGTGTCCGCTGTCTAAAATGTGGTTGTGCAGAACACGGCCTGCTGCACTGACAATGGATAAGTACTTCATACACTTTAAACCCAAACGCTTTAAAGCAAACTGAATATCAGCTCGAAAATGGCCCTGTAGTCAGTCTCAGGCATGACAATTAGTGGGTAATTGTGAAAGATAAAGTCTGTCTCCAAGACCCAACCCAGGAGCGAGCGCGTCGCTTTGACAGTGTCTTCGATTCATTTGCTTTTTGGACAGCACAGCTGCTTAAATTCCTGATCCCAGGCGTCTGCCTGTGATGGCATGTCATGCAGGTTGTGAAAGACCACAACCTTATTTTACGTCTCAGCGTGAAGTCTGATGATGTCGCGCAGCCAAAGTTCAGCCAGCGTTCTCTGTCAGGTTCTCCCTGTGTGTGGACCGTCGATCTGTTCTGACACAGCGGCCGCCCGGAGAGATTTACAACAGAGTTTCTCTGTGGTTTAAAGCTAAACACTAACAAACTAAGTGATTTTAACAATTCAGTTTTGGCAAAATAGCAGACTAGAATAATAATTCTATCTTTTAATGACACCATATCTAATATATACACGTCTAAGACTCAGAGGTGCACAAGATAGACGTCAATTAGCTGAAACTCTGAGGCAGATAAGGGAGAAGAGCTAAACTACGCTCACTGCTTTCTGTCTTTAAAGAGCAAAATATTAGAAATCATATAAAAGCCGGTGTGCCAGGCACACGCTTGCTATGAGCCCTCCGGCAAATCAGATAATTATTGTTATTAATGTAATAATACTGCAAGAAAACTCAAGGAAGCAGAAAGCAGAGCGTTCAGAGTGGATCTTCTCCTGTAGATGATTAACCCAGTGACAGGCTTCATATTCCCATCCTCTACCTGCCTCATCTTCAGGAGAGATAAATAATCTTCCAAAATGAAAATGTCATTACGTGCCCCGTGACAAAAGCCACACCGAGTACAGGGAAGTAAGTACACGCAAGACAACCGGCGGCCATACTGTGAACAAAAGTCTCCCATTGTCGGGAATAAACGATAATCTCTGCGATATTCTCTGCGTTCCTCTCTCAGGAAGCTGTAGGTAATATGCCTTTAACACATGCGAGGCTTTCTATGTGAATAATAAGGGCTTGAAGTGTGATCAACAGTTGCCACGGTAACACACGTCCGCTCGCATATGTGATCTGCAAGTGAATTTAATCAAGGTGGATGAAATCACCGAGCTTTTATATTATAGAGCGCAGTCTGCCGAGCCGGAGACGGAGCTACTTCAGAGCGTTTTAGCATCACCCTGTTGTATATTAGTCACTGAGCACACACACACACACACACACACACTCTGACATGTTTGTTTAAATACACACACACACACAGCCACTATGACAACAACAACCCTTAAAATCCTCTTAATTACACCTCAGCCATGAAAACACACCTTATATCTGAATGTAAATCAGCGTCCTTTGATTTTTTTTTCCAAAAGGTGAAAAATAAACCAGCATTTTTTTAAATTTTTTTTTTACACATTCATCTGAAACATCTGGCAAATTATCGAATCAAAGGGCCTTGCTACACGTTAATGTATAAATTCATGAACCGTAATATATTCAGTGTTTTAAGATTAGAGCGGTGAAATTCATAGCTCTTAATTTCTGCATGAAATGAACCCTAATTTTATTAATTAAGGTAAAAATCACTGCAAACTCAGGGTTATTTAATGGATAAATTAATGATTTGTAGTATATAAATGTTATAATAATGGATAATCTGCATACTTTAAGGTCTCTGAAGGGTAAAAAATCCCTTTAAACTGCCCACATAACACGAAAGTCATCCCTTAAGTTGCATCTTAAGGCTCAAGGGCCTTACAGTTAGATGCAAACTTAAGGATGATTTTCAGGTTTTATTTCAATGAATAAAAAGAAATGGTACACACACGATGCTTTATGTGTGTAAATGTATCCATAATTTAACTCCTGGATTGAAAAATAATGTCCTTTTAATGAAAAACTTAAGGGATGTTTCTAGTTTGCAAATTAAAAAGATCATTAATATAATTATTAATGGTTTATAGCGAACACAAATGGACAGAACACACCCACAGGTTTCCAGAAACATCCACGCGGTTCACACATTATAGATTCCATCAGTGTTTTCTGCAGTAAAAGGGCTGAAATGAGAGAAGCAACATGAAATGATGTTCTCGTGTCACCGGGGGGGTCAGTGTCTCATCAAATAGCCACAGAGTCTGAGGCTGAATCCAAATGGCTTTTTGTAAATAGTTATTTTCTCCGGTCGACGTGTTGGGCGCCGCAGATAGAAAGAACATCCGTCCGCCTTCACTCGTCTCTCTGCTCTCATTTGGTTTGATAGAGATGAAAAAGAATAAGGCAGGAGCCGCCCGCTGGTTCTCACTTTACTTAACATCTCTGCACTTCGCTTTAGGTTTTTGTCCACAGCCAAAACTGCTTCTTTGGGCTTGTTTGAGAAGGAGAGGAGCAGACGACAGGTTTTAATCCCCTCGATATCTTTCACTCTATTCCGTCTGGAGGTTAAAAGATGATGATTTTCTGCAAAGCAGACAACCTGGACCGAGTCTCACAGAGGTATTTTGGCTCCGCTATCAACAGAAGAATGTCAGCAGCATGACTTCCAAAAAGCCTCACTGTTATTGCCAAATAGATTTTTTGCACTAGCAGCAAAGGAGCCTGAGCCAGATTACGATCAAATTAATCTTAGTACTGACTTACTGTGTAAAGCCTGCGTGATACACAGCACGTACAGACAAGATGAAGAATAACTCGGAGGAAATAATGGAAGAGAAAGAGAAGAGGACACTGAGCTGACAGAAGAAGACTTAACAAAGTTCAAGCTCACAACTTATTCGGCTCTTTGTCAGGGTTTGATGGAAAGATCCAAACCGACCGTCTGCGTGGTAAATATGAGGCTGAAGACGAGACTCCAGGAAATCGCTACACCCGGCTGAGAAATAGTCCGGCACTCGACAACGTGTAAACCACATTTTGTCACCGGGTCAGTCAGAGCCAGGCTAGCCGCCACAAGTCTCTATGCTAAGCTAAGCTAATCGGCTACTTGCTGTAGTCTCACTTTTAAACTTTTAGGCTTCGTCGGATTAATCGGATTATCTGATATAAGAGAAAATAAGAGTCTGTGTCAATAAGTTAGCTAGATAAAGTGCGTTGCTATGGAAACAGGGATAAACTTATGCCGGGTTTGTACTCAAGTCGAGTCCAGAGAAAACAACACCAAACTAAACTACAGTATAACTACACAGACTTTGTACACAAAGCGAGTCGAGCTGAGCTGTAGCATGAAGTGCAAACACAGCTTTAAAGAAAAGCAGGAGGCAGTCCCTCATCAGGAAGCAGTTCCTGTTAATTTTGTGCACACAAACATTAATGAGCCCAAAATTTTCCTGGATGAAGTCTCATCACTCGTCGCTTGTTTTTTCCTGACCAGTTTTGGGGGATTTGGCTTGATAAGACGGGCGTGTTTCTTACATAAAACTCACAGTGCCATTAAATGAAATAGGATCCATTAAAACTGAATGAAGTTAGAAGCTCATGTAGCCTTCTGTAAAATGAATTAGGTTGAAGCCTTGGAACAAAACAAACCGATGCCAAGCAAATTAAAACTCGATGGAGGAATGGAATAAAAATGAGCTTACTCGACGCCAGTGGAGGGGAAAAAAGGAATTTTTTGGCACTCCAGAGTTCAAATTCTTGGGTTCCCTTTCAGCTTACAACCAATGGCTTCAGGGTGTTTCATGAATACCCCTCTGTCCCTCCGTCCCTGCCATGATGGATATAATGGTATGAGCACATTTTCCCCTCTCCGTCCACCCGGCTTTACACTTAAAACGAAATCTGGTACGCTTGCCTGGTCGGCGCGGGTTTGTTTGGGCTGGTGTGAAAAGCTACCGCTCCGGTCTAACACCCTCCATCTCTATAGATGCAAATCACTTCGGTAACCATGGAAACACATATGCACATTGGCTCATGACGGCAGGGACTTGATCCTACTCTGTCTTCCGTGGCAGTTCATCGAGTCCATTAAAAAGTGTGACACGCTGATCCCGCAGTAACCCCCTCCGGAATATCGCCGTTTAAGACGGCTGCTTTTCTCTTGTCGTTATGCATACATGCGGTCAATTTGCACTTTAATATAATTAATATAGCTCACAGTAATCTCTTTGTGAGTCATTTGTGACACCAGAGAACATAAAGCTACACATCAGAAGCCGCATGGCTCTCCAGTTCATCCAATCAGTGAGCTACCAGCCGGTTTGTTTACTCCTCACAAAAGTCAGAACATGAGCCAAAACTGAAATGCAACAGTTTTTGTTTCGTTTTTTCCCTCGTCCAGATCAAATGAACCAATCTACAGGTCAGAGTTGCTGCAGCTCCTCGGCTCCTGCAGTGCAGTCCACAGCGTTTAGAGCCCTCGTCTTTGCTACCGTGGTTATTTGCTCCATGGAGTGCCTCACAAAGTAGTGCCATTAATCATAAAAGTGCAGCTCAGCCTGACGCCCGAGTCTTCCAATTTAATGTTGGGAGGAAAAAAAAAAGTTTGCAGAAATATATTCATCCACGGTGCAATCATCCCGCTCCCTTCAAGTTTGATGCTCGTCACAAATGGGTGAAAATATTTTTGCCATGTGCGCGCAGACAGATTGACAGAGGTGGTGTTTAAGAAACTATATGACGCAATCTGCACGACAGTGACATTTTTTGTTGGACGCGCCAACAAGCTGTCAGAGTGGATCATAACTGTGTGTTTGCAAGCGTTGGCACTTTGAAAACACATCATCTACTATATATAGTACACACTGTACACAGTAATCTATAACTTTGATGGCCGTGTTTGAAAGGGGGCCGTGCAGTCGTCACGACAACGTTAAAAAAGAGTCACTCTTTAAACAAACGTCGGCTGGTGATCATCAGTTAAATGAAGCAGCAACAGTTTGACTTTGACTCCGTGTTGGTGCACTGTGTAGCCATTGGTCTGACCCCTGACCTTATGCAAGAGTACGATAATTTAAGGTGTTTACATCCACAGCTGATGAATATGAAGCGTAGTCCTCTTCATACGTCGAGGACAGAAGGTAAGTGGTTGAAATAAGTCTCACAGAAAAGTTTCCACGCTTAATATTCAGTGTCAGATCTCTTCCAGTCACCGACTGTCAGAAGTCTTCCGCTCACAGACATCAACAGATGCTCAGCCGAGGCCTGTGCTGCAGCAATCTGCACTTTCCTGCTCATTTCGTGATCATTCGCCTTCAGTCTGGTCTTCAGAGAGCGAAACATACGTTCGTTTGGATCGAGGCCAGGTGACTAAGACGGCCAAACAGAAATATTCCACTGTTTGGTCGTGAAACCGCCAAAATAAACCTCTTTGGTTGCTTGTTTTCTCTCCAAAGACCGAGGGACGGAAATATCAGAGACTTGTATGTAAATTTAGAAATCAGAGCTTCCTTAACTCTTCTCAAGGTCATGTCACTGGATGAACCTCGGCGTGCTATGACTCAAAGTCCAGCAGGATGATAGTCCCTCTGCGAGTTGAGTACAGTTTGACGAAGCTTGCCAGGAATGACACCAAATCCCAGAACTATGAAATCACAAAGGGACCGGCAGCCAAAAACTGTCACAGCACCGAGACTGTCAAGTGAGTCAGAGAAAGAAAGAAACAGTGAGGGCATGCGATCTCTCCTCAGAGTTGCTCTTTATCTGTTGAAGACACGGTGGTATGTGTTACATCCACTGGGGAATTTTATATATATGAAATAAGGGGTTTTATTGAGGCAGTTTGCCCCGAAGCTAAACACAGGCAGCGAGTTTCACAGTTAGAATGCATCACGATAAAACATCGCCGTCTCCGGCTGCCAACTTAATGTGCCTGTTTTGAAAGTTTTAGGACTGTTGTAACTTTGCTCTCAGCCAGACTTATGTTACCTTCCCTCTGCCTGTGCACGCTCCGGATATTCTATCACTTTATATTTTATATTAGAGAGTGATACTTTATTATTTTATCGCTGTGGCAAAAATGAACAAACCCCCCAAACAATACAAGTTCCTTATAGACTGACGGTAAATGAGCCCAGCCGCCGTGCCGCTCTGAAATGGCGATTCTTGCTCAAGCGCTCATTTTTCTTAAACCTCTTTACTTCAAGCTAAAGAATGGCTGCCACTGATGAAGGCAATTAATGGCATCTAAAAAGGAGCCGTAAGCAATGATGCAGCGACTTAATCTGTTTTCTATTGCAGGGGCTATATTGAATCTGTCAGTCTGCCTGCACGCCACAATAGACTATTGTTCAGGGAGGGGACATGAGAGATGACTTCTACTGGGGCGACTGTCTCTCATGTTCACGTACACCTGAATACATGCGTGTGTGCAGCTCCACATAGACGCACGGGCTCGTTGTCTGCACATGCAGGCACTCATACAACATGAAGCCATATTTCCATAATGAAATACACATGCAGTGACGTGCACACAAACAAAGAATGATGTCAATCGACAGAAACGCAAACAAAGATGGATGTTTCGTGGATTATGGTTGTTTAGCCGCACGTTTACACATTTTTTAAACGCAACAAAGAAACACAGGAGACAGAGACGCAGACTTACTGCGTACGACAACAGAAAATATACCGTAGGAAGCTGAGATAAGCAGCTACAGACAGCCGCTACACGTGCACGCTCGCACACAGCATGAGCACAGACATGGACTCACACAAAGGCACAAATACTCTAAAATAAGCCACTGAGAGATAAGATAAGCACAGAGACAGCCAGCGCGAACACATATACTCCCCTGCATTCATGCATATAACACACACACACACAAAATCCTGTGCACTCAGAAAAGCCAGCCCTGTCTCACATTACACTGATGCATAACTAATTTGGATTAGCAGATATGTTTTTTTTTAGGGGACGTGCTGAGCTTAATTACATAGTTGTTACAAACGCTGTTGCATACAGCGGAGTCTGTGCAGCCATGCACGTACGCGGTCACACGTGGGCGATGCTACTTATTCCTGCTAACGGTTTCAAATTATTCCACTCAACAACGTTTGGAGGTGACACGCCAAGGGAAGCTGCAGCACACCTGCAAAGACAGGAGAGAAGAAGAGCACTGCAAGCAAGTCAACATGGATGTCAACAAAGCTGGATTTTAAAACACTTTTTATACCGCGAAACTCCAGCGGGCACGTCTCTCGTGTCATGTCGTAGCTGCCCCGCACGTGACTTCGACTGCGACGGAGCCGGTGGGCTCTGACACACAACACGACTCGTCCGTGCCCGGTGGAATTTGGGTGTTAGACTTTTTTTAAAATGCAAAGATTGGTTGATGAGAAAGCTCCACATGTGCCACCTTAAAATTTAGATTTGTATTTATACTTCCTCCAGAGAGCAGAGCAGCTGCTGTATTTTGCAAGAGATAAGGTTACAAATACACACATTGTTCTTTCCAAACACACTCTCTCTCTCTCTCTCTCCCTCTCTCTGGTCAGTGGTGTTCAGGAACCCAGAGGGCCTACAGGTTAATGACTTCCCTGGCCGCCGCTGCTGCTGCTGCTGCTGGACAGATAGATAGATGCGTGGAATGAATGGTGTTGTGGCTGATAAAGTCGAGGGGGAGTTGCCATGTGTCCTGGTCGCTGTAGAGCCCTTTGCTCTCCATTCATCAGCTGCTCTATAAGAAAACTAGACCAGACTGGATGGATCTCACACACACACACACGCAGCTGAGAGCAGTGTGTGTTTCCTGTTACGTTCAGGCAGATGTAAGACACATGGAGGATGGAAAACACTTGAACTTTGTTTCGGTTGCGCAAAGAAAATGAGGAATTTGTAACAGAGGTTTGTATACACGACGTGCATGTGCTGAAATATCACACAGAGGCAAATACACCACACACACACACACACACACACTCATACATCCTCTCTGTCTGTAATCAGTCAAATAAACACAGGCAGGCACACACACCACCTCTCAAAGTACCATTTATTTAAATCAGCCACATTCTTACAGCGGTGCACTGAGCGGGGCCAATAAACTCAATAAGATCGTCCATAACTCTGCATGTTTAATGTAAACACAGCGGCTCGTGCACAGGAAGTGAGCGTCAGATAGCCAGGCTGTCCTTCAGGAAACAAAAGGCTGTTGAACAAATAGGCCAGAGTGGATATTATTACACAACAGCACACATTCATACCTCACACACACACACACACACACACACACACACACACACACACACACACACACACATAAAGGCAGGAGCAGCATTCATTACTGTGCCACATTAAAAGACAGCACAATGGAACATAAATGACTCTGCGCTCCAATAGCTTAATTGCTAATCTCTTCTTTTAGGACAGTGTTTATTTCATTATCCTCGTTTGTGCCGATGCTATCTCCCCCCGCTAATTAACTTGTTTGGATTAAATGTCTACCCCTTCATGCCAAGAAACAAACAAATGCATGGACCACCGTGAATGCTGCACGTTGCAGAGAGAAGACAAAGTCAAGTATGAAATTATCCGTTTGCATGGATGTTATTTTAACACAAATCAATACACAAACTTTCCATGTGTTGTTGACGAGAATACAGTGAGATATATATATTTATTTATTTCAGCTGATAAGCCTGACCAGCCACTGTCAGTAATCAATACACAGCCATTAATCAAACCGATAACTAACGTCACACAGCCTTATCCTACCTAACAGTTACCTAATGCTTCTGCAGCGTATCTTTCATATAAAGATTGTTTGTTGCCTTCAGGCGAACACGGTTCTCTTCCAGGTGATTCTGTTATTCAGACTGTGATGGACAGTGATCGTGCCCCAAAGCGAGCACAGTTTATACCCAAATTAAGATTTTAGCCTTGTGTTAACAAGCTGCTGAGGTTATTTAAGCCTCAGTTTATTATTGTAAGATTGATTTCAGCCTATAATCACCCGTCTGTGAAAAGAATTCCACCTTTTGTTAAAGTCTTGTTGACACTTTGTTATACCTGACCGCGCTGCAGAGCTGTAATCTGTATATTTGAGCACTGCGTGATACGTGCGCGGAGCTGCTGCTTCCCGTTAGACTTCCAGCTCTGAAGACATCGAGGTGACACAAAGAAACACACAATCTGGTAGCATGACGCCGGCCTTGAAAAATGTGCAACGCCGCACGCAGCGAGATGTGAGCTCGCCGTCTCGGAGCACATTTCATGTTGCCGGCATCTGGTTCCCCGGGTGGCCCCGTTACATCAGATGAGATGGGAGATGTCTGGAAGCCTTCACTGCCCCCCTATTTACTTTAATCTGGTACTTTGGTATTAATCTATCACTCTGCTGCCCTGCAGTGACGGCATTCTCTTACTGTGTCAGACTTTGTTATGTGAAACGTGAAAGTCTGGACTGCTTTATCTCCACGGTTTGAGTTTGTGTCGCAATGAGAAGCAGGAAAGAAATATTATTTGAAGTAATGCACGCAGGCATGTTTGAGAAGGGAGAGCAAACAAAGGGCTGAGGGCGGCAGACAAGGAAAATGGTGGCTGGAGGTGTAGGCATGCACCAACCTCAAAAAGTGATTTCTCTATCTCATTTCTCAGTGTTTGGAAACTTGGAGAAGGAGGTGGGGAGGAAAAGAGAGGGCACGTTAGAGAGACACAAAGAGAGAAGCGTGTTTGCTGGTTTGTGTAATTGTGCTGACCTGATTGGCGGTGAAAGAAAAACGATTTCTTTATCTCGTTCCTCAGTACTGAGAAATAGGAACGGAGGAGGGGGGTGTTGGTTGTGGGTGAGAGAATGAAATGGAGTAAAATAGCGCGCGCCTCTGGATGTGTGTTTGCGAGTGTACATGTACGAGGTCTGCAAAGAAGCACGGTGATAAAGAGGCCGCAAAAGACAGCAATGAGAAAAAGAGAGGGTGCGATTAAAGAGAGAAAAGAGCGGGTTCTGAACTATTGAACGGCGTATCTGGCTGTGTGCGCAGCCATCTGTACGCTGGGCCCTGAACCCATTTAAATTCAGGACGATTGCACTGTTTCTCAAATCCTTCAGAGCTGAATGCTTTTTGCACCCCGCCGACAGGCTCGGAAGACTAACACTACTGCGGCTGAAAATACGAACAACAGCAGCACACTAAGGGCAGAGCTCTTTGTCTGCTTAGAAAGGCAGCAGTATCTACCTGGCAAGGCTGTTTTACACTGGTTATCCTGGAGTTTCTCAGTCTGTGTCTTATTTTCATGACATTTTTTCGTGATAAGCACTTTCAGCTTTAGTGTGGCCAGTGCTGTACACCTCTGTGACAAAGACTGAACATTATAGGCTTTGCAAAGGATTTGTTGCATGGTTTCTGTATGAGAGCAGCGGTTTGTCAGGACGCCTCAAGGCGTCACAAGATAAATCTGAGTGGAGGACTCGAAAAACTAAAGAAATGAAACGTTACTCTTGAAGGAACCTCGTGCAAATCCGTGAGAAGCGGACACAAGTAGGCGTTGTTTGACTATAAAAAATGGTCACAAGCCACCGCTCTACCTAATAAAATGGTAATTCAGTGCAGTGGTGTGGTAAAACTCCCGACCACAATCACCACGGCATTATGACCAGGATTAGGTTTTATTTTTGCCCGAAGCTCGCACAGGAAGGGCCCTCGATCTAACCAAAGGTGCACTTTGGTAAGCAGAAAGGTACTTTGGAGAACAAGAGGTGCTCAGACCGTACTGCTTCATTGTCCAAAATAAAAATACAAAGCCGAAATAGAGAACTGCATCTTTACCCTCTAGCAAGCACACAATGGTGCCGTTTTTCTCCAGATGAAATCCTGATGTAGCTCTTTGTTGACACAAAGTTTCAGAGCAGAAAGCTGGACTCATATTCATCGTGTCTTAGACCACAGCTAGGTTGGCTTATATTTAAGCTGAAGTTGAACCTTCAGGTGCAACATGTGTTTAACATACTCAAACGTGCAATCAGTGTCAAACATCCATCTCTTCGTCCGTCGAGCAGCGTCCTCCAACTCTTGATGGGGGAACCCAATAAGATCCGGCATGTTCTGGTCTCCTCCCAGTTGAACGGCAGAATCAGAACACCTCCCGCTGCATATGGGGACAGAAGTTCAGCTCGGAGCGCCGAGACAAATTCATCATGACCGTTCCTCAGGTGAGGGTTGGAACTTTTCGGTGCACCCATATCACCACACTGGACCAATCTATCACAACACCAGCCCCCTGTTGCTTTTTTTTTTTAAAGCAGCTCCGTAAAAAACACACTGCACGCCATCAGTGTACTCCACTTTCTCATTTCCCACGTCCACGCCAATTTAAACTCCCGAAAAGCTTCTGACTGATGGTTTGAGGAAACCAAAATGATGTGTCTGCTGCGTTTCATGCTTTCCTGCCAACGAGGGACAGCAGCTAAAAACCGCAAAACTAAACTATGTGCATCTCTGTGTCCCTGTCAGGATACCACGCAGCGCTCAGATCAGTGCATCTCATCAGCACCTATTCCATCAACACTTGGTCGCTGACACTCAAGGGCAGCTTCCAATTTCAGCCAGTGATGGATGGGCTGGTGGGCCAGGGGGGAGGGATGATGAACCCCAATCAGGGGGCTCCTCTGGGACTGTTATCAATGGGGTACTTCCTGAAACATCTGCCGCCTGGTTATCCATCACCAGACGAACAGTGAAGCCGTCGGAGGGAATGACGGTTTCAACGTGAGGTCTCTGGCAGGGAGGCGGACACACGACAACACCTTTTGAGGTTTTCATCGCTGTATTTTGTCATTACATGATCAGAGTGATAGCAGGACGGGTTGGCGCGCATCGACAAGGACAGTATTCTCCTCCTGTAATAAATCAGTGATTTGCTCTGATGATAAGAGAATGCGTTGATGGATTTCTGAGAAAGTGCCTCGGGTATACTGTACAACCGGATTTATCTGATCTATGCGGCGGATGGAGGTTGTTCCTGGGAAGCAAACGTCCTCAATAAAGCTGAAATGTATCGTAGCATTGGACGAAAATCTAATTTAAAATATGAAAAATGAATTTTCGAGGAATGCTGTGTTGTCATCCTGCAGGCGATGTGCCTTTAGTTGCATGTATCAGCAATGAAACTCTTTCGATAAAGTGAAATCTAGCACAGATGGAAAAAAACATGCAGATGTTGACTCGTGAACTGAGGTTAGGAGGGTTCAAACACAACATCAGTGAACTCTCAGATTAATCAAATGAACTATGGATGTTTTTTTGTGTTTTTTTATCCATTTAAAAAGCAACTTATCCCTTAAATCGTACGCCGTGTTAGCACGTTGCTTCCACTCGGTGAGCGCCGAGTTCAAAGTGATATAGTCCATGGTGTTTAGTGTGATTACTCCAGATGCTGCCTGGCATGTAACTAATGAGTCGTGCTTCACCCTGGGTCAAGTCTGAGGCTTCTGCTGGGGCTTTGAAGCTTGTTTACCCTCCTGCCTGATGCCCACGAGGCCTCCTGCTCCCCCCCGTACTCTGCTCCTCTCCCTGAATACCTGCCAGACAAATTAAAAACCTGCGCTGGAAAAAAACATAACAGCATCGAGTTGAAAGAGTCGTGAGCTCGTGAAAACTGAAATGTCACAGGCCTGTTCCTCATCAGCAGCTACGCACGTTTTTGATCTTTCTCTGCGCAAAAATTGAAACCTCTATCTGTAACTTACTCACCGAGAGATTAAAGAATGAAATGAAGTTTATTTTGGATGGAAGCAAAAAGGGCTCGCTGCCGCACGACGAGCTGCACACTTATCTGGGATGAATTCCTTACTTGCATTCCTCGGGATCACTTTCAGGTGCGACATGACAAGATAACAGGTACCGTTTTGCACCGACATCAACGTTTACAGCGAGACATTTGTTTGAACCTTTTAAAGAAAGTGCAGCTGTAAGCGCGCATGAAACCATCGCTATACATTTGAAACTAGCTGCTGCTTGGTTTGCAGAGTGTATATAAAGTGAAATAAATGAGAGAAAGTTGATGGTGTGTGTTATTTTCAATATCTATAGCTCATCTTGTTTTCAGTCTCTAGTACCGGACTGAAGAAGTTCACTGGACTGTTACGTCTGTGAAAGTTTCAACTCGAGAGGCAGGGATGTTTCATGATTCAGCAAAACCCGATGTGGTAGAGGAGTTAATGGCACTTGAACATCTGCTGCCAATGGCTTCTCCTGTACACTCGAGCTACAAGACGTTTTTCATGTTTACAGCAAAGAACCCTCGCAAAAACAAGGAAGAGAGTCGAGAGTGTGAAACTGTAAGTGAGATCGAGTGAGACAAAGCAGCTGGAAACTGCAGGAGAAGGAGAATTGATAAAAACAGAACGCAACAGCGGCAAAGACGTGTGCAGAAACTGCAGCGTGCATCAAAAGTGAGGAACCCTTCTTCCCCCTCCTTCTCAATGACCCCCATAAACCATCTCTGCACCTGAGCTTTTTACAATCACCACTATCAAAGCCTGGCCGGGTAATGACGAAACGACAGAGTGATTGTTTCTGTGACCCATGTCCACTCGAGGTCAGCGCTGTAATCCCTCCACACCTCCCCAAAGGGGGGAAAGCAGGATGGTCCCCCGCCACATTAAGACAGTTACCTTCCCCCCACACGGCTGCCCCGGTTTTATTACAAGTGGCCGCAGAAATGTAATGTCTGAGACGGATACAGGCAGGGCACATATTGGGAAGGCTCGGGAATCAGATGAAAATAAAAAGTCAAGGAGGATTTCAGGGGATTTGCAACATCGAGCTCAAGGTTCGCTGCCAGAATTGAGTGTGTGTGTGTGTGTGAGGGAGGGAGAGAGATGTGTGAGGCATTCAGTCTTGACCTTGCCATGCCGAATCCTATTTCCCTTTGGCTGTTGCCCGGCAACATCACCTTGACAGCGAGAAATGGTCAGAGAGAGGCAGAAAGAGAGGGATAAAAACAGAAACAGGACTCACGCTGACTTGATACTTTCATATCACCCTTTGCTTCAAAGCCACGCTGCTGCTTGTACCTCCACAACTACGGTTAACAGGGGCTTTATTTTTTCCCTTTCAGCCCTGGAGGGACAGGTCAAAGGTCAGAGGGCAGCCAATAGCGTCTCTGGCCTCTGGTGAAGGAGGTTTAGCAGCTTTAATCTGTGAGAAGTTATGGCCTTCACTTGTATCTGACCCTGGGGAAGCTTCACTAGGATCTGACCCTGGGGGGGAGCAGCGGGGCAGCAGGTAGTCAAGATCAAAGTCATCCTGCAGGACACTGGCACGTATGGCTGGGAGTAAGTCTGCACCCCCTCCTAGATAAACATGATGTAATATCTGTGTGAGCTAGCAGCTGACCCTGAGAGGTCCAGCCTCTTCACCCCAGAGTCTCAGCGCAATAAGGGCTCTTTTTTTTCCCCCATCAGCTTCGATCAAAGAGGAAGGAAATGATTGAGTGGCTTGTAACTCCCATCGAAGCATTTAATAGAAATAAGAGAAGGCTGGACGCAGGGACGGGAAGACGGAGAACACTGGGGTGAAGGATCCACAGGGGCCATCTGTGATCTCGATGATGGAACAGAACTCCTTTGTCACTGTTTACGTCGCCTTTCTATGATTCTACAGTCTGTACAGCCGGTTGGTTCAACCTCCTCACCACCTGCCCAGTCCACTAACCCATTGTTCCACTGAAGTCGTGTGATCTTTGGACGTCTTGAATGATGTCGCATTCTCAGATTTAGCTCCAGTTTTGGGAGCATGAAGCTCATTGAAGTTGACGATGAAATCTGTGTTGCGTTGTTTAACTTCCCTCTTGAGTTCTAGGTCATAATTTTGCATAAATATAGTCAGATCTGTTTGCAGGAAACACATATACATCATGTGTTTTTAAAGTTTGTGGCAAGAAGCCGTAGTAAACTTTCTTTAAAGAGAAAAAGAAAACACTTCTGTATGCTGTAAGCTTTCGCCACGACGAGATCAGAAAATTGCTCCAATTCATAGCAACCGAAGCAGACAGATCTATAGATTATATCCATAACAGCAGCGTTTGTGGATAGATGGGCCGAGGCTTTTATTTTGATAGAGTGTAAATGGACAGAACCATCTAATGCATGTCAAACAGCCTCGGCTCAAAACGCCAGAACAAAAGTGAAATAAATAAAAAAAAGATGTGAGCAGAAGTGAAGAGACGTGACGCCTGCAGCACAACAACACATTCACAGAAACGCATCATTACCAACATCATTGATTAAAAGTTTCAAGTGAGGCCTTCAGGTGCTCCAGAGAACACAAAACACACCCACGCTGATTACAACCAAGCCGAAACCTTCGTGACTGTGAAGTGAAGCCAGTGCAGAAGTGCCAAACTGCAGTTCCTCAAACGTCCACTTGAGGCTGGCACCAGAAGTGAGTCAGTCTCCATAAGTCCCCATGTTCAAATGTCTTCACAGCAGAAATAAACATGTGGAAATGCCATGTGATTGAATCAGGTAGCCACAAATGTAGCTCCTGTAACTAACAGCCACTCAGCAGAAAAAGCCACAATCCTTGAACTGCGACCCACATTTCTTTCTGGCTCATGTTTTATTATTATCTGCTCCCATGAACAAGCAACCAAACAAGTAAAAAGTTACCGTTAATGTCTTTATTAGACATTTCAGAGGCTAAATATGACCAATGCTAACAAATGTTGCCAGTCCCGGCCTTGTAAGCGAGTTTGTCACAATGTGTCTGATGCATTTTTCCTCCTTTCTCTAACTTTTGTGACTCCAGTCAGACTAAAATTGACCTTTTTTCTCCACTCGACCTTCAGTATGAGCTCAGTGAAAGATATGCAGTGTCAAATCCTGATGAATTTTAACTCAGCAAGTTTAAATCAGGAGGAATTCGTTCATTTGTTCTTCAACCTTCTGTATAATAAAGAGGAATGCAGACTTGTGGCATTGTGAGTATAACTTTTTGTTTTGAGCAGCTTGCTTTATCAGCTGACGCAGCAAACACGTCTGCGTCCTCTCCACTTTACCTTCAGAGACAATCGCACCAGCGCAGTCAGCAGACTCACGGCAGAACAGAAGAGAACAGAGAGGCACAAAGTTCAGAAGCCACTTCACGTGTCAAGAGAAACTGCTAAATGAGATCTTTCAAGAGGAATGACCAGGAGTTAACACGCCGAGCCCTGCATGTGACACAAAAATCAATGATATCAGCAGATTTGGCAGCCGATGGACCAGAGCAGATGTAAGCAAAGGTTAAATGTCAAAGCACGGCAAAACATTCACTCGTTGAGGGAGATCCGTACGCAGCGGGGTTTGAGCTCGGTGTCATTAAGGAGCTTCCAGAAAGGTCAGAGGCAAACACACAGTCACAGTCTGAGGAGTTTCCAGCTGATGCAGCCCATCAGGTTGGATCAAGTCTGCAAGAAAATCCTTATTACAGTAACAATCAATGGAAGACATTTAGAAGATGCTCTTCTCCAGACAGACAAAGACCGTGAAGCAGGAGCTGCCACTGATTTGGTGATTTACAGATCAAGAAACGTCTGAAGTGTCCAGTTAAAATGAGACTACACTGGTTGAAAATAAAAAATTATAGAAGTATGCACTGCTTCAACAGCATATAAAGGGAATTCATGGTGCATTCATGGTCTACTACAACTTGAGTTTTATTTTTGTGGTTTGGTTTTGTCCATTGTTTCTACTGGCTACGGCAACGTAGTTCTCACCAGAGTAACTGCTGAGATCGCGGAAAATTACGAGGAACACTAAAGCTTCAGCACGAAGGTTCAACAGGGTGAGAGACAACCTGCAAGATGATCAGACCGGTTATTAACGATGCCACCGTCCAGCCAAATCAAACTACTTTTGTTTTTACAGACATTTCTCTAGAAGAAGTCTGTCTCAACTTTATCCAGGATTTGATCCATCATCAGCTCCCAGAAGTCTGAGTCACATCAGGGCTTTAAAAAAGGTCCAGTGTTGATTGATATGGTGGTTTCTATTTAAAGAACATAAAAGAAATGGAAGATAATATGCACGACTGTTTTCATTAGTCTGTAGTCACTACTACAGAGTCAGCCATGTTGAAGCACCATGTTTCTACAGTAGCCCAGAATGGACAAACCTAACAGTGGCTCTAAGTGTCACATTTGTGTTCCTGCACCACTAGATTTGCCTGATTACACCTGATGAAGGGACCAGTCCTTTAAATATTTCCATACCTGAGAGGCTGCAGAGTCAGAAACAAGTGAGAGCTTCACCTGTCGACCAATAAACCGTCCCTCCTCCTCCCGTCAGACCTTTACGCTCTTTCATCAGGTTTCATCTAAATGAACAACGACCACATTTAACCAGTGGTTCTCCTCATGTTTTGTCCCAACATTTCAGGTTATTTGTTCAGTTTGTCCTGGTCTGCAGAGCTGAGCCGAGAAAAAAACAAAAACCAGAGAATATCATATCCAAAAGTTTGCTAGTTGCATAAAAAGAAAATACACAAGACGTTGCAAGCTGCTGGGCGCTTGGCAGCTTTGTTTATTAAACTAGACATGAGAGAAAAGAAAGTTTAAAGAGACTACCACAGCACAGTCTGTATTTAAAACACATTTGAAGTCGGTTCCCACAGGCCGCTGCGTGGAATTCCCTTCTTGGCAATTGTGAGTGTCTCATAAATTCAGAACAAGAGACAGAAAGAGAGAGGCTGGAGATGGGAAACGAAATTCAAAGGAAGGAGGAAACCTTTTACGACAACAACAAAAAAATATCTATATTTACATTAAGAAGCTTTTGGATATGCACACACACACACACACACACACACACACACACACACACACACACACACAGTAATTTGCTCAGGACAGCTTTGGTGAACTGGGTGGCTAATTTCGTTGTCCAACAATTGGCCGAGCCGAGCGCTGGCAGAAGAAGAAGAAGACAATGTAATTAGCCGTTTTACTATCTCGTCCGACCAAAGGGAGCTTAATTGTTTCTGCTGACGGCACAGGCGGCGGGTCGAGGGGAGAAACCCAACACCCATTTGTTACAGTCCTCCGTTAACACGGGGTTAAACGAAGAGGAAAAAAATCTATCTGCACCCACTGCAACAAAATCCATAGGCTTTACTGACATGCAAACAGGGGAAGAGTGTATGTAATTTAACCTTAAATGGTAATTAGAGTCTATGAGATGAGTGTGGTTAGAGGTTTGTTTAGCATATGTAATATCATGCTGATTGGATGGATGAAAATATCCTTTAAAAGGCCTCTAACCCTTGTATTACATGCAGAAGAGGATAATATCTAATGCGATTACACCAGATGTCACGCAAATTACGCGTCTCCTCCCTAAAATGTGTCTGATTGGAGGCTCGCCACGCTCGGCTAACGGATGCAGATTTTTCTTTAATGCTACTGCTTCAGAAATTTAATCTCCACACATTAAAATAATTAACATCAGGAACAGTTTGGCTCTTTGTCCCGACCTTTGTCAGACAGCTGGCTGCTAGCTACCGCGGTCGAGAGGCTACAACACGCAAAGACGTCCAAAGACCGACGAGCACGAGAGTTAAAAGTCATACTTTTAATTCTCAGATAAGAATCCAGAATATTTCCTTACTCTGTCATTAATCAATATTCATCAGTTTTCATTGATTCATTCATTAATTTCTGTATATTTGAGTTCTCAAGGTTGTCAAATAAAACCCAAACCAGCCTCACTTCACATAATGAACTAACATTTTAAGTATTGATTAGTAGATCCAATATTTAGCATTTACCATCTAACTTCTTCCTGGGAAACGCAGCTTTAGACTCACTTCAGCGTCTTTCTCTTAGTACACTTCATTTCTCTGTGTGTCGCTCACTCTCTGAGAAGGATGAGGCATGAGGAGACTTTTTATGACGGACACTACACGTTTCTCCCACTGTTTGGCTCTTCTGCATACATCCTGACTACTTTGAACCTCAGCGGGGGAGAAGAGGCTGACTTTGAAGCACTGAACTGGACTGCAGCGTTTCCATCTGTGGAGCCACATGAGGACGGGACCGACGTTTCAGTCGACGTTTCCAGGATAAGTTCGATGTAGCGCAGGCTAACCCTCTCAGCCGTGACTAGTGGCCAAATCTGGACAAGCTATCCATGTTTGTGTGCAGTGTGCTCAAACAGAAAGAATAATCTAATCTGTCTTAATCAGAGGTGAGCTGCAGCGAAGGTGTCGACTGCAAATGATTAGAAAAGAAACACTGGAGCTTAAAGTGAAGCCGCTCTCTTGGTATCATCTCTCGACTAAAGATCTTGCAGATTTGCCGTGGGTACCAGGAATTGATCTCGCCGTCAACTCTGCAGCACAACATTTTTACAACAATGTGCACTCTTATTGATTGAAATCTCAGTGGCTCCACAGTAATTTTATTCAGCTCGTCTCTTTCAGCAGAGAGAGAGAGAAAAGAAAAACTTTGGGTAAACTGATAAAAGCGACTTTGGTTCCCAAAAGATAACACGACAAGAGTCAACAGAGAATTGAGGAGATGCAGAGGCGAGACGTGCCTGCAAACTTTGTCAGACGGGTTGCATTTGTCTTACATATAGAATAAAACATTATTCCTACAGCATGGAAAAGCCCCGAAGCCATCCAACCGCCTTCTTAACATCTATATTCTGAGCCATGTGGACATCAATGGGCGAGCAGCAGAGGAGACGAGCCGGGCTGATTCAGGCTTTGGGGCCTGGATGGACAGGCCCTGGCCTCAGGTCACTGACTCCATGTTTTTCATTTGGAGCCCCTATCTCAGCCACTCTCCAGTCTTTATTTTCCATTAGGAAGAGAAATGCCTGTGCAAGAAAAGTGGAAGCAGCGAGAGAAAGAGGGCCAACACACACACACACACACACACACACACACACACACACACACACACTCGGCTGAAGAGAGAAAGGCGGCGAGCAGAAACACTGAAGACAAAATGGCTTTCATTCGCACAGCAGTGGAAGGCCAGAGGTCCCTTATTTTTCCCCTCACTCGGTTCTTTCTCTTCATTTCCAGCCTCCTTTCATCTCGTCGGCGAGGCATATGGTCGCGCGCGGCGCTTTCAAATCACATAAAAAGATGTTTACACATGCTGCACAACTCCCTGTGATAAGCTTGTTTTGTGGGATTGTATGCAAATCTACATAAACCCAGATGACTTGCAATGAGAAGGAACACTTTCATGAGCACACCCAGATGGGGGACTTATAATGTCAGGTTACACCAAAACACACACACACACACACAAACATAAACTGTAGGTGGCAAATATGAAGTGGGAAAAAAAACAATCTCTCATGAAGTGTGTGTGTGTGTGTGGAGTGTTTAGCTCATTTTTGTGTACGTGTTTGCTGCGTGCGGAGCCGACGGCGTGCAGCGACAGTGATGAATAAGCATTATTAAACAGGAGACACAGGCCTGGTGGTGTCATTAATCTTCATCCCTACTGGCACCATCACAGAACTCACTCCCCTGTCCAGCCTCCGCTACATCGACACGTCTCTTTGTCGATGACACACAAAAGGAAAGCAGAACCAGGCGCTCAGGTTCTGATTGGGATTTTGGTCCGTTTGCTCCTGAACCTGAAAAAAAAAAAAGACCATCTGTGGGGGTCACGGGGACACGCGAGAAGTGATTAACATCCACTGGCATCAGATGACTGATGGGACAAAGAGGGTGGATGACACCCCCGTCCGCTGGCTCAGAATTAATCACACTCTGCTTGGGGTTGATCCACAAGTCTATTGTGGTGAAAGAGCTGCCTCTAAAAAGGGAACGTGAACCTGTGAGAGGAAGCTGACAGTGAGTGTCGCACTGCGGCTTCTGACATTACACTTAAAAAGGGATAAAGACGTTCCCTGTCTGGTCGCTTCTCACCTGGAAATAAAGGCTGGGATGAACAGAAGCGGGCCGGAGAAAAAAAAATAATAAAGAGAGATGAATCATCGAGCAGACTTTTTTTTTTTATCAGCACCTCAAACCAGCAGGTGGGAGGAGGAGAGGAAATAATGGCATCTGTGCAAACTCAGAGAGGCACTTCAGTGGTCGCGGACTATCGCACAGTGCACGCACAGAAAGAAACGTTTGAATATATTCATTCATTTCCTTTAAGGACATTTGCATGCAATCAAAAATACACTCCCACACAACACGCACAGGTTCTTTACTGAGAGTCTGTCTGTTCATATAAAAGCAGCCCTGCGAGCGTGCACGCCATAAACAAAGAGTCCTGACCGCAGAGGCCCGGGTTCAGCCCTGTGCTGCGCGTCGCCTTCTCTCTGCAGCTGCCCAGTGAAGACATAAAATAAAAATCACCACAAATTAAAACATGAAACTGTTCTGCATTTAATTTATCCAGGATCTAAAGGAAAACAGATTATTTCATCTTCCATGATTAAAGTCAGACTACTGCACGCTGAGATGTCTCATCTTTCTTTCCTCCTTTAGACCTACTCATCCTTTGGCAATACAGTATTAATATTTAAATTCACTGCAACTGAACTCATTCAATAAGCAGCCTGAAATGTTACAGAACAATACACGGAATATAATAAGCCCTAAAAACACAAATAACGGTCAAAAGATTTTAAATTATGAACGCAGAACCGACTGTGAGACTGCACTGCTGTCCCAAAAGTAATAAAGACACCTGAGCCTGAAGTGTGTCTTCATTAACAAGCAGAGTGTAGTTAGTTTAAGTCAGTCTCACACTCATCCATCCTGCTGCTGTAAATACTAATGCTCCATATTTGTGTTAATCCGCTGCTGAAAGTAGTCCCCAAACAAACGCAGCACTCCCTGCCGTTTGTCGAGCTGTTACTCAACAGATTTCCATTTTTCCAGCGTGAAAGGCTTCGAGGCTTCGAGCCGAGGCCACAGATCAGGACGGAGAGTCAAAGTGTTGAACGACAGACTGACTTTGACAGACATCGTCTGTATTTTCATGAGATGTTGTTGCCAAACGTGAATAAAGAACAGCACCGGGCTCCTTTCACCAGCAGCAGCTCTCTGATGTTACATGCACACACACAGTTAAAGCAGTGAATCTTTCTCCCACACACACACACACACACACACAACTTTTATGAATATGATCATTACTTTCAGCACCTCTACCAGATGGTCACCCACAGCGGCGCCTCCCTCCACAGGTGGTGGGTACTTTCCCCCTCGTTCACCTATCTCCTCTGCCCTATGATCACGCAACATCTGGTTCCACCGTACACCGTATACTTGTCTCTGTCTAATAAAACTGTGGCCCGGACCACCGAGGTCATTTCCTTTATTTGCCATATTTTTTCTACCTGGTTACCGGATGGTGAAAATGAGGACAGGAAGCAGCAGGAGAGGTTAGATTGAGGAGAAGCTCCAGGAAGAGCAGCGCAGCGGACCAAGAGGTCACCTCGGCTGCCAATCAGACAAACAGCCGCGGTCAATATCAGGATGATATTCAGTGTGTGAATGAAGGAAACTTTGACAAATGAGCAGTCCCCTCCACACCTTCGCCTTCTTTATGATTTGGACTCGCAGACACGAGCCGGCGTATTTTTATCTAGAAAATGATGCTGGTAATGATCCAGCTTCCTTCTGTACCTGTTACCAGCCCCGCTCCTCTTAAAAAGTGGTTTCTTTTTTAATGAACGCCGGATTTTGACAGATCTGGGGAAAACATTTTCCTACCACGCACCTTGGACATCGAATAAACTGCAAAAAGGTTTTAAACTAGACACAAAAAGCTCAATGTGAGCTCCTCACATGGCTGATTAAAAGCTCCGTAATGCACAGACGGACGCAGTGACTCAAACAACGACCTCAGAAACACGAAATGACTAAACAGACAGTGAGCTTTGAACCAAATGAAACAATCCAATTCTGCAAAGTGATTTTCCACCTCATGCACTCAAGAAATCTGAAAGCGTAAAGAGAATTTTCCCACAAATGCCAAATAAGCAATGCAACATTTACATACAGACAGCCGGATGTTCTTCACATACTAAGACGCTTTAAAGTCTCAACATTTTCTCTGGACTTCCTCCACCTGGACCAACGACTGTGAATCTTAGTGATTCAAATGATCGAGTCAGATCCACACAACCATCAAACAGGAGAACCAGCAACATCATAAAACAAATGAAACACAGCACGCATCCGCGGAGGGAAAGACCTGGACTTACCAGTCTGTCAGTATTTATGACCTCAGTAGGTTTGATAAATATGTCTTAACATTTAATTTCCCCCAAAATGAAACTGTACTGACACAAAAATCTGAGCTTAAAGTCTGAAACACTCACCACCTGCAGACAGACGAGCAATGTCGAAGCTCTAATTAACGTTTGATGGAGACAAACACCTGAAAGTGTAAGTCTTCATCTGTGCTCAGCAGGAAGTGCATGTTTGACCTGGTGCGTCTTGATTGGATGATTGACAACAGGTGATGATGATAAGGCCACACCCCCTGAAAAGTAAAGGTGACACTGGTTTAATGTCGTTTACTTCACTGAATTAGCGTCACCTCGAGTCTTTGGCTCGTGTTCAGCACACTTTCCACGAGCTGTTTTTCTTAGTAATGATCTTCAACTTGTTCGTGGCTGTTTTCTTACTCTCCATTAATAATCGACAAAACAATATTGATACAACCTATCTTCAGTTAGAGACTTTTCTGTACGCTCGCCATCACAAACACCCGGAGCCTGTAGCTTCTGGCAGACGCCCAAAGATCTGCTCACACCAGGAATGGACGGAAAATAAAATGAAGCTCTTCCGGATGACGACGTTTAAAGCAGGCAGAGATCAGACAGCTGAAGGTCTGTCACTGTCCTACGGCCGACAGCGTGACCTGACGTCACGTACACGGAGATGAACCGCTCATCCTCTCGAAGGCCGCACGGAGAACCTGCCAGCATCGGGCAGCTCAGTGTCCGGATACGGGACGCATGAAATCCAGGAAGGGGGTTTTCATGGCTAAGTGGGGCTAAGCAGAGGAGAGCACGGCGTGTTAGAGTCATTTCATGGAGCATTTGACAGACGGAAGCTGGACAGAATCCTGTCGGAGTCAATGCTTGTAGGATTTGGGGCTCCTGTTTTTCCTGTTATGTGCTCGATGGAGTCTTTGCCGGTTCCGTGTTATAATGTTTTATTTGGGCCTAATTTAGTTGTTCTGTTGTGTTTATTATCTTGAGTTTAACTATAGTTCCTGTCCATTTGTTTACCCTCTCACCTGAGATTCATCACGCAGACAGAGCGTCCAGCCTGAATGTTACGGAGAAAATCGAAGTGATGCCTCCTGAAATGAAGCGCGATGGAGGAGATAACAGTTAGAAATCAGGACATCGGTTCACCTTTCTGTGCAGACTTGCATCTTTGTTGCATAATGCTCATTATTCAGATGATGGAAAACAGCTAAAACATGCTAAATAGCTGCAGGGTCACTCCTTCTGTTTAATGTAAGAGTGCCAAAAGTCTGAAGAGAGTCACGATCTCAATGTTCCTCACATTCTGAACAGATAATATTATTTTAGCAGCCGCAGAGGTCTTAAATATGAACAAACGTTAAGTGTGTGTTACACGTTAACAACAAGCGTTCATGAGACTGTTGAGTCTGTGAGGGTTTCTAAGGAGGTCAGAACCTTCCAGATGTCTCACAAGTGGAAAAGGGGTTAAATCTGGAGAACTTCCTCAGTTAGTTTCCTTTGTCTACCATCTTGATTTACGGTCCCACGTCTTCCCCCCGCTTTTGTAACTTCTCCAGCTTCCTCCCAAAATTCCAGAGGGATGGTGTCATCTGTGAATGCTCCATCCTCGACACGAATGCAAAAAAAGAAACCCACAACACTAAGTGAGCAGAAACAGGTGTCACCTCTGAACAGGCGCTTATCCGACCTCTCTGCAAAGCTCAGCGGCTAAACCGCCTCCTGTGCGAGGTGAGCGTGACATTAAACACAATAATAGGCTGCGTTAATGGCGACACGGTGCGCGGATGGCAGCGCGGCTGTAAAATAAAAGGTTTAGCAGCCTCTTGTTGTGGCTCTCTGTTGACGGAGCGGGCCGCGGTTGAAATGATCCGTGACATTGCTCCGGGCGGTGATGTGGAGCGCATTAAAATGTTGCAGCGCTTTTCGAAGGGAGCGAATAACACAGCAGGTAAAGTTTATTTGCCTCGAGGGCAGGACGTCGCCGGTCCTGCAGGATGTGTATCACAGGTTCAGGGTGTTTACGGTTTCCAGCGAAAATTATTAGCACAACATAATAAATGCATTCAGAATCTGAGGTGAAGTAATTACAGACTTTTAAATCAAATAATTAAAATACAGTTGTGAATTGATTAATTCTATTTGCATTTAAATTATGCATTAAAAACTCAAAGTGAAAAAAAAACATCAGATCATTAAATTCACACCGCCCATCAGCCGCCGGCCAATCAGAGCGCCCGCTGCTGCTGTTTGGGTTTAAATTAACTATAAAAAACATTAACTGGGAGATTTGATATAAAATCATATCAGTAAATAAAATGCAAAATACGTTTAAAAGAAATTTAAATGATTTAAAAAATGACCTCATCATTTAAAGGCGGGATAAAAGATTAATTATTAACAGCAACTTTTTTTAACTTTAAATTATTAATGCATCATTTAAATGCAAATATATTACCTTCTTCTAATGTATACATTTAATAATTGATTATAATTTAACAGTATTAAAGCTGCACACTTTGGCCTCCTTAAAGATGTTGCTGCTTATATATTAAATGCACAGCAGCGTCCACACTTACGTAGACTATCTATAATTTGTCACAGGCTTATAAAAATCTGGACTGGTCACGAGGATGACGCTGCAGGAGAAGCTTTTCATGCCAAAACACACGGACTGAAGATGATTTAACGGAGGTTAATTCTCGCACTGGAGAGCTGCCGTACTCGTCTTTCATGGATGTTTGTTGGATCTATCTGTGCCGTTTTTTGTCTGAGAAACGAACCGGACGAAGGTTACACGAAGGTTTTTTGTTATTGGAAAGAGATTAGAGTCCTTTCCAAAAACAGATTATCAGCGAGTCTTTCAGCAAAGTATTAGGAGTTGAAGTACTCCGGTGGAACTCTTAATCACAGACAGTAGATGATTAAACTCAGACGGAGCCAAAAGAAACAACTCCGTCATTACGGGAAGTTCTGCACGCAGACTCTGGACTCTACCCCAAACACATTCTGATTACTTCATGGATCATTACGCTGGACAAGAAAAACAAAACCTGCTCATTCATAACACACCATGGGAAAAACAATATAAATCTTTTATTATCATCTTGCTCGGTCACTCCTCTGCCATCAGGTCCACAGAGGCTGCTGAATCCTCCTCTTCTTCCTGGACATTCCCGGATATGGATCCTTCCCGGATATCCACAGCGCACCTGTGGTACAAAGACTGACGCTCCCACTGTGCTCTGAGCTCACAGTTTGGGCTGCCCGGCGAACAAACTGAGCTAGCGGCAGCTACAGTTCACAGCAGTTTACTTCACTGTCCATCAGGAAAGTCTGTAAATCACAGCGAGCCGAGACGTTTTTCTTTGCTACATTTGTGTTTTTACAGTCACACCAGGTCCTGATCGTATTCTGACAGACAAATTTCATTTCATAATTAAAAAGTATTTTATTATTACATGATGCGTTTTATTTTGACTTGTGGTATCATCTTTCTCAGGAGGTATTTAGGGTCATGTTCTGATGGAAGTGTCTGTGTGCAACACTTTAAATCACGACCCACGGAAACTCCACAAATAGTTCCCTGTATTAAAACTGCATGGCTGGATAGTGCTTTGGACTGAGGTCTCCCAGGACTCCGATACATTTTTAAAAAGTACCAATAAAAACAGAAACATATATAAAAAAAAGATATGATTGACAAAGTTCTGAAAATCCCAGCTGTCATGAAACAATAACTTCAAGCTTCTGCCCGACGTCGACAGTTATAGCATGCAACATGTGACGTTAATATAAGGAGACCCTGGTACACCTGTTTCTTCCACACACTCTCCTGCTTTGACAGGCAGTCAGTTCACCTGAACCGCCGTGCATGTTCCACATTTCAGCCCCACTGTGGAGAGCACGGAGACAGCTGAGGCAGCGGCATCCTGTGTTCCTGTAAATCCACGCTTGTCAGTGCCAAATGTCCACACTAATGCAAACCCTGGAGTGTGTGTGTGTGAGTGTGTGTTTCCTGAATTCCCTGAGAGTTACTGACCATCTATGGTTCAAAATTTCAGAGCCAAATATTTAAAAAATAAATAAAATCCCTCCTGCAGTGTGAATCTGACCATGGTGACACAATTTTCTGCATGCACAACTCCCTCTGAATCTCATCCTCACACACACACACACACACACACACACACCATGAAGTCAATAAAAAGAACAGACTGCCGTGAAGGATAAAAGCACAGGATGAGGCGAAGGGATTTCTCTGCTTCCACCCTCTTTTTCCTCTGTTCCCATATCTCCGACGTTTCTTCCAACACATTCGTCTGCGCTTGGCTTAAGTAGCGTTAGCGGTATTTGGTTAGGACGTCACCTTTGACCTTCAGAACAAAAACAGTAGCAGGGAGCCGCTCGACAGATCCCCTGCGAGGGACAATGGGAACGAGGTTGGCCTTAATAACAGGAAACACAACAGCGTTCAGGGAGATTACCTCAGTGTGTTCAACAGATCGGTTACACGGGCGTTGGTTTGTGCATCAGCTGCTGCGATTTCCCTTCGTACATCATCTTTTTTTAGTTTTTTAGCGTTCGTCAACTTCTCTGTCAGCTTTTGGAAGAAGACCTCAGCATGCGAGGGAGGCCTGACGGATCTGACATCTGACAGCAGAGCGATTCCCCTTGCCGCTTAATTGAAGACTCATTTGTTCCCGGTTCAAAGCCGGAGGTGGAGTAAAGACGAGGCAGAGGCGGGCGAGGTTGTAAACAGGATGGAACAGCCTTCCGTTTTATTCTAAATTTGATATGTACAGGGAAAAAAGTGGCTGTATACATTTCTTAATATATCATGTAAAAGTTTCTGGAAAAAAACAAAACAATTGCACATCAGCTTCCGTTACTTTAAAACACATCATGGTACAGCATGGTTGAAGGCAATGTCAAACGGGATACAAATACACTGACGACCGCTTGTAAAGTGTTGGCTCGTGTAAATAAAATAGAAATCAGGAAGGAGTACCCCCCGTCCAACAAAAAAAAAGACACATTTTAATATGACGATATTAAAAATGTTTAAAAACACACAAACAAATCACGTCGTGTCGTGTGTTATTATTATCTCAGGCACTTATCGATATCAGACCCCGTAACGAGACAGCCGGACAGGGCGCGGCTCACGTTACGTCCTTCGAAATGTGCTGGTCTGCATTTAGACGCACGAGTGTTCACAGCAGGAAGCGCTGGCCGCTACAACCAAACACTTTTTATCTACTAAAAACCTTTCAGGGTGACGGGATACGTTTCATCCTCACCTGCACAGTTTGTGTCTTATTTGGTAACAGTTTTTTATTGTACGCACATAACGCAGGAGGGACATTTTCTTTGTGAACTTTCCTCAGGTTTATGCGGTGAAATAATGGAGTCGAAAAGTCCTTTGTTTTTCTTCATCTTCCACCTTTCCGTTCATCATTTATTACCCCCGCTAAGCCTGCATCTTTCCCAGGGAGGGTCTTCATTAACCAGCAGGAGATAATGTATGCCATGCAGCTTCACTCTGCATATGGCGGCTGTGTAGGAGTGAAGGGCAATTAACGTACCGCCTGTTTGTTTTCCACGGCTTGATGGTGCTAACTTTTTTTTTTCCCCCTCTTCATTTGAAGTCGGACCTCAGCTCGATCTCATTTGTTCACTTTGCAGGCAGAGACGATCGTGTCGCAAACATTAGAGGGATGTCAAAGAAGGGAAGCATCGGTTTCCACCTACTGCAACAATTACAGCGGCGGGCTGGTGGGCAGTGATTTAAGCATGCGTCATCAACGTCCCAAGGTCTTCTCTCAGACCTACACCTCCAGCAGCTGCTTTCACTGATTACTTTCTCTCTCCTCTCCCCGCTAATCAGCAGCCGTGGAGTTTGATTGGAATGAAAATAGTCTCAGGTCGTAGTGGAACGAGCTACCGAGCGAGCGGGATGATCAGAACGTCACCGGTTTGAATCGTCGGTTCAGCTAAATGAGCAAAAAACGTTTTTACATTTGAAAAGTAAAAGTCTCAGGCTCCTGCATAAGGCCCAGTCACACCAATTCAATTCAATGGAATAAACCACAATCAATGGATTTGTTTTGGGGGGCAGTGTGACTCTTTTTCCTCAACTTTTGGCTGTTGACCAATAAAAATCTGTCTTTTAGAGGAAACACAAAATAGAGGAACTAACTAGTTGCACCATCTGCTTTAATATAATCCTCTCCTGTTGGGAGTTTAAACTGATGGTGAAGAGGCATTAAGACTGGAGTAGATGCTACAAATAAAATAAACTGAACTCATTGTTCTGTTAGCAGCGGAGGTAACTGGCAATTAGCAAGCCAGCAAATGTGGAGAGCTGTTGTGCGGTCGTGATCGTGCATATGAGTGCGAGCAGATGAACCTTTCGGTGTGACCGGGCCTTCGCGGATCACGCTGTGAAATGTTCTCATGTTCACCGTTTCTGTGGGAGAAATCAGTTCAAATAAACGCTTCACAAAAATTCTGGAGCAGAGTGTCAGCTCAAAAAGGTAAAAATACAGAAAGCAATTACAGCAAATCGAAAGTAATTAACTCTTGAGGACAATTTGGCCTTTTGTTAAAAAATGGGAGAAAAGCTGCAGTTAATCTCACACTGGGAGGCTCATTGTCTCTCCACACATCTTTATTCTGGCTTTTTTTCCCTTTTATTCCTCTCTTTATGTCAGAAGCCGGGCCCTCTGTCGATGCCTCTGGTGGCAGCTTTCTTTGGCTCTGGCAGGCAGCAGGTGGCTTGTGATGAAAAATTCAGTGCAGAGCCTGACTCGGGAGACGAGGAGGAGGAGGGTGGGAGAGGGAGGAAGAGTAAAAGGACGGGGAGGAGTGAAATGAGGTGGGAGAGGAGCAGAGAGTAGAGGAGGATAAAGGTGGGAGTGTTGAGGTAGAAGAAAGAAAAGATAATGAACAGAGGTGACGAGAACAACGAGACGAGAACGGGAGCCAGAGTTCCAGACAGACAGGCAGGCGGGCCAGGGAATCAAGCCTAGAGCGGTGCAGGGGGGCCAGGCAAAGGATCAGAGCTGTCTACCCTCTCTGCCTGGGTCTCCTCCATGGAGATAACACACGATATGAATCATTTATGAAGGGGGCTTTTTTATTAATAACACACACACACACACTGTGCCCTTCTACTTTCATACACTTTGCCTTGTTTTCTACGCTCCCTGGGGAGTACTCAAGTGAGAGAGCTCGATCGCAGAGGAGAAAACACTGGAAGTAAGAAAAAAACAATGTCGAGAAACGCCGGCAGCGTCGGTGAGGGTCGAACGTTTTGTAAAGTGAAGAAAGGGTGGTGGTGGTGGTGGTGGTTTGTGACCGATGGGGAGCGTCATCCGTGGGCCACTTTGTAAAGCCATGACACACATACTCCATCGTGAAGCATGTACCTTGTCACATGCCCACACACAAACCCACACACAGAGAATCTTACGCCTCCCCGTGGCTCAAAAGAACGCCCACTCGCTCGCCTGTCTGCCCGTTTGATTGTCAGTACATGACGGTGCCAGATCTCGATGAATCAGAGTCCTGGACGACTGTGAACAAGCATCGTGTTTGTGAATGCGGAGAAGGCACTGAGCGTCTTGTGTCTGTAGGAGGGACTGACTACTGGTATAGGTCATCGGCACAGCGAGGGATTGAACACAAACACCCACATACTGAGTATACTTCACGACTGTTTACCTCTAAGATCATCGCTAAGCTATAAGACCTCTAGGTTGTCCCTTTGTCAAGATTTGTAGCGTCCACTTTTGCTGGTAATCCCCTTTAGCTCCTCATCCACAAGTTCTTCATTCAAAAGTCCAACAATACTCCTCAAGAATAAAAAAGTCTTCCTTTCTCTGACCCCAATCTATTAAGCCTTGCTAACTGCGAGGGTGAAGGTGGCACATCGTGGCGGTACGGACCCTTCGGGGAAGCCGGGTCCTTCAGGTGCGCTGTTGGGTACCCGTCATAGCTGCTGTTCCCGCTGTTCTCCTGCATTAACTTCCCTTTGGCTTCCTGCTCTCTGCGCCTCTGCTCCTGCCTCAGGAGCTCCTGAGCCTCCAGAAGGACTCGGGCGTTGACCCCTCCGCCGCCCGGGTAGCCGTTCCTCGAGCCCTGATAGCTGGAGTACCTGGGGTTGTCCTTGGCTGTCTGGAAGCCCTCGCCAGGTGGGTACGCCTTATCCCACGAGTCCTGGGAGATGGAGCTGGGGTTCTTCCTGGGTTGCCTGGTGTGGAGAGTAAACAGGAGAGTTAAATGTGAGGTGTGCTTTCATATGAAGCCTTAAACATGAACCTGAGTGGCACATCGATGACTTCTGAATGTCCACAATCATTAAACCTTCATGGGCTTTGTGTTGGGTGATGAAAACCGAAAGTGTTGCCATGGAGTTCTGATGCTTGTGGGCTGAGGAAGTCATGCTACATTAGCTTCTAACAATTCCTGAATATCCAACATCACCACAAACATGGGAGTCCCACAAGGTTGTATCCTGGGCCCTTTCGCATTTACCGTCTACACCAAGCATGCTATAGAAGAAGTTCTGTACCTTCTGCCTTAGCATCTCTCAACAAAACACCCGGGTAAACGCCATGTGCCAGGACATATATGGATGAGATAGAGGTGAATAAATGTGTGATATCTAATGTTTATATTTTTGTGGTTATGTATTTATGTGAGGCTGCGGCAACAAATGTCCTTGTATATGATTGATAATTAGGAAAAAGTCACACTGAAGCTTTAGTTGTTGTGAGATTCAGAAACTGAAGCACATCTGATACAAGGCAGATTAAAACATATGTGCCAATAAATGATCCCTCATTCATTCTTTCTCAAACAAAAACACTTTATTTTTCCATGACACACAACTTGACCCCTCTTAGTCACATCCTATGACCTGCTGTGGTGGGAAAAAAATATCACCAGGTAAAAAAATGTAAATTCAAACCTTATTCTCTAGGGGGCAAAAGGACTTGTGTTTGAATATGCTAAAAAAATATATATATTACACACTGTCTGCTGCATGGCAGGGAAGGCATCGCATTCAATGAAAATGAGGCTCCATTACAGTCTCACAAACTGCCTCTGGGCAAGTACCAGCCCACGATAACAACATACAGGGATACCTAACCATGTCAAAGCCTCCTTCCAGCCCATTAGGCCCATTTTAAGACAGACAGGAACAACCATTGGATCTGACAGACAGTAACTGCAGACCTTTTTTTGCAAAATGAGGCGACCATCTTGTCCGCGATGGATTTGCCCGGGCTGATATTTGACACCTGACACGAGTCTTAAAGGCACAGCTAAGTTGTCATAGTTCTGAGGAGGGGGGTGCTGTGCCGCCTCGCCCTTTTACCAGAAAGGTGGTGGGAGTCCAGATGTGTGACATCACCTCTCATTTCTGCTTGGCTAGCCCTCTTTGTGGCAGCCCTGCCTGCCTTTGTGTGTGTGTGTGTGTGTGTGTGAGGCCATACGATATGCATGAGTGTCCCGAGTCCGACAGCTCCACCCGTTTATCTCGAGGGCAAAGCGAAATCAGAGCAAAGAGAGAGAGAGGGGAAGAAGAAGACACACAAATACATCAATGGGCTTTTGACTCTGAGCCACGCATAATTAGCAGGTTTATCAGCCAGCTGTGAAGAAATCGTATTATTCTTGTGTTTGGATTCGAGTAGGAAGGGGAGAAAATATATATATATCTAATGAGAATAGAAAAGACCTTTGTTTTTATTCAACAGAGGCCGAATGCAATTGGGAATGGATACGCTTCTTGATCGGTGAGATAGGAGAATATAGCCCAGGTTTATTCTTGCACACGGTTGAGTGATTCCAATTTTCAGAGACAGGCGTCCCCGGCATCTGATTTAATTTCATATGTTGACAAAGAGGCCAAAGCCGGTCTGCCGATCCCCCCGCTGAGAAATGCAAACCAGATCGCTCCCCTCCGTCTGATGCCGTGCCAAACGTGGGGGGTGGGGGGGCATGTACATGTGTGGTAAATACAGAAAGATGTATACTGCTCTGTATTCTGTGCATGCACACACTGATGCATGACAGATGATAAAAAAAGGGGAGAGGAGGAAAGGTGACAGAGTGAGATTGACTTTGTGACAGGCTGCAGTGCAGGGCAGGACAGACATGTGGTTGTGACACACATGCATGCATGCAGACACACACTGGTGAGACCAAATGCCTGCTGCAGCTGTTGTTGCAGCCTTTAGTCTCCCCGTAATGGCATTACTTTGGCTCTGAGATCAATGGTGCTCGTCGGTGATGAATACGAGGGCCCTTCATCCGCCGTCACTGCTTCAAATGGCAGCGGTTTATTTTCACTCACGGCATCTTGTTTAGGAAAGGGTCTCGCCCAGAAGGGAACTGACCTTTATCTGAAAATGAAAGCTGTTTTTTAAGGAAGGCTACCGCCATTAATCACGTCTCCATTCACAACTCGGTCATGAACAACATAAGAATCCCATCACAGGGCTGTGATCTCCCAAACGCCACATTTCCTCGGTCTCAGCCTCTGACTTCACGCGATGGCATGCTCTAAGTCAAACAATAGTTAGTGCACTCGAGATACTACGGCGGGGTTTATCCAAACAGAGCAGTTTCTTAATGGAATTAGCGGAAAAGCAGAAGGGACGTGGCCACAGGATGTTGCCTCTGACCGCTGGAGCGAGACGCCGGTTCATTAATCTTTCAGCAAAGCTGCCTGCAATATTTATCAAGGAAGGGATTTATGTCGATAACAGTGGATTAGGCTACGACGGTGAAGTAATAGAAGATAATATATTTAATGTTGTATATGTATGGTGAGTGCAAGTTGATGATGTGAACCGGGATGGTTCAACCTTGCACGGTGTTGGAGAGTTTGAGTAATTACAGAGTGCTTAGGGAAGCATAATATTAACATTTCCTCCTGGACTGGCTCAAGAATTAAATTACATGCCAGTGTTTGCACGTGTACACTTCACATTTCTCTGACCATTTCAACGCAGGTTGCACAGTTTTACATATTTGAGGATCATTACAAGTAACGACGGTCATTTTCCTTCATTTTAATTGATTCATTGATTCATTTTTTGGGTCTGGAATCGAAAAGACTGGAAACCAATGGATGACCGTTGACCATCAAATGCAAATTTCTGAATCGACAAATTTGTTTTTAAGACAAATCAACAGAAATAATATAATGTGAACAGGTGAGTTGTATATAAATTCAACCTCGGTACAGTTGTCATGAACGGGGAAATTAGCTACAGAGACCAAAACTGTTGGACATTTGAACATGGGGACTTATGGAGACTGACTCACTTCTGCAGCCAGCCTCAAGTGGGCATTTGAGGAACTGCAGTTTTTGTATGTTTGTCTGTTGAAACACATTAAATCTTCTCTCTGAAGGTAAAAACTCAATTCTACCACGAGTGAACCGTAACCACTAAAAAATCCAAATCCAAGCGATCTTAAATTTTTGACTTTCCAAATGAAGAAAAATGTCCAATAAGTCACTTCCTGTACGCTCCACCTCTCTGCGTGCACACACACCCATCGCACTTCCTGGAACAACAGGCAGTCATAGCATGCAGATCAAAGGGAATTACATTAAGCGAGAGGAAAGCAATCATGTCAGATCTGTGTGTGAGGGTAACATGATCTGTGCAGTCCCAGACTGTGTGTGTGTGTGTGTGTGTGTGTGTGTGTGTGTGTAGGTCTGTGGTCTGAAAGTGACCAGCTATGAACCCTCTCACTCACATGTTACATATATATCTATAATCTGCTGTCATTGCTCTCATAAGGCCATTACAATCAATCTGACATAATCAGACAGGCGTGCACACACACACACACACACACACACACACACACACACACACACACACACACACACACACACACACACCCCACTTCTTAAGATACATTACATTAAATTAGAGATCAGACAGAAACACAGTCACAGCCTCCAGGACACGTTTCACATCAGACAGACAGACGAGAGGATTCAACATGTGCCAACACACACACCACACACACACACACACACACACACACACACACACACACTCTCAGCACATATTGATTGTTAGACAGACAGAAATAAACATCAAACACAACATCATATCCAGCCTGTCACTCACACTCTCACACACACACACATTACCGTGGCAGGGAGCTGTACTGTCGCTGTGCCTGGGCGAACGAGTCTCTCTCCTCCTGCCTCTGTCTTTGCATCTGAACCTCCACCGACACCGAGTGGCGACCCGGCTGGTGGTACCCGCCCGGACCGTTGCTGCTGGTGTTCGACTGAAAAATAAGAAGACGAGCAGCTCGGTTAACTCCCCCGTCGTGATCACTCCGTCTCTCTGTTTTTATTTGACGATAATCCACTTTTAATTGGAATGCTGTCCAATAAAATCAGAGATATTTGCTCTGGGTGGACGAATATGAGTGTTTACAGGGTTTGATATTATTTTATTACTCAGTGCAGGACATCGTTTTAGTGCCAGCGTGTCACAAATAATAAAGTAATGTTTTATTCTAGCGTCAGTTTAAGATAGAATCAGATATAAGTGGGTCGAGTTGTTTCTTTCTGATTTGGAGCATCACAAACCTCCAAACCTCATCCACCTCCACTGCGCTGAGGCGGAGATACAGCTGTGATGCTGCCTCATCGTGGAAGCTACAACCCAGGACACGTCGTGGCGACACAGCCGACTGTCCCGTGTTAACTCGTGACAGTTCCTTTTAATCAGAGAGCCGCTCGCTCTCTCTGCTGCTTTGAGTTTTACTAAACGCTGCTGACGTTTCTGCGTCCGTAGAAACATTCATGTTGTTGAACCGAACGAATGAGACAACAACTTTAAATCAGAGGTTTTATGTGAATGAAGCAGATCTGTTTCACATTTCAAAGGTTCGCGGTGTACTTCATAGTATTAATAATCTCTAATTAAAACACTGAGCCACATTCCATCAAACTGAGTGTAAGATGAACTATTTCCTCATTTATGCTTATTTATATCTACCCCGGTCAGATGATTTTCATCCTGTAATTTTGCTTAATGCTGATCTTTACAAATAAAATGCTGTGACCCTTTAATGAAGCTCAGATATCAGAATTAACTCTGAATGATGCCTCACCTCGGCTTGAACCGTATTCTTCTAAACCAGGATCATAAAAATGCCCCAAACATGATTTCATGAACTGATAAAGAACAAACGTCTGATTTAAAAAACAAACACATGATGCCTCATCAGATTTAAAGCATGAACTGGACCTCCACACAGTAGCCCAATAAAGCTAGCACAAGTCGCTGACACAGGATACCTCTTAAAATCTCCCTCCGCCCCTCCGCCCTCCCTCCATCTAGCTCCAAAAAAACCACAGACAGACACTTACCAGCAGTTAGTCGGGCAGACACACCCTGAGCTCGTCTCCTCTCAGGTCAAAATGAAGGTGAGACACAGACAGACAGAGGGGGGAGGGGGTGAGGAGGAGTGAGGTGAGGGGGGGACCATGCTGGAGTCTCAGAGCAGGAGGTGCAGTGATGAGACGAGATGGATGTTAGTTGGTGTTAATGAAGGAGACAACACTCGGCCTGTTGACGTGGTGACGGGACAGTCTGCAAACATCTGACAGTCTGTGATGACTTCATGGAAGAAAATCTCAATTTTAATGATCATTAATTAATGAACAAACTCCTAAATGTTCATCAAGCCGTACTAATGCATGTTATTCATCTTCATCTCCTCAACACGAGCTTGTTTGTGAGTATTCAGACTTGTTCTGAGTAGTCGTACTCAAAGCGCGGTGTCACGGCCTCCCCCTGGCTGCGTGCCTCATCTTTTGCCACGTCATTGATCGGTCCGAGGTCACAAAGTCTCACAGAATTCACAGTTTTAACTGATCCCAGTTCAGAAGAACTCAAAGCTAACCGTAACCCTTTAGAAAGTGAGGACCGAGCTAAATTTCTTCACCGTCAAAGTCTAAACTCGGTCCTCACAGAGGCTCGCCGACGACCTCGAGGCCCAGCCCACACTCGTACCACAACTCCTTTCTCTCATCCTGCGATGTTCATTAGCAGCGTGGGTTTAATAATTGTGTGCTAATCTGTCGTAACACAAAGCCAATCTAATTATTTTTATGGCCGTGCGACGTGTTGAAACGCCTGCAGGGAGCAGTGCGGACATCAGGCGGCGGGGAGGCCATAAAACGATTAGGAGACACTCCCCTTTAAACCAAATGAAGCTGGAGCAATCATCTCTGGAACTGATTGGCATCGCCTCGCCGCTCGGCCACGACAGCGAGGACAGGCTGGCTTGACCGAGAGAGAGGCGTGAGTAACCTTTATTCCATAGCTGAACTGAAAATTACCCGTGGGTAAATTACCGTCCCAATATTTTTCATATGAGTCAAAAAAAATCCCGTGTCTGGAATATTCCTACGGTAGGAATGTTGGCTCGCCTGCCTGAACACGGTGACTGCAGAAGTGAGGGGAGGAAAATACCCTAAAGGAATCCAGATAATAGCAGCATTAAAATGTTACAGTAAAATACAAGAGGCAATATTATGCCCTCTGCTAAAACCCCCACCATCAAGTGAATGAACTCCTCTTTTCCCATAGTGGTATAAATGAGTGCAATAAAGCCGGCGAGGTACTGCCGGCAGAGCGGGCATCAGTCATCCTGATGGAATTAGACCACGTTACCCACAATCCTCCCCTGTTCCAACTACGGTGGAAGAGAAGAGCGCCTGTGTCGCAAAGAAGAGATATTACACCGACTGCAGTCAAAGAGCTAAACAGCAGCGTCCGGAGTGTGAACGCTGCAGGACGGAGGTGATGTGAAGAGGTGAGGCTGGAAGACGCACAGCAGCAGGATTAATGCTTACATATGGCTGTTTAGAGACATCTGTCTAATTGGCATAACGTGACTCTAACAGGGAGTCTGAATGCATTAACTCCTGATTGATCAATTTAAACTATATTTTATGAACGAATCAATTCATCATTCAGGCTCGAAAATGTCCAAAAATCCTGAAAAAACGTCCTTCAAGGTCTCCAGAGTCCAGGCTGATGTCTAGACTTTGGATTTTGGGCAGAACGAGTAAAAATTTTCCATTTACAATGATATAAAACGGAGGAATCTTCAGATTTTGCTGCTTGGAACGAGCAGTTGTTGTTGATGTTGACTTCACTAAAACCTACCCTGGGTTTATTTGGTTTATTTTACATCTGTTTGCATGAAAAAAACGTTAAAAAATATATAAATGTAAGCTGCATCTCTAATGTGCTGCTCTCCAGGCGTACGCTGTATGTGGGGCAGGCTGCAGGTGAATTAAGAAAAAGGACACTGGCTCCTTGAGGTTTGCGGCACATCACTCAGATGAAGCAACAAAATGTAATATATGCATGAGGAGGGAGGTAATTGAATTTCAAAGACACATTCTCCTGTTTTCCATATGGCCCACCAGTATGGCCAGGCCATGCGTCTAATAACAGGCAATTACTATGGCAGACAGGTAAAAGGGGGTTTACAGGAGACCATTAGGAGGATTCCTGAGACCAAAAACCAGCGTGGAACCAAAGAGGGGTCCTGATCGATGGTCTAGTTAAAGGTGAGGATCAAAAATTGTGAATAATTTGAATATTTTTGGAGTTTTCTTGGTTCTCGTACGGCTTCTTCTGCGTAGTTTAGTTTAGTGAGATATGGTACCAAAATGGATCAGCACTCGTGGAGAACATTTTAAATGATGCCTGTCCCTGGTTAAAGATATTTGTGATATTACCTTTTCCCATCGTCGGGTTGACAGTTGAAATTTCATCAGAATTTATGTAAAACGTAAGAGCCTGATTAAGAACAACGTTTTTGGGGGATCTCCACAAATTCATCTGAGCAAACTGTGTTGAAAATGTTGAAAGGTTCTTTGGGAGCTGGGGAATCCTTCACTTTCAGAGCGTTCATGGGAAAATGAGACTTGTGACAATAGCGAATGCGCCGCAGCTGATGCAAACAAACATAATGCTGCCGTATTGTTGAGCTTTTTAATTGAGAGGACGCTCGCTTGTTTGGAGACAAAGGCAGACGTGACCCGCGCTCTTCTTTCCCACACTGTCCCCGCTTTGCTGCACAATGCCGACTGGAATGTGCCGCAGCCCGGTTAACACCGCCCAACGCCAAACAAAAATATACAGCAGATTTTTATTGGATTTATCAGCTAGAAAAAAAGAAAAGGCCAGAGCACAGATGATTTGCTTCATGAGCGCTCACTTTATCATTTCAAATTAGAAACCGCAGGATCAAATTCTCCCATCGCACAGCAAAGTCTGGGCAAAAGCTACAGTGGGGAAATGGTAGTGTGGACACCAGCAGTAAAAAAGAGTTCATACACATATAATACAACAAGAACACATCTGTGTGTGCAAAAATGACCTCGTATAGAGAAACAGCAAAGGCCGACTCATGTTCTTTGCTGTGAAGGACGTCATTTACAGCACACCTGATGTCTAGTTTGGGACAGACACCACATGATGTGTTTGTATCAGAATATGCTGTGATATAATTTACAAAAATGTGTGAGGCCCCAAACTAGATAAAGGAATGTGGTGAAAATCACTCCTCTAGTGTGTGAGACAAAAATATAATACACATGATACACAAAGATGCTACCAACTGGTAAAAAGAGTAGTAAAATCTTTAAAATTTCATAATGTGTTATTCAAAAATCCTGTGAAGCCAAGTACACTTGAGCTGCAGTGCGAGTGAGCAGAGGACTAAAATAAATACTAAAAATATGACGAGTGATTTCATCACCCTGAAAAACTTTGAAGGCGTTCAGATTTTGTTCGTTGGTTGCTTCAGAGTGCACTAATTACCTCCTCGTCTCAGCCGATGAAGCTTTGAATTAAATAAACGCTGTTTAAAATTTACATCACCTTTAAAACTGTAAAAAAACAAACAAAAAAAAAAAGGCACAGTTCAAACCAAAGGATCACAGAGGAGAGAAACATGGTGCAGACAAACCCAAAGTCCAGGAGGTGGTGGGCGGGTCCATGTGGATGACGGACGGAGGGACAGACAGACACGGGGATGACGGATGAGTGGGTGGGTGGGTGGTGGGTGGGGGTGTTAGTGATGGTTGCGTCAGGAGGTGTGCAGACTCCTGCATGCAGGTGCAGGTTTGAGGAGGTGAGGTGTGTTAGCGTTAGAACGATTAGCCGAGGAGGCTGATGGAGGTTAAAGGTAATCCTAAGGTGAGGACAGGGTGACACCATCAGTCTCGTTCATGGCTGGTAGTAGTGGGGTTAGTGATGGTTAGCACCATACTCCGGTTAGCCACAGGTACGCTCCTCGGGCTAGTGCGTGGAGTGTTGGTCTGGTAGAGGTCGGTTCTTGACATTAACAGTCTTAGAGTCGAGCCATCTTCTCCGGCCGAGTTACAGGCTCCCGTCATTTCAGACACTCACCCAGGGCTGCTCGAAGCTGTAGGTCCTCCTGCGATCGTCGGGGTCTTCCGGGACGTTCTGGGACTGCTGGAACTCCTGCCTCAGCCTCTGTATCCGGTCGTGGTTGCTAGGGGCTAGCCGGTTACTGGGGTAAAGAGGAGAGAGAGGGAGAGAAGATGGATGAGTGTGTGAGGTCCATTGTGAACAAGTGACCTGGTTTCATCAGCGTGAGGCGGGAATGCCCCGCAGGATGAAGTTCTTTAATGTCCAATGTGCTTTGTCCGCGAACCGATCAAATGAGCTGTTGACGCCGAGGAAAGCAACCCAGATACGTTCAACCCAGATAAAAAACATAAAAACATGATAAGTGAGGGCAGAGCCGAGAGCAGGCTTAAAGCGGAGCCAACAGCAATATGAATCAAACTAATGCACCTCTGATGTATTATTCATAACAATGAACAAAGACTAGTGGTGAACGGTGAGCAGTACCACAACACACGAACCCCCCCACTCGCCGCACGCCTGCTGGCCTCACATCATTCAACCACTGCGCCGCTATTGTCTGTAGCAGCCCTGCGGAGTTCACATCAAACAATGCTGCCTTCACTGCAACTTTCTCCTGCTACGCCGAGCAAATGCACTCCGGCCGCTCATTCACAAATATCTGCTGAACAGCCCGGACTATAATAGATGTTCAGAGATTAAATATGAAAAGTTTGGGAGATGTAAGCGGTTGTCGGCGGTGAGCGTTTTGTAGGTTGTCAACATGCTTTTGCACCCGTGTCAAAAAAGATTTGTGTACATGGTTATTCATGAAATTTACTTGTATCGTCAAGACGGATCCGAATTTCTTTGACATGTTGGATCTTTGCAAATCAAATCAAATTTTATTTCCATGGCCCAAAGTCACAAAGTACATTTGCCTTGGAGGGAGTGACTCCCTCTGTCCTTACACCCTCGGATGTCCACAAAAAACCCTTCAACAGGGAAAAAATGTGGAAGAAACCTCAGGAGGAGCCACAGAGGAGGGATCCCTCTCCCATTCCCAGAATTCTGCAATCCAAGTCTGAACACACACATGAGGAAAGAAGTTTTTTCTGTATCTCTAAAAACTATTTCAGGTATTCCAACGGTGGTGTCAAACTTCCTCCAGTCTCAGTAACTCTTCTAATTTGCAACTGTACAGACATATTTAATATTTATCAGCTCTTCCTTGGTTTATTCTCTTAGTTTTGAGTTAGTCTTCTACTCAAACTTTGCTGATTTGGATTTCAGAAAGAAGCTTTTCCCTGTTGACACCCATCAGGCTTTGGTATGGTTCATTTTTTATTTCTAAGGGACCATCACCACCAAAGTTTTCCCCTACAAGAGAAGTTTCTGCTCGTCTCTGAGCTCATAAATGGAGAGAAATATGGGACACACATATAAAGCAGAGGAAAGGTTAGTGTTAAATATATATGGCCTCCTACCGAGGAAAGTAATTAACGCATTTTCCCTCTCAAGCAGCATGTGTGAAAAGAAGCATCGGGGTCGGCGAATGAAGGACCAGTGGGGGGGACGTTGACTCTGAGCTTGACTTTTCAACTTTCTAACTCCGCCAGGAAATTCCTGGGGACTGTCTTATCTCTTAAAAAAAAAAAAAAAAAAAAAAAAAAAAAAAAAAAGCTAAAAGGTCAAACCTGCAACTCTTTCCAGTCCCAAAGCGCCAAAGTTTGGTTTTGCAAACCTTTCTCTGGGTAGATAAGAAAACTTCAGAGGTCAGCATAAAAACTCAGAGTTGTATTTGTTCAGGAGTAAAAACGCAGACACAAAAATACAGATTATGCTCGTACAAAAAAATAAAACCTGGAAAAGCATGAATGACTCACATCCCTATTAGATGTTATGACATAAATTGCACTGATAGGATATCAGCTTATCTTTATAAGGGTCAAAGCAGGACTCCATCTAGGCACGACATTACTGCAATAACTGCCTAAATTCATTCATCCATCACAAATCAAACAGATAGCAGGATTATAACGCTATAACCTAAAACACAGCAGCACCGCCAGCTTAGCCAGCTATTAACTCCAGACGCACACAATGGGAAAAGCCAGAGCCAGCGAGCCTTGTTAAAGACCAGGAACCTGTCATATGTGATCTTGCTAATCTCCGTGATATGTAACACAGCCGCTTGGCCTCTTTGGTACTCAGCTGACCCGATATTTGGTACATGTGTGACCCGCCAGCCATGGGTCGAGGCCTCGGTGCCAGCTTCAGCAGAAAGGCTCATTTGTGATGGTGAGTAACCTGTAAACAGATGTCTGTACCACTGGAAGAGTTTGCCATAAATCACAGTCGACAGCGCTCAAGTTCAGCCCAATGTTTGTCAGATGAAGGATATTCCCTCCCCCGAGATAGTCGCTCAACCCTGTAATCAAAAGTATATCATCATTAAGCCGACCTATAGAATCATTCCTATATCACACCAGGATCCTGCCCGAGAGACTGAGTGGAAGAGAAACTCAAATAAAGGGATCAAAGATCTCCAATCCTCTGGTCTGACAAAACGCTGTAAATCAATCAAAGAAAGAGCAACACGCCAATACAGCTATACCGCCGAAAAACCCCAGAGACGGGGAAGAACAGCAGGCTGAGATTTAGTCTGAGATGAGCTTCATCCTCTGGACAAACTCACTCAATATCTGGCACTGCTGTATGAGGGCTGAAAGGTCACTGTGTGGCTTTGTTGAGTGGAGTGTCTCTGGGACTCAATAACAGGACTGTGGGCTTGCTGACTGGGCTGCCAGCAAAACTGTTTACGCCGGGATGCACCCTGCCTTTCATGGTCGGGCGTGCCTCCTGAAAAAAAAGAGCTGTCTGTCTCGGTCTTAAGTCTGGGAAGGAGGAGAGCTCTGAGGAGATGTAATGTCTGCATTGTGGGCAGACTTTTGACTTCAGGACCGCACTGCTACAGTGTGCTCTAATGCGGCGTGGTGAAACAGAACAAAGAAGCTTCGAGAAGACGGCAGGTTTTTATGAACTCACACCTTTTCTCACCTGGACGCTCTCACGATTAGATCTGGCTTTCGTAGGAACTAGTTCTTACAGGATTGATGGACAGAAGTACAAATTCATGAGAACATTTGTATGCAAAGTCTGATCTTAGAACCACAAAATGTTCTCAAGGCGCACTGTAAAGGAAACAAAGCTCTGATGGCAGGATTGAAGCCATTAAAAGACAGCTCCTCAAAGTCCTCGCTTCATTTCCCATAAAGGAGGGAAGTGGTCCAAATTGGACCCAACTCCAAACTAATAGGATTTATAAGATCCGTGCTGCCACTTCAAAAATCCCCCATGACATTGACGCTGCCTCCACGGATCCCAATCAAAGCATGCCAATAGACAGAGGGGAGGCCTCTATGGGGCAACGCGCGGTAAGTGACAGAGGCAGCTGATGGACAGAGTCCTAATCCTGTGGATTAGAAATGAATGGCCTCATTCACACGTGCTGCTCTTCCCATGCCTATAGGAGCGTCCTGCAGACCTTCCACCAACTGTACACGGGCAGAGATGTATGAACCGCGCTTTCATTTAGAGGACTTGGTGACTTCTTCTGGGGTCAGAGGTCAACGTGGCCTTGAAATAAACGCAAAGCTGAGGCGCGGCAATAAAGACACAGCTGTATTCATCTGTGCCGGCCACCATCTGAGCACGTACAGTACAGCAAAGTGCCAAAGCCTACACGGGGGAGAGGCGGGGTAGATTTGAGTGGACCTTGTGTCTGTTTCGCGGTGAGGGCCCTCATGGCGAGTGCTTACAAGTGGGGGTGACATTGAGGACACAAGAGCAGCTTTGTTGCTTCACACTTCAAAGTCACAGACGAGAGCGTCACCCCGAGCGCGCAGCCTACAGGCAACGCTGTGTGTGAAGGATTATTAACAAAGGCAGCCAAGTCTGGACTCCTTAAAGCTCATCAGAGTCTGTTCCATCTCCAAATAAGAGCTGATGGTTCAAATAAATTGTATTCTGCGATGTCCTATCTATTTCATTTGCCAATAATCCTAAATTCATAATAATCAACGTTTTAATTAAAAGCCGCCATCTTAATTAAACATGTAATTAAGCATGGGTAGTCATGGGATTCGGTCGTACTGACTAGCCCGTCAGCCTGCTTAAACCGATGCCGCGATATACGTGCGGTAAAGAAAGCGGCGCCTGTCGCGTACGCGTTCTCCCCGCGACGCAGCAGCTGCGGCGGTTAGTTCCTGTAATCTTATCAGATGGGGAGAAGTAAGGCCCTACATCCTCTGACAAAGAGGGAGCAGCTGGTGGAGCCTTTCTCCGCTGTGAAAAATGAACTGAGATGCTGAAGATGATAATCCGGGGTCTATTGATCGAAGGCTCACAGACAACAACCAGAGAGGGGGAGACTGATGCCCTTGCTAACCGGTGCTAGCGGCTAACTCTCCGTCTGTGTGAGCTGTTGTAACTGTGATCGACTGCGGCAAAGACCGGCCCGCGTCCTCCAGCAATCACAGGACGGATGATGTTGCTACTTGTTAGTCACGGATGAATCGTCACTCTGGACCTTCTGCATGGAGTCTGTGTATCGTCTCAAAGGATACAGTAAGAATATGCAGCACAACATTTGCACAGTTGTGTTAAAGTACACAACCATTAGCCACAGTGAGGGTGAGTTTAATGCCCTCCCTGAAGGGGGAAGACATAGTTTGGATATTTTTTTGTTCGACTGAAGATGAAGTCCTTTGTTTGCTCTTTATATTATGATTTAACAGCTATACTTTTAATAAAACGTCTGCCGTCTCTGCTGACTTCTTCCGTTTGGCTGATTATAAAAGTGTTTTAGGAAGCGGGCCTTTTTTTGTGGCAGATTTTATTTGTGGAGCTTCAGAGAGGAGACAAAGTTTATTAGCTGGAATATTAAGCTTAATATAATAATAAGTTAGGTCTCTCTTTGACTGCAGAGTGTGCAATTGGTGTCTAACAAGCCGACGTTGGGCCAGGCGCTCGTGCATCTGCGTAACACGAAATAAAACAGAATAATTAGACACAAACAAACTGCTGCTTTATGTTTAATATCCAGATCTGCGTCTACATAAGAAGATGCTGCTGTGCTGAAGAAGAGCGAGCGTCTTCAGCTGATCTTCCTCAGATTTATAAAAGGTTAAAAAAAGGATCAGACTGCTCACAGCGTGGCCGGCGTGTGTTGATGCAGTGGAAAGATTAGAGGGGCCAAGAGGCCACTGTGTCTGCTGTGTCTGAGGCCATTTAGACAGTTATTAGGCCGCTCTTGCTTTTACTCTGGATTACATGGACTTAACCCTGAAACACCGATGGAGCCAAATTGATCTGCAGAAACAGCAATTAGATGCCAATCGATACAATATCTCCACACTTAGCAACTCATTATCAAATCCCTGGCATGTGCCTCGTCGTGAGTAAGGACAAAGTGGGACTGCGCGCTGATGAACTGCACAAACAAATCAGTTAGTATGCAAAGGAAGACAAACAGCCAAGCAGAATTTCCCATTGCACAGAAGAGCTCGTGTTGACGAGCCAAGTTAAGAGGCTAATGAATCCAGCTAACACCTCCTGTAACACCACGCTGAATCAGACACGATCTGCACGTCCGCGGCTCCGGCTCGGATCAAACCGCTTTCTCTTCTCAGGTCGCAGCAACTGGCGCGGCGCCGACAAGCCGAGCCAAGCTCAGCGGCTGAGTGTGTATTTGTATTCGTGTGTGTGTGTGCGTGCTCGTTCTTCAGGCGAGAAATGTGGCACTTTGAGTCTGAGTTGGTGAAACGCTGCAGAAATGAAGGAGGAAGAGTCACCGGGCGGCTTCAGCAACCGCAGCGCTGCAGAGAAACGTAGCATCATTAACTGATATTAAATTTGTATTCACAGCCATAACTCCTTCATACTTTGGCTTCCTTCACCGTCATTTTAAGCATTTCATCCTATGTAGCGGTTATGTAAGAAAGAATTGACTCGTTTTCCTCAGTCTGACACTGCAGTGATTCGTTTCCGTGCGGCACTTGAACCTCTCACAGGTCCCGTCCTGAAGCTTACAGGAGAATTCATTCTCAGCCTCGGCAATCCTGCCGGGTGTCAACACTTGCGCAACGCAGACAGTAAACACTGGAATCCAGCGACGGAACGGATTGAATTTAATTGGTTTTCAGTTTTATAGGGCATCTTTATTTTTCCAGGGGCACCGCTGGTCAGAACTGTCAGAGCTGGTAATATAATATTTGACTGATATTAATGTATGCAGACGTACACATTTAAAGCAGGACGGGTAACTGGTCTTGGATTTCGAGCTATGGCGCCACTGGAGGCAATAATGGCGCCGCGCGCTGCAATATGCCTCCTTTTAATTCATGGGCCAATTTCATGCCTGCACACATCAGCGTATCGACGCCGATCTGCGAGGTTACAAGCAAATAAATTGGACCTGCGTTCCTGATATCTGTAATCCTGCCCTACTTTTAATGAAGGTGGGAGCATGCTGTCCTATGTGGGCCATTTAAGTTTCATTACTCAAATCCCCGTCGGATTGTGCGGTGCAGCCACATCTGAATATGTCACTGTAATATCTGCGGGAGCGTTCCACATGTGGCTTAACAGCAGCTACGATCCCATTTCCTCACGGACGCCTTCGATACCTTCTTTCTAATGCATTCTGAGATTGAACCTCATGTCAGGATTAAAATGAGGAGAAATTGTGGTGGATCTAATCTCACGGACGCCTCAGGTGGAAAATACTGCCACGCCTCTGTTATACAATTTAAAAATGCATTACTGTCGGTAAACAAACCGTGGAACCTGCGTTGGTTGATGGTTCAAACATCTAAAATATTTGTTCAGTTTATATCGCATATTTATGTCTTGCACTCTTTAGTGTAAACTTGCATTTTAACTGGTTAACATTAAAGACAGTGAGTCTGGCCCTGGATGCTAACTGCTGCACATAGGATGTTCTCTTCCTTTGTGAACCTCAAGCTGTCTCCTTGTTTATTCCTTCCACCTCCCTTTCATTGAAATGCTAAATAGGTAAATGGATATCTGATCTCATCCCCGTTAACGCCGGCTCCCGATCTTACACGCCATCACAGTCGCAGTGCTTTGATGTAACGGTGACAAAACAGCGTCTAATCTAATCCATCACTGACAGATGATGATCTCCTCTGTGGAGAGACGCATAATAAAGGCGAGCGGGTGAAACCGGACGGCGGCGTGACGGAGGGCGACACGCGAGCGTATGTAAAACAAATATGGATATTTAGAGTTTGCTCATTAAGTAAATAAACACACGCTTGCGTGCCCGCCCATCTTGATCACACCTTGCTTCGTTGCTCTCTCCCCCTTCACACACTGACTCGAGGGTTAACAGGAGACGGCATCTATCACGCCGCACTCTTCAATCAGTCAATAGACAGATCTGCGCTGTCAGATAAGCCACTTATTGTAATCTATCTGAGCTTCAGAACGCCGTTATGATCCCACCAATCATAACTAACGCTCGCAGGCTACTAGTCTTTATGATTCATAGCCGATCACCATGATTCAGCACATTCAGTCACCTGGGGAAACTGTAACCAGGCAACAAGGGTCTTCTGAGTTAATGGCTTTACCACAGCCGGCATCGCAGCCTACTAATTATTCCTTTCTGTGTCAACATGGCCGTAAAGTAGGCTCTCCTAGCCCATTAACTTGTAGTGGTGCTTTAACAACTCTGTAGAGAAGTGAAAACTAGTTTCAACCTGCTTGTGCCCACAAGAGCGTGTGTTTTCCTACAGGTTGTGCAAATTACAGGCAAGAGTGTGAGATGAAAGTGTGAGGGGAAGAGGAGAGGATTTTCAAACCAGCGGGGTGAGTGCGCCGTCTTATCAGCAGTGGATTAGAGAAGCATTAAAGAGCCCAACTTTCTTTTTTTCTTACATTTTTATGAGGTCTCAGCTAAACTAAACATTGATAACAAGGCCTGACTTTTTCGTACTCATGAATAAAAGTTCAGTCTGAATCAGAAACCACATTTGCACAAGTTCCTTTGGCTCTTGTCTTTTCATGCTGGCAAAGCATCACAGAAGTTTCACTTAGAGATTCTTTCTTTGCTCGAATGCTCTGAAATATTTCAGGTTCAGCAGAAGTTCTCGTCGGGATGCAGAGAGCGGAGAGTTTAGTTGCCAATTGCTCAGTGACTGCGTGACTGAAGCACCATGGAGACGTTGCACAGGTGTTACCAATAAGTTATTTCTCCAACCATTAAGTCTACAGTGGTCTGACTGGTTGGTGCCTTCTCTTGAAGTTGGCCGAGCATCAGGGGATGAATAAAACATTCCAGATAATTGGGGTCAAAATTTGCCTTTGACTGGTGCAGAAGTGACACAGTACAGTACCCATCCAGCACCAAAGCGGCCTCCCACGGCGGAACCGTGGCGCAAATGGACTGGGTCCAGCGTGAACTCTCTGAGTGTTCATGCCCTCCAGGTAAAACCTGACAACTGGCACAAAAATGAATTTTTAAAAAAGAGGCTCGAGAAAGGAGGACAGTCAGATTCTGGTTGAAATATCAGACTCTATCCAAAATGCAACAGGAAAGGGACATATACCAAAACTAATTAGACTGAGCTGTGATAATGGGCTGCGTACAGAGGGAAGTGGACATCTCAGATTGGGAAATTACATAGAAAAATAACTGTAACAGCTAATAATGACTTGGAAGCCATTGGACAGGAGATCCATGGATTCAAAAAACCTGATTTATCTCTGCATGTATCAAAGACTGAATTACACAATGCAGCCCACATTAGCCAGCCGCCACAGTGATCTGTACATTAGGAAACGGACGGTCTGAGTGCGACATTATTCACGGCGACCGCAGAAAGGATTCGTCTCTTCTGCGCGGCAGAATGGATCACCTTTTAAAGGCAGAAAAAAGGAAATGAGGGACAAGCCAGAGAAAGGAATAGTGAGATAACAGTCATTTGGGCTGTGAATGAGGTGATTGCAGCTGAAGGGAAATAAGTAGAGCGAGGTTAAATTAGAATTCCAATCCCAGTTTTGGCGGCGGAAAAAAAAAAAAAAGTAAGGTAAGGGTTTGACTGATGTGTATCTCCAATGCCGACTGATAATTCTGGTGTGGCCTGGAGTGGCGAGGAAAAGGGAGCAGGGAGAAATGAAGGGGAAGGGAGGGGGAGAGTGACATTGAGAGAGAGAAAAAGAAAATCAAATTGGAGCAGTCTAATTTCTGGGGCAGGCATCATGGTCCGGCTCGTATGGCGTTCCCTCTTTTTTCTTTGTCATGGCGACCGGGGAGTGACGAATGGACGTCTCACTTGTAATGGTTCCCATTTTCAGAGAGCTGTATAATGCTGGCCGACGGAAGCATCAGCAGCATCTGATAAATCATAATCTAAGTCAAATTAGGATCCATTATCATCAGGAGGCAGGGGGCCCTTTTCCCTCTGTTTCGGGGCTGCCTCGGCGGAAAATGAGACTAGAGGCATCTTGTGACAGCAGGCAATTTTGAGAGAGAAAGAGTGAGTGTCTGATGTATGATTGCCATGGTAATGCATGTCCTAGATGCCAGGGAGGCTGCTCAGACAGCGGCTGGAATTTGGCAAAACCACGATGATAACATGAGCCCGAGTGTGGCAGCAAACTCTAAAGAGGAGATATTCACAGGACGGTACAAATACTTGTTAAGCTCGTGTTTTTCAGTCACGACAAAGATGTCGAATTAGTGTGTTGTGACTCACGTCTATCTGTTACCAAATCGCCCCGCGCGCGAAAGCCGAAAACGGAGCAAAACATTTGTTTTTCCGAGCAAATTCCTCCTGGGAACGGAGCTGAAGTGCACCACCGGTTCAGCAAGCATTCATTAAAAACTGGGACTCGCACTGACTTCATGAAATATTCAATATATAGTAGCTTTTGGAAGCAAGGACATGTTTTCCAGACCAACAAAACAAATCTTTCAGATTTTTGTGTGAAATTACAAAGAAAAAAACACCAAATCACAGCACCTGGAGCTCTGCGGCTATTCTCAGCAACACACGAACGCCCCGGATTCTGATTTTTTTATATAATTTTGAAAGGCTAAGCAGAGCCTTTTCTCTGACTGTTGAGACCTTGAGCTTTTACCACACTGCAGTAAATGTCAGAACAATGCGATGGACGTTTACTGTTTGTTTGTGGGCGTTCAGACCGATAAAAATAAAAAAAACAACCTCGTGTTAAGAAAGAAATGCGAGAGGTTGCGTCGGTGGAGGGCTCGTTGCTTCAGGTACTGGTGAGACATCCGAAATGCGACCCAGGAAGTCCGTGTTTGAGTTGGAGGAACGGAGCCGTATGTGTCAGCACCGTCTCTGCGTGGACGATCATTCAAAGGAGGAGCTGCAGTGTGACTGTCTGATTTCTGCTGCTTCTCATTTTGGAGTTTTGCTCCCAAACAAAGCAGAATTAACCCAGAATGAGATCAACAAGAAGAACAGTCAGACGAGTGTTTGTGAACGGTGAACACGTACTTCTCTCTCGGGGGGCGTCGAGCTGTGGATGTGAGTCAAAGCTCACTGAATGGACCTTAAAAAAGAAGCTGCAGGATGTGCTGGAGCCAGCGCGTGGTTAAGTTGTAAACTCTGAAAGGACTGGAGCTCCAACGATCTTTTTCATTTAATGATTCGCTTTGCTGTCTGAGCTCGAAGGCCAGCGGACCAGTTAATCAGCTTCCACAAGCATCTGGAGGCGAGCGCGCTACCTGCAAGAAGAATTTCCTCCCTAACTGTTCTCCTTTTTTTATTTGCTTATTTTCACTTCACTAGAAAATAAATGTGGTAATTCAACTCTACATATTGTGGTTTGGCTCAACCACAAAGATTATTTATGCTTTCTCAGCAGCTCAGCTCCTCAGAATATATCCGTAGATCTAACATCGCTCTCTGTCTCACGCTCCAAACATTAAATTCTAGTTAACCTCTCCTGGTGAAACAGATGTTAGAGCTGTTAAACTTCACATCTGTTAGCTGAAATCTCCAGAGTCCTACAGTCATCTTAAAGGAAATCCCGGGTACCCTCCTCCCCGGTCTACTGACAGATCCCAGAGAACCAGCTGCAGCTGAGAACACTACCAGGGACACTGCAGACACACATAAAGACTATCCTGCTTCTCCTCCAGACAAACGTTTCAAAGGAGGCCCACCATGAAACACCCGTAGCACCAGCCGAGCGCAGACACTTCCTCATGCTTACCCCCCTTCCACCTCTTCCTGGCTTTCAACTCGATGCAGCTTGAACTCCCCATTGTGCTGACCACTGGGACCGTTCACAGGTGGAAATTCTGCGGGATCTGGTGAGTCAGGGGGAAATTCTGCTCTCTGGGACAGGGTGGCTTACAATTTGTCACCACCTGCCCTCTGTGAGTGTGTGTTGGGTTTCCTTAAAGGTGTGTGTGTGTAGAAATTACTTGCACCTATTGTGGCCAATCTCCTCGCATCGCCCTCGCCTTGCTCGTGTGAAGGAGAAACGCTTGAAAGGCCCTGTTTGATCTGCATCCATTTTGTGACTGTGACTTGGTTATTGTTGGTTGAATAAAACAAGCGCACCTCTGTGAGCTGTGGGAAGCTATAACAGCAATTTTTCCACTATTTTTACACATTTAATCGTCAATATTGGAATAATGAAAATAACAGTAGCAGCACTTAATGACAGCCTGTACGTTTTCACGCTAGCAGATGAATGTCAGAGGACACAAATAAAAGCTTCTCATCTATGAGCTCGGAAAAGAAAAAATATTTTCAAACTGTCTAGTAAATCTAACCAGAGCAATAAAAAGGACACAGTGCATTCTCATGTAGACAGGTGATACAGTAAATCCCCTGGAGCGGCTGACTGGAGCGTCCCTCCACCCTCCCCCGCCCGGGCTACTGTCTGCTTCCTGGCAGACAAAGCTCCCCAACTCCTGTCAAAACATCTCCTAACTAGGTATCAGTGGCTGCAGCCGTCCCCTGATGGAGGGCTGACTGCACCGACTGTGTGGAGGTCTACACGGGTCTGTGTGTGTGTGTGTGTGTGTCTGGACTCTACCGGAGAACACAGACAGTGTGTTGGAAGGGTTGACAGGGTGACTACACTGAGGTGGATATTTTTCTGCATACGGATGTCTCGGCTTGTTATTTCTTCCCTGCATAGTTGTGCAGCACAAAGTTGTGACTGTATTTTTTAAATTCAAACTTCAGCTTAAATATTTTATTCATGTGATATTAAATGTTAAAATATTCTGATTTTAGGACGGAACGAGCAATCCGAAGACGCGAGCTTGTAAGAGCCTTTGTGTTTTACCGTAAAAACAGAGTCAGTAATGAAAATGTTCAACCAATAAAACAGGTGCAGCTCGTGTTGTGATTTTTTAATGAACCCTTTAACCATTCGCTGAATTAAAAATAAACTTTTATGAATAAATAAAAAGCCAAAGTTTGATTGGAAATGTCTGCAATAATCTAAAGAGGCACCTGTCACTGCGCGGTGGAACAAACAAGAACGAGCTCGGACGTTTTAATTTTAAGCAACTGAATGAAAAAATTCTCTTTGAAGGCCGACGCGGATCCTCGTCCTGCTGCTCCATCTGATGCAACGCAGAAACACACACGCACCCACATGAAAGACACGCAGGAGCAGCCCATCAAAGAGCACCCATGGAAAAACTCAAAAGGGCGTCTGCTGGCAGATACCGTCACAGTTCTCTGCGGTTCAAATCCCACAGGGGGGATGATGGTGGCTGTCAAGATCCCTGGATGGGAAGTCTACTTGAAAGCTGCTGTGACAAAGGGATGGAAGGGGAAGAGGTGAGGTTGAGGATGGCAGATAAAGGAGGAAAGGAGGAAGACAGTAAAGGAAGGAGGAGGAGGAGGAGGGCGGCACAGGCCAAGTGTGAAGGAAGGATGATGGTGGAGGTAGAGATTTTGTAGAGAGGGGGGTGTCAGAGGAAGACGAGATAAGAACTGCGACGGAGACAGAAAACAAACAAAAGACGGCTCTGTTCCCGACACACCGTACATATTTACATTTTTCTATATGATCTGTTTATTCTACGAGCTTGACAGCTTGAAACATCTAAAGGGTACGGGTTTGTCACGCAGACTATCAGTACAACACGTTTTACATCACGCATTCATGCATCTCTGATTTTCTGGACAACCTCGTGTTAAGATAAGAAATCCTGCAGATAAACGATGAAACGTAACACCGTGTTCGAGGTTTTATGGTTTGTGAAGAGCAAATTGTTCGAGGATAATGGTTATTATGTCGGGATAATGAATCAGAGGACAAAGCGGCTTAGGTGTTGGACCATTGGAGTAAATTCTCCAAGTCTCGACACTTTAACCGTTCACATTACTGTCCAACATGCTGTCATATCCGGCACATAGTTGGCCAACAAATATTTAAATGGGAAGTTTGTTTTTTATCTTCCTGTTTGTGTGATTACCAGGTCTTTCTGGCTGCTGGGTGGGCGGTTGGCTGGTTGCATTGGCAGCGTTCAACAACAATCAGCTGCTGAGTAACAGGCTGTTTGCTCAAAGTGTGGCTAACGTTAAAGCTGAACAAGCCACAGACAAAGAAACTGGAGATTCAGCGTGTTGATGATAAAATCATCTGGTGACCACGTCATTTCGTCCCTCGAGCCTCGACGGAAACATCCACATGTCGATGTTTAACGTTACAGTTCGTGCAACACGTGGACACGCGATCACCATCAAATGTTGCCTGAAGTGGATCAGAACGAGTTCGGGGCTGGATCATCTTAGATGTACTTCAAAAGTTTGAACAGGTCCTTAAAGTAGGTGTTGAATTATTCAGACGGTGGACATCACCTTTCCGAAATGAAAAATAGTGAGCGGGAAAGAGCCGGAGAGATAGGCTGTCTTTCTGATTCTGAATATATAATTCTGATCATTTTTCATTTAAGCGGGAGCTGGAGAGAGGTTATGGGAGATAGTGACAAGTCAAAGGATGGATGAAAGGAAGTCTGAAGGATAGGAGGGAAATATTTATAGATTAGGGCAGACGGTAAGGAGGAGACAAGAGATAAGGCTGAATGAAAGCACAAAAGGAAAGAGGAAGGGTCCGCTGGACCTTCAGGAAAGACTTCAAAGAGATCATGTTGGGAAGGAGATCATTTTAAAAAAAAGACCATTTTCTTAACACTTAAAATATTTTTAACCAGCTTAATGTGGACGTATTTTATGTCACGGCGCTGTGGAGGAGGCCGAGTCCCCGGGGAGTCTACGGAGGCGAGGGTGCAGGCTACGTTCTGGCATGAAGTGAATTAATCCCTGGAGGTCCTGCAGCCAGCTGCTGACACAGGCTGGTTTTTATAGCGAGCTAGGGGGCCATAAATAAGGCATTATGGGTATGGAAGGGGGGATGTGCTGGGCTTAAGTGTGCCACTTTAAAAGGCCCTTTCGCCATTAGTTGTGTGTCCAAGCTGTTTGAAGTGATAGACCGATGTGTGTGTGCGTGCGTGTGTGTGCGGTGACCTCACCGAGGCAGCGCTGTATTTCAAGTTTGCCGGGCGAGACGCAAGTCAGGAGCCCCCCCGCCTCCCCGAGGGATCCGACCGTCTCAAGATCATGATTCCCGTCTTGCCTGTCTGCTGTTAATCATATTGTAAGAGCTGGTTCATAATGGCGTCTAATGCTGGCCATCTCATCGTGGAACAAAGCTCTTCAATCACTTGCAATATATTTAACGTTGTATTATGGAGGCTTGTGATGTTGAACTGATTAGAACACTTTATTCATCATCCTCCTACATCCTCATACGTGCTGGACTTCCACAGATTACAGCTCAGATCCAATGTTTTCTCCCCCGATCAGCTGATCTTATTTGTTAGGCTGTTCTCGGGCACATTTGTCCCGCCGGGCCACGAGTCAGGACAGAACCTCTATCTGCTGTTAGCGATCTTCTCAGCTTTATCATCGCAACACGAGTGCAGAAGAAATCTGATAAAAAAAAACATCTGAAGTCAGGCCGACGTGTTTTATAGGTTTATTTATCATGTACTTAGGTTTAGAGTTCAATTGTGCTTGCACCTTTTTGTGTTGGTTATAGTTTATATAGAGAATTATCCATAAACATTGAGGTGTAGGCCAATAGCTCTGTATATATTTAGTGTTTATTTTATACATTAATATTGGTATGGTTATAGCAGTAACACCAGAAGTTTACATAATCACATTGTTGTGTTTTTCATCTGTAATATTACTATGTACTATTATATATATATATTAATATTGTACTTGCAGATGTATGTATGAGCTTGATGATGACATTTATGTTTTATGTGCTGATGTAAATGTTTGAGTTTTGTTCATCTCACATTCAGGTTTGTGTGTTCGGTAAGTATTAAGCTGCAGGTAAAGGTGTCCTGTAGTTTGTGTGGCAGACGTCATTACAGCTGAAAGGGGAGTTTCTAATAAAGGTTGACTTATCCAGGAAAGAACACTGAGCAAATCCGAGCCTCAAAAAAAACCTGAATCACGTCTCACAGTCACCTACAGGTACGTTTCTTTCTACTACTAGACCTACTCAGTAGTTATCCCCCCAAACAAACACACATAGTGCTACGATACTATTAGAGAGCATTTCGTTGACTTTCATGGGAAACTCCAGTCAAATACTCGTTGGTATTTGTCATTCCCATGAAGTGCACAGTCCGGAAATGCTGGGCTGACTCTGGATCTAAGCAGCATTTGCAAAGACATGTTTTGTTTTAGCCTGGTCGGGGTCAGACGGGTGGAGCTGGGTGGCACACAGGATCAGACAACGAGGGGCAATTGTTGCAAAGCATCATAACCATGCTCCAGATTTATCCGCGTTGCCTTGTAGTGCTAAACTCCACCCGTCTGTTACGCCCAAGCAGGAGAAACAAACCGCTTGGACTTATTTGCAAATTTTCTGCACGATTCACATCTGGTTTGGAGGAAGGGAACCGCTCGTAGCAGACTAAAGAATAAACTAGCTATTAACATATAAATACCACTTGTCATACCTTCTGCTGTGAGTGTGCGATCACTGGGTGTTCAAGGTCCACGGAGCGTGAAAATCCACAAAATTTGACAGGATACAAGAGTTAGTTAATTCCAACATGTGTTTTTTAAAAGCAGGACTGACACAGATGCCCCCTTAAAATAACTCGGGGAACATGACGGGGATAATAGAATTGGTGTCTGTGGATTAGTGTCAGTGATGGAACGTTCACAGCCAAATCTACTGTTTTTAGAGGGATTAGCACACGAAATCTGGATGTAATACGTGCAGCATTAAATGTTAATCTACGGAAATACCTGCTAAAAATGCATAAGCTTCCCTTTGTGGAGGATTCCTTATCACTTAATGATACAATGTGGACTGTAATTATGAGACCTATAATTGGACATGCAAGTGAGCAAGAGGAGGAGGAGGAGAAAAAAAGTCTCAGGCGGTGGAAATGCCAGAAACTTTGTAACACATTCTGGTTCAAAATATGGAAATCACAGCAGGGGATGATTCGTCAGTTCATTTTCAGCCTTTTGGCTTGCAGCGTTTCAGCCTATTCTCCATTTGGAAGACCCTGACAATAATGTTTTGGAGTTTTTACGCTTTAATGGGTGACACTGAATTTAAATTTGAATCTTTTAACAGAACAAATCACTGACGCTTTGGAAAATACTTTCTGAAACAATGAACTACTGACTCAGGTTGAAAAACGACGACAACTGATGACCAACTAACCTTCTCCCATCATGTCGCCTCAGTTATTCGGTCCACCTGACACAAACTGTGGTCATCTCAGGCCTAGACTACTGTACCGCCCTCCTGACGGGCCTCCCAGCCTGCACAGTGAAACTCTTCAGATGATCCAGAACGCGGCGGCTCGCCTGGTCTACGATCAACCCAAAAGGTCACATGTTACCTCGCTGCCCATCGAGCTCTGCTGGCTACCTGTGGCATCTGCATTAAATTCAAATAACTAATGTACAACTACTGTCACCCGCTCATTCAAGGCAATCCAAATCTTTCTCGTCTGTTGTTCCCCGTTAGTGGAACGTCCTACCAGATTGGGGCATCCCTCTCTACCTTTAAAAACCTCCTGAAGACCTCCAGCTCTTCAGAGAGGACCTCCTCTCCAACACTACCAACAACTGGATACACTAAATCTACCCCTTCAATAATTGTCACAGCACTGGCTGCTGCACTAACGCTTGAACGTTTCCCTTCTCTGTAAGTCGCTTTGGATAAAAGCTAAATGATTTAAGATACGAATGCGACACCGGGATAAACTTCAGTCTCTCAGCCAGCATCATCACAAACATCCTGCAGTCTAAAAATCATACCCGCGTTTCTGTGACAGTGACAAAGTGCTCCTGTTGCTGAAGACTGATTATAGCGGACACAACGTTACCCCGGAAACTCTTGATTTCCTCAAACGGCACAACTGTCGAGTCAAGCGGCAATGAAAAAGGCAATTGAGAGAGAGAAAGAGACGGTTTCTGTGCGTGTGGTTGTCATCGCCGCTTCCTACGGAAATCAGATCCAGAGGGAGGGGAAGGTCATGGCAGCCCTCCACAACCTCGGTGCTCCGAGAGCGGGCTCCACTGCCACTGGAGAGCCCCTCGTGGGACAGATCGTTTACCCCCACATTCTCTGTTATCCACACATGTATACTTATAGCAAAGTACACAGGTCACAGGTGAAACACAAAAAAAGAAGCAATGTAAAATGAATGTATGTTTTTAGTTTTTGGACTGTTGGTTTCAGAAAATTGCCGTTTTTTGCCGAGTTCATCAAAAATCTAAAGACAGATCAATCAATCATGAAGACAATCATTAGTTGCAGCCTTTTTGTCCTCGAGTAAGACACCGGACCTTTGCCCTCTCATTAAAAATGTAGACAGCTGAAAACCTCGACCGTCTCGTGATCGGAGCGACAGACTTGACAAAGCAGAGAAAAATCCCTCCTTGATTCAGCGATCTGCCGTCATTAGGACGCGTCGGCGGACGGCCGAACGGCGACAGTGAGCGATGAACGGCCAGACGCGAGATTGGTAATCAATACAAATCTGCATAACGTATTCCAAACAGGCTGTCGATAAAGGCGTGAGGCCAAACCGTTTCATAATAAGACCCAATCACAGTCACGCTGATCTAATTAGAAATACAATTTGAAAAAAATTATAAAAACTTCTTTAAGTATAGATGAAGGAGGAGGGGGAGGAGGAGGGGTCCTCTCCTCTCTGTGATTGGTTAAATTGATTGGCTGGTAGGAGTGAGTGAGTAAGAGAGCGCGAGCTGTGCCGCGGCGGTGCCGTGACATAAATCAAGTGTTAAAAGGACATTCACAGGGACTCCAGCGCATATTGATTAGTCATTATTTGTACTAACGGGCCTCAGGGAAGGGAGGGTACTAGCAGATGTGCGGGCAATCTATTGGCGAGGATCGATAGGTCTCGCACAGGTCTGGCTGCTCCGCTACACCACCACTTTTTCATATTTAACCGAGGCACTAGAGAATACTGGACTAGCATGACGCATGGAGGAGTGGATCCAAACCTTTTTGGCTTGTGGCCTCTTGAAATGAAGCAATGACACCGTGTCACATGTTGCACATGTCGACAGGTTGTGAGGAATTTAAAGATAACGTCAGATCGTTCAGTTGGATCATTTCCGAGGCCTAAAAACTAGAAACTCCACCGGGGTTATCTTGTTAATCGTCTAGAAAATGGATTTGAAGAATGGAAAACCGCCGCGCGTATAGAGGAAAATATATTAAGAATGACATCCACAGTCATCCACGGAGGCTGGAAAATTTTCCCTCCTTTACCGCCAAGCAAGAAAGCTGTCAACACTTCATAGCCGTTTCCTTCGCCTCCACTAAACTATCACTCTCTTCCTCCCTTAATGCCTCCAGAGGCTGTTCGGAATATAAAAAAAAACAAGACACAAGCTCTCTTCCATGTCCTTTACCCTCACATCCTCCTTTTCCCTCCCCCCTCCGCCCACGAGAACTACGGGCTGGCAGTTCTGACACTGGTGGTCGGTCGGAGGCCAAGGGCCACCGCTCGCTGATGTCTGGTTCTTGTCAAAACTCCTGAAGTAGACGGGATATGGAATAAGATACGTGGAGAGAGAGGGGAAAAAGGGGAGGCGGTGGCCTGACGTCTTGAAAATATCAGGTAATGACGACTAATTGAGATCCCCTTTAATCTAGAATGTTTCCTCCGCGTGTGTGTGATTCAAGGTGATTTAAGAGCCCAATTACCGATCAAAGAGACGGCGCAGCCTCCCCTGTCATCAGGCACTCATTACTTGACAGAAGTAATGTAACTAGATTCGTGTTTGTAGGAGAACAAAGAGGGACGAGTGAGGATTAAATGAAGTGGATTCAAAGGACTCTAGACCGTAAACACACCTGAACTTGGTGTTTCGAGGCAGCGAGGCCGAGTTGTTCACTCACTTTTGTTCAAATTTACAAGAACGTTGGAGGTTTTGTCGTAGAGTGTCAGTAGTCGAACACAAACACCCTGAAAGGGAAACGTTCGCGTGTACGATATCAAAATCTTCAGCTCGTTATCTTCAGAGTTGTGATTCAGGATCTTCGGCATTATGAATTTAGTATTTGGTGAAATATGCAAAATAAAGTACAACCTGTCATTTCAGCGTCCCTGATGTATAATTAATATTCAGCCTTGCATAGCTCATCTCGTTTTCACTCGTAGCCACAGGTTGTGAAAATTAATCAGGATACAGCTCGTGGTGTTTCTGCTGTGGCGGACGGTGACGCACGGATCTGAATGATCTTTTACTTCGGCTGCTCACAAATGTTGACGGCTGAACCTGAATGGATTTAATAAGGGACCCAAAGGAGTTCAGACTGGATAAGCAGATTTATTACTGGATTCAGATTTGATAACTCGCAGTCACGACCCAACCACACACTTGATGAAGGAAACATGGGAGAGGAGAGCGGCTGTATCTACAGCTGACCGCTGAGTTCAAACAAACTGCAAACTTAAAAGCTGCAGATTTAAACATCGAGGTCTGTAGTCTGTACGATTAAACTCGATCTGTCCCACAATAAGAGCACGGAGGCCCACAGTTCACAGCTCGCACACTTCCTCCGTGCCTCGTCTGAAAGCTGCGACGCCGACTCCATGACGAGAAAACATGCCTCTCGAGTCCCCGCGCCCAACTATTAATACACTTCCACACAATGGCCAATTTGCATAAGCAAATGAGGGCCAAAAGGAATGATTAGGTTTTGTTCCGACAGTTATTGCTCTGGCAAATCTCCGCCCAGCAGCTGTTGGCCTCATTCACACGCGCTGCTAAGTCATTTCAACGCCGCCACAAAAGGGCGATAGATGGCAGATATCGGCATTGAAATGCAGAGCGTTTGAAATAAAAAGATCCAAACACGCAGATACACACTTCGCTACAATCCTCAGAACAGAGTCTAAAAAGAGCTTGGAGAGTCTTCTGTGGCAATCCTAATTAGTTTAATGAGTTTTTTCTTCCTCTACCACAGTTAAATCATTGCATTTAATTAAATAAAGAAAACAACTTTCGGTGTGTGCGAGCATGCGTGTGTGTGGAAAAGGGGCGGGGGATAATTATATTGAAGTCGTTGAAACAAGGGGTCTCTTAATCCCAAACGCAGTTACACTTATTAAAGCGGAGAGAGGAGAGAGGAGGGGAGGGGGCTGCAAACAACAGGGGTCCAATTCAATTCAGAACAGAAGAAAAAAATCTTCTGATTTAGCTCATCTCGCTGGCATCCAGTCGTCTGATTCTGCATGCAATCCCGCCAAATTAAAAGAGGAAAAAAAAAACAGGCTTTGTGCCGGCGTGCACGCTGCAGATGTACGGGAATGCTGCAGGGGGAAACGTTGGAGAACGCTGCTCTGCGCCGACGAGAACAAGCGTATCCAGCCTGCACATGAATCCTCATGTGGTGACAATCAAATGAGTTTTCAGAACTTGAAAAGGTTTTTCAACACTTTGGAGGAAAAAAATGTTTCGATGTGAGAAAGTTTTCATCTCAGTCAGAGGGCACGCTTCCAAAAAATGCCACGAAATAGAAAAAAGAATGATTAATCCTGCTCTCAACATGGAGGTGATTTAGATGAAATGTGTTCCTCGCCTTGGTCATTTTCTCTCCGCTGTTACTGTAGGTCTGGGTCTTACACCTCAGTACAGACATACGTTACCCTCCTCCAGTGAACGACGCCTGGCTGTGCCACCCGTACGCTCAGGGCGATCCAAACTCTGGAGGAACGTCCTACCAGACCTTCAAAAACCTCCAGCTCTTCTCCAACACTACCAACATGCTAAATCTATCCCCCTTCTTTTTTATGTTCCACGTGGTAAAACGTTGACATTGTTTTGGTATGGAAGTATTTTTTTCATTGAACAAATGTTTTCTTTCTCTCGCTCCTGCTCTTCTCACATCCGCAACCAACGCCGTGATTTTCTCCGTTTTCCACGAGCTCTCCCTCCCTCGCTTCCTCCAGACCACCCCGAACCTCGTCGCTTCCTTCTCTATTCCTACCTCCCCCTCTCCGGCATCTCGGCCTCCCTGCACTAAATAAAAACCAGTCGTGGTGATGCAGGCTGCAGCTTCCCCGCTGGCTGAGCTCTGCTGACAGCTTTAGAGGGAGTCCCTCTCCTCTCTGCCCTCTATGTGGGAAACCCGAGGCCTCGGCGCTGTGGGGAGTACGCTGGGATGAAGAGAAGCCTGGGAGGCCTGATCTCCATTTCCTGGAATCACACACTACTGCACACATCCAGTGACATTTCCTCGTGCAGCTGCAGCTATCGAATAAGCATCTCTGATTGAAAGTAGTCTGATTTGCAGCTGAAGGAGGGAAGAAGACTGAAACTCAATCTTATCTCTGGGGGCTCACACAGTGACAGATACAGCCCAAAAGGTAATTTAGGAATTGCTATTGAAATGATCACCATTCTAGATAAACCATGAAGTTCAGATGTGTTTACTAACTGAAATATTTCACATCCAGCCAAGATATGGAAATAGTTTCGACAGCACGACTTACAGCATGTGAGAAAACTGCTTTTGGCAGCAGTGCTGTGCTTCTTAGGGAAGTGTAAAGACAGCCAACAACAAAAGCCTTGTGCTGGATTCAAACAAAGACAGTGGACACACTGCCAGGATCATCTTTGAGTCAAATTAGGGAGGACTGATTAGCAATGACAGTATAAAGAATGGACAGAGGACGAGTGACATCACCCACAGGTTTCCAAAGCGCTGTTAGGAAGCCGATCCAAATATCGGAGAATACCTGGGTCATCGGCGGACCTGAGGCGGGCCGAATGGAGCAGCCACGCTGTTAATCCTGCATAACTTTAAGCCTTAATATAATGTGAACAGGTGAGTTGTATATAAATTCACCCTCAGTACAGTTGTCATGACGCTACAGAGACCAAAACTGTTTTTGTACCAGGCTGTAAACATGTTTATTTCTGCTGTCTAACATGGGGACTTATGGAGACTGACTCACTTCTGGAGCCAGCCCCAAGTGGACGTTTGAGGAACTGCAGTTGGGGTTGCCACCTGGTGAGATTTCATATCATATATTTATCAAAGTATTTGTATATTTTGTGATGGAGTCCATTTTCTGGAAATTCAATTAAGAAATTATTGATGTGTAACGGTTCATCTAAATATGGATGTGCCCCTTAGTATCTTTCCTATTTAAGTGTACTTGTACTGCATAAATGTAACAGTGATGAAGGCCAAACGGACTTAAGTGCATCCTTCTTTTGTCTTTATTAATGTTGATTTTTGGCCAATAAACTGAATTTAAAGAAAAAAATAAACACTGCCATGAAGATGTCAGTTCTGTGTAACTCTGCCTGTATGGACTATTCTGTACTGAAAACCAGTCACGTCATGCAGATTTAATTCTCGCGTGTGCATTAAGTCTTTCTGACATTTGGCAGAGCTGAAATCATAAGCATCTTACACCGACAACAAAAGATTTAAACCCAAGACCACAACGTCCTGACAGCAGAGCCCCCTCCATCAAACACGGTTCATCCGTCATTACATTCAGTGTACAACACACACGCAACAACATATCCACGCAGAGCCTGTGTCACAGTCACGGTACGCTATACTTGATAAAAAATGATGTGTTGGAGAAATGACGAGCGAGCGATTCACAGCTTTAAATCGTTCCGGCGAGGCAATCATCAAAGCTCACATCCCCCGAGGCCGACCACAACAATCCGCTAGTTCACATTCCCGGTTTAAAGGACAGAGCTCTGTGGCTCTGCTGTTTTGCTCGGTAGCTGTTTGTTGTGCATCACATGAGAGAGGAAAGGCCTGCGGGCGGGCGGCGTCATATCGGAGCATCTGAAAATGAACACGGGCCAAAAGCCTTTGCAGGAGTTCACGTCCAGAACAACATTATGAGAGAGAGAGAGAGGAACACGACACAGAGCGCTAATGGCTGCAAACGTACGGCGCGTGAAAGAGGATTCCTGATCATCAGTGCTATATTTAATAGCCCTGGGGAGTTAAGAGCACCTACAACACACACAGTCCTCTCTCTGCATCAACACCTCCCTCTGTTCCTCCCTGTACCACACACACTGGAGGTATTATCTTTAGCTGCAGAGCAGATGCCCCATGCTATGCTACGCCTGCTGCCGCCATGCAAGTATGAAGCTCTTTGCTATCACTAATGATTAACCAGAGCCCGGACAACACTTCAAAGACAGAAAAAAGCTCAGGATTCAATTGCTTTAATAGGCCCGGGCCGAAAAACCGCTGCAAGATCCTACACTTCAACCCATCAATAAATGTCACAGGCGATTTAAAGATGAGGGCCCTGATGTAATTTTTATGTGGTGTAAGAACACGTCTCGTTTAAAAGCTGAGAGGATGTAAGAGCTGCAGACGTGCTGGGAAAAAAATATATAGAGAGAAGATCGAAGAGATGAGTGTGTGTTTTCTGGTAATGAGCTGCAGCAGCAGCAGAAGAAGACGACAGACGTAGAGCACAATCACAGCTAATCAAAACCAAAGCCAGGCTCGCCTTCTTCCCCCCAAAGGGAAGACAATCGTAAATATCTTTATTTCAAAGAGGACACTGTGCTTCCAACGGTGTGATGAAAAAGTTTCCTCTGCTGCCCTGTCGTCTGTCGTGTGCATATCTGTGTGTGTGTGTGTGTGTGTGAGAGAGAGAGAGTTTGTGTGTTTTCTCATTTCCCCTGTCTTTCCTGCAGACTCTGATCTAATAATCGCCGAGTTGAGAAGTGATACGTCTGGTACAGCAGGGTAGCGGTAAGTAAAGGGACTCTGGAGTCTTGTGTCTGTGGAGTAGATGCCTTAGATGGCATAAAAGTGAAGTTTGAGCATCTTCACTTTCTCCTCGCCCTCGTGATGCTCCAGGTATTTTTCGGAAGCGAAGGAGAGCAACAAAGAAAGGCGGCGTTTGAAGGTAGGAATGTGAAGGAGTGCATGAATATATTTAAGATGCACTGTTACGGAGCGAGAAGGGCAGCGAGAGGAGGAAGAGGAGCGTGAAAATTTCAGAGAGGATGTTGCAACACGCTGTAACTCGCGGCAACCGCATCCCTAATGACTCCACCGTTTCACATGCACCGTCAAACAAGTCTTTTTGTTGTCTTCCTTACATTACAACCAAAGTTCCCCACTCGCACTCTCCTGCAACATCGCTGTACATCTCGCTCTGCGCTTGGTGTTTGTAATAAGGTCATCGCGTCTTAAAAAACTAAATGTGAAATCCATCCCGGAGCTACTTGAAAGTCGACCCCGGCAGTACATCTGCTGTGCAGCGGAGGCCGCGGCGGTTTCAGTGTGTTCGAGTTCGACGACTTACTGACTGACACGAGCCATTCATGGGTTTTTAGAGGTACACGGGGGGGAAGGAGGTTTAACGGGGAACAGGCTGTGCTAATAAAAAGCAGCAGGCTCTCTGGGTCTCTGGGTCATCGTGCTGCGATTTAATCCTACGAGAAAATCAGGACATTCCAGGTGGAGCCTGCACGCTTAGATAGAAGGGGACAAACACATACCTTTACTGTCTTTCTAGCTGGAAACACACATTTACAGACACGAACGGAGACAAGTGACCCACCCCTCTCGTTTGACCTACCTGTCATCATCAAACACACTCTATCCATCCTCCTTTTATCAGTGCCAGACCCCTCCACTCATGGTGTACATGTGTTTATGTGTGTGATGCAATTATTCAGAGTTCAGGTCCCACAGTCTTAAATCAAAAGCTTTATTAGATTATATATAATCCACTGTTTTCCTCTGCCAAGTATTTCTCCATATGGCCCTGTGTGGTTGGAGGAATCGGTCACCAGGGGGAAGGTATCGGTGGACATAGGATTGATTACAGTTCACGTACACGAGAACAGCGCTGCAACCGAGTCATTCTTTTCACTACAGAGTAATCGACTCATCGTTTCGCAATTTAAGTGTTAGAAAATGTTTTTTTCTTGAGGTCTGCCATCCAACCACAACTTCCCCGGGCCATTTCCATCCAGAAAATGTTGTTGCAGGTTGTTGTTTCATCGTTCCTCGTGTTTCCATTGAGCCTAGACCGCCTGATATCAAATTAAGGACATTTTAGAAAATAATAAAAACGGCTATAAAAATTTCCCAGAGGCCAAAATCAACAACTTCAGACTGCTTGTTTTGACCAAAAACAGCCCAAACCCCAAAAATATTTAATTTAGATCAACTAAAAAAGAGGAAAGGAACAAATTCAAGTCTCAGTAAATGACTTAAAATCATCAGAAAAACTGCTGTTGACCTCAAACACACACACAGAAAAAACAACACAAATTTGCTGCACTTCGGTTAATACTGCACAAAAGACTACATGCATAATACATGTAAGTCAAACATACATCTGCAGGCTTCCAGTCGGACAGCTGATGTAAAGTGCCATCCGTGACACCGAATGTGGGTCAACAGCCTTTTAAGGTCAGGCCGAGCTCTTAGCGCGCTGCTCTCTTGCTCGTGCTTAAACCCAAAAAGAGTTCCCCACCTTCCCCCGTCTCTCCCACCGGGACGGACTGAATCTCATTTCCAGCGGGAGTGGAAGCAGTCGAAGACGTCACGCGACCCCCGCACCATTACCGCCCCGCGCTAATGTGCAACATGCTGTCAGAGTTAGCCGAGTCGCATTTAAGCTGCTTGAGAGCTCGCTATTAGGAATGTTGGCAAATTCTTTGATCTGATGAATATTAAATAGTTTAAGTGGATTCCACGGAGAGGCTTGTGACATTAATGGCTGCGCTGCTTCCAGCTTCTTTTGTGACTGAAGAACTGAAGGTTGACACTTGAAATCTTTGTTGTTGAAGAACCTCGTGTGGGAAAAGTCGAAGAAGAACTGCGAGCCAAACCGCAATACTTTTTGGTAACAAACAAAACGTCCAAGTTAAAAATCAAAGTTGGCATTGAACGCTGTTGATCAGATAATTAGGTTCTCTGGATTTTATTCATTTTTTTATTGTTCATCCTGGTGTTAAAGTAAAAAGTGGGTGGTATCGACAATCTGCCATAATCATAACAGTTTTATCTTGACTTATTTCTATTTGATTTAACCTTTATTTAGCCAGGAAGAGTCCAAATAAGATTAAAAACCTTTTTCCAAGAAAGTCCTGGCCAGCAGCAGCACAAAGTAAGAACAAATTCATTTAAACAGATGGAAAACAAAACAGATGAATCCAACAATATCCACACAAATTTAAGCAATGACATCTCAACGATTCTGTCTCCAGGTCCTTTGAAATGGATTCAAAACCATTCAAGGGGTTTTAAAACTTTCCAGTGAGTGTGCAGAGCTCTCTGTATCCGCAGGTCAACTGATCCCACAAGCAAAGTGTTATTTTCAGAAAATATATACGTATCTTGAGCATTACATGAGAATTTAATATGGGGACTTTGTAATAAAATGATTACACAGAGCGAGGCGGCAGTAACGATGAATAATCGCAGAGCTCTAGTAAAAGTCTGAATGTGAAAATGTCTCCCAGACTTTTTTTTTTAAAGGATCGGTGAGGAAAATAGTCCATTAAAGCATTTATAACTTCCAACAAGGCTGAGCAGGCAGCACAAGACTGAGGTCTTAACAGGGCAGCATGTGGGTGTCAAAGTTTTTATGTGAGCAATACTCCTTTCACTCGTAATTACATCCCTGGAGTGCTGCAGAAATATTTTTTTAAACTCGGCTCGGTTTAAAGGATCTTTCATCCAACGGTACAGACACAAAGTGACACCGTGAGGGGACTCTTGTATTTCTCCTACAACAGCATGACAAACGGCTCACGAAGCTGTGTGTTTATGCTAATAGAGCGTGTGGTTGCTGTTGCATCATGGTAGTTTTTGTCCAGATTAAAGGCAACGTATGGCGACTGCTTCCCTGCATGAACACACCGAGGTTTAAGCACAATCCTCTCCGCTCTTCTGCGTCATAACTCGAATGTTCTTTTCTTTATTCGAGCTTTGCGGCGTCTGTGCACTGCGTGTGACATGCGAAGAAAAGTCCACATTAAGGGTCTCCGGATCGACAGTCAGTCTGGCTCCAAATAGAAAGAATGACATCATCACGCTATCAGACATGGTCAATACTGGGTGGAGATGGTCCTCAGACTGTCCCTGACCACACACTCACACACTCAGAGAAACATGACCCTATAAAAATGAACAGACTAACAACACATCCCTGTTTGCATCGTGTAAAGGCTGCTGACCTGTTCCTCTCTCGTGTTTGTGTGCTACACTTTCCACACTAATCACTCCTCGCTTTCTGCTGTTCGGTCTAATACCAGCGTCTCGCCCCCCCGGGGGCTTTCCTCTGTGTCTGCGGCCTTGTGAGCCACATTACTCACAAAAGGAAAGGATTCAGATAAAGTTACAGTCTCAAAAAAATCTATGAGAACCAACAGTATCCGTAAATTCTGATATTTTGGTTTGGGTGGGCGTGAAGCAGAGAGCTTTTGTTTACTGTATTTTCAATTAGGCTGACTGGGATGGATTTTTTTTCTGCGGTTGTTGTCGGCAAATTGAAGGAAAAAAAAAATCCACTGAGCCAATTTTTATGAGCATGAAAGGGAAGTTTTGTGAACTTTGAGACAGCAGCCGATCACGCAAACTGGTTTTGTCATGTCGAGCATGAATCGGCGCCGTCTCCACAGGAAGTCACATGGACGCTTTGTAGACGTCCTCAAGTGCGGATTTGATTGTCTAACAGGCTTTTTGGACAAAAGCAGCCTTGACGTTTGATTTAAACGCCGTGAAGTGAAGTAGTTAAGAGGGAGACAGCAGCACAAAAGACGACAGCAACTTAGGGTATGACAGGAAAACTCCAGAAAAACTCTCTGCAGTAATTAAACAGAGTAATCTTGGATTACTGTGCGTGTTAATTTAGTGCAGATCAATGACTTCATTCAGCTGCTGACTGGGACTCAGAGGGAGGCAATATTTACTCTGATCACAGCAGGTCATCTGCTATTAAAATGTTTGGAGGATATCCATTTTATAAATATACATAATCCTTGTGATTAACAAGAACACATCAGTAATGCACTTAAAGGAGGATTCTGTTGTTTCTCTCCAGCTGCTGGCGTTTAAATGTAGGACAGGTTTGAATCTGGTAACGTTGCTTACATCTTTTTGGGTGGTCTATCAACATTTGGTTTATAATTCAAGATGTCTGGGGGCAGAAAAACATCAGCGTTTAAATGAAATTATTTCACCCAACGCAAGCGACCGAGTTTGATCACAGCAAGACTCAATCGTAGCGGAGTTTCCCTTTGACTGGTTTAAGGATTATTCAGTGTTTGTTGTATCAATATGAGCACTAATCCGCCTCGACAAAGTAAAGACACCAATCACATGCTTCACAGGCTCACGGTCTTGAAAAAAGAGGGACGAATGTGTAAGAATATGAATAAATTCAATTACAGTCTGTGTAAAGGAAATTCTGAGATTTCCAAACACGTTAAATATGTTGGAAAATAGTTGCTGAAAACACGTGGAGTTAGACGTTCAAACAGTTTTTCACCAGTTTTCAGTCTCAGGATTTTGTGGGCGGTCCTTAAAGGGCGGCTCGATGACACGCTGAGGCCGCCCTGAGCGTTTCAAAGTTAGTCATCTCATTTTGATACGTTTTCCAGATCTGAATTGATCTTAATCCAATAAAACATGTAAGTGATAATTAAGATTTGTGACTCTAGACTTGAAAATGGTCAAACGAATATTTCCAGCTGCATCTGTACCATGCTGAATACAGCGACTATGAGGTAAGTGTGTACGAGTTTGATTTATAAGACCTCCATGGAGTCTAACAGGGCTAAGCCCACCTTGTTTTTTTTGTTACGATTTAAATTAACAAGGCCTCAGAGATTTGGAATAAATATATACATGCTGCTCTGTTTAAAACCATCATTCAGTAAAGTTTGCACGGGTTGTCATCCTCCTCCAAAAGCAGAGGAGATGAACAAGTTGTAGGCGAAAGGATGACAGTAGCCTAAATCACTGGCGGGAAAGCTGTAGCATTCAATGCTGTCTCAAAAAAAAAAACACTCAATGATGACTGTTTTTTTCCAGAGGGATACAGAACACTGGAAATAAAGTCTTCACCCGCCTGCTCTCGTTCCAACCCGAGAACACCCAAACGACCCCTAAAAACCCGCTGAGCCGTCCGCTCCCACATCCATAAAGGATTCCCCGGGGCAGAACATATCTCTCCACTGTAGCTCTTGGCCTTGATCCAAGGATTAGGAGTGGAAGAGGACTGGCCTGTCTTTCCTCATATACAGCATAACTGATTCCACCATATAGGAGCAGATGGCTGACAGACTCCCAACTTCAATATAACCTATCTCACGCTCTGCACTCATACATAATCATTTGTATACGACATGTTGATTAAACGACGGTGTCAGCCATTTGAAATTATTTTTAATGGATCTCTGGCTGGCAGAAACAGCAGGCGTGAGCGGCCGTGATGGAATCCGCCTCGCTCGTTTTAAGAGCTTCGTGTTCTGCCGATCAGCTAGCTGCAAAACCGCAAGATAGAGGACGGCATGTGTGAAAGCTGAAGCTTCCTTCGCTGGCTGATGACAAAAGCCATTAGCCATTTGGGGATGTTTGATGTAGGAACAGAGCCAAGCCAGAAAAAAAAAAGGTAATGTGTTGCCACGGTGATATATAGCATCCTGTTATGAAGCCGTCCTGCTCGAGTTGTAGTTTTAACATACCGAGAACTGAACTTGATCTCGGGTTGGATATACTGTACATGTTATAGAACAGAAACAGATGTCATACGGATTGAGTTAGTCCGCGCAGTAACCTGCGTGTAACGCCAAAGACAATGCCTCTCCTCGTTTGGCCGAGCTGTAACTCATCCACGCGTCACCGCGGAGATGCTAAACTCGTCTTTTTAAATGCATTTCACGCACGTCAGCAGGGATCGGTTTGAATGCATCGTCAGCCGCTGTGCAACTCATCATCATCGTCGCTGATGCTTCACCATCCTCCACATTTAGAGAAAACTGGATCCAACAGAACGACTCCAGAACCCCTGCAGGTTCTCCGTATGTAAACTGGTTTCTGGTAGCTTCAGTAATTGGAAATTTGTGAGTGTTGTCTCAGAATTTCCACATTTTGTCAATAAAGTTGTATCCAATTTAATAAAATATAATAAAGCTGCCGTTCTGCCCCCCATGTTTGGTTGACCCCAGGGTCTTGTAACATTTAAACCCGGCCATGCTCACAGGAACTTAACCCGCGCCGTTTAGACATGGATCTCAGGTTTTTGTTATGCTTCTCAATGGGATTCAAGCCTGAAGGTAGAACAGGGACAGCGGGTTGGGATGTAGATGTGCTTGGCTTCAAAGGCAAGCAATCTGTGTTGCAGATTAGCTTTAGCGAATCTCCTCGGCTACCTTTCCGCTGATGAGATGAGTTTTTCTCAGGTGCAAAAGTTCAAGCACGTCTGCGGTTATGTAGATGTATTTAACTGGAGGCCGAATAACGATGGCAGCCGATCAAAATCCTGTCCCGCCGTTCTCATCACCGAGGCGTCATGAGTGACAATCTCAGGCAGCCATGTTGACCCTCAAAGCAGAGATGTTCCCCAAGACGTCCTGTTCTGCTCAGCGAGCGGTGAGAACACACATTCATATTCTGCACAGCAGCGAACGCCAACATCTTCGTCTGTTGGTCTATTCGCACGTTATGAGCCAGATAGGAGAGCAGCTGAGGCGCGGAAAGATGTGACCGAGTTTGATTTTTTCTCTCAGGTCTTTAACGCGTTTCGAAGAGGGGGAAAAAGTCACAGCTGTGAGTTCTTCCAACTCCAGGTTAGTCTGGCAGAAAATAGCAGAGAGAACAAGCAAACCACTTTTCCACACAGTTTTCCAGCTGAATACTTCACTTTATGTACTTGGCCTTAAAATTGAATATGTCAGACGTTCAGTCACACGGAAAATGAAAACAAATCTTTAGTTTTCGACTCGAACATTTTGCAAATGAGGACAATTTGAAAAGCTAATTCTGTGGATTCGAAAAGATTTTTCACGCCGACGTCTGAAGCGAAGCCGCTCGACGCGTACTTCGAAAAGAAACTAACAAATGTGCAAGAACAAACACGACGTATTGACGAACTTTACTGCAAACAGAGGAGAGATGTGCGGGAACAACATGGATGATGTCTGTTGATAAGGGGATTATGGGGGATTCTGAGTGCTGGTTTCTTCATACGCCGTGATATAATTGCACCTACTGTTTTGCGTAAATCCAACAGAATGATGTTAAGCTTGCTGAAGCTCTTCAGGCTTTTCACTCTCTCCCTTTTTGGTACTGAAACTAAATGAAACTGTCCGTGTGTTTTGGATACTAGTGTTTGTTCCCCCATCTGGGGCTCCTGTTTTGGGCTCTCAGAGGCCCCTGAATAGACAGGAATGTTGGATTAGCCGCATGTTTACTCAACAGTGAATGAAAGAAGGCTGTGTTTGAATTGATTGTTAAATAAAAGGCGACGCAGCCGCAGGTCCAAACGGTCTGCGACTGCGATCTGTTCACACGCTGGACCGAACACGTGAACTCTTTAAGTTTGATTTTTTTGGAGGGAAGTGGAACAAGTGGAGAAAATCTGACAGATTTTTCTACAGTGCTAATGTGTTAGCAACATCAGGATTCATTTGTTTTTGTCCAGCTGACAAACATTGGTCAACTATTTCCTCTCATTTTGGTCTCCACCACCTCCTGAGGGAAGTATCAGGCTCTTCAGCAGCTAAATCCCCGACTGTCCTCCAGCTGCTCGCGTCACAAAGTGTTTGTTACGAATGAAGTTTGCCAGGCGGAAAATTAAAACAAGCTAAAAGAGGCTAAAAGAGCTGCAGAGATGTCTGATGACAAACGACTCCTTTGACTCCACAAACAGTTGTTTGATTTATGATTAATCTGGAAAATACCGATCAGTGCAGCTTTAAGACGGCTTCCACATGTTTGCCCAAAGTCGAAGCGCTGTCCTGTGCTGCTCAGGCAACACGCTGCTCATTTTTGGCCCCCGGGGCCACCGTCAACAGGCAAACGTACACACGAGCTTCATATTCACTGCGAGCGTCTGCCCACCTGCCATCAAACCCCATCAGTGGCTCACAAACACACACACAACCTTTGACTTGTCGCACTCGCCGCTCTACAATTCGAGCAAACACACACGGACAAAAAGCCAACACAGACTGAGACGCTGCAAACACCAGCAGAGGAACACACCGTCAAACAACGTGTGCACACAGCATACATGAAATCAAGACACACACATCCACACACACTCTTATCAGCCTGTGAAAAGCTGCAAGGCGACGGCTGTCTGTTTGTCTGCGTGGCTGTTTCTGGTGTGTTTGTGATACAACACGGCCGCGTTCGCTCCCCTCTGAGGCCCTCCTTATTCCCCCGGTGGAGATGAAATGTAATGGAGCCGATTCAATAAGAGCGCTGCCTCGCCGGGAAAGGCGGGGAGAGGGGGAATCAAATCACGCCGAGTCCCTCGGAGCCTTCCCAGCATTCACTGCTGCCTTGTAAGTTGGGAGGGGAAATAAAACAATGGCGGCTAATTCACTTGGCTTCCCTGCAGTGTGATACAGCAAATGTTGGAGGGCTAATGAAGCTATTCAGTAACACACCGACGACTTGTGCAATATGTTTTTAGTAAATGCAGCTTATTCATTTGCACACATGCTCGGTGAGCTGGTCACACATTCGGATAATTTACAGTTCTGAGAGTTTAGGTAAAAATAACACGGCGACAAATGTTACCAGATGCCAGCGGTACGCCCCGGGGGACCCGGTGAGTGTTTTTTTAGCTGTAATGGTGGGAAAACATTTGGGGAGATAAAAAACACGAAGCTCTGAACAATATTTTACTTGGCTGGATGAGAAGGGAGAAAAGAAAGACCACCAGTGTCCCAGCAGCGAGGTTATGCAATTTGGTTAAGAGCCAAAAAAAAAGCGAATGTTCCCAACCTGATACTTCACCGTACCACCTACACAATCAACCACAGCTGAAACATCAAGCGCTACCGTGAAAACATGAACACCTTCCAATTTACCGTCTTGTTAAGATATGTCGCTTTGAACATAAACGAGCAGACATCTGAGAAACATGACGACATGCTTCTTGAGCCCGCAGTCCTCACGGTCACGCTCCTCGCCGCGAAGGGAACGGCAGGCTGTTCCCAAAGGCTTCTGAAGCCCCTTCCAGCCTCTTTAGCTGTTTTTTGTTTTCTAAACCTCCGCAGTTCAATTGAAATTTCTGACGGCGTTAATGTTTGAAGGAAAAAGAGGCAATTAAATGAATTCCAGTGGATATTTATGCAGCTGCGTGTTGTCTTATTTCCTCCACCTCCCTCCCTTTGCTTGTTTCCTCTCGGACTGCCAAACATCGCGGCGTTAGGAGAGGCAGTTGTACATTTAACGGCCCCAGGAGGGATCTGAGGGGAGTGCAGGGGCCGTGTGTGATTCTGGGATTCTCATTTGAACGCTGCAGAAAAGAAAAAATCAGGCCCTGTTGTTAAATGGGTTGTTGAAGGAAGTGCCAGGGTTAAGGGATCAATTTCCTCTTGGCCAGCACGAGTTTGGATAACATGCTTCAGGAAGATCATGACGACCATATTCATTATTGTTATTGTCATCACTCACAGCGGCAGCGTGACCCGTTTCCTTGCTGCGTTGTGTCATATTTAAGTATTATTCTTACAGATTATTATTCTATCCATCCATCGCCTTCCGCTGATCCGGGTCGGGTCGCGCTGGCAGCAGGTTTAGCCCTCTGATCATTACTATTATATATTATACTCATGGAGTCATAATCTTGTGACAACACAACATGGCAGCTCTGACTAAAGGCCTGCAAACATCGATGTAACGCTGTGACTCAAACAAACCACCCCAGATTCAGCCAGTTCACACACACACACACACACACAGACGACCTAAGTATCAGCTGACTCCAGTGAAATCTAAAACTGTTTACATTTGATCGAGAACTGTAAGAACAAAACAACATTTTCCTTCATTCTCGTTTCTATAGACGTGTTGTTGCTTTGATCCAATCTCCACAATGCTCAGGCTCTGATATCAGCGCGAGCTGCCATTCGAAACCCGTAATAACAAACACTCCCACTGTTGGGCGAGTCCTCCTCCCTCCCTCCCTCCTGTGCCTGGCATGGCAGGGTCTAATTCACTTCCTGTTCAGTAGGGGGGCAGACAGGAAACAGGAAACACGCTTCCTGGTTCTCTCAGGAGGTATATTTTTCTTACGATTGGAGATCTGGGAACGCAACATAATATCTTTAAGGTGTTTATGTCCCTGGCACCTTAGGCTGCTGTAATCAAAGCCTCCTGTAAAGAGTCTGGGGCAGTGACTGTTTGTACAGTATGAAAAGTAACATTTAAAGTGTAAAAGCTGAGCCCGTAATCACATAAAGAAAAGTACGTGAACATCTTTCATGCTCTAAAAGACACAAAAGTCAAACAGAAGTGAGACCTGTTGGTTAGTTTTAATTGAAAAAGCCAATATTACCTCAGCTGGATCTCTCTGTGGGGTAACCAAATGAAAAGCAATGAAGAGTTACGTCTCTGAAGCCCAGTGGAACAGTTAGCTAAAGCCTGGAGTGCAATAAAGTGCAATGAACTATCAAAGCTGTGCTGCCGTGGTTATTCATTTTAAGGCTGCAGCTACTGAATACTTAATTGTTGACTAATGTACCCGTTAGTTTTCAGACTTATTAACCATTTTACCCACAAATGTTGCAGCCGACAGGCTCATCGCAGGTTCCCGCGGCCTGAAACGATGTCTCACTGTCCAAAGCCGCCACGTTCAAGCCCCAACCATCTCCAAATCCTCACATTTGAGAAGCAGGAGCCGGTGGATAGTTCCAGGTTTTGCTTGATGATGAAAAAAACGTCCATTCGAGTCATTTCAGCGCTAATCTGTTAGCCTGCTGTTGTCGCCGTGGGCTCTCTCACAAAAACACAACACAAAGAGGTATCCAACAAAAATAATATCTCATGATAAAGCACTGAGGGGAGGAAAATGCTTATGTGCTGAAGAAGCAATAAACTTTCATATAATGATGATTAGACTCTAAATCATGAGTGAATTCCCTCACCTAATTAAAGAAGACCCCATATCTGTCATGCTAGTATATTATCTTCTGTTGTGCATCTGCATGCCTCCACATCAGGGATTAGAAAAAAAAAGAGAGAGAGGGAATAAAACACAGCGACAACAGCAGCACGATGAATTATGAATCAATACGAGCTACAGCACTTGAAGTACACACAGGCTGCCGGGGCCATCTGGGGGATGCGTGAAAACCACGACTAAGACAAACCCATTCATTCAAGCTGCGGCTGTACTCGCCTGCACTGCCTATGTTCCCGCTGCACGCTGCAGGCTTTCACTCGACCGGCTTCGAGTTTCGCCAAATCCATCTCAGGAAGGCTACGAATCTCTGCCTTCATCGATCGAAGGAGGATTGGGGAAGCGATTCAGCGCAGGCCTGCAGCGGTGAGAGCTGCTGCAGCCGACAAGATGCAGGTGTTTGGAAGATTCTGGCTTTTGTTTGTCGCCGCGGTGGACTTAAAGTTTCATAGCGCCACTTGGCTGCTGTAGATGAAGTGGAACGTGCAGGGAAAAAACATCTGAGTGAAATCCGTCAATCACGGACTGCAGAAGGTCTACAATGTTGGTAGCCGGCTGATTGCTTCTCAGAAAAGCAAGGCAACAGGGGGGAATGCAACAAAGTGTAAAGGTGGCAACAAGGTGAGAGCCAAAGACAGAAAGAAGGAAGGGTAGGAAAGGTCAAGGGAGACAGAAAGAGAGACGGATATTCAAAGGTTTCCATTCACTCACTGCCTCCCCAGAGTAATCCCACATCCCCCCTCCGAGAACGCCGCATTGTGTCTAGCAGTCGGCGAGCTGACATTTACCGCCTGCCTTCTGTTGCTGTGATTATTTTCTCCTCCAGGTGTGATAGCCAGGGCCTGGCTTCTCGGCGCAATAATGCCGCCTCAGAGTTAAAGAGTGGGGAATGTGAGGCAGAATCAGGCCTCCAGAAAACCTTTAACTGAAATATCATGACTGGGTCGCGCCAATGAATCGGGCGTAAAAAAAGGTTGCCCAACCATGAATGGCAGCCTGTCACCTGGCTCGGGTTGAAATGGCATTTTGAGGGGGGGTGTTGGCAAGTAATGAATTCATTGTTCAGGGGAAAACAGAGGACATAAATAATAAATATAACCCAAATTCAAATGCATAAATCCGCTCCTACCTGTCTGCAGACGGAGGCCGGTCGTTGCGGGATTTGCTGACTTGCGTGTAGAGGGAATCGGAGTGCTGGTGCTGGTGGTGTGAATGGATGTGGGGGTAATCGTCTCGGGGGCTGTGGGGCCGGCTGTGCCCGCTGTCCACGGAGCTGTTCAGGGTGTTGATGCCCGCGTACGGGTGCTCCTCCTCCGAAGACCTCTCCGGCGTGCGGCTGATGTCCAGGATTTCGGCGTAGTCCCGTTCCCGGGCCTGACGCTCTCTCAGCTCCCTGGTCTTGGCTTGGATCCTGATGGTGAGGATTGTAATGGACATGTTAATACTCAAACTTTAGGGGCTGTCTATAAGTATTGTTTTAATGGATACTGCCATGCCCAATAGAAATCTGGGTTTCTATTGTTAAATAAATGAAGCTAAGTTGTCCTGAGTCAAGAAGAAGCTTGACTTCTTTAAATATTATAGCAGAGTTGTACTTAAGTTTAATATTTAATATTTCTTGAACAGAACATTTAGTTCAGTGAATTCAGCCTCAGTTACTGGAGAAAAAGAACCAAAGTTGAGCGTAGTCGACTGTTATTGATGTCGGAAATATGAGAGGTGTAACACTTTTTGATTTTTGTTTTCTACTGATGGAGCTCTGCTGACTTATACTTACTTATACTTCAACACACAGCTCAACAACGGTAAGAACTCACGTCTGTAACGGTTTATGTCTGTTGACAAAGGGCCTCAGAAAGCATCACGTGTGTTTGAGTGTAATCATAATGAATGCCGCCGTAACACGTCCGTACCCACAGGCGTGGTCCTCATAGAAATCTACAGGTGCAACTATTCAAGTCGGGTTGCTGCTGTCAGGTATTTAATTCAGAGCAGCAACGTTTCCAACATACTGTCAATAAACGGTTTGTCTGTTGAACTTCCAGTCGGTTATGAACACTAAACCACATTATACACATTTCATAGTACATGACAAAAGAGGATTGTGTTTTCTGGCTCTGCGTTTTTAGAGAAATGTCACCGCACATCAGCCATATGTCTGCATCCAACGATAAGTTGTACATGCACAGTTTGAGGAATGATTTTGTACAGTATAATCTCTGCTGACGATGTAACCGACCTTGTTTCTATCAACAAATCACTCCACAGCACATAAAAACGTGGAGGACCGAGGAGGAGTGAGATTACAGATTTAGTGCCGTACAACGAATGCATGACAGTCTTTTTATGAATCATGATAAAACTCCTCTGGAAACTGTAACTTCCACCTTAACGGGTTCCTCTTTCTTTACTCTACCATCGTGGAGCTGAGAGAGCGACGCTGTAAATCTCAGGTGTCAACGTGAACAAAACGCCAGATGAGCCACTGCGACATCTGCAAGCGTTTGTTTACTGTGGCTTTTTAACTTTCCATTACAGAAGAGAGAAAAGATGTGGAGTCTATTATTTATGTGCCCCCCTCCGCTGAATAATACCATAAACAATGTATAATAGTCTCTCGCCCCCACAGCACTCATACAAAGGAAGCTTTCTGTATTCACAGAGTGCTGCTAATGTATAGCTACCATGCTTTCCTCTTTCAAACACACACACACACCTTTGACACCTCTCCGTCTCACATACAACACACAGAAACATCACACACACACACACACTCCTTTCTCTTCAGGCCATTATCTTGTGAATAACTGGCAACACCATTTTCTACAGGCGGGGAGGAGGGAGGAGGAGGGAGGTGGTGGTGGGACTACCTATCGCGCAGCTCCGTAATTACAGCCTTGCCAATTATCAGAGCTTTACAACTACCAATTATCATACCGCTCTCTTTTTCTCCAGGCTCCCCTCTTTTTAACGGCAGCGGGAAAGCGAATGGGACGGCCGCCGCGATGGTGACGAGGCAGGGGGTGCAACTTCACTGAAGGCTCAGCGGGGCAAAAAAAAAAAAAAAGCTTCCACCAGAAAATTTGCACGCTGTGCATAAAAACAATAAGTCTAATAAAGAGGGCACCCCGTCGGAGGGTAGGATTATAAAAACCTGGAGAAATGAGTGGAAGCACTATTACGACTTAAAATGAGGCTGGAAATGAACTTGATGGCTTTAACGTCTCCCAACCGAATCTAGACGATCTTTATAGCACAATGTCTACTTACTTCAACATCTTAACCCGTGTCCGATAGAAGCTCTTGGACTTGCAAGCGGTGTCTGTACTATTTGTGAACTCAGCAATTATCTAATAGCGCAGAAGGAAGCAGGGCCCTTGAGCGATCTATCTTTAAACCCAGAGGAAAAACAGTGTTTTCCATCAGAGAAAGCAGCAGCAGCGGCAGCAGAAGTGGGAGCAGCCTACTGATTGTATACACAAGCGCAGTGGCTGATAAGATAAGGCCATAGACATACCAATCCAGCGCCTGGCCTTCTCCGTCGCAGCCCTTTCCCCCCAAAACGAGGCACTGGACGGGTCAACGGGGCCAGTTTCTGAGTGAGGAAGGATGTAGTTTTGAACCAGTTGAGGACACAGTCTCAATTTTTTGCTGAAGCAAAGACGGTAACCTGCATTCGTGGAGTCAAAACAGGTCTGAAATGTGTGTGTGTATGCTAAAATTGTCCAAGGTAACTCAACCAATGGCCCAAAGCTCAAAAATATTCACATCAAATAGAGAAAAACAGCACTGGGTCACATGAGAGATGCTGGTAGCAGCAATTTCTTCAAATAAAACATCTTCCCTTCATCACAAGCATTTGTCACCACCTACACGAGCAGACGCTGCAAAACGAACAGCTCACTGTGATAGCAACAGTTGTAGAAGGAAGCTCAGATGACTGAGTTTGATGATGGTGGAGAAGTTTCTTTGGATGTTTTGATACTTTCTTTGTGGTGAAACCAGCTGAACTCTTTGTAATCAGAGTATTGGGAACTTTAAGCCTCCGTCTGTGTCAACGTGACGAGCACTTAAAGAGCAACGCTGCTAAAAACGCACGATTGTACAAATACAATTACGTTGATTGAAACGGGACAGGAAGGAAAACCACACTTGACCTCATCATTACCCTTTCAGTCCCAAAATATTTAGGCGAGGAAAAAAACCCGGCGAAGACAAACCTTGATGAGAGATGAAAATACTCTCAGCTTGAAGGGTGAACGATTAAAAAAGCGAGAGAGAGAGGGAGAGAGAGAGTCCAGAAATGGCAGGATGGGACATTATGGTAGAAGAAATGTGTTTGACGAGTGACCTTTCTACCACATCAAGCCAGAACAATGGTCCATTATGTGCCATTGTACCCACTGTGTAATAAACCTTCCTCTTAGCGGGAATGCTGACACGACTGATAGACCGCGGTGAAAGGCAGGAAGTATATGAAAGGAGAAGGTCCAGCTGGATAAGATGGCTGCTTAAAGTCCTTTTTGGACTGATAACAGGGCGACGAGGTACTCGAGGAGAAATACAGAGGACATGATGTTGTGTTGTTAGAGTTTTTAAGAATCTCATGTATTTATGCCACTTAAATGGGACAAACCTCCCATTTAAGTGGCATAAATACATGAGATTCTTAAAAATAAACACAAGACTTGGGCTGGTACTGTTGATCTGAGCGAGAAGTCGTAATCCTGAGCGGCTGGGTCAAGAGAAGTTCACTGAAAACAAATGATACGATGCTCAGCACACTGCCGGCTGTATAGATTCAACTTTTAACCTCCTGGTCGTACGGCTGCCTCTTAAATTCACTGACTGATGTAGAGGCAGCGTCAAGACCGAAGCTAAGAAATGCAAAGGTTCATCTTCACTCAACTTTTGCCAAAATCCAGTCCAGTGCCATCTGGCAACCCGCCGCGTTGGCCAATCAAATGGGCGTAATTACACACAGCAGGTGGAACACACTGTAGCGTCTGCTATGTTGTCTTGTACAAAGCAAAAGAAGGTTTTAAGCAGTGTAAGATCATTTTTATCAATAGTCATGACCTGGTGTCTGGAATTGAACGGTCTGAATCTTTATTTTCGACTGGAAATACCTCAGCATTGATCAGCACCGGCCTCAGTTTTATGAAGTAAATAAAAAATGTAGCCGTGCTGGATTAAAACTCACTCAAATAGCCGTGAGTGTTTTCTAATCAATGACTCTTTTCCAATCAGGCCATTATACAGGACATTTGTGTCAACAATGAGCAATTCTTTTCCTATACGCATGTTTATCTGCTGTTTAAATGGACACACATTGTCCACCGCAAACACCCGTGTACTGTCTGAACTGTCTGTCTAGATTTGTTTGTCTGACTCGGGGCTGGAGTCCGCCGGGACCCGAGACTTAAAATTGCGAGGAAATCCATTCATCTAGTCAATCACAGCTGGATTAAGCGCGGCCCTCGGCTGTGGCCGATCGATAGGTGGCTCTGCAGCGCGGGTGCAAAAGCTCCCCCGGCTGAACGTCGGGAGAGCGAGCTCGGTGAAACACAAACAGCTAACTGGATCATTGTTCAACACCGAAGCAGCTGCAGCCTTCACATCCTCAGTGGGATCTCCCCGTCGATATCACTGCATCGCGACTGTGGGTTAAATACAAATGAGAGGCATGCTGTGCTTTTTTTTTTTTTTTTTTTTTTAGGTGCTTAGGAAGGAAGTGTGTTTGATTCAAACACCCAAATAATTAACGCATCGACTTCAGACCACTGTCAGATCCTAAGATCGTTCCTGCTCAGGTACCCGCCTTAATTTGACTAGTTTTTGTTTCTCATGTACGATTTCAGCAGATTTCTCGCAGCTCTTTCTTGCCCTGAGCACTCTACATGGCAAAGCTATTACACAGCAACACAGAGAAGAACAAATAACCAACATGTCGGCTCTGCCTCAAAGATAACTGAAGGAAATAGGTGGAAGCAGCGCATCTACTTCTGCTTATAATGAGGAAGGGAGTCGTATTTGTTACAAGTAGCATTAGATCAGGCGCCGTAGAAAACATATTCAGTCCAATTCTCTGAGGTTCTGCGGTGCAGAAGGCTTAGACAAATCTGGATGAATTGATTTTCATGTCGATAATATACCAGCGCTCACGATAACAACGAGGAAAACAAAACACGGCTTTGGAAACTTCTGCAAACGCTTCACATCTTGTAGGATGCACGAAAAGAGTGTGTCATGTGCTGTCACTAAATCTGGTAAATGGATATTATCAGCGACATGCATGTCCATAAGATAGTCCAGAATAGGTGTTCAGCAGCCCAAAGTGTCATCATGATAATAAATGATTGTGACAGAGAAGCCCGGAGCTGGATTAACACACAAAAGGACCATTCGGAATTTTTAACGATATCCAGCTTAACAACCAAATCATCTGACGTGGCATTTGCGTTAACTTTATGCCAATTAAATATAAAGACTTGGCCATTATCATATTATTGGACTATCTGCTCCGCAGGCGTAAAGAAAGAACTACCAAACCAAATTTTCATAACGAGCAACTGCGGGCAGTAATGACTCCTGCCCCTACACCAAGAGCAGGGGAATTAATTAGCTGGCAGGGCAGTAATGGCCTTGGCATTTATAAACCGCCACCACCCCTCCAACCCAAAAAAAAAACTGGCACGCTGCCCGACTGACATTTAGTCTGGTGAAGAGAGAGGGAGAGTGTAACGCAGCGACAAACTGCAGACTTGCTGTCTTGGGGCTGTTTAGTTTTGGGCGCCCACCAGCCAACATGACAGACTGAGAAATGATGAGTTTTCTAACCAGCTACTCATTTTTTAAATACACAAATACTTGATTTATTAAACCATTAACATTGTGCTACTGCACGACGGCATTTATTTATAAAGTCATTTTGTTTAGTCTAGAGAACGTCAGAGGGAATTCCTTCAGTCGGACCGTCACGCTAGATTGAACACTTCCTGAACTGTGGTCAGAACCTCCAATACCTTTTTCCCATCTAATCTGGGACTGGACTCATCAGGCTGAGCCAGAGTGAGTCACAAGAACCAAACAAGGTGCGAGCAGAACTGTTTTGTTAGTTGGGTGCTGAAGAACTTGACCGTCCTGCACAGAGGCCCCAACCGCGAACCCATTTAACACCTTTGGGATTAACTGGAACGCCTACCGCAGGCCAGGCCAGGCCAGTTATCACCCCCCAATGCCCCCGCGGCTTTATGGGAACAAATCCCTGCAACCAGTTTCCAAACTCTTGTGGAAAGCCTTCCCAGAAGAGTCGCGGCTGTTAGGAACAGATTAGTAACTGATGAGTAATTAATGAGGGTTTGGAATGACGTGTTTAAATGTTGTCCGCACACATTTGGTCACACAGTGTGTACTGACCGATGGGAACGCAAAATAGATGAAAGCAGAGAACAGTACTACCGCAGGACTTACAAGCCACAGCCAAAGAAACTTAACTTTCACTTCAATGAGCAGACAGAAGGAAAGCTGAAAGGGCCAAAAGACGACCTAGAAGTTTAATTTGCACTTTGTAACTTTGATCAAAGCCGTTTAAAATGTGGATTTTCTTTCAGCTCGTGGGTGAACCCCGAGAGAAAATAAATTATTTCATCCATTTGGCTCACTTTGATTCGTATACGTAGCTCGGCGGACCTGCGAAGTCATGACAGCTTTGATATCGGATCCCAAAGCACATGAAAGTCCAGAAGTCAAAAGGACGTTCATCGCGGCAGAAAAAAGCCAAATTTAACAGCGTTTAGCAGGTGCTACGTTTCGAAGACCTTACCTCTCCTGCTCCATCCTCATCTTCATCGTCTCCTCCTCGGAAACCTGCGTCTCCTCCGGCCTCCACTTGCTGGAGCCTTTGCGATCCATCTTTTCCCCCGGCCGCTCGTCCTTCCGGTGCTTACCAAACCTGGAAAACAACAACCAGGCACGATTAATATCTGATGGTAAATCTGTGGGACTGTGCTGCAGGCTGGAACTGAAATAACAACGCTGCATTCTTGATATTTCTTTGTTTTAGCTGGTGTATAATAATTCTTCTTTCCAGGTTGAAGGAATTCATCAGGGACTAGATAGAAAGTCGAAGGTCACGGACATCCAACCCAGACATCCGTCTATTGTGAACCACTCATGAAATATTTGATATTTCTCTCCGAAAATCAACTGATCTGAGGAAAAACGTGTGTAATCACAAAAACACCCAACAGGTGTAATCACCGATCGAGCCCTCAAATGAACCGCTTGAAAAGTACTTCTCACAAGTTCCAAAGCAATTCATTTGGTTCAAAGTTGGGGGGAGTGGTAAACGAAGACTGAGACGACGAGGCCCATCACAGTAATTATATTCATGGGGAGGGAGTGACGCTTAACGAAATAGGAGCCATTGCAGAGATATTTCAGCTTGATTGACTCGGTATAAAGCTGCAGCCTGTTGAAGAAATGACTTTGGCACCGCCGCTCACTTCCACAATGAACCTCCGTGATTATTCACAGGGAAATTGGTCCGCAGAGAATATCTACGACTTCTAAAGAGACTACAGAGGTGTGTGTGTGTGTGTGAGTGTGTGTGTGTGTTAATGAAAGAGACAGAAGACCGTGAACAAGAGAGAGAGAGAGAAAAATGAACACGCACAAGAGAAACGCAATGAATGAAACATTAAGAACTACGGTGGAGAATACAAAGACAACCTCAAGTGTGTGTGTGTGTGTGTTAGAGAGGAAAGAGTGTAACGTGAAAATAAATAAATAAAGAAATAAATCACAGGATCAAATGCAAACCAAAGAAGTGAAAATCCCGAAAGTCGAGCCGGAGTGTGTTTAAGAATTAAAGAGAAAGAGCGGACGAGACGTGAGGTGGGTGAACGCGTGCGTGGAAAGCAACCCAGAAGAAAGAAGAAAGAGAATTTACAACGAGAGAAATAAAGTGAAATCAACGAGACGAACGCGGGAAGAAAGAATTACAACAATCGAATGAATCTGCAGAGGAAACCCGGCGGTGTGAGTGTGTAGGTGTGTGAGAAAAAACAAACAACACCGAATGGGAATAAAGGAGAGATGAATAAATGATGTGTGTGTGTGCAAACACTTCCTTAAAGGCCCAGTGTGCGACTTTTAGGAGTATTTATTGGTAGGAATGGATTATAACATCGATTAGTATGTTGTTGTCTTATAACGAGCCCTTCATATCTCCAGCAGACAAACCAAACACTGGCCTTAGTGTCAGTTTGGCAGCCAGGCTTGTTCCTACATGTGGGAGAGTATTCACTTGGCTGCAATCTGCAACTCTGCCGCTAGGTGGCACAAAATCCGAAACACTGGACCTTTAACTGTGTAAAGATTCCTTCCAGACCGACTCTTCCTTCCTAGATTGCGGGAGGATTTCTAAAGTTACTTAGAGACTTACAGAGATAAAATGTTCCTAGCTTACAAGACAAAGGATCAAATCCCCTGACTTGCAGCTTCCTGGTGTCCTAGTGGACCGAAGCCCAAAAACACACAGAGCACAGCGAGGAGACAGAACACACATCCAGCGCATGTGGCACACAGATGCTACCCAGAGGTTCGGCATCTGGTCTTCTTGTTGCCCGCCAGTGTGTAGATCTCACACAAATATAGAAGGCAGATAATTACATGGCTACTGCCGAATCTGGTCCTCCATCATGACATGTGCGGGTGATTTGTCAAACCGGGTGAATCCGTGTGAAGTTTATCCAGTGACTAACAAAATGACTAATCACATGAACATTTTCACTTTTAAAATGAAGCTGAGTCAAGAACATCTGGTGGCCAAAGACAATAAATATAAACCACCTCTGTACTGTTTAGATGAATGCAAAGGAATAATCCACCAAAACATGAAGACAGACCATTTAGTTATATAGTGCATATACATGATGGAGGTCAGGGGTACTCAGTTATGATTTCAGGAAGTCCGGACACAGAAAATTTGCTCATCTCCGCCAAAACAGAATAAAACTCAGTGATATGACAGGACAGAGTCTGGGTCCAACTATTGGTGACCTGTGATAGAGGGTCTCAGATCAAACTGTGGTTATTCGAGGGTATCTGCGATGTGTTGCCGCAGATTAAGTGTTGCAGTTTAAAAAAAATGCCAGCCACTCAAATTTTACAGATATTCCCGAAATGTCACGACGAGCAGGAGGGACGGTGAAGAAATGGTGCTGAGGAGGAGAGTCTGCAGTGAGCATCAGAGTGGGGAGGGGGCTCGGGGACGGAAGGTCCATTATCTGATTAATTTAACTGCAGCCGCCTGAGATGCTCAGAGTGACGGCTCGCCGCTAATGCTAAGAGCAGGAGTGATCTATCACGGCGAGAGACGGTTGACACTTTCTCTCTCCACACCACTAACTTTCATTAACAGCGTCTTAGAAGACAGCCAAACTCTCCTTGTCACACACAAACACACACACACGAAAGATTTATGACTGAAAGGGAAAACTTTGAAGAGGAGACAGAGTATTAACCATGACACCGGGGCATTTAATAATCTTATATTCCAGGCACAGTTAGGCCCGCCTCGTCTCGTGAGCCCCGATGCCATCGATAAAGAGGCTTTGACGGGTTTCTGTGGTTAGAAAAAACAACTTCGAAATGTCAAGGATTCAGCTAATTCAATTCAGCAGACCACCCGCGTGTCACCGCTAATCCTTTTAACGGCACAAAAAGTGAAAACAAGTCTGGCGGTGCCGTGGACAGTTTTGGGGGCGTTTTGGAGCCTTGAAATGTCAGAAAATCATGGGGCATCGCGAAGTGGTGAATTTAGGATAAAGTGCAGGAATAATGTCACCAATATAGAATCGCAGCGTGGCGGCACGCGCGGAAATGTCAAAAAATGCAGGTGATAATCCAGAAATCTCGGCTCTGCCTTCATCCATCATTTGATAAATGTGACACCTGATATTAAAAAATCATTGCCCGGGAGAAAAGTATTGAATTTATTTCATTTATCTTGCTGTGACACATTATTGGATCAAATTATTGCGGTTCTCAATATCTCACAAAAAAACCCCAAAGACGTGAAATGCTGAAACACTCAAACAGGAGTCCATAACTCAGAGTTGTCAGCTGTTGACAGCTGTCCATGCCCCAGAATGAATCAGCCTCAGCTGTATCACTATTTGGGCTTTAGCGTGTGTGCAGACAGGATCAGGCGTTCCCGTGAACGGTGGTGGTGTGGGAGCGTTGGCTCGTTGCGTAACGTCATTTTGGTGACATTACCAAGGTGGCAAGAACAGAGAAGAAGAAGAATCCGATAAGAACTTTGACCCGGAGCTTTGTCTTCATTTCCGACCCGCGAACTGAAACAGATGGATCCCGACCTGAGGAACCTTCCATGGTTGCTAGCCTACGTTCTAGACAAGGTTCTTCTTTCCCGTCTTGCTGCGAGCGTCCTCTGATCTGGCTGCTAGTTTTTCATTGGCTTTGCGAAGTGTGACGTCCGTTCCAGTTCCGTTATCCCAAAAGTTGGTACACATCTTGTCCGAATTGAAACAACATGTTTCTAGAGTAGCCCAGCTCAGACAAACTCAAGATGAGACCTTGTGATGTGAGGAGATGCAGCGATGACGCCACTAGATGCAACTAACTTCTACACACTGGACCTTAAGTGCAGTATTATGGTAACATTGGCATCCAAATAAAGGTACGACTGAGCCAAATGAAGCTGGTGATGATCAAGTCCATGTTAATCTCATTGAAGTTGAGTAAACTCTTGACCACGCTTTAGATTTTGGCTCCATTTTTCATCCATTTAACTTTTTTCCTTCTTTTTTCTGAGGAAAACAAAAAGACTGCGAGCCAAGTCTTAATTTGTAGGCACAGCTGGGACTACAGCCGACAAGTTCTGATGAATGCACGGTGTGTAAACCAACAACTATTAGCATCTTATTTGCTATTCTGTTCCCTAGAACAGGACAGGACGCACGAACGTCTCACCATCCATGACATCGAGGAAAAAAAAAGAAGTGTGAGTTTCTAAGAAAATCCATCGCAGACGGCGAGAACGGTCAAAAAGAGGCCTCGCATCACAGCGTGAGCCTTTTCTAAGTCCAGGCTTGTTCACTTGTTCATGATGAGAACACACACACACACACACACCATAACCACTGCAAAATTAGCGCAACCCTTGAATTTCTGGGCAGCGACCATCTTTGTCAGCGCCAAGCTAACAGACTGGGTGTCGCTTCTGAGTCCAAGTGATGATCAGAGTGAGAGAGAGGGAGAGATGGATGGATGGATGCAGAGTTGGCACGCTGCGCTGTTGGCAGGGGTTGATGGTAATGAGGCTTTGATTGGGACTGAGTGTGAGGCCTTCGAGACATGAGAGGGTCAGGCAGTGGCAGCTCTGTTGATCACACACACACACTCACACACACACACTCCTCCTGATCCACCCCTCCGACGTGCACACACATCAAAGCACGAGCTCCCTGACACTCCTGCACAAAAAGACCTTCACCCACTCGCACACTCGGCCATCGCGCGACACTCGTCGGGAGCTCTCGACGCTCCGTGAAGCCACTCGGGGGGAACCGACTTTCGAAAGAGCTGCACTCTGTTTCACGGTGACATGCTGATGCTAACACGCTAATTTAGACGGGTTTAGTAACATGTTTGTGGCTAAGTGCTCACGCCTGTGGTGTTGGCTAAACTGTAGCTCCCACATATCACCTGTCAATCAAACACTGGGTGGTACGAGGACGTGTTTTACTTTTAATCCAGCGATGAGCTTCTGAGTGTGCCGCTTGTTTTTGTCTTTATAAGTGCAAAATCCAAGATTAGGTCTGTTTGGGTTGGAAGATATTCCCATAAAGTAATCTATTACTCTTTTATCTAAATGAATAGCCAACTATTTGCACACTGTGTGCTGAGTGCACATTTTTTCTGTCCAGGTTTGCTGCTTCGTTAGACACAAAGAAATCTAAAAGCTCACAGACCTCCTCAAGACGGGATCGTGACCCAACCAAAGCCGCCCTATCACGACGACTAATAATGTATCTGACCGTGGACTGCTGCCATGCAAGGTGCCAACTGCTCGGCAGGTTTTTAGGGAGCTAACGGATGACACAGCCTTCAGGAGCAATTCGACATGCAGGTTGGAGGAGCCGGGGATTGAACCGCCGATCATCTGATTAGCAGATGACCCGCTCTACCTCCACAGTATTCTTGTACTTAAATAAAGTGACTAATCTTTTAGTCTCCTCTGAATCTCATGAAATGTGCTTAAACATGAGGTCTTACCTTGTTTACACAGTGAATCTTCAGGTAACCTGTCAGGTTTATCCATAACAAACCTGAAATGTTTGGTGGGTCTTTCCTTTAAGCTGACGACGTGACCCACACTCACATGAATGTATCTCATCAGTGTTCTGGAGCACGCAGATGTCTCAGTAAACACTGGGCACTGATCAAACGGGCAGTCAGTCAGTTTTAATGGCGCAGATCTGATGTGGCCAATATCGAGCCAATCACAGCGCCATAACGCCGATGTTCAGACAAACAGAACGCCAATCGTTATCATCTGTGTGTGTGTGTGTGCTCCCTGCTAATTATTCTAGTGTGTGTCTGAGTGTAAACTATTCCTGCTTGTAGTCTTTGTCCATCCCACTGATTACTCCATTGTGTGTGTGTGTGTGTGTGTGTGTGGGGGGGGCCCCTGGATGCCTTCAATTATCCTCTCTGCTCTTCTACAAGTTAGCCGGTCTCATTTGAAGCGATCCCACCTGTTTGACACAGAGCTCGGCTGACTTCAACCTCACGAGGAGAAACCTCGCAGTTCTCCGGACTGAGGAGAAGACGACGAGGATGCAGAGCTGGGTCTGAGACAAGGCGGCACAAACCGTCCGTGCGGTCTGTTGTCACGGGGAATGTCAGAACTCTACCCAGTAAGATGGAGGAGCTAACGGCTCACGGCACTGCCCGGGCTACGGAGGGGAAGTGGATCTGTAAAGTTCTTAAAGATCTTACACCCTGAAAATGTCATAAATACAAATGTTAGCTGTTACTAGTGAGATCATGTAATTGCAGGCTCGACCTGGCATTCGTAGCAGGGTTGAATTGGGTGAAGTCTAAATATATGTCGGCCTTCTTACCTGAAGGAGACGTCAAAATGTCAAAGCTGAAATCAATAAATCTTTTTTGGGGAGCATTTGTTCAGCGTGCAGGGTTTTTTTTTTCCAGTTCAGCCGACAACAAAAGTCAACAGAGACGACATTTGTCTGACAAAATACTTCGCTGCTTCTTTCTGGGGCTGGCTCTGTTGTTTTCAGGAGACTTTAAATATATCTGACCTTGTGAGAAGAACAGACGTTTACACTAAAATGTGACCATGTTTAAGATTAGGTTCATTTAGTCCACGTGCGTTTCCACGTCCTCCAGCTCGCTTGATCGATCTCTCTTTCTCTTACGACGTCCATCAGCCTCCGTCATTCAATATTTTTGTTGTTTTGCACCTAACTGCATCTCCATTTCTTCCATTTCTTCCTCTCTCTATCTCTGTGGACCTCATTACCTCCCTCTCTCTCTGACAAGAGTCACCATTTTCCCTCCCCTGTCACAGCCACTTTGGCTAATATGATACACAGCTATATTACTGGCTGGGTCCCGGACGCTTCCCAACCAGTCGGATGGGGGGAAGGGGCAGGCCGAATGACCCGGACGCCCGATGGTAAAGGAGGTAGGAGGCGGCGGGAGGAAGCGTGTAGACTTTACACTAATGGGACGTGGGACAGATAGTTTCTGTCAGTCTGCTGTTTGACTGCTGAAATGTTCGAGGCCGCAGAGAAAGAATTAATAACAGGGAAATAAACGGCAAAGGTCAAGCTGTCGAAGAGCCTAATTAGTGTTTCCTCACACTCTTTACACTCTCGTCCACAGCTCAGGCCGGCGCTGTTCATTTAACTCACTCACAGGACAAACGTTCAGTTATTTTAGGAGCCTCCAAAAGTGTTGTTAACGTGACGTACCGATGGATAATTTAAAGGTCTCTCTTCACACGGAGAAGCAGCACACGAAACTCACTCAATAAGGATGTATCAGTGCTCATATGTCATATCTCTGCCTCATAATGTACCTGAACATGTCCCCGAGTCCTTTCAGCATGCCCTTCTTGGCCTTCCCCTTGTCCTTGTCCTTGTCCTTGTCCTTGTCCTTGCCTCCTTCTGGCTTCTTCTTCTCCTTCCCCGCCTTGTCTTTGTCTTTCTTCTTCTCCTCTTTGGTGCGGTTGGTGCCGTTGACCAGCGGTTTCTCTGAGCCGGACAGCGGTGTCTGGTCGGCCATCGTGGACACGGAGTCTCTCCCCGATCGCGAACTCTCCTCGGTGTCCTCCTCCACTGGAGAGAGAGACGGAGAGAGATATGAAAGAGACAGAGGAGGAAACATGGAGAATGGAGAACATCTTGTTTTTAACAGGTAACTTTAAGTCCAACTGTAACAGGTAACTCAATCAGCCTGATAAATGTATACGTCTCATAAATGTGCAGTCATGTTTCCTGTGGACCAAAAGGTGCCAAATACAATTTAATTACATTTTACGAAATAAGAATAATTAGAGACCATTAGACAGAGACTCTAATAAAAGGATAAAAAGCAATTAATTACTATTTATCAGAGCGATGACACGTTACTCTAACAAAATATGAGATCAACTTCAAACTCTCCAACGTATCTCATGTCACCTGGAGGTTCTAGTGAAGGCGAGGAGGCGAGGAAACGCCACGAGACGCAGCGTTATTGGATTAAAATGACCGATGACTCAAATGGGATAATGTGAGCACACAGCTCACGTTAAAATACGACATAAGTCTGCTGTTTTGACATTTTAATGGGGTGACGTTACATGTTATGTCTTTACGTGAAGAAGAAGAAGATCTGAAGTCATGTCCACATAAAAAGGAAGAATTAGGAGCGAGGCTGCGTCATGTGGGTCATTCGTCATCTTATTTTAGACAGAATTTCTCAGAGAGAATTCACGGATGTCGTCCTAAAAACACGTAACGTTGTGTAACGCAGCTCCTTCCACACACGATCAATGCCTCGCGTTGGCGGTGTGACGACGTGTGACGCAGCAGATGCGTTTTGCCATCGCCACAAGCGGCCGACACGATCAGCTGCCAGGTATCGAGCGTTAGTCACTCCCATGCACGGGAACAAAAAGCTGCATCCACTGTTTTAGTGGCGGACACATCGTGTGCTGTGTTAGTGTCATCTCAGTAACACAATGCAATGAAGTCACTTCACATTTCACACATCTTGTTGCAGAGATGGAGGACTGCTGGAGGACGTTCACCTGTCGCGGGGATCAAACCTGTTATTTGGATCTTACATGTCTCCATGCCCTCGTCGTCTTCCTCCGTCGCGGCCGGCCGGTCGTAGGATTTGTCGATGGCCGCTCTGAAGCTCTCGTTGCAGCCCCGCCCCCTGATTATACGAGGGCGCGGCCTGTGGAAGGGGAGGTCCCCGTTCAGGGTTACCTCGGCGACGGCCGTCTGGAGGCTCTCGAGAGAGCTGGACTTCTTTAAGCCTAGCGACGGTCCAACATCCTTTGTGGAAGAACCTGACGGGAGGATACAGAGGGATGCACCGTGAGTCTATAATGGTGGCTCCAATCAACACCCTCTGATCCTTATTAGCACCTTAGCACTTCTGTTCTACACCAATCTCAGCTAACCAGGCCATTCTTTGCACCTGGAATGGGAGGCAGATCGAACTTTTCTCAGACTTTTCCTCTTTAGGATGGAGCTAAATTACATGCAGCATGAATTCTGAGTCGTATGGCGCCTTCAGTGGCTACATATGTACTCTGAACTCAGAATCCTGCAGGTCCTCGTCCAGATCGACTAAAAACCTTCAGTCTAGACCGACTTCCATCCTGACTTCACAAACCTTTCCCCATCGCACCAATACATAACAAACTCTGCCCAGAATCAATACGTACACATTAACCTTGTGTTAAAAACATTCTCGAGGATAGAGGATGACGACAGAAGCAACATTATCATGATAAAATGTGACCTCATGGGATGATATAAGAGGATGGATTGAGAGGATGATGAAGACCTGACTAAGCAACGTGAAACAAACTTCACGACGAGCTGCTTCTTGCCAATTAAAAGCGACCGATAAATGAAGCTGTCCGTGCGTGTGTGACCTCCATTGTTGAGTCATTTTAGTGACGTGCTCCCATTCTGGGATTCACTCCAACCGACCTCATCGTGACCCACGAGGTGAGCGACTTCTGTAAATGTCATTAGTGCCGTGAGTAACTGGAAACAAACAATGACTGCGGCGTCCTCTTGTTTTTTCTCCGTACTTGTAGGTCAACGTTTCGTGCCAACAATACCAGAAGAGAAAGACTGAAGCAGAGGAAGAGCTGCAGAGTTAATTATGCGCACGGAGCTGTCAAAAAAAGGCCGAAAGCATAAAAATAACAAACCGGCAGAGATGAGGCACAACCGATGTCAGCCTCTCATTCGACTCCCGCGGCCGGCGGACATTAAAGCCGTTAGATAAAGCACCTTTGGATCAGTTATGGTCACACTCGCCCTTCGAGGGACTGTTGGCCTTTAACAAGCAGGTGAAACTATCTCTAACATGCCTCGCCTCAGAGGACCAATAAGCAACTCTGACAACAACACACCATATTTAAACCTGGATACTGTTTGCTTCACCGAGAAGAAAAAAAACTGATTGATTGTGTGTATTTCTGTGTGTGTGTGTGTGTGTAACATTCCTCCTGACTGACTACAAATTTCATTACAAGATGTGGCTCAGAATGAAAATAACCATCAGCAAAATAGGAGAAACATGACAGTTTAATTAAACTAAGACTATTTGTACGGTGGTGCGGGGCATAATTTTTGTTCCCAGATGGCACCTTTCACAAGGCTGCAGAACGTGTACGGTGGCAAAATAAATGTAAGGAGATAAGGTGAGTGGGTACGGAGGTAAATGGAAAGAGTCCTAATCCCCTGGATGGTGTCACTTTAGAGCTACTGTAGCGGGAGGCTGCGAAATACACAAGACCTGACAGATTAACATGCGGCGCCACGAGGGAGGAGAGTGAATGAAAGAGAGGGAGATAAGGAAGGAAGGAGAGAGGGAGGAAGAGGAGGAGGAGAAAGTTTGGAGACAGAAAGAAAATGATGTTTGAGGTTTTTCGTGACTTGTTTCTATATATTTACGTCTTTAGCGTGAATTCACACAGAATCAGGCGTCGCAGCAACTCGTAACAACCCGGTGGTGAGGGGATGTGTGCTGGATTTAACCGCTGTGAAACAATCAGGTAACGCTGATTAACCGGCCTGATCGCGGCCGACGCTCGCTCTCTTATTGTTACTACCAAAGCGAGCTCTTCCTCTCTCAAAACATCAAATTAAACTTCTTCGTGTCACTATTTTGCAGCGTAAATTGTGAGTCGAACTCAGATTTAGAAGCTGGGTACGTGAAATAAACAAAGTGGGAACACACACAGGTAGATTATCAGAGTTTATCTATCTGTGGAGGTTTGACCGATCTGAGTGTCTGATTGGCTCGAAGAGATCTGGATCAACCTCTCTCCCGCACGCCGGTGCATTTGCGGAAACGGACCAGCCTTTATGTTATTATTATTATTATTATTATTATTATTCTAAGCCAACAGACTTCTCAAAACAAAAATCTTCATACAGTCAGTTACAGCATAATTCAAATGCCAGGGTCTCGAAACAACCTCCAAAAATTTGCCAACTTCTTGTTTACAGTGAGACGGCCCGACAAAAAGAAGATCGAAGGCAGAAATGAAAAATTGAACACATGCAGAAGTGAGAAGCCGGCGTGGGTTGGCGGCCTCCCATTCATTCTCATCAGCCTGTCCTGTTCCCTTAACGTCTCACTGAGAGCTGGGCTGATGGGCTTTTCACGCTGCACGCCCACTTTATTTAAAGGCTTCGCCCGATGCCGTTCACGACAGTCACACTTCAGAGGCTGACTATTTCAAAAAAAGGTAATTTATGTCATGGAGATCTGACAAATGACACCAAAGATGTTTTTCTGATGAAGTTTTTGTGAAGCGTTTTGTTCAGTCAGGTATTCTGAAGTAACTCGTCTGACAGAAATTTAACCTGACAGCTCGGTGGATTATTTCAAATCTGGCAACCAGTCAGTCAGCCCTGAATAATCTGTGTGTGTGAGTGACACTCCTACTCATCTGCGGATAAACACGATCCTGCCGAGCAGAGCTGCGACGGGCTTTGCAGTACCACGGAGCCGCCGCGTACCGTTGCTGGAACACGGGTGGGTCAGATTGGTGTTGACACCAGAAACATCACCTGCAACTGGCAACAGCGGGGTTATTGATTCGGTGTGCACGAAGGAAATCACATATAATTTGATTTCACTGTCTCTGTACAGTTCACCGTGTAATGAGAGAGACGCTAACTGAAGTTGGCTGTTTGGGTGTTTTGTGCCAGCAAATCTCGACAAACACCATAAAATGTAAAGAAAAATCAATTTATTGAACATTCGTGTACTTAAATCGGCTGGAATCCCTCATTACGTGGCAGCATGTTGCTGCTTTACAGTTTAAGGCCCACTCTCCACCTACTGAGCAACGCTAATCCACAACATGATAACACTAAATCCTTCCTACGTCCCCCAAATGAGGATAATCGGACTCTTCAGTTCATAAAGTCTGCGTGAAGTTCGGGACACTGCCAACAGTTCTGCATTGTCCCCGTCAAACATGTGGCACTAGCCTGTGTCAATAAACCTTTCACGGCTTAGGAGATGAGGGCTACTTTATCCCGCGTCTCGGAGCCGTCACAGTCTTTGGTTTCAGCGGGGCCGGCCGTGTTTTGGCTTTGGTAAATGGACCATGGATCATTTAAACTTACAGAGGAGTCGATATTTTTTAAAAAGCCGGTAAAGTGACACCAGGGGCCCACAAAGTGAAAATAAACCACAGTCACAACAGGGTGAAATCTATTAGGCCCAAAAAACATTTGGGAAATTGAATTTCCAAACGGGAAAAATACCTTTCCTCACACCAAATTTCCATGTGGAGAATCTGCCAGCGTAATGAGATCATCGCAGAACTCCAGGCCTCTTAAATTCACATTAAACAATCAGCCTTAATTAAAGAACATTCTTTGATTTGTAACTTGATTACTCTCACAGAACTTTGAGCAGAGACCAGAAGAAAAGGCCACTGATGATAAAACTGGTTTTAGAAAAGAAATAACTTGACGTGACTCAAGATTATTGGCCAGCATGTTCAAAAGTATGACAATGAGGTGAATATGTATTATAAAAATTGATATTGTGCCTATAAAACAATATAAAAGCTTATTGTTTAAGGCACATGGCGTGATGCCGATCTGATCTGATCCAGCAGGTCGTGTCACCGAGAGCTTGACTGACAGGTGAGTCATCCAGTCATCCATCATGACAGTCGAGTCAAGACGAGTCACGCCGTTCACGGCATGTTCTCGCACACCAGCGAACATCACACACGCGTCATGTCAACATCGTCGAGATCGTCATGGAGTCGACTCGAGTCAGCGCTTTGATGAATGACACGACGACTCGGGTCCGCGTCTCTGAGCTGAACCGCAAAACTGCTCAGCCTTCCGTATCCGTCAACAGCCACATCGACTCTCAACCAGTGCTCGAACAAGTGGCAATTAATTCTGGCCTTCATCAATGCAGATTATTGATTATTAAAAAGACAGGTGCGTTCAAACAGAGGACGCACGCAAAGTAAATGCAAACTTGCTCTCACAGGAAAATGCTCATATAAGTGAACTACCTATTTGACCATATGGGTGTTGGATGGATGGATTTTAAAGACGCCGGTCGGGCTGACTCATCTGTTTGGCAGATACACCTTATACGCGACATACAGTCTCATCTCTGCCAACTTACGATATCATGACATGACAGGAAGTTGGAAACCGTCTCCTCATGGTTGCCCACACGCTGTGAAAGTATTAAAACACCGATCAAAGTGTCCATTTGTGCTTTTCCACAAGACCTCCTCTGATCCTCTTTTCACACTTTCTCTCTGTGTTTCTCTCTTCACACCTTATTTTTTGGAGCGAGAGTACACAGCCGTACCTACAAGTTCCTGTAAACTGCACCAAGACAGCTTCAACACAACACTCTCTCTGTCTCCCTCTCGACATGTCTTCCTTCAGTGGGATCCGTCCGTTTTGTCCAAGGCGCTGATATCAGAGGCAGGCCTTCTATTCAGTCCGGGCGACGGTGAAAATACACAAGACATGACAATGACGGATGACTCGCTGTCAGCTCGCTGCCTTAACCAAGGACAGAGTGCTTTTTTCTGCTCTCCCTCTCCTAACAAACACACACACACACACTCTAAACAATTAGTGCTACAGCTGCATCTGAGGCAAAAAGGGAGAAAATCAAATCTGTAGTCACCCGACTGCTTCTGCAAACCGTGTTCTGCGGCGACCTCAAACTGCGGCGAGGACTGACTCGTCTTCACTCGGCACGCTGACAAATTTGTCTTGTCAAGAGCGAGAAAAAAAAAACACCAAACACAGGGAACGCTCTGCAAATGCATAAAGAGAAGAGCGGAGCGCCGAAACACAACCTGCAAGTTAGCCACTGAATTAATATCTGCAGATCAATAGGTGCGATTTAATGCCCGTCATCGTTGTTCCTGTACAATTTGTGTCATGTACCGGTTTATGAATCGATCCGCTCTGAGAAGCCACAGCGAGCGACGGCTTGCGGTTCATTTAGAATTCTTGGCACGAGAAAAAGCTTCTTCTAATTCTGGCTCACCTCTGCAGTTACAAGTGTTTCCCGAAGCCGCGTCATGTGTCATCACATAAACAAACGAGTGATCGTGTTTGCATCTTAAAAACACAGCGAACAGATGAAGGAAGATCTGAGATGATGTGAGGGGACCGGGGACAGAGAGGTATAAGTTGGTGCTGAGCAAGTTTCATCCATATGCAAATAGATTTGTGATGATTGAAGTTAATTATTCACAAAGATGCAGCACTTTGCGGAGCAGCATCTGCACATACTGCACATTCTCTAATGACGATGCCGTTTTATTCCTAATTTCCACAATTTCGTAAAAGCTTCACAACTATTCTCGTAATAAGCCGACTTTCTTCCTGATCCGCTCATGCTTCAATTTGCTGTTGAGGCTGTTTGCTTGCTGCACACTCAGCTTTCTCTGTGTTTCCCAATTCTCTCAGTGAAATCAGCATAAAGTTTATTTCCACAGCAGCAGCAGAAGCACAACAACACACTCCTGCCACACTCTCCGCTCTGTTCCACAGAGTTTCTCTTCATACATTAACTACTGTCCTCATGCATTTATTAATTCCAATATCTTCCTGCACGGGTATTTCAATTTAAGAAAAAGTTTGCAGCAGTTCACAGGGACTAATCCTTTCCCTGTATGCTTTTATTTTGAAACAAGCGGCAGCTTAAAGTTGCATACAAGCAAAAACAAGTCTAACACCGCTCATAGCTCTCAGTCCCGGGCCTTAGATATGCACCTTGAGAAGAAAAAGTGATGGTGATGGTGACGAAGGCAAGTTTTTTTTTCCATTCTACCTTTCAGTACACCGGTCCTTACCTGTGTTGATCTCGGGACGAGGGGTGAGGTTAATCTCGTCGGCTACTGTTAAAGGAAGGAGGGGGAGGAAAGAGGGGAGGGATACAAACATTTGGGGTTCAGTTAGTGCTCATGACATTCCACATGCAACATCCAGGTAAGCGCTGCAAACATCACACGACTACTTCATCTCAATTAGGATCGGACGCCATGCGAGACAAAAGAGGTGGAGGGAGGAGGGTGGAGGAGAAGAGATGAGAAGAGGGTTTGAGGATAGCAATCAGACTTGTTGTGATATCAACACGGCACAGAGCGGCAATCTGGTCGGGAAGATTAGATATGATTATAGAGGGAGCGCGAGCGGAGAGACTGTTGCAGCCAGAAGCAATCAGCGACTGTTCGAAGCCATTTCAAGGTGAATCAACGCGGTGAAGTTCTCGACTTTGGTGAGAGGTGCAGTCTGTTTTCATACAAAGAGGCGAAGGGGGTGGAATACATTTAAATATAAGGAACATGTTTGAAACACGGGAGTGGGGCCGTGCAGGGATTCAAGGTTTTCAAGGTTACATGAAATCTGAGTTTGAAGCAGCTGAGGTGGGCTGACTCTGTGATGCCTGCTCGAAGTTTGATGGGGAGGGAAGGAAAGGGAATTTTTCCCACACGGCTTGGAAGTTTGTGTGGAATCAAAACGGGAACAATGGGAATATTTCTGTGTTCAGAATTTATGAGAGGAAAACTTATGATGCGTGTATGATTGATAAATCAATACTGGTCAATATTGAAAGAAGCATTTACGTTACAATGTTACAAGATTTGTTGTTGGATCTTCAAGAAGTCTGAAACTGTTAAATTAATTACGATGACTCCGTGTGACGTGAATCACACGATAAAATTTTAACTAAATGAACAAAAATCTATAAAATTATATATTCTTACACCTTAAGTTTAATATATAATTGTCCCAAATATACACTAAAGAATATGATATTAAATATTTCATTAAAAGGTCCAGTGTGTAGGATTCTGACACCGAGCAGTGAAGCTGCAGATTCAAATATTTTTGGTGTATGTGCATGATACAATTAATAATTAATAACAAACTATCTATGAAAAACAATAATTAATAATCCCAGGTGGAGGTTTCCTCATCCGTCCTCCGTCTCATCTCCCTGAAATTCAATGAACATCCCAAATGTCGGAAGGAGCACGGAGGTTTTCAAAGCTGTACCTAGATCCATGCTCTTGGACTTGCGTGTCTTGATGATCTCGAGCTGAGAGGCGTCTCCGAACTGCTTGGTGCGTTTCTCTGACATGCTCTGCCGTCCGAAGCCTTCCCTTTGGAAAGCGGGGTCCGGGTTATTTTCATCTGGACTCAGCTGGGAGCTAGATGACGGAGGGGTGACAGGGAGATAAGATGAGGTTGATTTTATTGATCCTGCACAGGGAGAACTGTGTCAGAGCACTAAGATGAAGGACAGGAACAGATAACTGATGTTTGTAGCAGCTTCTATATGAAAGCACAAATATTAGAGACAGAACAGGAAGAAAAGAAAGAGAAGTTCAAAACCCCTTTTTTCTTTGAACTTAAATAGGTGATGGAGGGAAATCTGATAAATAATTAGTAGAAAAAGTGGAAAAATAAGACGAGGAAATAAGAGAAGGAAGCTGCGAGGGGGAGAGAAATAAATAGAAAGGGGAGAACAAAGAGAGGATAAAAAAACGAGTACAAGAGACGAGTGCGAGTTCACGAAAATAGGAAATGAAAGAAATCAGAGGAAGACAAGAAGAAAGAGGAGACAAATGAAGAAATTAAAAAGAGATCGTGGAAAATGACTGTCAGGCTCAAACATAAATAGAGAAACAGACGGATTCGCTCATTATATGGAGAGATTTAGAGAGCTGCAGCCTTCATCTTCCTCATCACTGACAAGAACACACACACACAGATATACACACTCCTGATAGCAGTCCTGACGCTACGGCCTGGATTTAAAAATTTCACGCCTTTGATTCAGCCTTTTCAGAAAGAATCAACCACAGGAATTTCTTCCTTCCTGGTTTGTTGAAGTTTTACAGCTGTGAAAATGAACAGCGGCGAACAGTTTGGCCTCTCGTGCAGCTGAACTCTCTGTGGAGATGAAAGTCTGATTTCAGCTCCTCGAATGTCACCTCGACCTGGATCTTTCATTATTTTCTGATCAATTCTGGATCATTTGAATGATCATGTGTTTGATAATGCCGTGCACTGAATTGGCTGACACTGACGCGGTGAACAGAGGTCAGACGCGGGGGTCCTTCCCATCAGGCTGACGTTGAGTGCTGCTTCCAATCAGAGGGCAATCAAGGAACGAACACACTCATGTACACACTGCAGACACACACACACACACCGAGCCATAACACAAGAGACGCGCTGACCTCGTTAAAGTGACAAGTTTTTAGAAGGTGACATGTATTTTCTATGCAGGAAAGTCCAAAAATAACAGACCTTGAAATAAAAACGTCACTTTATGTTTGACAGCTGAAGGTTTAAAGAGAAGAAAAGTTTTTGCCCACTTGTCATTCTGATTGGGCGGCTCTTTGGCCCACGGCGGCGTCACATCAGCGGTGAAGGCCACGTCGTCGTGGGAGCTCGATGAGGATTGGTCAGAGAGGTGCGGCGGGAGGAGAGGCGGCCGGTCGTCCTCTATGATCACAGTGTCGTCCTGAGGCATGTTGACGGTCGGCGAGAGCTGATAGTTTCCTGGAGGAGAGAAGATCACAGATATTCGTGGGTGCGTTCTTGAACTTTCTGCTTCCACTTGTGATGCTAAGTTGAGCTAATCACCTCCTAGCCTCAGCTCCTTACTCGATGCACAGACACGAGAGCGGTGTCAAACTTTTAATCTCACACTTGGTGAGAAATAGGTCGTGCCTTCTGCAAGTCAAGCCGATGGCTTCCCTTTGAATGTACAACCAGTTTAATCTGCTCGATGGGTTTGAGGCCCGGACTTTGAGCCGGTCCATCATTTTCCTTTCAGACGATATTTAGAAGAATGTTTATGGTCATAAATCCAGGCCTAATAAGAGAACTCCCAGATGCTATTCTGTGTCTCACCAGAATGTTGTGGCATACTTAGTCACCTGTTCCTGAGGCTGATATGGCACCCACACCATAATAAACCCCCGTCTGTGTTTAACTGTTGGCAAGAGACACTCATATATCACATTTCATATCTCTGCCCCTCCTAAACCACCTAAATCTCCTCATGATGGCTCTGTTCTGTGGTTTATAGAGCATAATGATGACGTTGTAGTTATTTTTACGGCTGTTTTAAGAACCAATTCAACAAAAAGCGGCTGAAACCTCTTAAATACGCCAAGTGTTTGGATCATTTTGGCCACCGGCGTAACAAAACAAAGCAAAAAACATTTGGAAGATCTTCGGTCAGTTGCTCGCTCGACTCTCAGCACATTTCATTTGTCTGAGACAGTCAGTCGTGAGACTGCAGTAACTGTTTAATGGGCCGACGACGGGAAAACAAGTTTTCAAAATTAAGAAGATAATGAACAAAATTAAGAAACAAACAGGGCGAGTTTTATTTTGAAAGCACCAAACATATTTGAAAGTTTGAAACTGCTCCTGGCTAATCAGCTTACACCGAGAGGAGTTTGGCAGCAGGCACAATGCTGTTCCTATGTCAAAACACTATGATTAATTCAAGCTGTGCCCTCGCAAATAAAGATAAAAACTTCCCTGTGCTGAGGCGAAAAAATAAAATAGTCCCCCTTTCTCTGTCTGTGAAAAGCGAGGCTTAAAAAATCCCATTGATATGCAGCGCATGACTGTCTTTAATCTGTATTTTGAAATTGGGAGCGAGGAGAGGAGGAGGAGGAGGAGGAGGGCTTCTGGGCATCAAAAGAAGGGCAGCTTCAATGCTTCATAAAAGCTCCTGTGTACTGAGCTCAGGGAGAAGTTTGTTTGTCTTTAGAAAGCGTTTGGGGCTTTAAAGACGGAGGCCCAGAGGTCCGAGCCAGGCCCGCTGTTTGTTTCTCATAGCGGAGCGCCGAGGGGATCAATGTGCCGCTGGGTGCTGCCGCTGCTGCTTCCAGCCAGCGCGGGTGAATGACCTGATGTAAAGGGAGCTGAATGGAGGAAGAAAAGTGGTGTGACAGTGTGTGTGTGTGTGTGTAAAGGTAGCTTAAAAAGTCATCAGTCATATTGTTTTTGTTACTTTCCTTACATAACAGGAACCTACAACGTGACCTTTCACTCAAGTTACCCCACTTAAAAAGTACTAAAGTAATGCGTCCTGTGTTAGAGCGCACGTGTGGACGTAATGCAACGGTACAAAGATCTCACTGATGTCCGGGAGAATAGAAACACACTTGAGCAATGAGCTGAATAACTTTGAGTTTTGATCCTTTGAGGCTGCCGTAGCTGGTCAGCGTGGATACACTGACGTGCAGTCGAGAAAAACACACACACGTTCACATTGAATGATCCTTAGATCGTCCTGTGTTGAAGTTCCACAGTGTTAATAAATAGATCCAAGCAGACACACACACACCTTTAGTGTGTTGGATCGCATCTGTAAAAGTGTGTGAGCGCGCGCAGACACACACGCCGCACAAACTCAAAGTGTTACAGTGGCTTCAGTGTGTGTTTGTGCTGCTTCAGCCCTCCTGTGCCCCCTCCTGCTGTGTGTGTTTGTTATTCTCTGTGAATCTGGGAGTCCGGGTGAGTCCTCTAACACAGCGTGGCCACTTTTCTCTCAGACCACACACACACACGTTCTACACACAAATACACACACACACGTGCACTCACAGAACCACTTAATCCCATTTCCCTAAGCAGTCCAATGCGCGACACTGAGAATCCCATCAATGTCACAGTTTGAATCACTGCAGTACAATCAACTGGCAGCTACTGAGTAGAAAACCAATGAATCTGTCAACTCACTAGCCTGGTGAAAGGAGGGGGGGCGAAAAAAAAGCCTCTTTGTTTTAGTGCCAGCACCCGAGGGCAGCCATCCGCCGGCAACAATAGCACTGCCATGTGGACGGAGCGGCACACACACACACACACACACACACACACACACACACACACACACACACACACACACACACACACAGCACCACATCACCTGAGACTCAAACCAATAAACACACATTATCTTTCCCAGTGGCTGTAATAATTTGTGACTGAGCCGCGGTGGAACAATAGGTGGCATTTCATTTGAGATTCTCCGGGAGAGGACATTATTGCTATTAGATGCTTTTTGTGCAAAAAAAAAACTGCTGAATACTTCGAGGGTGAAAAAGGCGGAGGCTCGCGGCGGCCCGGAGGGGAAAAAACGGAGGCTGAAAAGACTTCCTTGATGAAAATGGAGATAGCGCGAGGTGAGAATAACACGGGGTGAAAGACATTCAGGGGAGGTTTTTCTCTCCTCTTTTCATTTTGTCTTGTCTCGGTCTATTTGCATAATTAGTAAGGAGGTTATTGCCAGGGGTGCTGGGCCTTGAAAGCTATTGGCCTGAAGGAATAATTAAGTCGCTCTCTTATCCCTGGCATCTTCAGCCAGCGAGTGATCTAAGAGTGTGCACGAGCCAAAAAAAGGCAAGCTGATATCTTCTGAATGAGGCTGATGTTGTCTTCTAAGGAAGCCCGGTGCGTGATTTATGATTTGTGGCACCCAAACGACGAGAGAGCTGAATTATTTTGACTGTGAAAGACCTCCCAACACACACACACACACACACACACACAGACAGACATATTTTTATTTATTCAGGGGAGGTTTGCTGAGCATGCAGAGTTCTGCTCCTGCATTCGCACACGTTCACATCTGGGAGCTGCCAAGCGCATCTACAGTCTTCTTACTGCTGGCACCTGAACAGCAGCACTGCAGCAGCAGCAGCCGAGCCGAGCCGAGCGTCGAGGCGTCTGCCTCTTCCAGACCGTTCCACAGTTTTCCAACCAGTCGTGACACAAACTGTTTGTGTTTGTGAGTCGCTGCGTTTCCGTCGATGCGGAGGAAAGCGCCACACGTGGCCGTGATGAATTAGCTCCTGCGTTCTCCTGCAGTCATTTCAACCGGAGACCACACAAGTTAGAAGTTACAGACCCTGCAGCCGGCCTGTCATTATAAACTATATCTATAATTTTGCCCTCCTGATCGTCTGTGCTGTAATTTCACGTTGGTCTACTCGCTACACATGACATACGGCGTGCCTGTCCGTCCTGGAAGAGAGATCTCTGCCCTGTTACTTCAGTTTTTCCTCCGTTGGAGTGCAGTTAGAGGGCTTTAAGGATAGGTTGTCACAGACTGCAAAACCTCTCGAGGAAAATTTGTGATACTGGGCTGCATGAATTTAACTTGACAATGACTTGAAACACGAGCGCATTGGTCAGACTTTCCAAACTGTAAAAAAAAAGGGCTGATTCACCCATGAGCTGATCATTTTCATGAGTTTTCAAGTCCTAAACCGTAAGTGAGCGTCACTGGCTGAGAATGTTTTTGTTTTGTTTATCGCTGACCCCTAACCCATGGCTCACGGACCCCTGGGGGTCCATGGACCGCAGTTTGAGAGTCATGGCTGTAGAAAACATGGTCACTAAGACTAAGGTTTATTTTAAAATAACAAGAATAAGGATTCTTATCACAAAAAGGTTCGGTGTGTAGGATTTAGTGGCACCTGCAGTCGTCAGGTTGCAGATTACAACCAACCAAATACCCCTCACCTCAACCTCCTCTACAGCCCCATAAATCTGACACCCCGGATCTTTAAAGGCCAAATAAAATAAAAGTTGCAACAATTCTGAAGAAAATAGAAAGAAAATAAAATCATTAAAATTAATTTACAGTAGCACGCAGATGAAATGTAAGTTACTTTGAGGACACGCGGGGATCGAGCGGTTATACTTTATTATACTCTCTGAATTACATTTGGTTCCATTTCATATGAAGATCTGGCAAACAGTAATTCACTTTATTAATCCATAGGAGAGTTCTGCCTTCACATGAGCAAATATCTTGTAATGTGCGTCGACACGTCTCAATCCTCAACCGGGGAAGTCGTTTTAGACTCAGCCTCGTGTTAATAATATAAGAACACCTTAAAAGTTGACTTGAGGGAGATGTGAGAATGGCACCAAGCAGAGTCATCCGGCTTTAATCCAGAGCCTGCTGGCCTTCGTCCTCTGTGCTCAGCCACAGCGGCAAATTAAACCACAGTTCAAATGAGGCTTTAATCTTCCCTTTTCCTCTCCGAACTCACTTTGACGCAAAACCGCAGAGCGATGTTCTCAAAAATGTGCTTCTTTGATGTCTCGAGGTCAAGCAGAGCTCACGGAAAAAGACGGAGCGACATTCTTGAGTTTTTATTGCCGACTTGATTTGAACTGATTCAGAAACCACATGGAGGAAGAAGATCCAAAATATTTTACAAGACAAATCGAGGTTGAAATTTTCCCTTAGGTGGTCAGGAAAAATAACACTCCACCGGGCTGATGAAGTGTTTAATAAGCAGGGAAACGTCTCATGTGTCGGTGATAGTTTGTAATTATATAGCGCACATCCCTCCGCTGGGCCAGCCTCAGAGGTTTCTTGCATCTGGTGTCCCGTCTTGTTGAGGTTCGGTGAAATATTAGAAGGGACGGGACACTCCAGCCAACCTGACGTCTTCGTTTCCCTGCTTAGCCGTGCCAACTAAACAGAGGATCAACAAGCAGCAGGTGTCTGATGAGTCAGGAGACACAATGTGTTTTTTATTAATCCCCAGAGGACGAAGGCTCAATGTCACAGAACAACAGAACAATTCAACAGCGCTGACATGAGTTTACTCAAGGTGAGCGCGGCCATCTTTTTGTGCAGTCCTTCCTGTTCTTGTTACGGACGATGAACGTGATAACGCTTAACTTTATTTAACGGAAGATCGAGGACAAATAATACTTTCCATTTCATCTATGATTCCTTACTTCCTTCCTGTCCTGCCCTAGCAACTGTTTCATCACTTTCTGGTAAATTTCCATGGGAATTTAAGATGGGGAATTTTTGGAACTGTACTTTTATGAAATCTGGTTGTTTCGATAAAGTTTATGTTTCAATCAACCTTAAGTGCTTATTTTCCTGCATGAACCAGACAGTCCTGTTTGAAATAGTTTGTCCTGATCACGATTTGGATGTTCTTGTGCTGCAGAGTTTCATTTGGTCTAATCAAGTCACTCCCTTTATTAGCAATAATTAGCGTGAGCTGATGACGGCCTGCTGCTGCAGCACTGATCAAAAGGAGAAGCTGCTAGCTGAATGTTTTGCACAATACTGTGTGCTCATTATAGTCAGCTTGAGAAATGAAAGTGGAGCTCACGCTCAGCGCTGCAGCACAGCAGGCCGAGCTGGACACAAAGCGCCACGTAGAATGGACCTGAAAGCTCGGAACATGTCTTGGATTGGATTGATTTAAAGCTGTTCTCATTTGGTAGCAGAGTCCTGAATTAGCTGCCCTTCATTGACATCTATCGACGTGCCGTTCTTCTTTCTATCAAACGTGCATCTTCCTCTTTACATGGCGCTTTCATCGTCTTCTAAAGGCACCGAGCCTGCACGTACAGACTTCAGCTCATCTGGTCGCCTTAGTGACGGCGACCGTGTTTTGCCGTGTTTTGAGCAGACAATCGTTGCATCTGCTCCGTATCTGCCTCGTGCTTTCACTGCCGACCCCGTACGCTCATTATGAGCCCGCTCTGTTTTGTTAAGCACGGATGAACGCAGCCACCGCGGTAGCCTTCTGGAACTTCACCTATTAACACTTCTTTTGTCAGTCGTAGCTCATTCTCGTTTACACTAACAACAGTGTCAATGTCGACCAATTTGCAATGAGAGACACAAATGGAGTTCACGCTTACACTTTATGATTCATTGATTAATGAGGTAAAGTTAGAAGGAGCTCATTTACAACAGATTAAAAGTTTGTGTACCAACTCATCCGACTCCGTTCGTCTTCTCTGCTGAACTTTCAGATTGCACGGATTATTTTGGTTTTAGGAATAACGGCAGAAGACAAAGGATGCAGAGGCAGTTGGGTCATTTCGTACTTTCCTTGACTTTAACACAGGCGAGCTGAGCAGTCACCATCTGGAGTACAGAAGCCTTTCTTTGACACGAGGCAGCTCGTCCATCAATCACCGAAGAACTCTCTGAGATACGAATCTGCTTGCTAATGTATTTCAAATAATCCAAAACACACTCGCTCTCTTACAAAAAAACGAAGACCTGGTTTGAGCAATGGTATCTACACACAGACACACTTCCAGAGAACGCAACAAGCCAAAAATAAAATTTAAAAAATCAATCACTGGCAGGCGTCTGCAGCAATAAATTGCCTAGGGGCCATTTTTCCATCTCTGTCTCTCTCTCCCTCTCTGACATTTGCCAAGACATTAAAAGCCTCTGAGTCTTGACAGGAACTGAGAGCAGATGACACAATTAGCCTATATTCAGTGCTGACAGAATAAAACTTGCAGGTTAGAACCTAGAACCTTTCCTATATGTGGAAAACACACACCAACTGATTGAATCTGAATCTTTGCTGATAATTACATTGTAAGTCAGAACAAAGAGCGGCATCGTCCTGACGTCCACCTGAGAATCCAAGACCTCAAACGTGCAGGAATCACATCAATCACACATCAATCATTCATCAGTCTTACCTATTGTACGTGGCATCATGCCTTGTCGTGGCATCAAGTTGTCATCGAGGCCCTCCAGGCCGCCGTACAAGGAGTGTGAGATCCGGCGCTCGTGGTCGTCCAGAGTCGTGTTCATGGTCTGAGGTCCCAGCGGACTCCCCGGTGCCTCCTGGATGAGGAGAGAGGCGATAATATTACTAAAGCTTTGTTCTTTTACTGAACTGTCTCTGATTATGATCATGAACCTGAAGGCTGTGTGTGTGTGGAGCCACTTACAGCTCAACTGGATCTGAAGTCAAAGTCAAAACATACAAATAAATACATAAATCATGATGTTTGTTGAATTTTTTTCTTGTTTCTTATCAAGAAAACTGGTGAACCAGAAGACAAAAGGAACAACTGCAAGTGATTGAGCTTTACATCAACTGTCTCCTGTGTTTGCTTCTCGATTGGACCCACTGGCGGGCCAGTTTTGGCCCACGGGCCCAAAGTTTGACACCCCGGGTGTAGAGTCTTGTGAATGCAGCAAAGGTTAACTTTTATTATATCTGTTTTGAACCCTTGAACCACTTGTGTAGCACTTTGAGGCACAGCCTTTGGGTTAATAAGGAATAAATCATCCTTTGTGCTCGACTAAGAATTAATTCACGTGCCCGGCACAGTTACAGCTGGAAAGTGGAACAACATCAGCAAACACGAGGCAGAAAGAACCACAACCCTACAACCTGCCACGCTAACGTTTGCTAAACAGTAATAAATGGACACAGGGGCCAGCTATCCGTGCTAATGCTAGCAGTGTGATAACCAGGATAAATGAGCATGGATTTCCAATAGGCTGTTAAGCCACAGGCAGTTAGCGGGCTAGTGTTTCCCCCCGTGGGGGATGGTTAGCTCGCTAGCATCTTGACATTTCCCTCGGGGACCCGCGATGACACTCTCTTGTTTGCTGGACAAATAGACCATTTGCTGGACCTGTCACCCATAAACACACCTCCACGGCCTTCCATGTTGCATGTGTGTGTGTGTGTGTCTTCACCCTCATTGTTTGTCCATCAGATAGATGACCGCATTGATTTACTATAGTTTCTGCAATGAAGGTGATGACAGCTCTCGCCCATAACGATAACCATCGCCGTGGCGTCACGTAACGAGCGATAACGCCATCACACCTGAGTTAATACCGGAGCTAAATCACCCCGATCGATGACTATAACTAGCGAGGCTGGGTTTCGATTTTTGGCAGAAGGTCCGTGCCCAATGATCCTTTCAGCTCGCTAAACGGTCAGGTGCTGTAATAACCGCCGCCGAGCACATTCTGATGTAAACAAACAAGTCCAGTTTACGGCGGGATGCATGCGTGGGAGCCTGGCAGAGAGTGTCACGTGTAATGAAGTGGACTTCAGACAAGAAGGCCGCTCGTTAACAAAACCTCCAGACGAGAAACATTTTAGTTACTTTCTAACTTATTTTCTAAAATACGGTTCAAATATAAAAGGGTGTAAAATGGAAGTAAATGTATTTAGTTACTGCAAAGTCCTAAAAAAAAGAAGTAAAAACATATTTCATAATATTTCATCAACTCCAGGTGAAAAATAATCCTTATTTTCACTAAATTGCTGGACAAATGGCTCCAATCAATGCTAACAGAGCCAATCGAAGCCACACACGGACACGACAAACCTTCCATGGAAACATACTAATCTCTAAGGTCGCCATATGGTGCTGCGACTGTTGGCATGCGCCTGCTCTTGACTTTAAATTAGATAATTAATGAATTGGCCGGCCGAGGGGCCCCCCCGAGGTGAAACACCCAGTAAAGCCGGGGGGTGGGGGGGATTTGCCGTACCAACGAATCACACCGCAGCTCATTGCATATTCAGGCTCATAATCGAGCTCCGGGAAGGTCTCGGAGGGTGCCGACGGTGGGTGAGGAGAGTCAGCTGCCTGCTCTGGCTTCACTGACTGTGTTTCTATGAGGGCTGGATGGAGGAAGGAGCGGGAGCAGTTGGGCTTGTGATTTATGCAACGGCAAACATCCGAGATTGATTTGAAATTGGCTGTCAAGAGATGGAAACGCGGGGAAGAGAGTAAATACGGGATTATTTGATTCCATATGTCAGTGTGCCTATGACAATATGTCAAAACGAGCCAGGCTTTCATCCTATAGTAATTAGGTATGATTTGATTAGGGCTGAAATTTGAAGGACAGCTGGTTATGAGGTATTAACAATCTATCGAGACTCTATGGGGACTTTTAAATCAGCTCTGAGCTCGCTCTTCGACCACCAGTGTATTAAATTGTTGTTTTCCTCCTCTCTGAGTGGCTTGGACACAATTTCTTATAAATAGCCAGACACGTGGACGGCCTCGGGCCATGCCTCCAGCTCTGCATGTGAAGCAGAGATTGACGAGACTCCCGGCGCTTGAATTTTATTCATCCTCCGTGCTGTCTGTGAAGTCTCGCTGCCTTGACATGGCCGCACTGCACTGCACCGCACACACAGACACACACAGGGTGTATCTGTTTCGACACGAACACACACAAAGATCCTTGAAAATGAATGCATACATGCATGAGCAGGATTTACAAAAGCAGAAACTACACACTGATACACACAAAGGCGTGCATGTGTACACATACCCACACACACACAGGGACGCACACAAACACAAAACACACCTCCAGGCTTAGCCTCTGCTTTCAATTACCAGACGGGCCGAGGGGAAATCAAAACTTTGACACACCAGGTTGGAAAAGGAGAGCAAGGCAAAGCCAGGCAGTGCCAGAGGCGAAGACGTGCACGCCCGACACGTGCACACACACACAGCGAGCGGTGGCGCACACAGGCTCAGCCTCGGCTTTCCAGCAGGCGACAGGCCAAGGTGTACAGAGAATGTAAAAACATGACATTGAGGGGAGGTTGTGTAGCTCCGTTCGTAGACGTGTTTTTATATGAAAAAATGTTCTGCAGCTGCCTCGAGGGAGGCGAGCGCGTGCGGGAGGGGCCGCTGAACTGTTATGACCTAACTACTCACTTTTATTTCATGAGACAATTCATCGCTGCTCGTGAGGGTATTTCCCAGTGGTTTGTGTTTTCCATTCACAGGAAGGGTCTCATTGAAGTGGTGTGTGTCCACACAAGTGTCTTTATTTAGGACAGCGGCGTCAGATCTCAGATCGTCAGAACTATAATTACAACCATTTTGTCCGTGTAAAGTCAGAATAAATGTTCCGAGTTTGTCAGATCAAAGAGGAAAGTCTTATTAACCACCCGGCCAAATTTGAATGAAGAGTCAAGCGGCCATTTTGAAGCGACATCTGTCAGATGGGTTCAGAAAATGACGTGACTAACTTCGAAACACTCTGAGCCGAGATGAATTCATCTCTGTCTCTCTGCTCAGGGCGGCCTCAGCGTGTCATCGACCCGCCCTTTAAGGACCGCCCACAAAATCCTGAAAACTGTTTGAACCTCTGACTCCACGTTTCACTAATACATCGTTCAGTCTTTTCACGTGTTTTCAGCAGCTATCTGAAAGATATCAGGATTACCTTTACTCAAACTTTAAATAGGAAAACAACGAGTCCGACTGTCGATAATTCCATCAAAGTTATTAAATCATACATCACAGCTGTCGCCGTCGATATGAAAACAGACCTTCAAAATCATTTCTCAAACTCTCAAGCCTCGCCAACTGGTGGAGAAAAACCTGAGCAGTAAGTGTGAACGAAAGAGAGCCCCATTAACTCCATAACAAATGATGACATGTCCTTGCGCCGGGTGTTTTGGCCCCAGCGCTCACGGCTTTCTTTCCACTGGAGTTGCTTGAGGGTCAACACGACGGTGCTGCAGCTGTAACATGCAGCGCTGAGGTGCGAACGTGTGAAACTCGAGCGCCGCTGCAGCAAAAAGGTCACATGTGCTCAGTCGTGGCGAATAAAAGAATCATGCGCTGTAATATTTCCACACTGTGACCTCGGTGAAGGTAACACATTTTGATTAAGTGGTTTAAACAAGTGGTATTTAATTTATTTCAACATGGGTGTTATTTTCAGAATGGTGCTGATGTGTTGTGTCTTTTTCAGTCTTGGAGAACATTAGGCAGAGCTAGCAACTTGTTTTTAAAGTATTAAACTGTACATGTGTAGATATTCATTACCAGTTCCCCTTTTCCCTCACCTCGTTTCTTTTGGCCACTCGCCTGGCCACAATCAGCTGGATCATCCCGCGTTTGTTGCCCTCCGTCGACATGGATTTGCGTAGCGTCTCCATGGCGTCCTGGTTGGTTTTGCCCAGCAGCGACTCTCCGTTGACAGCGATCAACTGGTCGTTCACTCGGAGCCGCCCGTCCTGTTGGCGGAGACGTGGAGACACATCATTGAAGCTAACAAACAGTACGTGCTGCGTGATAGATGAAAAGCAGTCATATCTCCACGTTAACAATAACTGTTATCTAATCGGACTAACAGTCTCGCGCACAGAGTGTATCCTGTTTCCAGCCATGATCTAATTTCTAAAAGAGAAGCGTGCTTTTAAGAGCGTTATTATGTTCTGTCAAGACGAGCTTGTTTGTATGAAAAACAATCAAGTTGAAAGGCTGCTGAAAACTGACTGCACGACAGAGCTACAGGAAGAAAAGGAAGAATAAAAAAGTAATTTTACTTCATGTTGTCTGCCAAAGACGAGTGGATGGATTTAAACCAGATTTAAAGCCAAAAACAGAGTTTGTCTCTGTCTTCTGTTAATCTCTCCTTTATTCCTTAACTCTCTCGATGATTGTCTGCAGAGATATTTAATCTCTTCTACATGTGTATCTGTGTGTGCAGCAGGTTCAAACACAGACTTCTAACTCAGCGTAGCGATAACTTTCCATTAAAACGGACGCTAAGAGGCGGAGGAGGCTCCTACTGTGACGCGCTGGTCCAAAAGAAAATCCAAAGTTTTATGATGTTTATTGACCAAAACAGAAACAACAAACTTTGCGGTATGAAATGAGATAATAAAGTCTGTCCCAAAAAGCCACACAGGTAAAGAAAGGTGTGACAACGACCAACCACACCCCCTGTGCCGGCTTCCAGAAATAAAGGTGACCTACAAATAAACTATACACACACATTTTCGTCATCTGGGCCTGCTGGTAGCACAACTTTAGTGTGCACCCCATGTATGAAAGTCCTTGCTGCAGAAACCTGGGTAAACCTGGATAGATCAACTAACTGTGGCTGTAAACGTGAGAGTTTATGTTGATATGAAGTCGTATATATTTTCTTTAAAGACAGGAGCATGCTGAAGAGCTGTGCCTACTTGACGTCTCAGCTGTGATTCCACATAGATTAGTGTCTCGCTTAGAGAAAGCCCTCTTGTTAATTACAGCAGATGGCGTCGTACCTTGCAGGCCGCCCCTCCGTTAATGATCGATTTGACGAAGATGCCCAGGTCGGCGTGGTTCTCCTTGGAGCGATTGCCTTTGACGCTGACGCCCAACCCGGCTGAACCCGAGTCGCTGAGGGGGATCTCGAAGGTCAGGAACTCTCTGGTCCCGTCTGGAGTCAGGACCAAGTCGTCCTCTTCTGTCTTCTGTGAGACGGATGAGCAAAGAAAGAGACACGACTTCAGAAAACACACAAAGAAATAATCAGCAGCAGCACAATCTACACAGCTCACATTTTAATGCTCGTATACCATAATGCATATTTAATTACACAAAGCATAAACATCCAGCTAAAGCAATAACACAAGCGTCCCTGCGGCCTTGGCCGTGCTTTCATTATGTTCCCGCGGGTTAGCCGAAGGGCCAAAGTTAAAAGGACATTCATTTGGCCACTTGAGGTTAATGAAAAGTACTTGCATATAAATTGCAGCCGTGGCAGATAGCACGGAGGTAAATCAGAGTGCATGCTCATTAACTACATCAGATTTATTAGCGTTAAACAGACCAGCGCTCCTAAGTGTTAAATCAGGTACTTAGTGTAAGCAGGCAGGGACTTGTCTCCTATAATCAAGGCACAATGCTCCGGTTCATCAGCGAGAGAGCACGGAGGTGGTTCTTTTAAAACTTTGAGGGAAGTATGAGCCTCGAATTAAAGCTCAGCAATCAGTCAAGTGACGGAGGTTGATGACTGAGACTGTGAAGTGTTATAACTGCTTTATATAGCGTCTCAAGTCCAGTTGTGACGGTACCCGGCTTCACCAAGCAGAATTTACAAGACATTTTTGGCTGAGTAGACGTTCAAGCCTCAGGGAAGAGAGCAAAGCATGAGGCAAAACAAATACATTTGGAGAGCTTTTACTGTGAAACAGCTGCAGGTAACATCCTGTTTGTATTCCAGGCTTAATGAGGCCAGAAAACAAACGTGTAGCTCCATAAAAAACTGGTCTGATTCCATATTTATACATCTGTCAGGACATTATTTGTTTGTTACTGTGATACTGTGATTAAAGTTACTCAGATCTGGTGTTTAAACCGATAAAATACTACTATAATCTATTTATTTGAAGTAACTACAGTACCGACAGGTATGGGAGAGCTCGGGAAACAACACCACATCTCATATTCCATAAAAATAATCTAAAAGCCTTCACGATTTCATAAATACTGCCTGAATTTGGAGCAGTACTGTACAGCGACACAAACATATGGATAAACAAACATCTCTGACTATATCGTGGTCAACTTTAGCCCGAGTCCAAAGCTTGTTTCAGTCCTCAACAAAGTAAAACCTGAGTCTGAGTTTTATCTAAAAATTGAAAGAAAAAGTACTTTTTAATAGGATTCAGACAGAAGCAAGCTCACTACCTAAAGAACAAACCTGACACGCCATGCATGCACCTGTATCCTGATGCCAAGTGCGTCAAACAGGCAGTAAACTTCCCGGTAACCCTGCATGAACACATCAGCCTAATTGACATGCTGAGAGCGCTCTCTCTTCCCCTCCACAACAGGTGCTTCTCTCGCTCTTTCTCTATATTCATTTCTCCCCTCTCTCTTCCAGCTCAACAATAAAAAGCTATTCTCTCTTGCTTGTTATTTGACAGCTGTCCTCTGAATAGATGGCTGCGTGCACGCTCACGCCCGGCAATTATTGTGCACGCCTAATGAATTCAATCATCGGGCTCGGTGTCAGCATGTCATTAGCTCCCTTTGTTTGCGGGGAGAGAGATGGAATTGCTCTGGGTGAAACGGAGAGGCGAAGTGGGGAGTGAGGAGACAGAAGACGAGGAGGAGGAGGAGGAGGAGAAGGGTGAAAACGAGGATGTATGGAGTGAGGAGGAAAGGGAGGGAGCAGGCAGGCAGGAAGGAAGGAAGATAAAGGAAAAGCAAGCATGAGGAGCACTGAGCATGATTCAGAAAGCTACCTGAAATAATTCAGAGATCAAAATTAAAAACAAAACAGAAAATAATAATAATAAAAAACAAAAACACAGAAGACAACAGGAATTTAATTATTTTGGAATCTTAAGTCCAATTCATTCAGCCTGGAAATTTAATTTTAGGGCTAATTAACAACGGCTAACAACAACATAATCCTCTTAAAGTGCAAATGGTCAGAAAAAGAAAACAGAAAACAGGAAAATAATTATAACAACTCAAAAATATAACGGTAATTTAGTGAAGCGGACGAAGAAGTCATTTCAAGGTTAACATGAAGCTATCTAACAACTAATAATAATGAATAATGCTGGTTTATGGGGCTAAAAGTTTCAAATTTTCTAATCGCATATGCCATAAATAACTCATTAAAACTATAATATAATTAACACTTTAAATAGTGTAACAAAAAACACTATCTACTGAGTTTTCTGACATGACAGACAGTTAGCGAGCAGTTATAAAATGCTAAAGTGCAGAGCGGACATCTATAGAGGTCACAGCTACAGTTTAAACTAGCCAAAGAACAACAACACAACAAAGAAACAATTCTTTAATATCTTTAATATCTAACTTTAATATCTGACTTTTTACAAAGACAACAGAGTTGCGAGGTTGCGAGGTTAGTTTCTCAAATCTTGTCGTTTAGGTAGTTAACCGTTAGCTTGTTACAACAGTAGAAAGCTGTAAAAGCTGATACCTGTAGAGGTCACTGCTACAGTTTAAACTACAGCCAAAGAACAACAATACAATAAAGAAACAACTCTTTAATATCTTTAATATCTAACTTTAATATAAGTCTTTTTACAAAGACAACAGTTGTGAGTCTAGCTTGTTACATTAGCAGCTAGCTTAGCTACGTTTAGTTTACAAGCAGGACAGACGGTTGATGGAAAGGTCGTAATATCCGGCAGTTAAACGTCTTTGTACATTGTGTATATATATATATATATATATATATATATATATATATATATATGTGTGTGTGTGTGTGTGTGTGTGTGGAGCTGTGAACTAGCCTAGCCTCTCTTGACATGAATTTAACGTTAGCTTAAGCAGCTAAAGTGCAGCTAAATGTTAGTGATATTAAATATAGACAGTCAGACGGCACATACCAGATGTTTTACCATTATTATCTTGTGAGCAGCTGTGCTAACTAATGTTTAAGTCAAATAGCTGTACCGATAACACTACACGTGAAAATAGAAATCACTCTTAGTGCTTTTTTTATCTGAGTGGTTTAATTGTGGAAAACTGGAACTAAAATTAGATTTTTTCCCCACATAAATTTGTTTGTTTGGTACCTTCTTTAAAACCACATCGACAACCACAACAAGCCTGGGACTAATTTAAAGAGAATACTAACAATACTGGTCAGATTAATCCAAATGAGTTAGTCTCCTCAGCTTTAAAATAGCCGACCTGATGATAATGAAGACAGGAAAGAGGAAACTCAAGTAAAAGAGTGAGTAAAAATAAATAAATTATTCAGAGGGAGGAAAAGAGGAGCTGAACGAAGGTGAAGAGAGGGAAAGAGGAGCGACGGGCTCGAGGGAGAGAGAGAGAGAGGAAGGACCGAGACGAATAGAGCGAGGGTGAAAAGGCGAGGAGCCGAATAGAAAAGGGTGAAAAGAATGAGAGAGTGAGAGCATGACAATGACAGAGTGAGCGAGCGAGGGAGTGTGAATGAAAGGCCGACAGAAAAGGGATGAATCCATGTGGAACACAAAAGGAGACAGACACCGCCACCTCTCTCCCTGTACGTCTGGATCTCTCACTCTCTCACCTGTCTCCTAAACCGCTCTCTACTTTCTTTCCCCTTTCACGCTGCTCGTTTCCATCTTTTTTCCTGCACTGCATCCCCTCTTAAAGCCTGATTTTCTTTCTCTAGCTTCCGCCATTTCCTCCTTCTCTTCCGCTTTTCTCCAACGTTTTTGGCACTACGACGGAGCTTGTGGCGTCCGTCTTTGAAACCTCCACCAGAAAAAATTAGTTTCAAAAAGAATGGAAATAACAAAATGTAATCATTTTAAATACGTTCAATTTGACTTTCAATTCTCAGGAAAGAATACAGAATAATTAGCCCCTCTGGCATTAAACCATATTCATTAAGTTTTTATTCATTTTGCCCTCAGAGATACCGTGCATGCCGTACGGTGGCCACAGCTTCATTTATAATCAACTGAAGCTCTTCCACGTCTACGTGATGTGACGTGACGCGGACGTGTCCCGCGTATTTCCACAGTTACAGACGCTGTAGCTTACGGTGGCAGAAACAGGTTGTGGTAACAGTTGCAAAAAAGAAATACGGGAGAATTAAGACGCTAGGAAGAAACCTGGAAAATTGGTAAGTGAGTGAGAGTGAGTGAGTGAGAATGGCGTCCACGAAAAAGGGGTTGACTGATCTAACTGCAGTCCAGTTTAAATTGGACAATATCGGCCTGTCACGGATCAATATGTCTTCCTATATATTCCCATACACTCACGGCGTTAATGAGGTTGTGTTAATGACTTCGATGTGTTTGCATTGACTCAATCATCCGACATTATGCCACCACGTCAGCAGACATATTGTGCATCGTGACTGAAAACGCTGTAAACATCCATAAATTTGCCGTGTCATGATCAGCCAACACATGTTCTGCCATCACGTTCGTCATTACACCACGACGCGCCAACAGATTGCCGTTTCGTCAACAGCTTTTGTGAGCACGGAGAGGATATATACATAAAGCAGAGAGATGTTTGAGGGCTCAATGCAAGAAAAATGTGTTTATTCATGCACAAATATTAGCTGATATATCGATATATACACTCCCTAATATTGGTATTGGCCCCAAAAATCCAGTATCGTCGGGCTAACTCTGGAATTTTCCGTTCGTTCACGTGTCGGACAACAAATGAGAATGATTAAAAAGGAGTGTTTGCTGCTCTCGACTGTCTTCACCTCCCACCCGCTGCTTTCTGTCCCCTTTCTCTCACTATTCTCTCGTCTATTCTCGAACCTCGCCACACTTTGCACGTCTCTCTCTCTCTCTCTCTCTCAGCCTCCACTCTTCTTTGTGTTGTACGGACTGAGACACACTCACACACTTCTCTTCGCCTCGACTTTGGCCGAACGGACCTGTCGATACGACGGCACCTGGAAAAGTCGCTTGATGGGGAATTGGGTGTGTGTGTGTGTGTGGTGTGTGTGTGTGAAAGAGAGAGAGAGAGAGAGAGGGAGGGAAGTGAGAAGGAGGCAGTGAAGGGTGTAATTGGTCGAGGGAAGTCGGGCGTGGAGAGCATTGTTGGCTGCCTACTGTAGCACAATCTATTTTATTCATACTCCGACTCTCTCTCTCTCTGCTCCTCCCTCACTTTCCATCACTACATTCACCCCCTCTCCCCCTCTCTCTCCCCCCGTGTCATCTACACTATATGCCCAGAAGTAGGTGAACACACACACACACACACACACACACACCTGTCCTCGCTCTTCGGTTCTGTGCTAAGATCTCGTCTCTTTCTCCCTCACTTGTCTTCTCTCTCGCTCTCTCTTTCTTTTTCTGATGTATCCATCTCTCCGTAGCTCCATGCTGATAGACCATGAATATCAAATACCTGCGCGATCGACGGAGACCGAGACTGGCACAGCATGGAGGGAGAGAGTGTGTGTGAAAGAGTGTGTGACAGAAAGAAAGAAGGAGGGCAGGTCTGTGTGTATGTGTGTGTGTAGGTGGATACGAGCACACAAACCAGCTCAAATGTCTGTGCCAACACACACGTGAGGACTACAGCATCGATTGACACTCTCACACACACACCGAAGCTAATCAGCTCGTTCTCTCTCTCCTTTCTGGACAGTCACACACTATGCGGCTCGCTCTTTGCAGCTCCACTACAAACCATTTCTAACCTCATCCAAACCTGTGCAAGTACGCCAGCAGCTGCTCTGTGTCACTCCACACACACGTATGTGAGTATACATACTTAAGTGTGAATCTGTGTTAAGTGTGCCATATGGCTCGTGTGTTTTTGAGTCTATAAAGTGTAAAGGCCTCCATGTAACTGTATACTCTGAGAGTGTGTGTGTGTGTGTGTGTGTATGGGCCAGGTGGCAGCTTGAAACATCACTTTAATTAAGCCTGAGAGCCCGCTCTGCGGCACGACGGCCCCCTCTCTGATTGACTCGTACGTGTCAGCGACAGGCCGCGACAGAACACACACACGGCACACACTGACCTGCAGCCATTCCTCACCGCGGCTATGCTATCGTGCTAATTACGACGCGCGTTATGCAACCTTAAAAAACAAACGGCGGTCGAACGAAGAGGCATTCGGTATGTGAAAGCAGCAACACAAGTATCATCAGCATTATGTAAACAAAGCCCTCGTTATGCAACAAATACTTCTGAATATTACATAATAACTCATGTTGCCGGGTCAGTGGAGCCGATGCGTGAGCAGATATGCAGGTTTTTAATTCTGTAGCTGTTCAAGTTGGTAATTTTTTTATTGCTTTATATACTTTGGATTATTTAATTAACAACAGAAATATTAGATTTTATACGATCATGACATTTTGAACTTAAACATTCATGAGTCCATTTCCATATTAAATGCAGCGCATTAGTATCAAACGAGCGCACGATGGAAATAAGTGATTAAAAGTGCACAAATTAAAAGTTTCCGGCCGCAGATTCGAAATCATACTTATGGAGGCAAAATATTCAAAAAGGAACGACACCGACTGGAATAATTAGCATAATCGTTTCAGTTAAACACGGCATGAAAATCATCTACAGACACACTGTGCATCATGACTGTACAGCTTCATATATTTGCCGTGTCATGATAGGCCAACACATGCAACATCATGTCATTACACCAACAGATTGACGTTTCATAACAGCTTTGTGCACGTGTGTGTGTGTGTGTGTGATAGATAGCATCTTGGCACCGTGCTGCTGCAGCATTACCGCCGCCGCCGCTGATGGCTTTTCAATACAGCATCGCAGTAATTTTCCATAAGCCCCGTGTGACTAATGGCGTAAACAATGGAGCCGAATGTTCACGTTATGGGCCCCCATTATGGGACTATCAGGGCAGGCATGTAAAGACGGATGCCTTTGATCAGCACTCTATTGTAGGAGCCAGGTGCAGGGAAGAGGATTTGCGTCTTTTTAAAGTGTGTCTTAAGTGTGTGTGTGTGTGCGAGGAAGGGAGGGAGAATGGAGTGAAAAAGAAAATGAAAGGAAAGAAACAACAGAGAGAGAGATACAATGGAAATTAAAGAGCTGCTGAGGAGGAGAAAAAAGAAAAGCCAACAAAGTGCTTTGTTTCTACGGACCATTGGGAAGGCAATGAATTGCTTAAATGACTCCCAGTCTATTTGTGAAGCCACCCAAACTATCTCATTTGCTTTTGATGCCTTCTCCCTCCGCGGCAGCATAATAACCCAAGGTGGTGATGTCATGCAGCAGTTACCTCAATCAGCCAATGGGGTTTCCCGGCTGTCGCGGGCTGCCTTGGATGCTAAAGGGAGCAGTCAAAGTCAACAGGTTAGACACAAGAGGCCCCTTAGACAGAGACCACTTCACAAAGTGAACACAGGAATGTGATGAGCCTGAGGAAGACACGGCCAAATGCGTTGCGTGGAGGGTCGGGGGATGTGATGCGATGGCTAGAGGGTTGGAAGAAAACACAAACGGACGTCGGATCTAACCCAGCGGAGATTCACGAGTACAAGAACGCGGAACGAGTGGACGTTTTTGCCGCCCACGTGCTCGAGAGCTCGCAGAGAGCCTCTAGTGGACTGTTGTAAAAAATAAAAAATAAAAATGTGGATGATTTTTGGGTCATTGGACCGATTTCAAGAAGTGAGTGCTTTTTCCACTTCAGTTGTTGCATTCTCGACAGAGCTCGCTCTCTCTCAGTATACAGTCCAAACCACAAAAAACCCAAACTGGAGTGCTGCAAACCTGCAGGACTACGAGCTGTCTGAATATTACAACCAGTCTGCTTTTTTACTACATGCTTTTAATTGCATCTCATACCCTGAGCTCAGCATTTCACCTCGACCGTCGCATGCACACAGATAACACAGTCCGCTGTCAGAACGCAGCTCTGTTTACATACACTGCTGTGCATTTGCTCTTATCTTTACACACTGTTACTGTGCACGTTTGTCTCAATGCTGCAAAAACGCTGCTCAGTGCAATTCTGGTTCGATGAACTTAAATGTTTCTAACTCGCTCTTCTAACTTTTTATCCCTCTTCAAAGGGTCCAGTGTGTAGCATGTGGTTGCATCCAGAGGTGTAGTCGCTGCATTGAAATTATTCTCCATTCCAGTCATCTGTTAAACACATTTTGCTGGTTCCAGCTTCTCGAATGTGAGGAATTGTTGCCTCTTTCTGTTTTTTATCATTAAAAAATGAATACTTTAAATTTTGGGACAAAACAAACAATTTAACTTGATTTAAATCCGATCACCTTACGGTTTGGGAACCTCTATGCTCCGAAATCCTTAGACTAACTGTCCACAACCCAAAGATATTCAGTTTACCATCACAGAGGACAAAAAAAATAATGATATTCACTTCTGAGAAGCTGAAATCAGAAAATTTGAACACTTGATTCTTAGAAAATGACTCAAAATGTTGATCTGTTGTCAAAATGACTGCAGGTTAACTTAATTAGTTGACGGCTACGAACCATTGTAGCTCTAAAATCAAGATTTTTACACTAATGATGAAATCATGACTCATTAGTCGCCGCCCTAACAACACGTCATCTACTGGAAAAGATTCTATTACTTGAAAACGGATGCTTGTCCATTAAAAGCTGCCCTTTTTTCTGTTCGCTCCACACCCTGCATCTAAAGCCCAACACCATCACGCGTCTGCTTGTTGTTGTTGTTCGGAGGCGAGATGTTTAAAATGAGGCGTCTGACAACGAGATAACATCTGAAAGGCACTGAATCCATTATGGCGGTTGATGTTCCGGGAAGGGGCGAGGAGGAGAGACTCATCTGGAGGGGTTTGGTAGTTGGGAATCGAGGAAAGGAGGGTGAGGTGAGAAGAGACAGAATGAAGGCAGAGAGAGAGAGAGAGGAGACAGTATGGCCGTGGTGCATTTCCCCCATCTGTCTGGCTGTCGTCCCTGTGGTCTGCATTGATTTTTAGGGAGGTAAACGTCCGAAAAAGAGCAAATGAACCCATTGCTTTTACTTCCCTGAATCCTGCCTTGCCAGTATGTTTTTTTAATTTTCGTTTAGTCTAGTCTACTTTAATTGTGATACAGAAGATTTACACTGATGATTTCCAGAAAATATCGTCAGAAAGAGACATCGCCGAGCTCAAATGTGGTTTCTAAACTGCAGTTAGCAGACGATCCATTCCATTACAGGCAAAATAAAAGATAAAACTATGATTTCTGGGTAATAAAGTCCTTCAAAACCCAAGTTATACTCGCTACGATGCCAAAGTACGCTGACAAGCAAGGCGGCATCGATGGAAGACCCACACGTCTAAACTCGTAAGATGTGCCAGCTGCAGTCGCAATAATCGACGGCGTCCTGCCATAATGTTTCCATGATGATCGGGATCATCCACACAGCTGGCAGGTACGACCGCCAATCAAATTAACTGGCCAATTAGACTTCTAATGTGCCAAGCGAAAGCGCGACCGATCACGCGCGCACTTAGGCCAGATGCAACCTGAAGGAAAAAAAAGGCCAGATGTGAAGACGTGAAGTCTGCGGCTGTTAAATTACAACTGGAGCTCGGCAGTGTAAACGGCCGACTTATGGAAATCTGAATGGTCTTTTAATTTCAGCTGTAAAGAAAGATGAGCTTTTAACAGCTGCTGCGGTGGAGAACCTTTTTCCGGGAGGCCCGTGTGACGTTCGAGGCTGTCGGGACCGCGTCGTAACATTTGGAGACACGGTACGGTCCTGCTGATTCTTCGCAGAACGCAGATTCTCACACTAAAAACTGCATCTGCTGCCACCGCAGGGCACAAACCAAACATTAGGAGTGTTTATTTGCATTCAGCGCCTGCGTATTTATGGATGTGATATATTAGGCAATATATGTGGAGCGCCTCCGTTACAGATGCCGTCATACGTCGAAGTTGTCAAACTTTCTGCTGCAGTCGCCTCCGTGTGCTTTTTTTTTATCCCCTCCCCTCAATAAAGTGAAACACAAACTAAACAGGCTGTTTGTTATTCGCCTCGCATATCAGAGCAAGTCTGCTGCGAGAAGGCCAGACTGACAACCTTATCCACAAGCCCACAAATAAAGCAAACTCCCATGTGTTCCTCACCTTCGCTGACAAACACAGCTCTGAGGGGAGTGACGGAGCGAATTATTCTGCAGCACAGCCCCAACAGTCCACACTGACGAACCATGAAATTGTGATTTGTTAGAGCAACTCTGGATGGAGATTAAAATTAATGTTACTGACTAATATTTACACGCATGACTAGTGACTTGCACTTTGATTAACCAGCTAGTTTACAAGTGGACCCTGAATGCGTGCATCAGCTATTGTTTCCATCCCAACTGGGCGATAACGTGTTGAGATTAATAACGTGCACGCAAAAGGGGAGTTCGGGCTAAATAAAGGAGCAGGAGCTGTTATGGAGGAGGAGGAGATTTGTGGGTTTTAATTGCAAGGCTAGTGTTTGGGGTGGAGTCTTACCAAATCTCTGGGGCTTTGCATCTGGGGCTCAGCGTTCTAGAGGATGGAGGTGGGACACAAGAAACCAAAAGTAATCAAGCAAAAAAATATTTAAGAACAGGAACAGTGAAAATTTGAGCACACAAGAAGCTGTGAAAGGGGAAACTTATGGATAATTGGAAGCAGTGTGATAAAAAAGGGCATGCAGGATATGAAAATGACAGATCTCAGCAGACAGATGGGGAGTTACTGCCGGGCAGTGCGAGCTCAAACTTCTGTGAAACAACTGTAGCGCTCGCAAGGACGAAATGTCACGGAAGGTGTCGCTTCCAACGGGGACAGAAGGGGGATAAAAATCCTATTTTTGTACCCCAGCACACTTTTTACAGTCTCGAGTTTAATTTACTCTCCAGAGTCCGTCTAACCGGCGTCCTCTTACTGTCCAGCTGCCATAATCCAGATAAGAGAACGTCTCGGTTCATCCAGACGAAAGGGACCCAGGTAAGCAACACGCCTTAAAAGCAACAGGCTGTGTGGACCGTCTGAGCACTCAGGCACCGCTCAGTGATGAATAAATCGCCTGATGGATGCTTTTCCAATTATTCTACACTGAATCTCTCCAAAAGAACAATATGTGCTGAGTACTGAGCTTTAAACACAGCCCTGAGTTTTGCCTTTCAGGCTGTAAACAGGCTACAAAACACACCTTTCACCTAGACTTTATAAAAGTCTGACAGCTGACGGTGTGCATGTTTAAGATCTGGTGGACCTTTCCCGGTTTAAAGGTCCACCCTGCAGGTTTTTTTCACGGCTGCTTTAGTTTGTCTTTCATGCTTGAGGTGAGGGGTGTTCAGTCGGTTGCAATCTCTGAAGTTGCCACTAAATTCTACCCACACTGGACCTTTAAACAAACTAAAATTAAATAAGATTTTCCTAAAAATCTGCAGAAAACGAGGCCGCAAAGTCCAATTTTCTCAGTCAACGAGCCTATATTTTTCATCACGTGTGGTGCATTAATTATAGCATATTAGCATATCACTTTACACACTGTGTCCAATTCTTTTATCACGCTCTATGATTAATTTCATCATGTTGTTTGAGTTTGATTTCAGAGGAGCGTTTGTCCAGTGTGTCAAACAGCTAAAAGATTTCTGCATGTGGCAGCTGCACAATGATTCAACAGCTGCTCACTTTATTTTTTTCATCAAACTTTATTAGGTTTAATAAATAAAGCTTAGCAGCTGCCGTTTTTAATTCATATTTATGTGCCGAGGAAATGTGTCGTTCACCTCGAGACTCTTTTTTTGGTTAAGCTGACTTCAGCCGTCCAGTTTTTATTGATATAAAATGGATTTTGTTGTTATGTTTCTTAACTGACACGCTGTTTTAGTCTCTCTTATCTCTGAAACCCACGAGAGAAAATGCTCAGCCGGGCTTACAGCTTTGGGATAAAGACTGAAGCTGTTCATTCGGTGCACTGGGCCTCTCTTCTCCCTCGAGTCCCATCCCCAACCTCTTTTCACATCGCCCTCTCCACCCTCTCCACAGCTGATAACCACAGATCAAATAAATCCTGCCACCTAACTACCAACTACGCAGAGTCAGCCCAACTCAAAGCCCGGCTCTAATCTAAAGATGAGTATCGACCAGTGTGGCAGTTCCTCTCATTTAACTTCGCCCGTGGTGACAGCTAAGCCAATAGCCTCCTCTGCATCCCTCGCTGTGATAATTGTCACCAATCAGCCATTTGATTGACACTGCTTGCTAGCGAATGGCTGCCTGTGCCTGTGAATGGCCCCGGTGACTGCTGAGGGTGCTGGGAGAGACCATTTTTATGACAACAGAGGGGTGGTGGTGGCGGTGGTGGGGGATTTAAGGCCGTTTGGTGCTATAACTCATGTTGCTGCTCGATAAGGCGTGTGTTAAAGCCAGCTAGTGCAGCCAGAGAGATAGCAGAGAGTCACTGACCGCTGCTGAGGAGTAAACACCGCCGTGATTTAAGGCTCGCTAACAGCCTCCACTCTCCCAGCATGAGAAAATGAGCCAGTGTTCTGCCGCCTTGACCGCTAAACGCTCACTCCTGTATCAAAGAACTCTGAGGTAACTCCAGATGTGCAATGCATCAAACCTGGTTCGTCTGCAAAGATAATTACATAAAACATCTGGTGCGATGTAAAAAAAACGTGACCTTGAGGAGAGCGCACAGTTGTGACAAACGTACCAACTGAATTAGCAGCAGTCTGCGTGAATCATTGAAGTTACGAGCTGTGAATGGCATCTGACTGACTGACAGCAGCGTCCAAAAAAAACAGCACACAGAGACGTTTTTTTGTCGTGTAACGTGCGAGGATGTTTCCTGATTGATATTCAAGCCGAGTGTGTTTTCCACTCTGTGCCTACTACCTGCCCCGCGTCTGTCTGTTCATCCCCAACATCCATCAATCTAGTAAGTCAGCTTGGAGGCAAAACACAGCCAGAGAGACGGAGAAGAAAGTAACCGGGCAGAGTGAAAAACAGGGAGGAAAAGGGAAGCGGTGAATGGAGAATGAAAGGAGCGGATTGGGGAGAGAGGGCGACACGTGGAGAAAGACAGAGACGGAGTGAAAGCGACAGGGTGAAGGAGATGAAGAGGAAAGATTGAGCTCTACAGGTTTCCTCTGAGGCTAGCCTGCGGTGTGATAATAGAGAGGAGTGCAGCGACGGAGCGGGACAATCAATCTGCATGCTCGGCTAGCGTGTTGTGTTAGCTGGGAAATGAGAAGACAACACGGCACTCACCGTGGGGATTAACTGCACTTGTGACAATCACACACACACACACACACACACACACACTCATGCCTGGGCACACACACCCACAACCTATACTTATCCATGCGACGGGGGACTGTATGTATGCCATGATGTGAAGTGTATTATGCTGACAGGATGAAGAGTTGAAGGAAACGTACCACTTCTCGAGGGAGGAAGGTGTCCTCCTGCCTCAGCACCAGCAGCTCCACGGCTCCGCCCATGGGTGTGGCCCTGAGCAGGGACACCACCTCCTCCTGGGTCCGCCCATTCAGGTCCACGCCATTCACCTGAACGGGAGACAGTGCCCGGGTTTAGTTCAAGCTGTGACTCCTCACTTTGTAAGAGTCACAGCAAAACAAAAAAAGGCTTGTGGATCAAAGGAGTCAAAGTTTTGTTGGTAACCCCGTAGATTCAGTGCAGAGTGTAATCCTTCATGCAAATGGATGCAACGTGGGATAACTTCAAAGACCGCTCCGTCTTGCAGCGCAAGATAAAGCATGAAAACATCTTTGATTTAATTCCAGGATGCTCAGTTTCTATAAAAACAGTTACAGCAGATGACGGTGGTATTTTTTGAAAGAACCTGTGGGGTTTCTCTAATTTTGAAACAAAACTACAACCATTGCCTGCTGCACGTCTACGATCCAATCACAATCAAGCCATTACTGCAACTTTCTCACCTCCAGCAATCTGTCTCCTGCCTTGAGGCGGCCATCTTGTATGGCAGCTCCCCGAGGCAGAATGTTCTTCACGTAGATGGGTGCCGAGCCGCCGATGGGAACGTCTCGTGATGTTATACTGAAGCCCAGACCCTCGGGACCTGTGCGGGATGAGAACAGCGAGGAGGACAGAGGAAGTCTTATGATTATATCTGCTTTTATCTTGGAAGCACGAGCTCCTCTATTCCTCTGAACCTCGAGCTACTGTGGGGAAGGTTCCTATCCAGCTGGTGCGGTTCTTCTGGATCTGATGTAGGTTTAGGCAACAAGCAGTGGTAAGCGTTTAAGACATGGGGTCGTTTGATCAGGAGGAAAGGAATAAAGCTGCATTTCTTTACAGTGGATACAACCTTCCTTCTTTCCTGTCAGAAGAAATGATCTGACATCAACACGTGAGGCTAACGCGGCGTCAAGTAACCACCTTGATACGGAGATGGCAGAGCAGGATGGGGAAACAGTGCAAAATCAATGCTTACAACCTTAGCTATTAATTTGAAGGATGGAACCCTGACGGCAGCATTTACCTCTGCAAACGTTTGCCTTTACTGTACGTGGAGTTCATGCAGTTGCACCGTTGACAAATCGCTCTGTCTGGACGGTGCTACACGCAGGAAATACACAAGGACCTAATTAGCACAACCAACAGTCTTTCTTCCGCTATTGAAGTCCGCGTAAAGCCAATGCTGAGATTTATTTCTTTATGTTGGAAGATAGCTGCTGGAAACACGTGAAAAGACTTTGAACGATGTATCACTGAAACGTGGAGTCAGAGGTTCAAACGGTTTCCAGGATTTTGTGGGCGGTCCTTAAAGGGCGGCTCAATGACACGCTGAGGCCACCCTGAGCAGAGAGACAGAGATGAATTCATCTCAGCTCAGAGTGTTTCGAAGTTTAAGTCATGTCATCTTCTGAACTCATCTGATATGTTTCAAAATGGCCACCTGACTGCTCCCACGAGTGGGCGTGGCTTCAGCGACTTCAGAGGACACGGTGATTTTGACACCTAATAATTAACAAGTTTATACTTCTACTTATTTATTCTGACTCTACGCTGACTTTAAACCTTCCCCTTTCTGCATCTATGTTACACCAAATTTCCAGTACTGAGGACACGCTAACGATTAGCAGCGTGACCCGACACTGACAGTGTACCTCATTAGATGTTGCTAATCCATCTGTGCTTATTAATCTATGTTCACGTGGGCGGATGTGATTTTGTTTGTGTACATTTGCAACATGTTTTTTTTTTTTTGCCTGCAACCTCTCTGTAAGACTGTCATTATGAACCATTAAGCACACAGGCCCGGATCTCAGATCATCAATAATCCTGACAGACAGACAAACAAACAAACAATTTCCTACTATTAAGCAAGACACACACAGGAAATGAAGAGAAATCCTGCATCCTGTCAGCCCAGAGCTCAAGTAGGGTTCACAGTGAATAATTAAAATAGGATCTGTGTTAAGGAGGAGCTAACTTCACCCTGAAGACTTTTAATACTTTTGCATGATGTTTAATTGAAGCCAGAGACAGAGAAACAACCTCTGGTGAGAGCGTACTGCACCGTCTGTGGCGATGGAGGGGTTTTATTCCAGCACGTCTTCCTGATAAGTCTGAGAGCTCCGATCAAGCTGCTCCGTGTACGTGTTTTAGAGATCTGTGAGGCTGTCAAACAAAGTTAATATCAGAACAATAGCGAGCGTCCTCGCATGTATCAGAATACCGGGCCCCTAATCCTCGCTGCCGCCTGTCTGACTGAGCTGATGCAAAGAAAAGCAGAACACTTAGCTATTCTGTTTCACATCCTCTACCTAATCCCCCTACATTGATGAGCCAATCAACTTCCCGCAGGCACACGAGGTGCGGCATTATACTCACCGGTAAATGCTTATAGTGTTTCTGGCTTTAAACAGGGAGGAGGATCTTTTTAAACTCCCATTATCCTGATTGAGACATACCTAAGCAATTTCCTCTGCAGAATGGGATTCTTTGATTGATTTTGATACTCCCCGGGATTTGAGGAGAAGAGGCCGGTGTCTTGATTCGAGTGCATAAACAATACGGGGAGTTTAATCTGCGCTCGAAAGCTGTGGGCTAAAGTCAGCACTCAAAAACAAAACAGACGAGCTAAACGGCCTCTCGGGAGTCGCCGTTAATCCCTGCGAGTGGCTGCTGCTCCGACAGCAGCAAACAAAAGGTGGAATGAGAGAAGATAACATCTCTGACAGATTTCCTCAAATATCAAGCCCGGAGAGCAGTGCATTCTGGGTGTTATGACTAAGCAGAGGATGTGAGAGTGAGAGGAAAAGTACGGTGAAGAGACAAGTGGAAATCAGCTGGGATGCAACAACCAGCTGGGTGTTTTTATGTTTTATGTTCTGGCTTGATTCCAGCCTCAAGAGAGACGAGGGAACAGATCTGGGTGAAAACTTCAACGGGCATATGGTGCGGCCCCGTCAGAGTCGTTCGCTGTGGCATTTGACAGCACATAGGGACCAGCGGCTGCTTAGCAACAAGCTCTCTGGCCCTGAGACCTGGCAACGACACCTGGTATCCTGTTGGCAGAGGTTCGCACCACCTGTGCCAGCTGTCAGTCAAAGCCCGTACCCAGAGAGAAGTCCCGCAAAGTTTTATTCCCAGCATTGCCTCCTTTCCTTTCACTCTGCGCTTCCACCTCCCTGTTACATCATCGCTGAACATTCTGTATGCTTCCGCGTTTGCACCATTTCTCAACAAACTGCCTCTGCACTTGTTTTTTGATGTGCTTGTTTATTGAGTTGGAAGGGAAAGGCTAAGAACATGCAAAGCATCCATCTCTCTCTCTCTTTCTTTTTTTTTTCTTGGAAGAATGCAAAGCATGAAGCGAGATTTTCACAGACCCTCTGGAAAGAATCAGACGATACTTCAAAAACAAAATGATGCAACAGAACATCCAGGGACTGAGATGATGTTTTTCCACAAGAACAATCCAGAAGTTTCGAGGTTTAAATATCTTCCCTGAGTCTAACACCCATTCTGACATGATTCAGATGGAGAAACACGGTTAAGAGCGTCGTAAGACTGGGAGAGCGACCCATTATCCATAAAATTATCACTATGTTCCTCATATTTCTTGTCAGTTGGCTGAAAACACGACTGCAAGAACTCTACCGATTGCATCTTTTCGATGCGGTCGAAGAGTTCTCGAAGTACTTTTCTTTGGAGTTGGATTTGTCTCTACAGAGATTTTTCATCACCTCACCTTTCTTTAGATGGATGTTCAGCCTCCTGCCAACCTTCTTGGTAAATCCCGCAGTTGGCGTCGAGTTCATCCCCCGCTGAGGCGAGTGTGTTTGTCCCATCGGAGGCTTGGCTGCAGAGACCGCCGGGTGAGTCAGAGGAGGGTAGCCGTCAGTCTGTTCTGGGTGAGGATGTGGATGTGGATGTGGATGGGGATGCGGATGGGAGTGCGGGTGACTTTGGGAACCGTGTCTGGACATCCTCTGCGGGGTGTGGTCGATGCCGGAGACCGTGCTGCCGGTCAGCGACTCGGGGCTGAACCGGCCCGAGGCGTACGCAGGGTTCCTCTCGGCGTGGGACAGCTGCTCGTAGTGGGTCTTCATGGATGACGGCACCACGTGGAACATGATGACGGGAGAGCGCATGGCCTGACGGAACATGTTCTGGGCTCTGGGAGAGAAAGAGCGGGAAGTAATTTAATTTCTTCGACAATCGTAAACATTCATGCTGCACAGACTCCACCTACCCTCTCTATCACACACACATCCATTATATAGAATATATAAAATCCATCTTTGCCCACCTGAACATTCTGACATGTTAATTAATACTCAGCCAGCGTGAGCGACTCTAAAAAGAGCCTGAACCCTCCCCGACAGCTCCGTCACATAATCCCCTCATTTGGCTCCAGATGAAGGAGACCTCTATCCGTCGGATAGTTTGCAGAAAATCCTCTCTTAACCCCCCCATCTCAGTGTGAGCTCATGTACAGTAGGTGTGAATGGAAACTTATGTTGGCTGTCAGCACGCAGTAACAGCGGAGCCTTGTTAGCACCACCTGTTTCAATAAAGCAGACTCTTCCCTCGCCGCCCCCCCCACCTGACAGCTGCACGGACGTTCGGGAAATGCCGGGGCACCACCAGAATTTCTATTGCACCCCCCCACAAACTTAAAAATTTGGGCCCCCTGGAGATTCTTGTTGTGAAATTCCAGGCCCGTTTTTTCCCAGCCGCTAATGGCCTTCCCCGAGGAGGACCGTGCTGTCTCGGCATCTTTACGACTTGAGCCAGAATGGAGTGGCCCCCTTATAAAAACTACTGTTAAATACATAACAAGAGCAACTGTTGATGCTGTTGTAACAACGCTATGTATGGAAGTCTCAATCCCATCCATTACTGGGCTTGTGTCGGTGGGGACGTCATAAACTGCCAAACTGCTTCCACTCCAAATACAACGGAGCGGAAACCATTTCTAATATTCGCTTTGTTGAAACCGTCCACACACTACAGGGACGCCGTTTCGTGAAGGTAACTTGATTTTCGTGTGGATTCAGTCAACGTCCTCGTCAGCGCAACTGGAGCCGGGACAGCTTGACTAACTCGGGGAAGGACGGTGCACCTCGGGCTCATTTCCCTTTCCCTAACTCTCCTTCATTTCCAAAGCCTCAGCCAATAAATCCAAAAGTATACGCATGGCTGGATTCTACAGGAGACAGTACAGACCACGTCCAGTCCCATGAGATAGAAATGTTTCATCATAGCACCTGTAGGTGCACAGTCTCTCTTGTGACTTTGTATAAAGAAATTGAAGACATGCACATGTTTAGTACACATTTATGCCGGCAGGTGGACAGGAGATCAAACACACATTTGCATGGCTGGATTTCTGAAATCGTATTAGGCAGACGACATTATATATGCAGCATGAAGGCGTGCATGCAGCATATAGCATCTTAAAAAAAGAGGGATAGGGGAGTTAATGAAAGCAGTACATGTGAACAGAGCTGAAAGGCAGAGGCTGTGGATGTTAGCAGCCGTGTTCCCGCTCCTTCAGGAGAACGGTGTTAGAACAGAGGAGTCCAGTGGAGCTGTTACTGAAACACAGGGGAGTGAAAAGCTGAGAGGATTGCAGGAGCCGCTTCAGCGGCTGAGGGTGCGACCTACAGGAGTTTAATAGGGAAAGGTTAGCTTAGCGCGGTGACAGGCGGCAGAGTAGCCTGTGCACCGGCAGGAGCAGAGAGGAGGCGTGAGGAGAGAGGAGCTTAGGGACTGTAGGTAAGAGGAGAGAGAGAGGGAAGGAGCGAAGGATCCAGGGAGCATCAGCAGTGAGCGTCCCGCGAGCTGCCGTCTTACTGTTCAAAGCGGATGTTTCGCAGGTCCCCGTTATTGATACGGACGATGCAGTCGTTCTCCTGGAAGAGGGCCTGCTGCTCGGCCTTGCCTCCCCTCTCCAGACGCTTGACCAACAAGCCAAGAGTCCTGAAACGTTCAAATGTTCATGTCAACAAGGTGCAAGACGATGTCCGTGCAGAGAGCTGAGTGTAGAATACAGTTAATTATCCATCTTTGGACATAGTTACACTTTCCTCCAGACTATAAAGCTGTCTGTGGCTGGTGTCTCACCTGAAGACTCTAAAAACTCTTAAATCTTTGTTGTTCTGCAGCTTTCTTTTATCACTGCCTCAAGAAAAATGCCTCCCTGAATACAAACATCCAAAAATCAGCCCGTGCCGTGTTAATGAAACACTTTTCAGTCAAAAAAAAAGGGGGCTATGCCTGAGTGCTGCCTCTGCTCCTTCATGCGGCACTTGAAAAGAGTGTACAGTGTGGTCCTGTCATTTGCATCATCAGTGTAGCAATGAGGCTTATGAGAGAAAGCAGTCACATCACATCAGGGTGCTTTAGATGGCTCTGTGTGTGTGTGTGTGTGTGTGGGAGAGGCGAGCTATTCAAAGCCAATCAACACATTCAAAAACTCGACTGTAGTTCTGCCGAGGGAGGTCGGCGCTTCGCAGGTGTTAATTATCTAACTCCTCAGACTGCTGCGGCCTCGTCTCCGAGCAGAAAATAAAGAGAGACAGAAAGCGCCGCCGCCGTCGAGCACCGGCTGCAGACGAGGTTGGAGGGAGGCCGGTCTATCGCGCTGTATAACACTTCAGCCGTGCTGAGCTGCAACCCGTCGTCGCCCCTGTAATCCGGCGTGGCAAACTGGCTTACGCCGATCCTGCACAGCCGCGGCGAGAGGCTAACTTCACCTGGAAGGGCGCTTTGCGGATTATAGATTCGAGTCTGAGGAAGAAAATCAAGGGAAGACGGCACGAACCTAATCGAGTCTTCTTTGGTATTATACTCTGTGTCCGTGTGTATCCAGGCTTTTTTTCCTGAGGTGGTATGAGCGAGTGCCGCTCGGGTAAATTGGGCTGATTTTAGGGTTTAATACTCACCCTCGCCTAAGGCTTATAATTCAATATGAATGGGAATGTGATTACAGAGAGGGCAGAGAAGTTCAGGAGTTGAAAAAAGTTCAGAGACAATTCGGCTGATTGAATTTGAGCGAGGACACAATGCGATTTGCTGGTGGAGGGGCTATTTCTCTGATGAAAGCTGGGCATCTTAATCTTGGGACAACGCCTACTCTGACATTTCCCCAATAAAAGAAAAGTGCATTATAAATGTGCTTTTAGGTTGATTAAGTTGGGCAGCAGAGAAAAGTGATATGATCTTGATTTTCAATAAAGCACGGCAGCGAGGTTTGTCGTCGCTGATCGTGTTTGTGCGTCTCGGTGCTGAGTCATGGGCAGACATAAAAAAGTCTGGACGTTTGTGGGGCTGCAGCTCTGCGGGAGACACCTCGGCCAAAGCATGATCTGTGAACAACGCCTCTAAAACTGTCCTGAGCCGGTCATAGAAACTTTATTTGGAGGGATTATTTAGAGGGACCTCCATGTAAAAACATTACACACTCAACTACACCGAGATTTTCAACTGTTTGATCGCGGCCTCCAAAAAACATGCCTCTGAGGGGGGAATATTTAAACCAGATGTGACATTCCTATAATTCCTTCATAGCCTTGTTCCAGCTGTGTGTGTGTGTGAGTGTGCTGTAGGCGTGTGTATGCTCAGTGTATCCTTTGAATCACGAAAAGCTGATGTGACAGCGACCACGGGGAAATATGACGGTCACCTGCAAATTCTAAACAAGCATGATTGATCGCTGTAAACTGGCAAATGGCTTCATGATGCAGGCAGTCCAAACCCCTTTGAGTGTGTGTGTGTGTGTGTGTGGGATTATATGATGAAGTAGGAGTAATTACACATGGGCACCGACAAGGAATGTCCGGTATGAGTGTGGGTGTGTGTTTGTGTGTCTGAGGTGATGCAGCACACACTAAAAAAGCCAAAGTAACACATTTAAAGATTTTTTTTTTCCAGGAGCACAACAAAAGCACATTTTCATGAGTCTACAATAAAGCTGACGAGTCATCAGCCGAAGGGGATAAGTGGGCAATTTAATATTTTTTTAATTTTTAAATCTAAAAGTTGTCAGCTGTTTACCTCCTTCCAGTGCAAACCAATTAAAAACTGAAAAAGTAGGCAAAACTAGTTCTTCTGTAATCAAACACAGCTCTTTAAAGTCCGTGTAAAGTCAGAAATAAATGTTCTGAGTTTGTCAGCCCAAAGAAGAAAGCGTTATTAACCGCTCAGCCAAATTTGAATGATTAAAAATACCAACAGCTTCATGAAATCAGGCGTCAAAATCAGGTAAAAATGAATTCTCAGCTCCGGGACTGCAGCCTCAGCGTGTCATCGAGCCGCCCTTTAAGGACCGCCCACAAAAATCCTGAAAACTGGTTTGAACCTCTAACTCCACATCTCAGTAATAGCAACTATTTTAATGTGTTTTGAAAGAAATCTCAGGATTGCCTTTACACAGACTTTAAATGAGAGACTAAGTTGAAATAATTAAGCTGAGCTTCCATGTTGACCCTTTTTCGATGTGTTCAAGGCCTTGCGGATGATGTTCTCTCCTTTACTCCCTCCCAGCCCGTCTCAAACAGCTCCAGGGCTCTGCTCTGGATATTTTTACCTGCGGTCCCTGCCACTGAAAGGCACCACGTGGATTCCCAGGGGCCCGCCGTCGTTTGACACCTCCACCAGTTTGACTATGTCTCTGGGAGAGACGGTGACGGATGGAAGACGAGGAGACGTGAAGGTTGGGTGGGTGGGTCGATGAGGGGGAAGTGGTGTAGAGAGGAGAGGGGTGACACCATGTGGGGGAAAAACAAAACAGGAAATGAGATGATGATGAAAGAAACAAGATGGTGACAAAAGAGAGAAATAAAAAACAGAAACAAAAAAAAGAGACAATAAAACAGCAATCCAAATAAATCAAACATGTACGGGAGACGTAACGGAGAGTCCTCACACACACACACACTTCAGACTTCAAAGGGAGGCTGGGATCTCTGCTCACACACTGATGTCAGTGCAAAAATCATCGTGTGTGTCACATGTTTTCGAGCGTGTCTGATGTCACTCAACCACGAGTCAAAGTGTTCAAACAACACGCCCGCTGCGTGAAGCTCACTTTGACGTTTGTAGCTGGCAGCTTCAAAATAAAAGCATGAGTTTGATTTTTTTTTTTTTGTTTGTTTGTTTCTTTAATGTCACGCTGCAAACATCCAGAAAGCCGATGGCGGCCGCCTCAGAAGAACAGAACTGAGTGATGTGTTTGAAATTCAGTTGATTTTCGGACCGCTCACTGCTATACTTGGAGTCACACCCTCTGAAATACACACCACATGCACACAAAAGACGGCGATAGCATTCCTGTAGCCTCATGACTCGTAGGGTGATTTTAATGAACTGGAAATCTAAGGCAGGTTCCCAAACTTTTCCCAAACGGTACCAGTGATTTGCGACCCCGACTATCCCCAGACGTCAGATGATTTGTCCTTACATGCCGTGTTTAGCACTGAAAGACTCTGACTTGTGTTTTTTTTATGCATTTCAGGTGTAAATGTCTGCGCACTGCGGGGTCAGGGTTTGTTGTGCTGTGCACAGCTGAAAAACTTCATAATGAAAGCGAGGAAAGAATAAATTCAAACTTCATCTCCTACATGCACAGATGCATTTCCGATGAAGCCCCCGGCTCTGTGTCGTTTTATTGCTTTTACACGTGGATCACTGTTCATCCCTTTGACCCTCTAAAAGCACAAAACACAGTCACAGCTATTTGCTTTTCCAGGGCTGGCATCCTTCACCTGTTAGTCCATCTACACGCAAGATGCCAAATCTAATCGACCCACAGCTTTGATACAATGACTATGATTAGCTCGGGGAAAATGGGCCCCTCAGTGACAACTAAGAGGCAGGAAAAGCCAGAGTCTCTGAGAGAGAGAGGAGAAAAATAAAAATCACAGGAATAATAACAATACCATACCTGCATATTAAACTGGAGGCATGCAACGGAGCAAAATAACAAAACAAAACACAGTTGTTAATAACGGGAGCTGAATGGGTTTAGTGCGTGGGAGAGCTCTGACGGCGAGACGAGGATCATTTCGCTCCCACAGAAGAGAATTATGTAAATCAGGAAAGCAGGGATGAAATGAGATTTTCTCTACAAACAAACCTCGATTACAGTCTGTAACCTGCTGCTCTGCCTTTAAAGCACTTACGTATGTAATTACTGCGCGTAGAGAAGAGAGAAGAGAGAGTTGATTTGGCCATCATTCTGAGTGGTAATAATTGTGCTCACCAAGTCTTTTGCTGAGATCTGGAGACGCAGCAACGTCTGAACAAGATTCATTTGTTGAGTCGAGAGTGATCATTATGAAATGATGGCCAAAGCTTCAAGAGAAAGTACCGGGATGGCCGGTCACTCTCGTGGCTGTAGGTTTAGTTTCAGCAAGAAAGGAAATGGAGGGAAGCGGATCCGCGACTTACTCTAGTGACCTCACAGGGGTGTGGTCCATGCAGGAGTCAGCTCGACCGACCGGCTCGATCCTGCCGTTTTCTTCTTCTCTGCCCTCTTCATCCTGGAAACAAAGCACAAACATGCAAAAGAAGAGTGAGCGTCAGAGACTGTGAACCCGAATCAGAGGTCGACCTAAACTTTGCCCAGCCGCTGTCACAGCGACAGTCGTCCTCGCCTGCAAACGAGTGACCGCTAATCACACTATGTGTCTCGATTATTAAAAAAATGAATGCTGAGATCGGACTACGCAGCTATTTTTGCCTTTCCAGATGGTTGGTCATCAGATTGGCCGAGCGACGTCAGGCTAAATGTCGAGCCGGGACTAACGAGCTCAGTTTTGAATGACCCTAATGACTTCCGTTGACAGGAAATTCAACCACGGCGTGGCACCAAGCTCTTCATGGATGCTGTCAAACTTCTAGTTGCTAGTCTTTCCTCGGGCCGTGCAAGGCTTTTAGGATGCATAATCATCTGTCGTTCACCCTGACACAGCGGAAAATAACAAATCATAGTGCACGATGCTCGTTTTCCTTACAAGAGCTGCAGAATGGAGCGTTTTTCAGGGTGATTTTGTGCAGTTTGGTCCAAGATTGTTTCTTGAATTTCCAGTTAAAACCCTAAAAAAAAAAGTATGCTGAGCCGCTAACCTGACGGAGCCAAGACGAGCAGATCGGAGGAGGTCGTCCACGTGTGTAAAAATACATGCCCTTTACAACTTCTTCAAAATTACATCGCCTTTGTTCTCCCTCTGTATTAACTGTGGACACTTGGTGTGTGTCGTTTGAATACTGAAGCTGAGACTCTTGACACACACACACACACACAAACAGACAGGGCATTGAGAGCAAAGAGGAGGAAAAATGAGAAGCACAGAATGAAGGTCATTAAAATTTCAGGGCGACACCGGAGAGGAGAGAGACGAGCAAGCGAGCAGCAGCAGCAGGCCTCCCCGGCAACCGGCCGCCTCATCAGTATGAAAATGAGCCTGCCGTTACCGTGGCTGCCGTACGGTTGCCATGGCACTTTGGGTGCCTGGAGGACATACGGCTACAGGGCAGCGTACGAGTGTGTGTGCGTGTGTGAGGAAACTGTGTGCAATCTTTCGATGTGGAAGTCGTCTCCTGCCGGCTAAAAGTGGCAGACGGTCAAAATGAAAAGAGAGAGACTGACTCTAGTGTGTGAGGCAGGTACGTGTGTGTGTGTGTGTGTCAGGGTGTAAAATTTTAACAGCTTCCTCCATCAGTTGAGAAAAGGTTTTGAAGTTGACAATAAGAGAGACTTAAGGAGACTGTCCTCATTCAGCACTGACAGACAAAATCCAAAAAGTTTGAACTGAATATTTTGCAGCTTCCCTGCAGCACATGAAGCCAATGAGAATAAATACGCTGCATCACCCAAAGAGGAATATAATCTATAAATTGTTCTGCATAATAGACTTTAAAGTATAAGCACATGTGGAAGACTATAAAGAAGACGTTTCTTGGCTCGGTGGACAGCAGCGCCGCATACCAAGATTCTTTTACGGCACCGTGAAGGGAAAAAAAATCTGAGCATTTATAACATTTATACAGGGAACATTCCTAAAACGACTCTTTAAATCACCAAAAATGTGTTCTACTATACGGCGCGAGGCCGTGATTTATTTACTGGTACCGCATGGAGCATTTTCTGTTAAATGTATGGAGGAGAGGAAGCACTGCATCCGCGGTCACTCCATGAAACAAACACAGAGGCCGGTCCAGCAGACGGAGAAAGAATAACAAGTCAGAGAGCCTCAGAAACACGTCCAGAACTATTCAATATTTATCAGTGGATGTGGAAGTGAGGCCGGGGACATCAGAGAGGCAGAGAGGAGCCGCTATCTGAGGAAGAGTAAATGAGATCGGCATTCATCACGGCGCACGCAGAGCCCTTTATTTCAATACGCTTCATCTCAGACGCATCTGGCTGCAGACTGACAACTCTGTTCTACGGGTGGACGGAGAGGGTGTGCATGGGTTTATACAAATAATAAATAAATAATAAATAGTAAATATGATAAATAAATAAATGCCAGGGGAAGAAAGTGATGGAGAGAAACAATAATAATAATAATTATAAATAATATGTTTGCGGTAAAGAATGTGTTACATGGTTACATAGAAGCTGCCATAAATACAGCGGGACAATGAGAGAAATTAACCTCCATGTAATGCAGCGGTTTGGTTTTCTCCATTTGCCAACACACACAAACACACATACACACACACACACACACACACACTGTTGCTTCTTGTCCAAAGACAGATGAACATACCAGGAATGTTGGGAAACAATCTCCAGATTACTCATGTAGTAATTGTGGTGGAGCTTTCGATTAGATTACATGATCATCAGCAGATGGAGCTGCCTCGTCGTCATGGAAATCTTCATCCGCGTCGGCTTAAAAAAAGAAAAGTTTTCCAAAATTTGGAAATTTGACTGTTAACTAAAGCTACAGTTGGCAAATGGGCAAGTCCATCTGTGGCTGGATTTACTGTGATGTGATCAAAAGCTTCAGAACCGCTACCATGTGGACCTCGTGGTGAGAAAGTGTTTGTTTCAAAGGTCGGGATGAAGTTTGAACCTCGGCTGATGGAAGTGATTTTTCAATCGTTCTCTCGTTCTTTCCCCCGATCTGCTGTTACAAAGGTTTTCATTTGCTCTGGAGATCTGGCAGCTCCTGCTCCTGTTTTGTTCTGTGAAGGAATCTTCTGAACTGCGTGGAGGCCATTAGTGGTGGACAACGTCTGTTTGATTACAGTACACCTGTAACTACGAGTCAAACAGAGCACAGGATGATTGATTCATGTTATTTAACAACATCTGTTGTTAAAGTTTGCATGACCCATGGTAGAAGAGAAGAGAAGAGAAGAGAAGAGAAGAGAAGAGAAGAGAAGAGAAGAGAAGAGATAAAAAAATAAAGTGGTATCATCTGCGAAGAAACGAATACTGGCGTCTTCCCAGAAAAACATTAGCTGCAACTCTCACACTTTGATTGACAGAAGGACCAATCAGCTTTTACTTCAGCTTCTTCTCCCTTCAAAAGTCCAGAAGGAGACACTCAGAGAGGCATCGCCACACTTTCAGAACCACACCATCAAGACGTCGCCCATTCCCGTTCCTGGGAGTTGGCTGGGCGAGCAGAGGGATAGATAGCCGCATTAATAATTCAGGGCTGAGTTGGGGGGTTAATGGCTAGCAGGCAGACAGGCAGGCAGGTACGGGTGGGCCGATGTGTTTTCCAGCCGAGTCATTGTTTGTTTCCTGGATGTGGAGAAGGAGAGGCAGGCCGGCAGTTTTCAGGCCTGGGGGCTCATTAAAGATTAATAGGAGAATCCATTGGGGCCTGTCCTTTCTATCTCTCAGACTAAATGAAGTGGTCTGCGCCTAGTGTGTATGTATGGGAGAGAGCAAGCGAGCAGAGTAATGCTGCACTTTAATGAAGTGCTGCCCGCTCCCCTTTCCTGCCACTTTGACCACGCTGTCACTTACAAACTGATGCGGATGCATCGCGTACACGGCCAGCAGACGGACAGGAGAGTTCATCTTTTCATCGGATGCTGACAAAAATCTTTAGAGACAAAATACAAACATTCTGATGCTGAATAAATCTTAAATGTGTCTTAAATGTTTAAAATCTGTGAAAGAAAGCTACAGCACAGACACTACTTACAGCCAATTTTGGCATCACACCTGGATCCTATAATTTCTTTGAAACGGCATTAAAGTTTCAACTTGTTTAAATATGAATGATCTCCAGAATGTCAGGTTACGATCATTAGGTTTGATTGTGGAGATGCCCATCTTTAGAGTGGCAACCGCTGTGAAACGGAAAGTGATGCAACGTGATGAAACGGTGAGAAACGCCGCTACACTTCATCAAGTCGCCCGTTGATTGCGCCATTTATGACAAGTCAAAGCTAAGAAATATAAAGCACCATCACATCATTTTACAGACTTCGTAGAAGAATTTCACAGAGACAAATAGACGTCATGAGCTGAGAACTACCACACTTGGCAAACCGGTAGGTTTTTCAAGTCAAGCAGAGAAGCTGAACCTCCAATGAGTATATGAGGCTTGTTTTTGTTCAGACATTTTGTACTACGTGCTATGTAAGTAGAGCTGCGTATAAACTCTAAGCTTTCCTTGATTCTTTCATCAGGTAGTTTGAGATTTAAACCAAACCTTTGCCAGTTTAAACAATTTTAGGCCGCGTGTGTTTCACCAACGATTAACATTTAAGAAGTCGTGCTTTTTAAAAGGTCAAATTCCACCGGGCAAGGATAGGACGGGCTCTGTGTGCACCTCTGTGGAAAATGAAGCCAATCACACCATTCTAGTGAATGTTTCAAACCCCACCGGAAGAACCACGGTCCGTTTTTAGAAGTGTCCCAGAAACGCCTCTGCTTCTGAACAAATGTTACTGGTGGGATTTGAAATCGTGTGGTGAACGGACCGAGACAGTGTCACAGCCACCGCCGCCGTAAGACACATTTTAAAGATAGATTTGTAGAAAAACATCTTTATGTTCCTTCAAAGTTAAGTATTGGTAATAATAATCCTGTTTTAGGGAAACCCAGCTTAACATTCGATGGTAAGAGTTTAACCCTGTCTGTGCCACCGTCAGATTTCTTTTAGCTGGAATTTCATGTGAATTACCGCTCAAAGAAGGTGACAACAGGCAGAAATGTGCACATTTTAGCTCTAAAGATAATAATTGTTGCTTTTCTGATTTGCGATGCCCGCCTGTGCACGAGCCGCAAATAGACACACTCATTCTTTTCTTACAGAAAGCCGTGAACACTCAAATACACAAAATTCACAGAAAGAAGGGGACACACAAACACAGACATCCATCACTGTTAACTGGTATCTGTGTCCTCTCCAGCAGAGCTCCATATGTCCATGACCGGATGAAACACTGAACCAGAGACCATAAATTAGCCTTAACCCTTAACCTCTAACCTGAAGACTACTACACACCATCTGGGGCTGAGTTTAAAACGGAGAGAGATAGATGAAAGATGAAGAGTTCAACTAATAAAAAAACATCCTCGGGTATACATTTCCATGAGGAATCCATCCTTCTGTAGATCTAAGGATTCAAGGTTTTCCAGGCTTTCACTGTACCAGAGCTTACGGATGATTGACACGACTGAATTAGAACAAAAAGACTTCTTCAAAGAAAAAAAAGAGAAGCGCGCAGATTGACCAAAAGAGCGGCGAAACAAATAGCTTCTGGGTCAGTGAGTGCGTGACCTCTTTCAGGAAGAGGCAACAGGAAAAAAATCTGACCACTTTCTTCAGAGGTGACACACACACACACAGAGCTCCAGGTGTGCTCATCTTCAGATTTCCACATAAACACTCGCTCACTGCGGCTCGCCCGGATGGTCACATTGTGTCAGAGGATGTAATGATCAAACATCACTGCATGTGACCTTCTCCGTCTTATATCTGTCAGCTGCAAAAGACTTAACACTTAATTTAGCTGAACTGATTTAAAAATGTAAAGTTGTCTATCGGTTGTGGTAACAAACAGTTATGATCCCACCTGAGGAGACTAAAATAAACGTCACCATCCCGATAGCGCTGATACTGCGGCGCACAACACGGTCCAATCTGTCGTGACGGAGAGACATTTTATTAATGTCGACGCTCGGCTCAGTGCGAGACCACAATGCATCATTAAAAGCGAGCTTTCAATTACAGATCCCTTGCACTAATTCAATTAGTCTCCTTTGAAGACACTTTGATAATGGGATCCAGACGGGCGGATGGCATCGTCAATAACTCGAGGATTCATTGAGCTGAGGGGACGTTATCTGTGTTTATATCATCCTGGCAGCCGGTTGCAGAAGACAAAGAGGAGGCTGGTGTAGGTCTTTGTGTGTGTGAGTGTGTGTGCCGTGTTTGGTTTTGTGGAAGGGACATGTGAAAGTAGAAAGCAGAGACAAAGGTGGAAGAAAATGCTTGTGTCTGCACATATGTAACTTAAGGAGAGAGGATATTATCTAAAAGCAGCTCAGAGCCTCTGCGGTGCTTTTAAAGCCGCGCTTTGTAACTTTTCCCATTTTTCTGTAAAATAACAGCTCGTGTTGATGCTACGCTGACTTGTACTCAGGTGGATGGTGTCTCTGTCTTTCATACACCTGTTCTTTGTGCTCCAGGTATGGAACCATTTCACTGATTCTGGTGAAACTGGATCATATTTTATGGAGAAGAGGTTTTCCCTCTGATGTCCTCCGGCTGCTCCTCCTCAAATCTCTGTGATTTACAGATTTTATGATGGACAGTGAAGTAAACTGCTGACAGCTGGAGCTGCTGTTAGCTTAGATCAGACTGCGGGGAGAGGGGCGTTTTCAGGCCTGGGTCGGGGGGTAGGCGTCGTGCCAGAACAGGAGCTGGACAAGCGGGCAACGTAGGTAGCTAGGACGAAAAGGAGAGAGTGTGCGAAATTGTGATTGTAATGTAACAAACTGTAGTTTAGACAATATTTCACCTTCAACTTTTGTGTCACTAGTTTCGGGGAATGCCCTCTGGGCAGGTCCGTAAGGAAAAGGTTTCTGCCGTGGTGTGAAAGAACTCTCCCGGCCTGCACAGAGTGCTGACCTCAGCCACATTTAGAAAGAACTCGAACAACAACCTATAGTCAGGCCTTATCACCCCACATCACTGTTGCCTAATGCTCTCGTGGCGGAATGAAAGCTAAATCTGGAGGAAAGCCTTCCAGGGAGAGGGGAGGCTGTTACAGCAGCAGATCAGTCTCAAGTTTCACATACGGACGCAATGTTTATGTTGGCGATGTAATGTATATTGCCGTTTATCATTTGCAGCCAAATAAAGTTTGGAAGCTGTAATCCAGTGTGCTGAAGCTGCACACACGGTTTCCACAGCGCTGCGTCTTTGTACATCACAGAACTACCGGAGGCAGCAGCAATAACAACGTGAACAAAATGAGACTTCCAGCGCTCGCTAAATTACCACGGCGCTGCTGCAGCAGCGATCCACTTAATTCAACTCCAATTCCTGCGATCCAATCCAATCAAAGCAGATGGGGGTTGGTAGAGGGTGCATCATCGCAGCGAAACAAGGGCCGCAATTTTCACAGCAATAATAGACAATGGCGGACGCCTCATCAGGAATCGAAGCAATTTCAAAACTCACATTTTAGGAGCCCCCGTGTCTGAGAGTTCAGTCAGCGTCGCTGGAAATGAAACTGCAGAAGGTTTGAATGTTTTTTTGATTTGTGGGGGTGCGAAGGACGGAGCAGCATGTTCTAGTATTCTTTTATGATATTTAATAGAGAAACTACTTATATAAATACTCAGATTAGTGAGAGGTGTTACAGAAAGAGCGCCGGGGGAGAAGGAAAGACAAAGTGAGTGATGGGGCAGAGAAGTGAAGGACTGGAGGGGGAAATAAAAGGAGAAGGCAGACAGACAGTCAGAGAAACTGACTCAGGAAGAATGACAGAGAGAGGCAGATAGCGAGACGGACAAAGACACATCACGCAGAGGAACAGAAAGCCGTGACAAAGCTCGTTCAAAGGATGAAAAACGACACTTTGAAAAGTCCCAGCCTCGAACCTGAGGGGATTCAGGGGATGCTCTGACATTCTATATTTCAGCTCGTGGTTGTTGGAAGGGGAAAAAAAGAAACAAAAAAGTTGGTCCATCAGTTTACTAGAACAGTTTCCATCTTAAATATTCACTTTGTTGCATTTCTTCTCACTCCTTGTACTCAGCTGAGGTCCTGGCCCGGCCCGCTCGGGCTGACTGGCATTCCAGCGGTGGGGATGGATTATTTAGACAGTAATCAGCCAGACTCGGTGCTGAACGTTGATGTAGGCTTCAATCCAATACACACTGACAGAATCAGCTTGACTTGGCTCTCCAGACAATGTCAAACATGACACAGGTGGAGGCAGAGTGTGAGTGTGTGTGTGTGTGTGTGTGTGTGTGTGAGCGCAGAGAGAGCAGGATACTGTAAAGAAGTACAGTATGTGGACTGTAAGTGAGAAGGAGGAACGTTTCCAAATAACTACCATATGGAGGACAGAGCTGTGTGTCAACTGCAATGGATCAAGCATGGCAACACACACACACACACACGCAGGCTATAATACTGTTCACATATGCATACACAGCAAAAAACAACGAGGGGGGGCTCGTATCAGCAGTAGCTGCAGTCAAACAAACTCACACACACAGACAAAACCAACATTATTGGGCCATTGTGAGACTCCAGAACCTCTTCAGTGCTCTTCAGCGTATAGTCTCCAAGACTGGAGACTCGATGTCAGATAATAAATATATCAGAATCCGCTGGAGGTAGTAAGAGGGACGCCTGGAACGCCCGGCTAACCCTCTTGCCACCACGACACGACTGCAGATGGATGGATACGTAAAAACGGCAGAACGTTGACTGGTTCTGGAGCTGCTGGCTCTCTGAAGGGCCCGGGTGTGAGGTGATGGCCCTGTCAGCTGTTGTCTTAGAGATCAAGAATGAAAATGTGAACCTTTAATTGGCAATAAATATTCTCATACACGCAACAAACAAGTGAAAAACTGTGAAATGGAACCAGAACTCGAGAAGCAGTTGGATGGTGGATGTTGGTGGAGGCTTATTTGAAGTTTTTTGTTACGCTGTTTGAATCATAAAACATTTACCACGCTGATGCATTTCTAATCAGAAATATTTCACTGCAGCCACCAGCAGAGAGAGCAGAGCTGTAGTGTTTTGGGGCATGTGGGATTTGTGTGTGTGTGTGTGTGTGTGTGTGTGATTTCTCAGTTCAACGAGCGTATCAACACCACCCGAAAACACAGAGCGGGGAACACAACTCGACTCTGTACGATGGCAGATTTTTATGAACTAAAAAAAAAAATAGACGGCCGAACTTCTGTGAAGAAAGAAACTCCAAAGTTTCAGGCTCCATTCATGTGGTTTCATCATCTAAAGCTCGCGGTGCGTTCGCTGCACGCCCAAAACACAGAAGTGGCCGAGGTGGTGTGTGGCCGGTCACACAGCTTGTTATGTGATGCACCGTTTACCGCGATGGGACTCCCGATGGAGCGAAATAACAGGCAAAGCCGACCACAGTACCCCTCTGAGAGGAAGGAGGCTGTGGATAATGGTGACAAACACACACACACACACACACACACACACACACACACACACACACACACACACACACACACTGATGTATAGTTGTCAGATTGAAGGCCATTATTCTGACCGACTCCCACTGTAATGGCTGCTGCTGAGAAGAAGATTGTGTCTCTATAAACAAGTCAGGGAACAAAAACTCACACTCCCTCTGTATCCTCACCCTCCACCACACTTCCTGCTGCAGTGCTCTGCAGCAGCGCGTGCTGCACCTTCAGCAGAAACACCTCCACAGCTGCACGCCCGCACAGCGCCACCAACGACTCAGGAGCCGAGCATGTAAACCGCCAATAAAACTTTAGAAAGCAGTCGTGGTTTTCTCATGATACGTAACCATTTGTTCTGAACAGTGCAGCTTCGGGAGCTTCACTTCTTTAAGATGGGCGACAGTTCATCTGCGTCCCTGCTGACCCGCCGTCTGACCGTCTTTGGACTTATCAACCGGCGTTGATGGGATTTTATTATCATGTTTTCTCTGTTTTCTCATAAGAAAATTAAAGTAATTCACAAATGCAAATGAATGTTTTGTCACGTTGGCAGCGGGAGCGATGGGGATCATTTCAGAATGAAGCTGCCAACCACGAACTTTGTGCTACTGCAAGATATGTTTGATTAAAAACTGAATGGGACCCTAACTCTGATAAAAATAATAATGTGAACAGATGCAGGTTCATTGGTGACTCTAGTGTCGGCTGGGACTGGGATCAAGGCTCAGCAGTGATGATGATTTTGACCCAAATAAATAAAATATCTGATGTATTTGACGTGCGTTCAGGTGTTGACGGTTCAGATACAGGAATACGTCTCTCAGAGTGAGTTCCATTTGCAGGATTAGACTGTCAGAGCACGCCGGGCCTCAATAATCAGCTCTATCCGTCTTCTGTCAGATCCCTCCGATTCTCGTCTGATAACAGCTGACACCTGCTGTTGTCATCCTTCTCGTCTGTCTTTGATCGTTTTATAGACCTCTGATAGAGTCCTCAGCAAAACGCTCTCATCTCCTTTCTCCTTTCAACATCTCTCTTTTGTTCGTTCGCTCCCTCTCTCTCTCTGCGCTAATGATAAACCTGTGGAGCGCAGCAGGTTTACAAAACTGACATTCTTACCTTTGATTTCAGGCTGGATGTGTTTCTAACCTTTCCTCTACCTCGAGAGGTGGATTAAGTTTGAGAGAGAGAGGTACCATCTGTCCACCCTGATCAGCTCTGTTTTCACTGTAATTAGATTTTGGTAGCAGGTGATGAACAGAAAATTACGTGCTCGTGTGTGCACAAAGTCCTGACGGCAGGTTGCACCCCGAGGTGGAGAGACCCCCTCGAGGGGGGAACCACAATCCCTTACGAGGAGGGGAGAGAAGGTGTCTTTCATCTTCCCTTCATCTCTCTCTATTCCTGCTCTCTCACCCTGTTCCTCCCAGCTGGAAGGGATCTGGCTCCCACAGCTCTCTGTCATATTAAAAACCCCGAGATCAAAGGCGATGAGGAGCGGAGAAGAAAGGGAGGAGGTGAGACAGAGAGAAATGAGAGGAATAAAAATAAAAGGACATGATGTGAGGAGGTGAGGAGAGGAGCAAACAGAGAGGAAGAGAACGGGAGAACACTGCAGAGGAGAAGACGGCGAGTTAAACGGGAAGATATGAGTTATGATGTGTGGATCTGAGTTCACGCCTCCACGTCTGACGGCGTTACGTACGTGCCTGAAGCACGAAGAACAGTGACAAAAGCATGTCAGCTGTGATGGATACGTCAGGGTGGATTACACACGTGTTCCACGTTTGGAACCGAAAGAGGAACCCGCCTAATGCAGACAGATCCCACTGACGGACTCGGACACTAATTATTTACATGTGTTTCAAAGACTTGAGATTTTCATTCTTGTTCTTCTGCCATGTATGAACTGTCATGATAATAATAACAACATAATAATCATCATACTATGAGCCCGGCATCAGGCACTGCTGCAGTGTTTATTAGTGATGAACAGGACCGCCATGAAACAAGCAGAAGTCTGTGTCACTTCACCAAACAAACCTCAAATAAATGGGCACAGTCCAATGGAAGCTTCGTGTGTCACGCTAACCCCAAATCTCATACAGAGAGTCGAAGCTGGACGCACGAAATAAGCAAGAAATGTGAGTTTAATGCACTTTAGCAACGTCAGAGTAATTCATTACAAAGGTGAGACCAAATCATGTTGGATAACTGAACATGATGCAGCCAATGAACATGGAAAACATCCATTCATCAGCAGGCGGGTTACACCCCGGACAGGTGGGTGTCTTTGGACTGTGACCGGAACCCACACAGGAAGAAGCTTCTCGTTAGCCAGAAACAAAAGAGCATGTTAGCGGCACACTGAGAAGGAGAGCGGTGAGTAACAGGGATGAAAAACAAGACGTGCTACAAAGTCATAATAATAATAATAATGATAATAATAATAATAATGATAATAATAATAACAAGGTTCAGAGAAAAATACAGAAGTCAGAGTGGGAAGAAAGCGGCAGACTAACGGCTCCTAACAGCAAGGTAGGTCTAAAAAACACAAACACACACCTACAGTCCGTACGTGTTCAATCATTCACACTCACATACTGTGGAAACAGAAGGACAAAACACATGCGCGCACACACACACACACACACACACACACACACTCCACACAAACCTGTTACTCTCTTCCATCTAAGCTCCACAGCAGCACCTACTGGTCATTTCTCCAGAATCGACACACTGATCCTGCTGCTGTGAAAGACTGTTCACATTCACCTGTCTTATTAACACTACACACTACACACACACACACACACACACACACACACACACACACACACACACACACACAGATTTCTTTAACTCCTTACACAGAAAATGATATGCATGCGTACACAACGACAAACACACACACACACAAACAATCCACACACTCGAGACATTCACACACGGACAAAACTCGAACATGCAGGTTTCAGCGCGCATTACGCACGCACACACGTACACACACTGCGCCGCACTGTTAGTCTGAGGTTGATTTATGAGTGTACGGCTCAGGTTTGCATGATTTATCCTGCTAAAGCTGCACTGTGCACCTGAGGGACTCAACTCTCCGCTACACACACCGCATGGAGGCTTGTTAGTTACGAAGCACTGGAGGAAGGTGTGAGAGTGTGTGTGTGTGTGTGTGTGTGCTCACATGGGCATGAGGATTTGTTTTGGTGCATACGCTCACGGTGTAATTGTGTTGTTATTGTGTGTGTGTCCACACACGCCTGTTTGGTCTAAGCATGCTTTGAAATGTAGCGTATGCATAATAAATGTGTGTGTGGTTCTCTCTCTGTTCATGAAATCCTTTTGGTGTGTGTGTGTGTGTGTGTGTGTGCAGAAGTTTATACATTTGTCTGTGTGTGTGTTTTACCAACTAGCTGCTGTGTTAATGCATGTAAAGCATGAAGGAGTGCACACATGCATACGTTAGCATTACCATTACTGCACAGGTATGGCTGTGTGTGTGTGTGTGTGTGTGTGTGTGTGAGTGTGCTGACCTGCCTTGAGTACATCTGTGTAACAACATCCCCAGTGAGTTGTGTGAAGCCTCCATCCCACCATGAAAGATAACTCAGTCCCTGCAGCGGTCTAATGGCTGGAGACACACAGCAGCACACAGCAGCATCGCAAACACACACCGACGCAAACCAAAGACTACATACACACACACACACACACACACACACACACACACAATGCTACACTGAACTCCAAACTAAATACCACCAGCAGAGTACAGCCTGACCTCCAGTGAGTTATCATCATTAACCGCAGCACATATTTATGGCACAAACCCAGTTTAACGAGGAGTGCTTAATAAGTGCTAATTGGGGGAGGGGGCGTCGTGATGTGTCGCTCTCGTCTTTCAAAAGGTCGCGCTGCTAAAATGTTAAAAAACGTCCTCAGAAGCTGTCGTGGTGTCGTTGTTGCCGCTCAGCTGGCCTTGTTGTCGTCTTGCCCGAATCAAACGTGTCAGTCGGTGATTTCACTGCCGTGACATTTCTCTGCTTCAGTTGACCAAAAGAAATAAATCGACTTTCTGCTCGTGGAGCTCTTTTGTCTTCTCAGCCGTGGTAGCTGCGGCTTTTCACACCGACGCCCCGCTGCGGCACAAACCGCCGCTGCTGCCGCTGAAAGCACAGAATGCATCGCCGTCCTCGGAGCATTAAAAGCTTCGGCCTCACTGTCAGGACTTCACCAGCTGTCACCACTTTGAAATCTCCACAGCTATTTACAACCGAGCCCACGTAATTATTGATATAAGCTGAGACCGCTTTAATGTTACTGTTAAAGTTACACAACTGCTGCTTACGGTTCGAAACTGACAGCTGTGATTGCCAGAATTTTACCGTAATAAACAATTTTATAATCCTGGATATTCATACTGCTGATTTTATTTTTTAAAATGTCTGTACAAACTATGACAGGAAAGTAAAAACAGTAAAAGGCCGTGATCCTGTGTTTGGTTTTGGTTCATTCACGCATGAAGCAGGAAGAATTTCTAACAAGTAAATGAATTATTCATAATTTAAAGATCATTAATCTAAAGGGGGCAGAAGCACATTAATCTCTGTTTGCACACACACACACACACAGAGACACACACATCATTATGTGCTCTTGAGTCTGACAGCATGTTTGAGCGTCTGTGAGAGGAGAATCCAGCTTCTTTGTGTTAATGCCGTCTGGCTCCAGCTTCAGGTATCAGGAACGCCTGATGTGAACATACAGAGACAAACCGACACTGCGCTGTGAAAAGCGATGTATCTCGAACTTATAAAAATTTCATGAAAAACGCTGATTTAAAGCAGCAGTGTGTAGGATTTAATCCCCCTCGTGTCAGCAGAGCCCCTCAAATCTAACTCGTCCTGTGCAGCGGTTCCATCTCCACGCGTGTAAAAAAGAGATCCAAGCCGGGTCAGCTATCAGGTGGTTCTGTATGGATTCTGATGGTGCTGATCTATTCTTCTGATTCGATAGGTGACAGTCCTGTGCTAAGCATTAAGGTCGTTCATCCTCCAGGGAGCCGAGCACGTGTGGCACGAGAATTCCTGCGTCCAGATCGTCTGGATTTATTTGTTCAGTCATCGATTACGAAGCTGCTGCGTGTGTCGATGTGATTACACACTGATAACAACACACACACACACACACACGCTACTGAGTAAGAGAAAGGCTCAATGCACCGACACGAGAGTCAGTGCAACAAATTCAATCACACACACACACTGTGTGACATACAAGTCCTCAGAGAGTGTTGTCTGACCCAGACAGAGTGTGTGTGTGTGTGTGTGTGTGTGTGTGCTCATACTGCAGGCGGACGAGCGGCTTCTCTTCTTAATTGGTTGATTTGCAACCGATTCTGTGGCTGCCTCCATTTTTTCACACACACACACACACACACACACACACACACACACACACACACACACACACACACCACTCATTGTGCCACAAACTGACGGACACACAGTCAAACATGCACACAAACACACACACAGATGTATAAATCCCCTCATAACTCATTGATACACACACACACACACACACACACACACAGTGCAGACCTCTGTTTTCTGCGCAGCTTCAGCACCTCCAGCCAGCTCTCATTAATACACACTCGACTGACAGCTCACTGTTGCCATGGCGACCCCATACCTGTTGCCAAAGGGGAGGGGGGGGGGGCTGGGAAAAAACTATCGCAGTTCAATTTTCGTGTGTGTGTGTGTGTGTGTGTGTGTGTGTGTGTGTGTGTGTCAGGGAGCAATGCCGTCACCGGCAGCGCCGCTGCAGCCACGCACAATTACCCACTTGGGGACGGAGAACAGTTTCATTCATTTCAACGTGTTTCAATCTGGCTGACTTCAGTGCGAAGCGACGCCGCTCTGTTCACGTTCGTGTTGTGAGAGAAGCCGAAGTCCTCCGACTTCATGCATCATGTGACGCTCCGTCCCTCGGTTCACGCTCCTCTCTGCTCCGCGTTATTCGCTTTATTTCTGAAGATAAGATGAAACCAACTTGAGGAAATTGCGCTGCTTAATTCATGAGTCCAAGCTGCTCTGTTCTAATTAAATCACAGCACATTCTATTCTCGCCGCGCCATTCTTCATCCACACACCACCATTCTATTTTAACAAAGGTTCAACACGCGGCTCATTTGTGTCACCGCAGAAATCTTCTTCTCCGTGTTGAAGTGCAGATGAAAACATGCAGGAGCTGTACGCCTAATAAATGAACTGCAGCATCACTGTGCGAGGTTTTAAATTCATCTGTTTAACTTGAACATGAAGGTGTGTGTTAGCTGCATTACCACAGATATTCTGATACGTGGTGATGAAAACAGTTTTCCTGGTGTGTAACGCTTGTAGCAAACATACCATGTATGAAAGAGATAAATCTGCATAAACAACTCCTGTAAAGACATTTTGCTGCCTCTTCCTCAGACTCGGGTCACACTCAACACAACAAATTATCAAGCAACAGAAGAAAAATATCTGAATATAAAAGCTTCATCTGACGCCGCAGAGCACTGCAGAGTACTAAATATCAAACATAACATAAAATATTAAGTACATCATATTCGGCATATTCACAGATACACATAAAACCTCAACAGACTGTCATATACTGTGTATTTATATCATTTATATGGATATTCAAACACAAAGACAAAAGCACAAACCTTAAACTCAAACTCAGAAACCTAAAACCTGAGTTTCTATCCAGAAGTCTGGTGTTTGTCTCGTCAAACTGAATGAAACAGTGCTGGGTAATAAAATGCATTCAGTCCATATTAAAACAACAATCTGCAGAGGATGCTAAAAGGTGATCCATCTCGTCTGTTCTCTTTTATTTGATTGTCAAGTCCGGAAACAGAATTAAGGCTTTTCTCATCATGGCAGAGTTGCAACATCTTTCCTGGAAGCGACGCCGAGAGGAGCTTAAATCATCGTGACGTGAAACAGCGACAGTGAGCGAAGCGATGCAGCCCGCGAGACCTCAAACCAAAGAGTGCTGATAGGAAGACGCCTGATATTACAGCAGGATTCAGACTCTCTGACTGAGTCGTTTTCATAAACACACACACACCTGCACACTTATGGAGCAGCATAACAGTTAATCTGTCTCTTACTATCTCAGAGAGAAGCAGCATTAAATAAGACACGGAGACTCGTGTGGCTGTTTGTGTCACTGTGAGGGCTGTCGGCAGGATGAGCGGACGTGCATGTGTGTGTGTGAGTGTGTGTGAGTGTGTACAGTATATGCATGTGGGAGTTAAGGAGGGCAGATGGCCTCCAGCAGGTCATTAATACAGACGACACCATCCCGTGGTGACCTCTACCACTTAACCCCCTTCATACTAAAAACCTGTTGTAAGACAGATGAGGTGGAAGCGGCGAGGCGCCTCGCTCTGATCGATGGTGAGAACTCGCCGTGCGCTTAACCCTTCGGTGGACCAAACTGTTTACGGAGGAACAACAAAAATAGTCGCATGTTTGAGTTGGACGGAGCTTTGTGGAGTCACCCACAACCTCAGGTGATGCACAGAACGTGTGCACGTTGGAGGTCGTGCTGAGCCTTAGAGGCAGTTTAACAGAATTAGCAGCAGCACCTGATGTCTTGCATTAACAGTGTCACTTGAACACACCCCAGAGACTACAGCCAACTAGAAGCCGACACGTCTGCATGGGACGAAGGGCGTCAGCCTGCGAAGGTTCTCAGTCGACCTTCTTCAAGGCGGGTTAAATCTGTGGTAGCAGGACTTGGCTGTAGATCCGTGAAGATGTTTCACCTCTCATCAAAGAGGCGTCTTCAGCTCTCAGGCGGGATCTTTGACCGAGCCACTGCTTCCACTCGGTTCGTTAGCGCTCAGTCAATTAACAATCAAGCGTTGTCTGAGGGTGTCAGAGCTCTTAAACCACATTTTTGCTCCGAGTATGATCCAAACGATGACCCATATTTGGCCTTTTTGACCGGGAGCACACGTTCTCTGCCCGTGTCTGCTCAGCTGATTCAGCTGGTGTCTGTCTGAACGTGTACGAAGTCTCCAACATGGAGACCAAAGACAAACACGCTCCTTCTCTTCTCTTCTACAGTAACCTACTTGCATCAGCTTGCATGTGTTGGGGATCATCCTCACATCATTATCTCAAGAATACACTGAGATAATTCCACTTCATTAAACCTGGAGAGGAACGCAGATGTCTGAGCACAGCACAGATGTCAGACAAACGAAACAAACAGCCCATTAAAAGATAAAGATTGGTTTACGAGTGCGCCCGCGCCCTTTAACACAGCACAGCGCTTCATGTTTACTGATATTAGAAAAAGGGACTGACTTCTCCGTAATGCAAAGACCAAACGTGAACCTAATGATATGTTATCCTATTCTAACTAAACAATGGTGTGCATGACCCCGAGTGGAAACGGAGCGCCCCCGGCCCTGACGACGCTCTACATACCCAGCTAAACAGGACCATATGTGCTGTACGGGGCTTTTGTTATTTACCATATCAACATTATGTTATTTCTCTTTCCATGAGTTATGCTGCAGTATGGATTTATGGTGGAAACTCCTCACTTTTTAAACCTCGAGGGCCGAGGGGAGTGATGGAACTGGGACAGACTCTGGACTGGATCTCAGACAGGCTTTAGCAGAGCTTAGAGCTGACGGACTGTGGCGGGTGAGAGCGGCTGTAAATCTCTGAGCGCTGGGCAGTTGAGGGTATCAGGTGTTTACGTGACGTCCAGTGTGAGTCTGTGTGTTACTGTCATGAAGACATGCCGCCTGTTCTTTGTGGTAAACATGTTCCTGTAGACTTGTTTCCCTTCAGTATCCGGACACATTTCACAAATCTTCAGAAAGCTTGTTTCGCTCTCTGGTTGGCACATAATTACCAGCTGGTGAGAGACAATGTGTCCTGAGGTGGACAGTAAAAACATCCTCCTCACAGCAGCGGGTACAATCTGAGCGCAGTCCTACCTGTTCCTGTCTCTCCAGCCAGCGGTCCACCATGGGGTGATTGGCGCTTAGCGACGAGCGGGCTGTCTCTCTCTGAAACTCTCTCTGATTGGTCCATCCTCCTGCGTCCCGCGGCAGACTGCGGTACGTGTCCATGTTTTTACCCTGGGAAGATGCAAAGACGAAGGTTGTTCATGTGAAGCTGGTCAGGTATGATGCATGCTAACTTGTCTTACGATGGATTCAGGAGATCAGACCAGCGGCCGTCGTGTGTTTCCGACATCCAGCCACCTACCTTCCTCTCGAGGCTGTTGGTGCCGGAGGAGTGGCGAGCTTTCAGGAGGCCGGCGGTGGTGGACCAGCGGGTCGGGTTCTTCCTCGACGGCGGCTCTTCCGTTTGGGCCCGTGACTCTGCGCCGCCGCTGCCAAACGGCCCATTGATGGTGAGCAAGGCGGGGTCGCTGCTGCGCCGGACGTGGAGGGGCATATCTGAGACGGAGAGGGGGAAAAGCAAACAGCACGTTAACTTCTTTTCAAAGCCGGGTTGTACTTTATCAAGAGTTGTTTCATCGGCGCCTTATTGGCAAAGTATTCATAGAAAACGACAGAGCTGATAAGACTGAAAACAAAACGATGATGTGCTGGAACTAATTTTTTCCTCGAAACATCGCGGGCTAATTAATCATGGAGATTCCATTATCACCCGCCGGTGGAATAATCTGATTTATCACTAAAAGTCATCAGGCGGCTCTAGTTTCTACTTTACTGTCAGCGTTATTGCAGAAGACACTGCGTGGGAACAACACGAGGACGAGCCTATTGAGAAATCCCGGCGTGAGTGGATGCCTTCCATTAAAACTCTTCACTCGCTTTGAAAAAAGTTGCAGCGCGTGGGAAGTGGGCCACGGTCCAAATAACAACTCCGACAAGGGCATAAAAAAAAACACCACAGCCAGCGCTTGTACACAAGACACGTTGTTATGACATTAAAATATATATATATAAATATAGACGCCACTTTTAGACCTCTCCAAAATCCCACGGGCGGCTTTGATTGGCTGAGTCGTACCCAGCGGACCACACAGCGGAGATGGAGTGGAACTAAAACTGTTTAAAAAACTGGAGCATCTTCTTCAGATGACAACGCCAAGTGTCATGTTCCCATGTTCTCTTCCAGGACGACTCAAACACTGTCAGATGTTTGTTGGATGACAGCGTGTGTCCACACAGGAAATACTAGGATCTGGCCAAGGAGAGTGTGTGTGTGTGTGTGTATGAATCAACACTTATTTGACTGAGTGTGTATTGTGAGACAAAGTGCATGACAAGATTAAATGTGTCCATCTGTGTGTGTTCTTGTTTATGCGTCTGATAAACAGTGTGTGTGTGTCTATGAAGGCTTACGTTTATTTAAAGGTGTGTGCATGTTCTGCAAACTGAAGTGTGTGTGTGTGGGTGTGTGTGTGGGACCATAATAAACTGTGTGTGAGCGTTATTGATGATGCATGGAAACATGAATGTGTGTTTTATTTGGAAACATCAGAGCCACAATCTGTGTGGAGGATCTGGATCTTCTCTTCGTGTGTGTGTGTGTGTGTGTGTGTGTGTGTGTGTGTGTGTGTGTGTGTGTGTGTGTGTGTGTGTACACTCTTGGCCTGTGTTGTTGGGTCACCCGGAGCGTGGGACCTGAACAGCTCTGCGATGTGGGAGGCAGTAACAATGTGAGGGGTGGACAGAGCGCAGGGTGACTAACGAGCCTCACCAGCCTCACCATGCCTCCTGGGAGTTGTAGTGTAACCACACTACAACTCCCAGGAGGCATCAGGGCACAGGAGGCGACTTCAGCTGAAGTGCAGTGACTGCACCGACCTGTGTGGTGCACAGTTTGAGGCCGTTACTGCGGAAAATGCTTGTTTCTGATCGGCGGGATCAGACACAGTTTAATAACCGCAGCACATCAGTGTGTGCTGATGTCACAGATTATCTCAGCTCTGCAGATGAAATGTTTCCCTGTCTCCTAAATCGGCACAGTCTCCTTCCCGCAATCTCCGAACTCGTCTGGAAGCGTTGCGAACGTCAGGTCGGCGGATGAAACAGGCTGGCAGAAAGTTTTAGATCAGTTGTTAGGGATCATCTTTGGTGAAACAGCCGACGAGTCAGCGCCGACAGAGACGAGACGTCTGGAACCGTGTGTGAGCGCGAACCAGAGAGCGATGCCCAAACTTTACTAACGTGCTGAATCACTGAAGATGACCTTCAAGAGAAGATTAGCACACTGTTAATGAACACGGCCTCCACTGTTTGCTGTTGATAAGTCGCCACGGCTTCATCACACACTCGTAGCTGTTCTGAAATATGTAATAAGCCACATGTCACAACACTGAAAACTAATCATCATTAAAACTGACACTTCGGAACAATAAGCCCTGATCAAATCTGCAAAACTGTTTGTTTTTATTTTTTATTGCAACTACTTGAGTTAATTAAGTTGTAACTTAATTAGTACAAGTTTAGTTAATTAGTTGAAAGTTCTTCACTCTTCAGTCCAGTTGCTGTGTTGCCTCGTTGCTTTGGGATGTCCAATAAATAAAACAAACTCAGTTCGTTCTGTCATTTTTAATCATGCCCAATTAATATTTTTCCAGTGTGGACACACACACACACACACACACACACACACACACATTTAATTAATCTTAAATCTCAAAGTATGAAACGGGAAGCACAGCTTGCTCTCCTTAACGACTTTTGTCTGTCGTTAGTGCAGAGATTCACCAAATGCAACAGGCTCCTCGTTAAATGAAATAAAGGTTTGTTTTCACTGTTTTTTATGCTTTTGTTCTTTTACTTAATAACTTCTCTCAATAAAATGAAGCGTTTTAGCCGACAAACAACATCAACAGCACAAAATTAAAATGAACTGCGGATCTTCAAAGCAGGATGAGGGACTGCATTACTGTAATTTAGACATAAAAGATTCAATTATGAACTTCAAGTGCGACTTTTCCTCGCAGAAAAATCGTCTTGGGAAACTGAAGCGGCATCTGAAAGCTTCACATGTTCACAGCGGCGGCGTCCTTTCATCAGCCCGAGTTTAACAAAGCCGAGAAACTAACATCAGTTCCATTTGTGGATTTCAATAGAGCGCTCTGTCTGATACGTGTAACCGCTTCTCTTTAGAGTTTGTGGGCCGAACAAGAAAACTGGCAAAGACCGCACAGAGTTCAGCGTCTCTCATCTAGTCCGACATAAACCGGGGATTGAAAGTTATTCTCATTAGACACTCGGGACACAAAAATTAATCAAATTCTTCTTTCTCTTCTGTGAGAGACGCTTCTCTTAAAAGCCAATAAAATCCAGCTGATAGGATTCAGCGTTGTCAATTAAAACAGGGTTAGAATTTATTATGGAGGCCGTTAAATTAGATGTAACTGACAGGTGTGATTATGGCCGAGATTTCCATTTTTTACTGCAAATTCACATTCAGAAATCCAATTAGGATTGGAGTGACCTCCCTCACACTCTGCGTGTGTTTAACAGTGTGTGTGTGTGTGTGTGAGAAAGAGATAGGACATTTTGGCGTCAATCAACGCCAGCTCACAGGTCATTAATGGATACGGCTCCGTCGCCTTCCCGCGTATCGTTAGTGCTAATAAAAGATGGCTCATTAAAAACCTGTTGGTTTTTAAATTGAATTTGTTCATTAGAATGTGTGTGTGTGTGTGTGTGTGTGTGTGTTGAGGTGTGTGTTAATGTGTTTGGAGAGAGAGACTCAAATAAAAAAGGTCAGGCTCTCTAGCTTTCTGAGAATTACACTCGCTAACGAGATTTAACGTTTAACGAGGGACTCTGTGTACAGTCGTGCCGTTTATATGACGCCCAGGCCTTTAACACATTATAATGTATATAAACACACTTATAAAGAGTTATTCTGGGCTGACAGCAACACGTGACTAGAACTAAACTATAACTTTATTTTGCTTCCTCGATGCCGCCGCTCGCTCGCTCTCATTCACTGTCTTTGTCTCTCGATCCATCAGACAAACACCAAAGGAAACTTCTTCTTCTTCTTCACAGATTTTTAAGGTGAATTAATGAAATAAACAAAGCCGGAGCACAACAGGCAGAGTGTCAGAGTTTGGTCCACGAATCCACCTGGACAGACTCAGTTTCAGGCAGACTGAGGTCTGAGTGACGGTCGTGTTTGTCCCTGTGTGTATCTGTGTGTATATCTGTGTGTATCTGTGTGTATATCTGTGTATATCTGTGTGTATCTGTGTGTATATCTGTGTGTATCTGTGTATACATGTGTGTGTATCTGTGTGTGCTCGTTTGTTGTTTGAAGTTTCGCTTGATCCAAATTGACGAATCACCTCCAAGAGTCAGGTTCTCCATCCAAACTGGTAATTACAGTAGAAGGAGCGACTTGGCCAGAAAAACTGCAGAGGTGGACGGGGCTCGGCGTCACATTTGATTTAGGAGGCAGCATATAGAACCAATTAGCCACTTTGGCCGGGGATCAAACGGCTATCTGTGACTGAAAAAAAAAAAAAAACCCTCCTGTCCAATTAACAGAATTTATGGACCGGGCCGAGGTACCGCTGGGCTGTGATAAGGTAATTTGTTGCGTCGTTGTATACTGCAGCACTTGCTGACATTTGACACTAATGGGGACGACAGATGTGGAATTTAAGAGGGATTGACTGGATTATCAATCACCTGTTGAGTGTATTTAGTTCCTGAGTGTATCTTTAGCGGTCCCTCTGCATCTACAGGTCACCTGATGGTCGTCAATCCAACCACACCTTCTCAGTGCTGGGACTTACTTGTACGCAGGGCGGAGGGCGTGACCTCGATCTCGCTGGCGCCCTGGTATGGTTGGAAGGCCGAGGCTCCGCTTCCGGCGCTGAGGTCCGCGGCAAACAGGTCGGGGCTCTGGGTCCCTGTGGAGCTGGCGCTGGTACCGTCGCCTCCATGATGGGGCTCTTGTTCGTCGTACACGGCTATCAACTGGAGGAGGGAGGAAGAACAAGAGGAGAGGTGAGAAGATGGTGGACTTCAAGCCCAAACGATGATAATATACACTAAGAATTATACAGAGGTGGAGGCATGAAGGTTAGACGTGAAATACTCTGCAACAAATGACACAATGGAGGACGGATACCTCAAAAATGATGGTGGGATTTAAAAGGAGCAGTAGAGAGGGAGAGCAAAGAGATCGGAGTGAAGAAGAAAAGGATCATGAAGGTATGAAAGTATTGCTGTTCTCTTAGAAACTGTTGCATAAAGCCCCCGAAAGGTTGACAAGAACAAGAAAAAGAATCTCAGGATGTAAAACGGGATATTATTTTACGCAGACCAGCAACTCAGTGCAAAGTTTGAGGTCAAATGGAAGCTGTGTGATGACGAACAACAGATAATACAGTCAAGTTACAAAGGTGAAACCCTGAGAAGCGGCATTATTATCTCCTGACTGTCAACACCAACTGGAACCAACCAATCGGTTGGCAGGTTGTGGACTTTAAACTTGCTTCACTCCATTAAACAAATCAGCGATTAAAAACCTGAATATAGAGCAAAAAACTTGCACGTACAGTCCCATACGAGGCGCTCACTGCGTCCAATCACATCCTCTCTCCACCCAAAGTGCCTCCATGGCTCTTCTCTCCTCACAGATCTGATTAATTCCAACCTCTGCCGAGTCCCTTTATTAGATTAAAGATGAGATTCACGCCGTCCATCTGCGACACTCACCAGGTCCGTGTGTGTGTTCAGCTGGCTTCAGTTAGTCAGAGGAGAAACGGAAAAATCCATCCGACATTTGTCAATTCAGAAGGACGTGATCTAACCGTCCCTCGTGGTGAGATTGGATGTGGAGGCATGACCGTGATAATGTCCTGACCCCGCAACGTCTCGGACACGTGATTAAAAAATGAACGGGGATGTTAAGCAGCTCAAACATCTTTGAGGTATCACTGCAGTTCATCTGGGTTTATTTACATGATCCAGACCAGAAAAAACCCTGAACTTTAAAGCAAACTTCACCAAACACCCCGTGGCAAGAAGTAGCGGATCAAAAACAGACTCTCACTTCAGGAAAATACCAAAAAAAAGATGTACACATGAGAAAAATAGAAAGTTAAATGATGTTTTTGAAGTCTCTTTGAAAATCGTAGAAATGAGATTTTCCATGTCGAGGTTTATCAATTTTTACTTTGCTCCGGGGACGCAGATTTCAATCTCAGAGGGGCTGGAGGACTGAAAACAGGTTCTGGATTGGAACCAGCTCCACATCAATAAGAAGGAAGTCAAAAAGAAACATTTGGACGTACAGAACTTCAGTCAGCGCGGATAAAGTTTGGGAGATGGGCGGCCTGGAGCCAGTACTAACAACAGGGGGGGGTTAGACTTCCAGCAGCGACAAAGAAAAATCTAATCATGGCAGGAAAATGAATTCATGCAGGGAGGAAGTCATTCCACAAACACACAATGACCCCGATGAGGTCGTTAGATTAATCTTAGTTTAAGCTTGGAGACTTCAGGTTACGTAGGCGCGGTGGAGATGAACCTGAAACCTCGTTATCTGATCGGTCGAACCTTTACAGCACGTCACGTGTTTATTTTGTGACGGGAAACTCTCTGTCACATTCGCAATTTAAGAGACAATCCTGACGCTGTGAACATCACTGCACGGACCTCTCTGCAGCTAATGCTTAACCACAGAGTCTAGTTTTAGTCGAATAAATTGTGGATTTGTCGAATCTCCAGTAAATTTATTCAACTAAATTTACAGATTTAATAAAAGTGTTGGTGCATTATTTGTAGGATTTCCAAACTCATCCTGTACGCCTGGAGAAAACCTCTGTGACAATTAATAAGATAAATTTAATAAGACTAATTCAAGTTAAGCCCAGCAGCTAAAGTCAGCTGATCCAGTTCCATGGTTCATAACCAGAGAAAAGACATTTAACAGTTCGAATCTGAAACATGTTAAACATCTTTTAGACGCACGGGCGTGTTTGTTCACACACGTTCACTGAACATTCTTCTGAACATCAGTTCAAAAGTTGAGAAGAAGTGACACAAACATTTTGACCCTTGAAGGCAGCAGCCACTCTGTCTTAATGAAAAACACCAAAGTCTTCAATCAATAAAACACATTCACACTGAAACACACACTCATACAGTATATACACATACGAATACGACCACACACACACTCGTACACACAATTACATTTAGAGACAGACTCCATTAAAACACACACACACACACACACCATTCAAATCCAACGAGCAGTTTTCCGGCACATTAAACCTTCATTTCAGCCACATTTAGCCTGAGAGCTGCAGAGTTTTACAGCACGCTGGACGGACTCCCCGGTGAGAGGACCGGGCTCTCGAGGGCGCACACACACACACACACACACACACACACACACACACACACAGACCCCACGTCTTATTTTTCCCATTAGGCCCTTTACATAAATGTGGACACATTTACTTCAAATTAAGGCTTTGCATGAGCCCGGGGCTAATGTGTGTGTACACACAGTAATGGAGGTAATAAAGGTCAAAGGGCAGGAGAGGGTTGGGGGTGTGTGTGTGTGTGTGTGTGTGTGTGTAGGGAGAATATGTAAATGAGTGGAGGAAGGAGCAAAAGAAAGGAGAGGAGAAAGATTAAGAACAAGGGGAAGTTAAACAGATAGAGCAGAAGTGTGTGTGTGTGTGTGTGTGTGTGAGACTCATGGGAGAAGGCAGTAAGACAGAGTGTGTGTGTGTGTGTGTGTGTGTGTATAAAACTTCCTGCGTGTGACTGTCAGACGGTCTTCCACTCTTCCCTCATTAAAGCTCAGTTCAGCCAAAAACAGCTGACTCAGCAAACCCCCAGCCGCCCTCCCTCCCTCCGTCCTGGCCGCTCCCCTGAGGACACCACAGAAGAAGAAGAAACCCCCCCCAAACCCCCCCAAACCCAACCTCACGTGCTCTCACAGCTCATGTGGTTGTTATTACATGGTAATCAGTCCGGCTGCAGCCAGGACACCGAATCTTTAGCCGATCTGATGATGGAGAGCTGGACGTGATCACAGACGATTTAATGGAAACAGCCAAAGTCCGACTTCAGTCCTGAGTTATCAGACATTTACAGGTTGACATAGAAATATGAGCTTATTCTCCTTTTTATGAAGAGTTATTCTGGATGTGTTCCTATCAGCGCTTGGACGTAGAATACTGTGTTTCTCCTGGAAAAGGCGCGTTAGCCTGCAGGGATCTGAAGTTTATCAAATTATTTCAAACCAAAAACGCTGAAAATCATTTGCATTGCATCGTCTCTTCTCTCCGCACGGTACAGAAATTATGCATGTATGAGATCATTTGCGTACAATATTGTAACCGTGCAGGATATTATGCAGATCAGTGCGTGGCAATAAAGAATTTTTAATTAAAAGGAAGAAGAAATGTTGCTGGGAAGACGACGATAACGGACGAATGTTTCTTTTGATACTCTGAATACAGAACACGTCCAAACTTTTCTGAGGAGAGTTAGACGATTTCACTGCAGACTGTGACAAACAGTCACATAAGCTCATCGAGGGGGAATTTCCATTATTGGGATGATGGTGAATACCCTGTGAGGAGCTTGAAAAAGCACCAATGACCGTCATGTTTTGATTTCCAGATTTATTTTGAAATGCCACACAAGGGAACAGAGACTTTTCCAGGCACTCCCAAGGCCTGTCACCCTGACTGAAGGCTTAAAGTTAAAGCAGATGTGAGGAAATATTCTGTTATATATATTATTTCAAGCTAAACGACGGCGGAGAGACGACGTCTGCGATGCAATAAACATGTTTGTGAGCGGAGGTGATGGAGGGAGTTATTTCTGCCAGGATCTCTGAAATAAATCCATTAACTGTGATTCAGATTCAAGTCCTTGATTGATTTGGCGGTTACCGCTTGTATTTCACACCTCGAATGACTAAAATCACTACAAAGGTGATGAATTGAGTCTTAAGCACTTCCCCTTGTCACGGGTAACAGATGACATCATAGGCTCATTTACATAATAGCAACATCAGCTGTGCCAAACTCAGCAGACCGTTTTCTAAATGCTTCCTTTATATAACCTCTGCTTCGTCATCGCTGCTTTTATTTCCAGATTCCCAGAGATGAACGGCAGGTAAACAAGGTGAACGTCAGTTTTACCGCCTTCCCTTTGCCTAATCAATGTAAATGAATCCGCCACAGTGAGTGGAAACATCAGAGGGCACGGCCACGGCTGACAGCCGCTCCCTCGGGACCCCGTGTTGGTTCTGTTGGATGTTTTTTGTGGAGTGAATTGTTGTCTGCGTGCTACAAAACAGCCCCGAGTCGAAGCTAATTGCTGAGGTTTGTTGACAAGCACGGTCCTGACCCTGCCACCAATCATCACACACACACACACACACACACGCACACACAGAGGAAAAAGGTGACATCCAATCAGCGGGGTTGGTTTACCCTGAGGAAAACAGCGGATGTGTACACCGAGGAATGGGTGTTGATTGGCTTGTGAAAGTGTGTCAATAGAAGCCAGAAGGCTGAGACAACTAAAAATGAATCTAACCTCCTCCTTTTTTTTTTTTTGGCTTACAGCTTCAACTTTTACAGTTCAAATTAGAGCTGCAACAATCGCCGGCTTCATTATTTTCTTCGGAAATGAATCATCCGTGTGTTAAACGTGACAAACGCAGAGAAAAGCGAGCGGATCTTTGAGTTTGAGAAGTCACACGTGAGGCGTTTCTGCTCAAAGCTGTTTGTGATTATTAAAAATACCCATTTTTATTGATCAGTGAATTAATAAATGCTTTATGATGTCGTGTGGTGCACTAAGCTAAAACTTAAAATACAGATTTATTGAGCCGTTGCTATGGGAGCGATCGATGTGCGTGCAAAACTCTCAGAACTTTTCTTCACTCTCTTGCACACACATGCAAAAAAAAAAAACAATAATTGAAAAAACCTAAATTACAATGGAAAGTATGAGTCAGTCCACTTTTCAGCAGTCGCTTGCAGCTCATAAATCATCATCATAACTCTGGTTAGAACAATACGCTGGCAGCTGGGCCGGAGAGAGGAAACCAAAGGTCTCTCAAAGGGGAATTAATCCTTACGGTACGCGTTGGGGGTGGGTGAATTTAGCAAGACACACTCTTGCTCGGGCTTTCTTGCGCCACATCAGTGATCGCTCCAGTCTTATTTCATCAGAAATCCCCGCCGTGCTCATGCGTCGAGGCCGTCCAAAAATTACAGTTGCCTTAGTTCTGGCTACCGACTCCAAAACATAAATCTTTCCAAGCTGCTACATCCATCCATCGGCCGTTTGATTTATTCCCTCGTCACGCAGAATAACGTCAAGTCATTACAATTTCACACAGAATTCTTTTACAGCAACAGACCGCAGATCCCTCGAGTTACGCTCCACATTTCCGATTGTTTGTGTTCTTTTATATGATTTATTGACTCAAACCCACATTAACACACATTATTAAGAAGATTAAAATGAAAGCGAGCGCGTCTGACTGAACACAGGGTGGAAATTTACTCATCAAACATAGTGGAAATGACACTATGTCATCTGAAGCTGGGATGTGGTCGACTGTCTCTAAGGATTTAGGGAAGTCGCCATCTACAAAACTGTTGCAACAAATTGTTATAACCCTCTGAGAACGATGCATGAATTAAAATTTGCGAATTGTGTTTTTATTCTTCATAAATGAATCAGACTACACGGCGCCTCAGGTTACTGCACACAAAGACGAATGAGCTCCATCATTTCCAGATCAAACTGCTGCTGAGTTCGAGCCAACATGCAAAGTTTGGGAAGGTAAATGAAAAATAAATAAATAATTGGGATCAGCGAGTCCTGTCATTGATTCAAAGAGCAGAGGAATCAGCACGAACACATTAGAAATTGATGAATGGACCTTTTCCTTACTGGACTTATTCCACTGAGCTCATCGGCTCTAACTGGACCAACTTCTCTGAGATATTTGGAAATTCCCGTTTTGTATTTAGCTCATTTGTACTGGACATATTGCTAAATAACAGCTTTTTGTATTTCAATTGATATCACACATTTTCTATTAATCCTTTGTTGGCTAATTTCCTTTTCCAAGTTAAGACTCCTACAGTATTCTGATTTAAAAGAGTTTCCTTTGGCCTGGTGGAGAGCCCGGGGTGGATTAAGAAGCTCTGCGCTCTACAAATAAAATCTGCTTGACTGGATTAAAGTTTGAAATATATCTGACAGTAACTTTTATTTCTATCCATATCGATTAACTGTGAAAAATATTGGAAACCAAAAGCGAAAAGTTCTCAACTTCACACACTTGGATAATATCTATGCACCAGCATCACCGAGAGAAACCGGTGTACACTTTGCAAACAAAGGTGACCCTGATCCTGGAAACCCAAATCCTGCAGGCTTGGCTTGCACTAAACCAGCTCCATGCCAGGGAATGAGGAGGCAAAAAAAGCAAAGCAGTCAGCAAAAAGTGGGAAGTAACCACTTCACTTTCGCCTACACAGCTGTGTAATCCAAAACATGTTGTCCCGGCTCTCCTCTTAGGTCAAAAAACTGCAGCCTAGTACATTTTCTTCCTCTGTTACATGCTTGAGGAACTCCAGAGAAAGTGCGACGCTGCAGCCCGCCTTCTCCCAAAAAGCGACAGCCATCAAAACCCTCAGCGTCGGTCCATGCCGTGGCCAGAACCCGCAGCACACAGACAGGCAGTGACCGATGTTACTCACGGGTCAGCACACCGCACTGCTTATATGTGAGGAGTTTAGTTTCAAAATGTCTAGCGCTGGAGGAAAAACTAGACCCACCATAAAATAATCATCATTTTTAAAGGATGGCTGGTAACTTTAAACTTTAGATGACAACATGATCATACGTCTGTGGACAATATTCTCCACATTTCATGCGTTTGAAAGATGAACTTCGGGTCAGGATGGATATGTACTTTTACCGTTCACTCTTTCGTGACATTTATTTCCTCATTTCGAACAAATCCCGAGTTTTGCACGTCGCGTCCAGAGACCGGAGGAATGTGACGCTTGACGGGTTCATTATGCGAAGAAGGAAATTGGCCGTATGCGAAGACTTTCTTTGAAAGTCAAGAGTTCGAGAGGTGTGACAAGAGTTATAGTTACATGGTTTCCGCTCAACGGGTAACAAATACACGAGGGCGGCGAAAGCTATTCATCAAGGCCACAGAGGGAGAGGTGTGTTCTCCTCTTTCATACATCCAGTTTGATTTGTTACCTGAGAGGTTACATGAAAGCTTTCATCGTAATTTTTCCCCCCACATACGGCAGTAAGTGGACGGCCGCACAATAAAAGCACCGGGAGAAAAATAACAGTGATTTCATATCACCCACTTCATCAACAAGTCATTTTAATAGACTCACAAATACACAGTGAGGAGAGGCAGCGCTACATTATAACGTCTGTGAGTTTTTGGACACGTGTGGAAGTTTCCTTCAGCAGAGAGAGGCCACGTGCTTCTTGTACAACTTCAAGGGAGTGAAGCAGAGGCGCTATCTCACCAACAAATGCCATACATCCAGTGAGCGAGTCAACTCGACCGTCAGATCCTGCAGATTACAGCAACTGACCAATCAGCTCGCTCATTTCGAGGTGATTAAGCAAAGAACATTTCAACGTCTGGAAAAAAAAACGTTTATTTCCAATTGTGGGTAAACGGCTCAATCGGTCTCAATCGGTTCAAGGTGTTACCGCCTCTGCCAAACGCCCACACAGCTCTTTCCCCAAGACCGATGGCCCGCTTGTTAATGTGCTGCTGCCCGAGCAAATTTGTGCAAACTATTACATAATATATCCACATGTATTTTTGTTGGTCTGGAGCTGGTTTGCATTTATAGGCTTTTACGGGACACTACAGGCTCTTTAGTTCAGGTTGAGGGAAATCTAATGTTGCCTTCACACCAGGAGAGTCTGCAGGACTCGGTTCGATTGGGCGGGAATGCCGAAAAACTTTGTGGCGGCATTGCCCAAAATAAGCACTGACCTGGAAGAAGAAAACCTGGCTCATCGATTGGCGTTCTGGTTTTTCGCTGTGAGCAAACCGCACCGGGGTTCACATGCAGACCAGAGTTCAGATGAGCGTCCACACCTGCACAAACGAACCGGACGATCTGATGGAAACAGACTCAGGTCCATTTAAAGCGGACCAAGCGACCCATATATAACAGCACACAAAGAAGAGTGAGGCAGTTTAAAGAAGTGACGATGAGTCCCCAAGTTTTGGTGTGGAAGAGCTTAAACCTTCACATCAACCCCGTCCGACTCTTCTGGGACTGAACCGGAAAGTCGACTGCAAAATGTTTACGAGGAATAAATTGAAGAAAATGTCTGGGAGCTACGGCGCTGCTGCTCTCACGGAAAAAACTACTTCAAATACAAAACTTTAGATTCTAATGGAACCAGAACTGACATCCCAGTCGACTTTTCAAACTTCTCACTCCACATCTATCACTCTGAGTCGCACATTTTGGCTTTACCCTGTCCCATTTCTACATTCAGATGAAATTTAAGCACAGTGTGTGCAGCGAGTTCTCGCTCCGGCGCTCTGACTGAAGATATTTTGTCACTTTGTTCTCTCGCAGTCACCACATATCACTCTAATCCACTCACAGACTCGTATCTGCGAGTTTCAGAGAGACAAATTTAAGACTTTTTATGTTACACAGAATTTTATTAGAGACCGTCTCAACAACTAAAATAAAGAGGTAGATTTAAAAAAGGTCTTTTCAATGTGATCTGCATATCATGTGAGCTTCATTCTATATTAATACAGGACCTGACACGTGGTTTCACCAAGAAACTGCATGAATGGTGCAAAGTTCAGGATGTCAGACTGTTTAAACTTTCTCAGACTTTCAAATTTGATTTGTCTGATTCCTGTAATCAAATAGGTGTTTTCCAACAACTATTCTGTGAGCCGTTATGGAAACAGTGTTAATCTGAGCAGAGGAGGCCAAAGGGGGCGGCGGTTTTGGATGTGTGACAGATGGATCTAAGATTAGCTGAGGCTGGTAGACGAGCGGCGCAACCCCAAACTCCCACAGCGACTGTTAGAGAGCGAGCAAAAGGCAGAACACACGGTGACCTTGACCTCGCCGAGTTTAGACAAAGACAAAGACTCACAGAAGAAGAAGAAGAAGAAGGGGAAGGAGACGTATCAAATCCAGGAGAATGAGACATGACTTTACTCAGGTGTGTGTTACTCACCTTCCCACAAAACACACACACACGCCGTGAAACATCCAAACACTGTCTAACACATTTATTCACTCAGTCTGCGCCTCTGAACACAAACCGACACAAAACACACAACAATTATGTCGAGCAAACACAGATTTACGATTACATTGTTATCGAGCGGTGTGGAACAATTCCACTCAGCATAATGACCCCAATATCCATTTCACTTCAATCCCAGACAATAGAAAACATGTGGAGGGAGGGCGGGGTGGAAGCACGGGGGCGTCTGAGCCGAGGACAAACTGACAACAAGAAAACGGCAATCAGACGGAGCGGGGGAGTGAAGGAGCTGAAGGTGATTCATCCGCCAAAATGAGAGGAGTGCTGAGCTGTGACTCTTATTCCCTGAGAGATGTTGATGTTCTTACACTTCTCCTCTGACTCTTCTGAACTTCGGCTCCATTTCCCGGAGAGGAACAAGTTTACAGCCATGCGAGGGTTAAAAGGAAATGACTGACCAGATAGAAAAAGTTTTCTTCACCTCCGCTGTAGATGTGTTATATTTTCCATCTTAGGTTTGGTTAATAAAGAAATACTTCAGCATTTTTTGGGAGGCACGCTCATTTTCCTTTCTTGGCAAGAGTGAGATGAGACAATCGAAACCACTCCCATGTCTGTACGATAATACAGAAGCTGGAGCCAGTGAGTAATTAGCTTAGCTTAGCATAAAGGCTGGAAACAGCCAGTCTGACTCGGCCCAATGATAAAAAACCTGCCAGGATCTGTTAATTAGCTTCGAAGGTGTTGATATGCAGATTGTTTTTTGATCGTTGGACGGAGACGAGCCTCCAGCTCCACCTTTGTCGGTACAAATCTTCTCATCCAACTAAACCGAGAGCCTTTTTAATATAATTCATAACAGATAATGTATCATAAGATAAAATTCCATCCAGAAAGATGTCGAGCTGGAACAATTTTCTCATTTTATCACTTTGAAATCACTTTGCAGGGACGGATAAAAACTGATTTTTCAGTAATTGCTCATTTTCCTTCAGAAAACAATCATCCTGAGACAAATATTCATGTCAGAAACACTCGTTTGGCTCCACTGTTAAAAAGAAAAAAGGAACTTCAGTGCTGATGGCGGATAAAAGCAATAACTGAGGAGTTTTTGCTTCCCTGAGGTTTGAAATTAAACCCGAAATTTCCATATTTCTGTTTCTGCGCCTCACCTTTTGTTGTCAAAATTTTGAAAAGCCTTGTTCTCGAGTTAGCCCCCATCTGCTCGTTCACTTAGCCGCGACAGCTAAACTGACGATTCTGGATATTGGAGCTTTTAAAAAGAAAAAAACACACAGCTGAAGAGTGCTGACAGTCTTTCAGCTGAGTGAAAAGTGTGTTTAATTCAAGCTGCTGAAAGCTGATAGATGTGGGTACAGCACAGAAAAGACCGTGCAACAAATCCACAAGAGAGCCACACACACACACACACACACACACACACACACACAGGCTATTTCCTATGGCCAAACACCTGATATTGCACCGCGAACCCATTTCTGAAACCTCTGTAAGACGAGATTGTCCTCTGGCTTGATAGGTGGAGCAAGGTACCACCACTGCCATGTTCATTTCCCACTGAGGCTGTCTACACTAAAAATAAATGCACTCAAGTAACAGTGGAACAAAACATCCATCAAATCAGTGTTCGCAGAGAGTTTGGGCCCAGACAAAACTTTCTTTTTGGTGCATCTTGTTGTTATTTGTGCACTTTAAAGCGATATATAATTAACCTGCTTATGAAAATGAGGCTTGCGTCTCTTACCCATGGACAAACGTCTTCTAAATCGACTTATTTTGTTGCTTCAAACAATTAAATTTGTTCTGATGAACTCAGTATAAACTGATGAGTAACTGATGAGTAACTTGGCTCTTGAATGCATCCTAAAAATGTGCAAACACAACTACCGCCGGTGCCATTTTGGACGGGTTTAGCTGAAGGAGTAATCTGCCCATATTAGTTCTGATTATGTTTTGCATCTGTGCTCACACATGTAGCATTTAGCGTGAGCGTCAGATCAGCAGAAACATGATCAATGCTTACAGACTGGCACTGAACGGAGAGAGTCGTTAAAGTTACAACCTGCACAAGACTTCATCGTCCCTGACGAGGATTATAGATTTTATATGTTGAGTTTTGGGTGTTTTTGATGCCAAAGCTCCACAGCTCGGCTGCCATGTGAGATCCGACCAACAGCGTGTCGTGTTTTGTGCAGCAGGTTGCAGAAACGTGCTACCAGGGGATCCGCCTGTATCGCTCCAGCTAGCAGCTCTGACAGCTAACGGGCCGGGCGGAGCCGCCGCCCCGGGGCTGAAACCGAAAGGAAGCAATGAAAACAACAGCAGGAACAGGAACTCTTCTTGTTAGTCTGTATCTGGAGAGCGTGTTGTTCGGGTCGGTGTTAGCACGCTGAAATATTTAGCATGGTGGTGTCAGGCTGGAGCTCGTTTGGCAGAGGTCGGCTCGGGTTGGGAGGAAGTGCCAGCTCCCTCACTGCTGGGCCGTGATGAGAAACGAGTTACGATTCTGTTTAATGTGTAGAAATGATGTTTTTTATTGTTAAACTTGTCCGTTCTCCGTCCCACAGACGCTCCTCTCAGAGGACAGATGTGCTGAGAGCGGTTTTGGTTGTTGGTTTTTCAGTTTTCTCGTGTTTTTTTCTGCACACCTCCCGGCCGCCGTGACACGTTTGTGAACCTGTGAGGTTTACAGCTCAGGTCCAGCAGAGTTACAGTAATTTAGACAATTACTGAGACATTCTAACCAGAGAGATCCATTTCTTCCCTCCTTCTCAAGTGTTTTCCTCTTTTTGTCAGCTGCCTGCGGTCGTCGCTGATTGGCAGTGATCAATACGTCTCCAGCTCTCACCTCTGAATGAGCGACTTGAGTGGCGACTGCCTTCCAAAGATTTATCTTAGTCTCTAAGACCAAAACTAAGACTGGCCCTAACAATGAAGCAGTGTGACGTAGGCTCCTCGTTTGATCGTCACTCCGACCGTTTGAAGAGCGAGGCTGAAAAAACAGGAGTATCTCTTTAAATCAATGGCAGCCGAAACGCCACCGCGCGTGTGTGTGTGTGTGTGTGTGTGTGTGTGTAGGTGAGAGGGTGAACAGGGGGTTTGGTTAGCTCGCTCACTAATGAGCACCATACATCACATGCTATCAGTGCTAATCACACTAAGGGCTATATTTAGCCATTTAGCTTCAATTACCTGTTTTCCATGGGACTAATCAACACTTAGCAGGCGGCACCGCTGCTGTAAATGTGACTCTGTGTGTGTGTGGATGTATATGTTTAATTAAGTAGGACAACCTGCGTATGAACATAAGGGCTTAACAGCTTTTGGAAGGAAACTGTAGCTCTCGCCGTGAACTCGTGCTCGGCTGAGATAAGTCGGCTTAGTTAAAACCTGCCGAACCGGGCTCGGGAACAAAAGGTGTGACACGGAGGATGTTTTTTTGGCTCGTGTTACGTGTGTGTGATAGATTTAAATCTGTGTGTCCAGATGAAAACCCTGATTCAAGTTCATCGGTTTAAAATGAGAAACAAATTTTGAAATGAGGAACAAATTAACATTTGGTTTGTTTTTTGAAAAAACGTGGCGCGGGCCGGGCTGCAGATCGGATCAGAGTCACGCATTGCTTCTATAAAAGCGGTCATTACTTTTATCTCAAACAATCTTAAAAGTAATTTACTTCTCTGTTAGCTGCCAAATAATAGTCTCAGCCCCTCCTGACGCCGTTTTCTTTCTGTCAGCTCGCTCCTGAACGCCCTTTTTTGGCTTTCTGAGTCACAAAAACTCTCACAAATCATTATTACAGAGCACAAGCTGTACCAGCGTTGACCAAACATGATACTGCATAACGCCACATCCGCCGTGTGAGCACATTCTGCACCGTGCTGCACCGCGGGGTCACGGGCTCTCGTTGCTTTTGTCCGTTTCAAGACAAACAAGTTGTTGGCCTAACCTCGGTGACATAACAGAGGAAACGGACGGCGCGTTTAAAAGATGCATGATGGAGCTAAAAACAGCTTGAAATGTCAGTCCAGAGAGGGGAGTGAGAGAAGAAGAATAAAATGCAGAGGCGGGTGAGGATGATGGACAGAAAGATGGAGGGGCGAAGGAAAAGAGAGAGGGAGGGGGGATAAATATAGCAGGAGGAGGCCCAAGAGGGGGGAAGGAAAACAGGAAGGAATAGATAAAGGGCAAGGAGAAAGGAGATGATGGGGTTATCCGAATAAGAAAGGAGGGAAGTGGGTGAAAGGAGGAAAGAAGCCAGGCCAATCATCCGTGAGAAAGACCCCGCGGAGGGGAGTGAGCGCTCAGGATCGAGCCAGCGCTGTTTCTTCAGAGCCTGGCCGAGGCGCTCAGAACACGGTGAACTGGACAGCCTCCCCCCGCCTCTCCTCTCGCTCTCTCTTTGCCGGGAATTATTCTGTCACTCCCTTGGCTTAGACAAGTGCTGCTGGGGGAAGTGTTAGCGTAGTTTAAATGTGCATGTGTGTGTGTGTGGCAACACAGCTGGCAAGGCTCAAGCTGGCTCGAGCGTCTGGGCCTCTTCGGTTGCACAATGAAATGAAACGGCCGTCAATCCAGAGGAAACTACTTCTTTTTCTTTTTACGGGAATAAATCAGCTGAATTAGAGAAGGTGGGAAATGAGGGGGGAGATGGATGGAGGAAGAAGTGGCTGATGGGAGACGGGGTGGGCAGGGAGGAGGCAGAGGTTTCGTGAGAGAGTCAAAGAGGCTCAAAGGCTGAGTAAGATATTACAGCGCACATGCCTCTGTAGTCATCATCAGAGCAGACGAGCTCTCCAAAAATGCAGAAAGTCCATAATTCTTCCACGACGTCGTGTGATTAAGTCGAAAAACTTACTACTGCGTTAACCATGTGATCAGGAAGCAGGAAATCAACGCACTGGTTGGCAGTCCGCAATCATCAGGTAGACTGACGAATGCAGAAACATTATGGAGTATAATCTGTGGACCGACTCCAGCTCTGAAGCTGTGAGAGACTCTGGAATATTTCTCTTAAAGTTTAGAATCCACGACGCTCCAAAGATAAGAAATTATTCCTTTATGATGATGTGTCGGGGTGTTCTTTCTCCCATCCCGCCTCTGCTCTTATACTTTACCACAAAACTGGAACCACCAAAGGATTTCATCATTTTGACCCCTGATGCATCATATAAGGCATAATTTCTATGATTTATATATATTAGACTTGAGAAAATAACTTTGAAATTCAGTTTATGTGGTTTATTAATCTCAGGCATGTCACGACTCAGCGGTTCTAGGTATAAATGATCAAGTTTATTTATTAATTAATTCACTAGATTATTAACGAGCACTTTATTTTGAAAGAGTTACGTATCTTTGAAAACGCCCTGGTGGTTCTAGTGTTAAATGTCTCAACAGTCCCTCGATGATTGGTGTGACACTTTTTCCAAAAGATGAACATAAATTCAGGACAAAGCCGACAAAAGCTGCCGCTGGATGTTCAGCAGCTTTCAAAGGTTATCACACTGATGCATCTACGTGACCGTGTTTGTCCACGGGGGCCGCCAGAACCAACAGAGAACGAAGCTCCTGCTGCTCCCTCCTGTTGCTTTCAGCTACACCAACCCGATTGTTCCTCTGAAGACTTCATTAAGGAAAATTTGCAGAGCAACTTTAATCAGTGAGCTGTGTGGGCAGTATTTGTACGAGAGCAGCTCCAGCGGGAACGAAGCCGCTAATACTAGACGTGTTAGCACCTCACGCTGGCCTGTAAAATCTGGAGCAACACTTTGTGCGATGCATCTGCGAGTTTATGAGCATACGTCTGGCCGAAGATTTGAAAGCTTCAGATGTGAGACTGACCCACATACGAAGCCGTTCTCCAGCCAGGCGGAGGTCTCTTAAGCCTCGCTGTAATTGAGGGCCAAGGGAGCACCTCAGGAGTGACGGCCGCTTAATGAGAAATTATAGTTCTGCTGATGCTTTCAGAAAACCTGACTCCATTTGATAGTAATTACATCTCATATGGTTTCATTACGCCGGCTCCTTATTTGGATTAGGCGATATTACGACTGAAATAGGAGGGGATAAACTCTGCCGGGATTAACATGCATTTGAGACCCCCCAACACACACACACACACACACACACACACACACACACACACGTGGTTTAGTGAGTGATTCCAGAAACAGAGTTGTTAAAATTATACCACAGATTCGACTTAATCATCCTCGATTTCTTTGTCGTCAATTAGCTCTGAGTCCCATTATAACAATACGGAGGATTTAGTCTGATGGTTCTTTCTCATCAGCCGAGGACTTCAGTAACCACCTGTCCCCAAGGTGGTGCTCGCACTGGACTGGTTTTAGCAGTAAAGGTGCATTATTCTAATTGGTTCCAGTGGGTTTTAAAGGATTTGGGCGTGCTGCTTATGCACTCTTTACTTTTTTCTCCACCCAGTGAGCTGGACAGGAGGAGTAGGAGTTCTTCAAGTTGTAGAAATGTTCTATGTGACTGCAGCGTTTACTGAGACGTCCAATCAAAGTTCTTGTTGCCGGCGAGCTAATAATGCACCACTTGAAAGGACGTTCACCGAGCGTTTGGATCAGGTGAGTTTTAGATTTATTAGAGTCTGCCATCGCTGTGTTTCTAATGGCCTGAATGTTGCTGCTGTTGATCGTCATCGTGCCAACAAACCAGTAATCGACAATCAAGAACGCCTCTCAAAACAAAATGTGCAAATGGGATCAGGGTTAAGTACGGCATGATCACCACTTCAATATTCAAAAATGTTTCCATCGGACTCTATGAAGTGTTTTATAAGAGTTCACCGGTCTACTGATTATTGTTGTCCATTATCAGTCCTACTTGTTGAGCCGTGGTGACATCTTCAAATGTTCCTGATCCTGATTATGACTAAGAAAAGACACAAATCTTCATTTCAAAGACTGTTTTGGCTTTCTTTGATTATTATTGCTTGAAAAATGACTAAAACAATAAATAAATGATCAACAGTTGCAGATTATTCTTCTGTCAATCAACTAACTGATCAGATAATCATCAGGTCAGTAGATCAATTGGAAAAGGTGACATGGGTTTTTTAAAAACATCCATCCATCCAAAGACGTCTTTCCAGTTCAGCCACCGCCTCGCTGTGTGTTTCATTCGGGAACTGTTTCTGCTAAATTGCCCCTCCAGCACTTTCTATGCAGCACTAGCTGATTTTAAAACCACTGTTGATAATTGGAGACCTGGAGTTTGCATAGATAATATCCCGGGCTGCTGCGACTTCAGAGAGAGAGACTTTCTCATTACCGCAGATATTGCACTTGCGATTAAAAGTGTTTCTGCTAAGTCAGAGGTAAGAGCCAGTGGATTTGAGATCCGGCGGTATTAGAGCTGTAGAGTTTAGGCTTTAATCCAGGCCGAGGTAGAGCAGGCGTCAAGGTTTTCCCTGTCTGAGTCTATCTCGCACACCCACACCACGCAAACACTCACAGGAGTTAAGTCTCTGCAATTTCTGAGCACTAACCTACATACACACCGATGCAGAAGTTAGCGCTTACCTTAAAAGTACCCAAAGTTCCCGACTCGCTCGCTCACTCTCTCTCCTGCATACCTCCCCAGACCCATCATCAAATCTCTTTCCCTTTCACCACCTCCATTCCCCAGGAGAGGAGCCCTGGCACTGAAATCTAATTAAAGGCTCCATAAGCAGAGCTCAAATGAAACTGTCACATCAAAGTCGCCGCTGGGACAGAATGACACAAATCAATAAGACAGCGAGCTCCGGCAGATCTCTCGTGCACCCTTGAGACTCCAGAAGCCGACCTGGGCTGGGATTAGACCAGTCAGACGCCGCTCTGACTGCAGGTGGGAAGGCTGAGGAGTGCAGTCTGTGTTAGTGATGGAGTCTGTTTGTCTGTGCATCGGTTTTATCTGCCCGCGTCCCAAAATTCTGCAACACAGCTGGGTTAGAAAACAGCAGATGCAGGAGACACATTGATCCAGAATCCGAGTCGCTGTTTGACTAATAAAGTTAACATTGAACTTGAAATGGTGAACTTGATCGGAGTCGAGTTCAAACTCTAAAGCTGCTTTCAGACGGCGGCTGGTTGGAGGTAGCCAGGAGCCGCCAGGAGCCACCAGGAGCCGCCAGGAGCCGCCAGGAGCCACCAAATCATAACACAGACCATCGATTTTTCCAGCTACCTTCGTTCCTGCACCACAAACTGCTGCGATCCTCCAACGCATAGAGTTCACGCAGAGAAGTCACTCATCATCTTAAATAAACGTTACCAACGTTAGCTTAGCACTCAGTGTAACCAGTGTTCAGTCTGGTTTTTACAGCAGAGATGGTTCATCTTTGGCTAACGCTAAGCTGCCGTGGCTCTCTGCCTGAGAGAGCTGCCAAAAATGAAAATGACGGATGTACTCGGGGAGGAGAGCAAAGACGGACCGAGCCAAACTCAGACTCGGATATCATGGCCTTAAAAAAAAAGTCTGAATCTAAGCCATCCAGGTATCTTTCCATTTGTAATAGAAGTTTATAGCAGATTGAATCCTGGAGGGAACAGTTAAATGGTTCATGGGGCTCAACGGACAGAAAGTTCCAGCAGATTGACAGATTAGTTAAAACAGTAGAGGAATGGAGGACGACTTACCTGCATGGACGAGAGCGGAGACCAGGTTCAAGGGAAGACAGGAACAAGAGAAGAGAAAGAGAAAAGGAAAAAAAAGTTAGTCCAGTTGTCTCAGAGTTGGTCTGAAAGTCTACATTGACTTAATAGTGTAACATCAATTCAGAAAGTAGAGCGGGCTTTCCTCACGGGACCCATTAACTCCACGAGACATTAAATAGACAGAAAAGAATGCAAGCAATAAAAGAATAAATAATAATAACAGAGCACCGTCATAAAGGGCATCTTAAAATATTAAAAACAGCAAGATTAAAAGACAAGAAACAGTCGTAGAAGTCGTAAAAGTGCTGGTAGGTGGATTTCACAGCCAGGCTGGGAGTTTGTTGATTTGTAGAGAGCATGATTTGGTAACGTTGGTTGTTGGACCCAGTTTTCCAAACTAGTCATGCAGACGACACAAAGCTAATTCTTTTTGCCTTCGACTGAGTCTTAAAGTATTTAAAATGTGTCAGCATGAAGCTGACAGACCTTTAGCACAGTCTGTTTGGGGTTTACTTCTCTACAACCCCCCTCGAAACTTTTAACACTCCACTGAGTGAGAGCCACGGGGTATTTGGGACAACACGGGCTGGCATTGGCCAATATTTCAGCCCAGTGCTGTGTGAACTAATCTTCCTTCCAGGCTTCAAATCCAATTATGCATTGCACAATGTTAAATTACCAAACAACAAATGCATTGTTGTGCCAGTTCCCCAAGAACAGCCAGCAGGGGGGGGGGGCAAACACTCTTCACTGCTGTCACTGGCATCATCAGAAGTTAACAACATAAAACCAATCAGCTCAGCACCGGCTTTGTTTGCACTATGACCCGAAATTCAAATGAACCTGGAATCTGTGATAAGAATAGGTTTGATTTCATTGGACTGGACCAACACGGGCGTTCATTTTAGTCATGTCAGCATAAAAAAAGTTTCCACGAGCCTTCAAGTCCTTCCACAACCTCTTGAAATGCATAATTTAAGCGCACCCAAAGAGCAGATGGTTCATTAAACTCTGCATTTTCTGAGATCCTATACATTCCCTATCATTTAGGGAACATAAAGCGCATTATCCCACCCTCTGCAAAGCAATCCTTATCCTAAGAGACATCGATACTTTACAGAGTATCAAGGGAATAGGAGAGTGGGGCTTGCTAAGCCAGCCTTGTTGTTGAAATAAGCACTTTTACATCTCGCACAGACAGCAGAAATCTGACAACGATACCTTACACAATGGCCATTGTCGGAGGCAAAGCCGTGAGGGAAGAGCAAGCAAACGGGCTAATTTGCTGTGTGAACAAAAGGACGTCTGAAAAAGCTCTGCAGTGACACGTTTCTGTTGCATTAGGGATTGAGAAGGGATTAGAGTCGAGTATGTGATCCTGTCTTGTCTGACTGGGATCTTCCTTTTTTGCTTTTTTTCGGCTGACAGAAAAATGTCTGCAGAAAACAAAATAATGGGAGCGACAACAGACAGTCTCTGCCTCCTACATTTATCCTTCAGCCATCCTAAAGAAAGGATGTAAATAAACAAAGGCAGTCCTCTTCAGAAGCCACCTCTTTAAATTCATTGTGTTGTCGACGGAGGTTTCCACTGAAGACGTCCTCCTTTATTCTCTTACTGGACAACATGAGAGCAGACAGCGCAGCAGACACTCGTCTTCCTTCCAAAACTGAAGGTTGGCCCGTAAATGCAATTGGGGAAAATATATTTTAGCATAATCTTGACTAAAACAACCAGATTTTATGCGAGTACACTTGAATGAGATCCCCGGTGCAACGTCTATACTATTCCTCTAGTTAATTCAAAGTTAATTCCCATAAATTTCCATTAAATTCCCCAGATTTTCCATTTTGCTCCAGCTGGACATTTAGACCTTTATTGACAGTTCCCACCTGACGAAGGTCGACTGACCAATGCATCATAAATAAAAGTACTTTAATAATACCTGGCTGCTTTAGCCCATTGTGTGTGTTATGTAATATTTTACTCCATCATATCTAATACGATGTGCCATGTCAGGTATTTGACAGGTGTTCCACATAAAACTTCATATCTAACCAGATAAAGCTCAGTTTGTCATGGCACCCGATGCTGACACCATTTTAGTTGAATTTATTTTCTATATTTGTGCAACTTTAATGGGTATGGAATATTCTATGAATGTTCTATAAATGACAAAGCATCTTAGAAGATTTCTTCTGGATCTCGGCGGAGCCAGATGACCCGAGCAGGCAGTCCCAGTTTGATAAATGATGTACACTGCGAGTGTAAATTAGGCTATTTGGTTTGGGGAGAACTCAAACTGAGCAATGCTACATTGGAAAAAACACCCAGAGACTATTTCAGCCTTTTTCTCAAAGATTTAAGTATGAAAGTATGCATTATGTATTTATCTTCCCCTTTACAGTCGCTACAAAGTTATTGATGATTTTTAAACGCTGTGCACAAAGACTAAATGAATATAAACTCTACCATCTTGTAGCAAACCAGACGATGGTTTCAACTTTTGCTTGGGAACGAAGCGATGCACCAACTCAGAGCAAGGAGGTGAAAAGAAGCGGCTCTGCAAACGTTCAGTAGTTGTTTACAGGTGACTGAGCTGAACACAACAGGTTTATGAGGAGAGACAGTCCGTGCAAACACGTACACACGCGTGTGGAAAAACCTGCAAACTTTCAGCGAGTTGCAGCGAGTTCTTCTCTGCGAGCGCCTGGATATCTTGGGAATGTGTTTGTTGATCTGCTTGGTATTCTAGCAGGCTCGGCGCACAAGTCAAGCATGGCAGATATGCCTGTGCAAGTCATCCCAAAGCCCAGAGCAGAAGGTGCACCCTGACTGGGCACGGAAACAGAACATTTCACAGTCCTGACTCGTAACACATGCTGCTCGCAGAGTCAGTGTGCATGAGAGTGAATGACCAAATGAGCAAGTACAAGAAACAGAGAGAACACTGTGTATCATATTAACGTGTACGTGCATTCATCTGCAAACATGCCCAGTCACATCCCTTCAATCTCTTTGCTTAGTGCCTAGCTGCTACTTCACATCCCTGAGTCTTAAATTAAGTCTCTGAAACTAAGTTCCCATGACCGAGTTAAGACTCGTAAAGCCCCCTCCATTACAACAATTATGAAATAATTGCATCATTTTCATCACCCCCATAAAGAGCTTTCTCTTCGGTTGAACTCAGGCAGATTTGGTCTAGATCAGTCTTAATCAGTGCTGTCAGACCAAAGTTCACCCGGTTCCCGGTCGTACAGCGTCAAAGGCAAAATTCCCATTATAGACAAAGGCGTGGGAGGCAGTAAGGGATATAAGACAGACAGACAGACAGAAAACAATAGAGAGAGACGGACAGAAAGAAAAAGAGACGTCGAGAGAGAGAGACAGAGCTCTCGATGGCCTCGGTTCAAAGCTGACTGCGTGCCAGGGTCTGTTTTAATGTTAATTCAACCAAACGGACAACAAGTGCCGCTCTGCTTCTCCAGGCAATTAATCTTGTGCGAGCCAAGCAAAGAGAGAGATTTCAGAGAGGGCTAAATAAGTCTGCATAATTTTTCTGAGCCAATTACCGTGACAAGGAACAGGAGGGGAGAGGAGAAAGAGAGGGATGGAGGTAGACGAGGGATAGTCGGACAGAACGGGAGCGAGGGAGGAGGCTGAAGGAAAGAAAGACGTACAGGAGAATGAACTTGTGTAACAAAAATGGGAAGAGACGTGGCGGGATGCCAGGACTCAGTTTTTGGGTCAAATCCTAAACTGAAGGAAGAGGGAGAGGGAGAGAGGGAGAGAGAGAGGTGTAAGGTGTCAGCGAAGGCCAGAATTCACCAACGCAGCGCTGTCAAAGAGAAAAGCGATCAATCAGTGTCAAAACACGAGTCGGTAGTACTCCACGTCTGAGGGAAAAGGATGTGGAGCCTGATGCTCGGTGAGGACGGCACAGACAAAGAGCTTTTTTGGCTGCAACACTGAGCTTAGCTGTCAGTAATGCACTTACACTGACAGATAACCGTTATTATGGATGCTGTTAAAGTTGAATGATGTCGCTGACGGAGATATAAATGCAATTTAAGAGGCTTGTTCAAAGAGATGATTTCCCCTCGTTGGAAAAAAGTAGTTAAACCCAGAACAATTCCTCTTTTTAAACTGCTGGGTGATAGCGTCGGGGCATTTCCGGGGATGGGCGGCGGAGCAGGGGGAGTAATGTTCTAATATCCAGAGAGGTGTGTGAGAGCGTTTGACCCCGGTCATTCCACGTTTCATGAAAACGTATCCTCGGAAAATAACACGGGGGCCTCCGGCTACATTTGATGCTTTCTTTGGTGACCGCAATTACCGACACGTTAAGAAACCCGAGCGAGGAAATGTTGGCTTTAAAGCCGCCGCACTCCGCTTTAACTGATTCTGACAGCGAGTGCAAAAAACAACACCGAGGATGTCGAGAGAGAAAAATCCCCCCAATTCCAGGTTTGTGCGTCTGGTCCAACATGGCCACCTTAAAACGGGCTTTCTCCTTCAGACTAACACTGCACAAATAAACAAAGGGATCCATGACAGGAGGGGAGGTCCTGGGTTTAAACGTGGGGTTGTGTGAACTGTGGCTAATGTGGGTTTATGCTGTTTTATTTGAGTGCGAGCCAGCTGTGAGGTATGGATGATGAAAATATCAGGCGCTGTTTAACAAAATCAAAAATACCGACGATTACAAGAGACGTAAGAACCTGGAAATGTGTTAATCTGTTATTTTTGCTGACCGATTGATTCACTGGTTGACTGTACTGGGTCAGATCATCGTTGTTGATTCGTTGTTTGGTCGATAAAATGTGACGAAATGTTTCCCAAAGCCCGAGGTCTCGTCCTCAAATGCCTCGTTTTGTTATATATTCAGGTTACTGTCACAGACGACTGGGTTTGCAAAATTCTGGGAATCAATGGGAATTTAAGGGATGGAAAAACTGGAAGTACAAAAACTGAAGGTTGGCTCCCAACAGGAAACTTAAATATAGTTGGGGACGGAAGCGGAAGCAGCCAGATTTCATGCAAGCACGCAGTTTGATGATGATGATACAGTTTAAATTACCCCCATTTACAGTTAATTCCCATGAAGTTTCCGATTTTTAATTCTTCCAAAACTCCCAGCTTGACTTTCCACCCCTTTGCGACCCAACAGAGAACCGAAGAACCCAGAAGATTTTCACACTTTGAGAACCTGGAGTCAAAGAATTTAGATTTTTTTCCCTAAAAAAATGAGTAAAAATTAAATCGATGTCAATTAATTTAATATCTGGCAAACTGTTCACACGTATCCGCGAGGTCTTTGATCCTTTCTGCTTCATGCAAATCTGCCTCCTTTAATCTCCTTTGGGAGAAAAACAAGTAAAGAAGCGTAAAAAACGCAGAACAACAAAGAGGAAACTTCACCGACTAATGTCTTACTGTGTCACATCCATCACAAGCTCCTTTTCTCTGAGCCCATCTTCTGTTTTTGATGTCAGGCTGAATCATTATAAGTGAAGTCTGTGTGCACAGATATATAAATATATGAATGTCTCATCTGACTTGCCACATGCAGCCTGGTGTACTTCCTGTCACTGTGCAGCCGCGGTGTGCTTTGGTATATGTGTGAGTGTGCCGCGTGTCTGCTCTCTCCCCTGCTGTTCTGTCAGAGATTGCAGAGGTTATTTCATAAAGGTCCATCTCCAGGCCTGCCTCAGACCCAATCATCCCCCCAGCAAATCTCATTTACACCAAACCCTGGGGACACTGCGGCCATTTCTGCTGCTAACTCTACACTGCAGCAGCCTGCAGTGAGGCTCTGTTAAGCAGCAAAAACATGGCAGAGTGTGTGTGTGTGTGTGTGTGTGTGTGTGTGTGTGTGTGGTGGGGGGCGCTGCCTTTCCCATTACACAGATTCTCATCAAAATGTAGGTTTTACATCACTGCAGAAGCTAAATCCTAATATGATCTTCTCAGGAGGAGCTCATCCTTTATGCACACCCCTACGAGTCAGACTAACAATCCGCATGTGTGACGATGTTTCTGGTCATCGAGGAAACTGAAGTTCTTCTTCTACCAGAGTTTCAGTCAAATGGCATGTTATATTTGTCAGCCGTGTTCAGCTGCCTGAGCCGTGGATGGCTCCAAAATAAGAGGGGTGGGTTGTCTGAAGGTAGGAAGGAAGGAAGGTGGGAAGGCAGGTAGGCTGGCTATGTTTATCATAATGGTGGAACTTTGAAAGAAACACTGATCTAAACACAGAAACAAAAACATCTCCACCTTTAAGGAACCGAAGGAACCAGCAGGTTAAATTAAACACCATGATCTGGGTGTCAATGACAGGTTAAGTGACAAACATCGCGCTGCTGCAAAAAGGATCCTTCTTCCACCACTCCACCTCTTTCATATGTTTTATGCAAACACGGCACTCGCGGCGTGACTAAACGCGTCGCTCTCCTCAGATGCCGAAATTACCACGTGCGTCTGTGGCGCGAGGAGCGAGGAGGGTCGCGACCGCACGCTCGATAATAAGCGCGACTTCCCCTCCGCTGGGATGTGGCACTCAGAGGATGAGCAGCAGCGGCGGCGGAGAGGTCTGCGGGTGAGAGCTGCGCGTCTGTTTGCATCATGCTCGGAGTCAAACTTATCTGTCTCTGTTATGACAACCCGACTTGTTACAGAGCACTCCTGCATGTATCTGTTTGCATCATCTTCATCAGTGTCTCTGTTGTGGCAACTGAAATCTGTGTGTGTGTGTGTGATGAAGACAGGGAGTGAGTTCAGCGTCTTGCTCAAGGTCTGTCACACGGGTCCACACTTTGGCCTGTGAGTTACAATCAAACCACTCGATTTGTAAGTGCAGATGTTACGAAAGATTTCCTCCGACGCACGACAGCCAAAGATCCTGCAGGAAAACCAGAATATCCTCTAGGAGAGACATCTGGAAATGTTTCTGCCCTGAAATAAAAAGAACCACAGCCTCTTGTGATTTTGGAAAAAGTAAACACTTCTTTAAAAATGTCATTACGCAAGCGGCTTCCCTCCACTAACGTAGCCTGAAGGGTCGCCAAAGGCTGCAGGACCAGACCACCGCGCCTGTGTGTGTATGTGTGCATGTTTTAGATGCTTGGCTTCAAATCATCTTTGCTGACTATTTTAAATGCATGTTCTACAACCACCCTGAATATGGCAGCCATCACTTTCCATTCATCGAAGCTTGATTCGTGTAACCTGCCACACAAACACGACGTCTCCGTTCACTTTTTAAACTGTGTGGAAATAAACAGAAACAATGCGAGCGCAGCACGACAGCGCGGTTTGTAAATCAGTCAGCTGCGATGTAAAAAATGTAATTTGTAATAACAGGTTTCACAAACTCTGACAGACACACACTTTACATCCTCTCCCCTTCAGCCGGTCCATATATCAGACGATAACAGGATGTCTTGCCGCTCGGGGTCGGCGGCTGCTCGGAGGATTCAGAGGTCGTGTTCAGAAAGTGGAGCGGCTGGCCGCGAGTCAACAGTTTGCTTATTTAACACTCGTGCGGACTTCCTGAGCTCTCAAGAAGAGGAAGACACACTCACACACACGTAGACTTTCCCCAACACTGGGCAGCCCGGCCGACTTGGCACTTGTTGATTAGCCGTAATGGATTTAACATGCGCTGGGAGCAGAGAGGTGCTAGCCGCAGTCTGTGAGTGAATGAATGGGTGAATGAATGGCAGGATATCAGGGCACTCCATCAAATCAGACGCCCCTCAACCTGCGGCTGCAGATAGACTCTATCTGTTTACCCAGCCTATCAGGGCACGGCGTGAAAAGTCCTTTGTGGTTGTACTGACAGCGGTAAATATGTGAGAAGACAGGAGGAGATCCGCTCGGCTGCACTGAATCTGAGCTGAAGCAACCTTTGTCTGGACTGAAACGACCGCTGATACGATATCTGATCAGGATTCATCGTTCAGTGATCTACAGAACAGACGATACGGTCTGTGTCATCGACCACACACACCTCAGAACATCAGACATCGACGATAGTTGATCACACTGAGTGTATTTTGTCTTGTATTCATATAAATCAAGTAAAATGTTCTTGTGCGTCTTGCTTGTGTTAAGTCAACGTTAATCACTGATTCGTGGAGAACTTTGGCTCATCGAGCATCAAGACTTTTGTAGGAAAACATGTTTGTGTTGGTGCTGCTGAAACTTTATTATTTGCACGTCGTCTCGGTTAAAGTGGAGCAGCTCTGGTGGAAGCGACTGACCGTTACGTGACCGCTTCACTCCTTCGGGCAGCGGCGTAACACGAACACTCAACAATATGCAAACCATAACACGGCTGCTCTCGTCTGTGTTTGGGTTACCTCCGCTGTAACAATAGGAGGATGGGGTGCCGACATGCGAGACGACAGCGCGGTGGGCTGCACTCGATTAGGATGGATCCTGATTCTCGGGGGTCAGCGAGTGTGTTGTGGGTGCAGCTTCATCCTCGCTTCACGCTGCTCCACCGGTGGAAGCCGGATGCTCGGAGTGTGTGTGTGTTCTGTATATGTAGGCTATGTAACTGTCTGCATGTGTGTGTGTGTGTGTGTGTGTGTGTAGGTCTGGAAACTAGGACACCGTGTAAGAACATGTTCTAACGCGCCACTGTCAGGGAGTCCAATAAAAGCCCGTCCAGCCTCTCACAGCTCAGTGTGTTTCTGCCTCATTACTTTGGAATATTTTGCTGCATCGAGGTCTTAAAACATCTTTTCACCGACTGCAACATTGGCAACGTGACAAAACCTCAAGACGATACGAATTCAAACCTTAAGGATTTTTCTAGATCATTAATAATGGATTCAGCCAATTCTTTCATATCGGCTTCATAACTTGTATTAGGCCACTGAGGGTACGTTACAGGTCAGCGAGAGGGATTCTTTTATGGCAAAATTGGATTTATACCTTAAATGTTTCAGGTATTCATTAACTGGATTCACTGGAAACTCATTTTAATCCATGACAGGCGTACTTCATCACCGAATATACAGACATCACGGAAACCGTGATCGTACCGCCCCGTGGAGACAGAGATGAATTCATCTCGCTCAGCGTTTCAGAGTTAGTCATAGTCTGACACGTTTCAGCCGCTTCAAAATGGCCGCTCGACTGCTCCCGTGAGTGGGCGTGGCTTCAGAGGACACGCCCCCACAGTTTACCTGATTCTGACGCCTGATTTCATAAACTTGTTGATATTTTTAATCATTCAAATCTGGCCGGGTGGTTAATAAGACTTTCTTCTTCAGTCTGACAAACTGATATTTATTCTGACTTTAACCATTTTCATGAACCCTCCAGCTAAAACGTGACGATTTTTCCACTCAAGCTCCGGCTGCAGAGAGAACCGAACTGTTTATTCATGCCGACTTTTAATAATTCGCGATCTTCAGAGGCCGTCGGATCAAAGCAGAGACGGTGGAAGGAAGCGACTGCACAAACAGCGCCGATCACATCACAACATCCTGTTTATTCCTTCATACCTTTAACGCTCACTTCCTGCCAACATTCCTGCCACTTCCTGCTGGAGGAATTTAAAATTCATCATTTACCAACTGGGCAAAGGAAAATAAAAAGAACAGCTGTGTGTGTGGACATTAAACGTGACGCTGTGTGTGGACGAGAGTTCTGATTTTACCAGAAATTTAAAATCGTTGTATCTTAAAGACAATAAAAACGTGGAGCCACATTAATAACATTAATAATGTAAGAAAATATGTCCTATATGCTCTTTGATTCTCACACACACACACTAGGGCACACAGTAATTGTCGTGTACGTTTATATACACACAAGAAACACATATAAAATCACCTCCTTCCTGCCCTCCCTGACAAACACTCCTTCCTCACGCTGCGTCACAGTAACTCACAGTCCCAGCGGGGGGTAGAAGTCACCCAGAGGAGCATGATGTAAGGCCTCAGAGCTGCAGAGACAAACTTCCTCCTCTGCAACCAGCAGCAGACGGATGGGAAAGATCTGAGCCTCGGAGCTGTTAAACCTAAAGCCACACTGACCCCTGCTGGTAGGGACCGAGGCCGACTTCCTGCTGCAATAAGAAGGTCGGTTTATGCAATTATCATCAGGTGAGTCAGTTCATGAACACAGACTGAACGAAAAGTCACAAAACTTCCAAAACTGGGTGGAAATTTGTTGCACTGATCTGGAAATGAATCATTTTTAGATGTGTTGTTGTTTCAAAGGCGGCTGCGTGAACCGTGAGTGTTTCTGTCTCATCCATCTCAGAGCTAGAAACGGTTACCACGGCAACCGATGAGCTTTATCCTCAGCTCCGAGCGCGCGGCCGGACGACGTTCCCCTCGATCTGAATGCCAATGGACATTTTTATCATATTAATATCGACACACTCGGCTGGTATAATTCTATCTCCTTCACGTGTGACGTTCGCTCTGACGCTGTCGGTACGACCCGTTAAAGATTCTGGACCGTCCTTAGTGCGAGCTAACCACCCGGGAAAAAGCTAAGTGGCTCTCGTAGCCGTTCTCCGTTAACTTTTCACAGGATCTGTAATTTATTGAAGCCAGTAATCCGAGTAAATTTAGGTCAGTTTGAGCCCCATGATGTCGGTAATTCAATAAATTTGGTTTCATTGCTCGGCCCGGCTCTAAATTCAGATTTTTATGATGTTCTGAAGTCTGCGGCCGCGTCCGTCCTGCACGTTCACGTTTAGAGACAATGCAGACAGAACACCCACTTTGATTGTGTGTGTGTGTGTGTGTGTGTGTGTGTGTACCACTTCCTGCCTGTGCAGCCTGTTCCCACAGACCACAGCTGGGCTGGCTGAGTCACTGTGGTGAGAACCCCTCTGGCAGGAGTGTGTGACTGTGTGTGTGTGTGTGTGTGAGCGAGAGAGTGAGAGTAACGTGGGAGGGAGAAAAGAGAGAGAGAGAGAATGAGTATGTTTAATGAACACTGTGTGTGTGTGTGTGTGAGGGGGGGGCCTCGTTACTGTTATAATTCGAGACCTGCAGCGTTTGTTATTTTTTCATTGTTAAAATGCGGGAGGAGATTATTTAGACGAGCTCCGTGTCTGTTAATGAAACATCTTCCTGTAGCAGGAAACAACAGAACAGAAATTAACATTTTAAATCAGTTTGAACAAATTCAAACTGTAACAATCTAAAAATTAAAGATCTATAATAACCCAGATGAGGCCCCATTCTTCACATGTTGAAGAAACGTGTCTTATTATTTACATCTCTGTGCTGAGTCTGGAGAGCGTGTGACACTTCACACACACACACAGATGTTTCTAACTGCGACATCCAGCGTCCTGCAGGTCATCATGAAGTCACCGTTGATTATTAATCATATATCTTTGCCATAACTCACTAATATGTTTATACGTGATTATATTTCCCGCATTAAAACACGGATGGAGTTTTGTAGTCCATCTTTTGAACTTTGTAGTTTTACCACAGATCACCGTCACAAGTGCTTTCGCCTTCTCCTAACTCCTTATCACCTCTCCTTCACATCTTTCCTTGACCTCGTGACGTTTTCCATCGAGGTCAAGGAAAGGTGCTTAGGAAAGTTCCAGACAGTCTGCAGACTGAATCTTGTTGAAAGTTAATCTCCCTTTCTTTGATAAGTTTCGGGTGCAATGCGGGCGAGTTTCTGGAGTTCGGCAGCTCCCAGAGATCAAAGTTTAGAAGAGGGAGACGCTGAAATGCTGAGCTAAGCTTGGAAGCGTTTTTGCTTACACAAGATGTGGGCTGTTGTTTTTTTTGGCCCGAAACCGACGACGTGCATCTCAGTTTCCACTTTAAACTTAAGTGGACAAACAGCAGCAAGGAACTTGAATCTCACGGAAGTCGAGCTCGTCTATCCTGAGAAAAACGAGCCTATTATAGACTTTGGGTGAAATGCTGTTTATCCACAATGACTGACCAACTTCAGTGTCTCTGACAGGAAAAGTGATGCGGCAGCAGATCGGGAGCCGGCAGCAGCGCTTCTTAATGAATCATGTAACAGCAAACTAAATTTAGTGTTGATGAGGCGTGCACGGTCAGCGGTGCTGCAGAATCAGCAGAGCTGCCGCTGCCGTGTCACGGTCAGCGCCCACCATGACTCTTCAGAAATCACAGCTGATCCACACGGATGACCTCCGCCGCTCCAAACCCGCCTTCAGCACCAGAGCCCGACCAACAAAACAAACTAACCGACGGTGGCGGCGCCCTCCCTCCGGGCCAGACCGGGCTGCAGTATCACTGTCTGTGTTTGTCTCTGTGGTTCAGCAGCTGCATTTAGCAGCTGGTCTGCCAAAGAGGCTGGTTTCAAACTTGTATTTTGGAGTTCGAGGGACACTCGGCTGACTCTTAGCACCCTCTTCTGACCAAAACCGTCTCATCTCACTCAGATGAAGCCTTAAAAAGAGGAAACAGCTCAAGTTAATGAGCACCAAGGAGGAGGATGGAGGATGCTGACAATCAGAACTCCTTCTGCTGTTCTAGTTAACATTAACAGGCTGATCTCAGAGGACAGACGCCCTGCAGAAAGACTGGCTGCTGAAAGCACAATGCACCAACATGAAACTGCCACAAGAGGGCAGAAGAAGCCCTCTGTAGGAGTTCTTCTGCAGCGTCATGATGGTGAAAGAGTCAAAAGCACATTTCAGCCTCAGCCTCCATGAATCCCACTGATTCATCACAGATGGTTCGAAGTGAGTCAGAAAATTAAAGTTTAACGTCGTTATCCTGTTTAGGCCGGAGTCAAACACAGCACGATCCTGATTTGGCAAAAACATCTGGAGATTTTTTAGCAAAATGTGCAACGAGGCTAAAAACATAAATCACAGACGTAACGAGGGAGGCGAGGAAAAAGGGAGGGAGAGAGATGAATGGAGAGAAGATAGGAGGGAAGAGAATGGATGGACAAGGAGGACAGGAGGAGAGGAGAGGAGGGGGAGGCCTAATCTTATTATCACCAACACACACACGCACGCGCACACACACACTACATCTGCTGTGAGCTGCTGTAATCCTTAAACTCCTGTTGACTCCTCAAACATTGTCTTTGTCTCCTCCTGACACTTTTCTCAACGCAATTAAGATAAAAAGCTTAAAGCCGACACAAATCCCGTGAACCGGCTTCAGCTGCGTCTGTGCTCCCCCCGCCGCGAAACAAAAGTTCTCTAAGTGAATCTTCCTCTGCTTTATCTGTTCTCCTCGTCCTTCATCACAGCATGAGAACGTTTGCCCTAACATTTTTCCCAATCATCTCCAAACAATCACCTTTTACTGTCTTTTATTTTGAAAAATTGTTTGATTCTTTGACGCTCATGTGACATTTCTTCCATGAACTCTGATTTCACACACTTTGACAGCATGAAGCACATAAGAGGAAGAAAACTGTCACCTAAACAGAGATGAACATTAGTAAGAAACGCCTTCAAGCAGCTCTCAGGGGACGCAAACACCTCCACGCGCTGGTAAACTGTGAAGCACGCCGGCTGCACGAGCGTCCATCAGGTTGTAACTCTATTCTCAAACTTCCCCAGCAGCCGCCGATTAAACAGGAAGAGCAGCCTGCGGGCGTCTGTGCGAGCGTTGGTGCCACGCTCCATCGTTTCAGCTTAACACCTCCACCCTCGGTACGAGTCGAAGAGTTCCTCTGGTTGTTTTGGCTCCGTCCAGATTTAGCTGCCGCGCTGAAAGCTCCTGGTGCCGGTGCTAAACGAGCTCTGCATGGCTGATAAAGTAAGCAACACTGCGCTAATGTCGGTACACGACACTGGAACAAATCCGAGCTAAAATGAGGTGTTGCCATCTTGTGAATGTCCCAGGTATTTTTTGCCGGATGCCAACTGTCGCCTATAATATATACGGACGGCCCAACATAGAATGAACTCACTAACAACATCATTCACAGCACAGGCTCAGGATTTAGTCCCTTTTCATCTACCTGCCTTCATCATGATTCCTTTATCACCACTAAGAGTTATTTTTTACCTTTAGAGGTCCAGTGTGTTTGACTTTGGGGGCTCGGTTTACAGAAAGGGTGGCTGGGCTCAGCCTTAGGGATGGGGTAAGAGGCTCGGACATCCAGGGGGAGCTCGGAGTAGAGCCGCTGCGAAAGGCGCCAACTGAGGTGACTCCCAGGCGCCTTCTGTTGGAGGTAATCCAGGCACGAACTGGGAGAACCCGGGGCAGACCCAGAACCCGCTACATCCGGCCTGGGAACACCTCAGGAGGAGCCAAATGTGTTGCTAGGGAGAAGGGCAACCTGCTAAACTTGCTGCCATGGCGACTCGACCCCAGATGAATGGAAGATGATGGATGGATATTTATAGAATATATAAGAATATAACATTTTCAATGGTGTTTAATCAGCTGAAAGTATTTTAGGATGAGCTACAGAAGCGTTGGGTCATCTTCCTTACAACAGGACTGCAGGTGACGTGGGTAACTACTGACGCTACAGCCCAACAGATAAATGTCCTGAGAGGATAAAAGCATTCATACGCTGGTCTACTGCATATCAACAACCAAAAAAAGAACTTTGTTCACGTCACACGGCTTCATTTCTTCGTGTCCATGTAAGGCGCGGTCAGGCTCAGAGGTGTTGTGGCTCCTCTGGTCGTTGAGCCCTGACCGGTGAAGACGCCTCGCTCGTTACCACAGAAGGAGATGACAGCCTGTGACCTGTGTGTTTACGGCACACAGCGGGTTAATGCAGGCCTGACGGAGGAGGAGGAGGAGGAGGAGGAGCGGCTGCTATTGTGCAAGAAGCTGTAAATGTACTCCCCATGCATGGAGTGCGTGGATGTATGTATATGCATACACACAAAGAGAACCGAGCGATCATGACTCAGGGTTTGCGTGGGTGACAATTACTCAAGGTGAAATGCTGAGACTGCTAAGTGTGTGTGAGTAATCCCTCCACAACGCATCTCCAGTAACACACACTGTAATCAGGGATCCATTAAACTTCTAAAACTGATCTGAGAAGGAAAGAGCCCAGTGATTAGGAGTTATTGTTATTGACACAAAGTAAGATTGTCGTGTTGTTCTTCAGATATCTGTGTAGCTTGAGGCTGTGTGCTGCTCTTCTTCTCGCTCGGAACAGAAACTCATCTGTAAAGCTGGAAGCTCGTCAGATGCAGTCTGGAAGTTTGGAATTGCCCAACCGTCCAGATGATCTACGAGCCGCGTCTTACGGTCGAGGCCCTGAAGACAGATCCTGACGTGGATCACGCCTGGGTTCTCCGCTGTGACATCCAACTGCCCCCCTCTGGCAGGAGGCTGAAAACTGTCTGACAAATGAGCTTTTTCTACTTTACAGTGTAGTCTCTCCATGAAGGTATCATTTCACAGCCAGCAGGGATGATGACAGACACAAGAACAAACCTGCGCAGCTCGGAAAGTGCTAGAAACTGCAGTTCCTCAAACATCCACTTGAGGCTGGCTGCAGGAGTGAGTCAGTCTCCATAAGTCCCCATGTTAGACAGCAGAAATAAACATGTTTACAGCCTGGTACAAAAACAGTTTTGGTCTCTGTAGCTAATTTCCCCGTTCATGACAACTGTACTGAGGGTGAATTTATATACAACTCACCTGTTCAGGTTATATTTTATTTATATTTTATACATAGCTGCAGTGTCTTCGCCCCTGGGCCTCAAACAGCCCGACTCCGCCCCTGCACGTCCATAAAACGTCTCCGTCACAGAACATTATCTCCACTTTTACTATATTTAGTCAAATAAATTAAGGCAACACCTCATTAAACGTGCAACGTGTTCAAGAAGATCGAGATGCATCAAACGCTGTGTGTATTCACAGCATGTGTGCATGTGAATATTCTCTTGCAGCGGTGCGGTCGTCATAGCAACCAGCGGCAACAAGGGACACTGTCTCTCTCTCACACACACACACACACACACACACACACACACACACACACACACACACACACACACACACACACACACCATGAGCCACCCACGCCCCCGTAAGGCTGCGTTCGTCAGCAGGGTGAGTGGTGCCACTGTGCGCGGAGCACAAGAGACGGGCTGTTCGAACACGACAGAGTCACAGCGGCAGCGGAGACACGCCTCAGAGCTTCAAACTGCTTTTAAACATTTCTTCACGTGTTCGAACACATGCAGCAATTCCACAAACGAATTTTGACGCCAGGACTAAATGATTTGTAGAGACGGAGGAGAGGGCTTGTTTTGACAAAGAAGATGTTCACCTCCGAGCTGGCGGTGGGGCAATTAGATGCCATTAATCTAATGGAAGGAGTGTTGTGCATTGTTTTAATGATGTGAAACATTCGAAGCTCGCTTTGCCAAGTGCCCTGCGGAAAAGGTCCGCGGTGGGGAGCCTGTTCATGAATGTTCGAGTCCCATTATTGCTTTCAGATAAACAAACATAGCAGATTGTAATTTGTGGCGCTTAGAGGTGATGATATGAACAAATACGCACGTATAATCAATTATAATTTATCATTATCTTATCGTAGTCTCATCTATTTCCCCCGAAGAAGACATAAATACTCTGTGCATGAGTCCTGTTTAGACTGGTGCTGAAGCGATCAATCAGATGTCATCAATGACAATTTAATTGACTAAAAATTTGGTATTTGAAGTTATTCATGTCTTAGACGGTGTGAACTCTGCTGCTGCTGAAGTTTTGAATGTGTCTCTTCATATTTAAGATGTCATCACACCTAAAAAAATATTTTAAGTCATCAAACAAAGTGACTCATCAGATTAAATCAACTTAGGCGGCAGGTTGATCCAATAAGGGCACAGATCGGCGCTAACACCGCCCCGTAATGCCTCACTGTGCGCTTCGAAAATGTCGTCAACGAAGCTGAAAATTTAACAGATAAAACCTTTTTTTTTTTTTGAAGGGGGCGACACGCAGCAGAGGGCCACAGGTTGGAATCGAGGATTGAGCCTTCGTACACTCCAACTGAGCTACATCGACGTTATTGGCCCCCCGTCTGTGTTGTTTTTTTTTTAAATACATAAAACACTTTACAATCCTACGCAGCCACCAACTGACCGGAGCCTGTCAGTCTTAAACCGTCCTCCGAAGTTTGTGTGTCACCCCGGCTGAGTCTGGTATAAAGTTGTCATCTTGTTCTCATTAGGAGGAGGCTGGAGAGAGGGAAGAAGGAAAGGGGGAGGAGGAGAAGCAGGAGGAGGAGGAGGAGGAGGAGGAGGAGGAGGAGGAGTGCTAGCCTGGAATAAATGAGGTCATCACCAACACTCGCTCAGGAAGATCTTTGGGCTGGAGGAAGAGGGAGGGGGGCGGGCGGGCGGGGGGCGGACGGGTGTGGTCTGGTGAAAGAAAGATGTGTGCCGCAGTGAAAGATAAGAAAGGAAATCACTCTTTATGGGCAACATTATATCCTGCAGCAGTCACTTCATGGACCTCTGGAATGTCTTGGAGGTTTTTCCTGGTTAAAAAACTGCACAGGAAGTGAACAGGAAGTGCACAGGAAGTGATGCGTTTTGTGTTTACGACAGCAGTAAGGGCCGGATGTAAAGCACGAGCGGCGATGGCACACGAAGCGCTGCCAAACGCTTCATCCACTCGGCTTCTTGTTTTCACCAGCGCGCGTGTTTTTGGCTGACCTCTCGTCCATCTCAATCATGTTGACGTTGGAGGAGTTCCACGCAGGCACCGGTCCAGGCCTCAATATCCTTCTCACAACAGAGCTATCTACGGTATCTATCTCCCTAGATGGCTTGAAAAAGAGGTTACGGCTGCGTTTCCTTCTATAGTTTGCTTTGTTTCACCAACCGAGGCTCAGGTGACACCAAATAACAGCCAAGACGCCTGGAAATGCCACCCGACCCGCTCTGTGCCAAGACAAGTAGAGTGTGGTTACCAAAAACAAGGCGCTACATGTATAAAGACGCCTGTTTACATGATAGCCATCAATCCAGCACGCTCGGATGATGAAATGAAGCCAGAGCCTCGTCTTCACGCGCCAGTGAACTGATGAAACACTCAACAGCACAGAAATACTCGCTTTTCTTCCCGACAGCAAACTTTTTGGACAGAGATCTCCACATTCAGCATCAGTCAGCATCTGCATATAACATTTCTCAGCAGGATTCAGTCTCACAGTGTCTCAGAAAATCAATATCAACCATAGACGCAACAAACGGGCCGAATGTAGAGACCGCCGAGATCGATAAACACTCGTGTTTTCACGGGTGTCAGCTAAAGAAGGCTCGATGCTGTAAGTGAGGACGCGGAGGAGGAGGAGGACGAGGACGAGGAGGAGGACACGGAGGAGGAGATGTGCCGCTGTGACAGACCAGCAGCTCGTTTGGGGTTCCCGCACCATGTGCATGCTGGGATATCCAACCTAATGCCATGTTGATAGATGCAAAAGATTATTTTTGCAGCCACTGTTGAACTGATTAAATTCTCCTCAGGCTTGAATATTTATGCTCACAGTTCATATGAAACCAAGTTCATAAAATTGCGATTTATTGCTCTCTGTGGGGTGAAGTATGGAGCGCGGATTAAAAGACATGCTCAATGTTTTCTTGTGCCAAAGCAAGAAAGTTTGGGGATGGTTCTTCACATTATTTCTCCTTCTGTTGCTGGATAAACTCTATTCCATCTTTTAATTGACCAATCAAATCATCTTTTATGATGATCAAACAGAGCCTTACAGCCAGTAGCTCTTTCAGTAAATACCGTCATGCTGCTCAGCAGCAGGGTCGGACTCTCAATGAGACAGTTGAGACACGAGGATCATGCACAAATATGCGAGCGGTAGCCGGCCTGTCTGTTGATATTCTGCGACAGGACACAGAAGACCCGACAGACTCGTTTTAAGAAACTCCTCTGGGTTTATTTAACCCCATGGCCCCTCCTGTCTGTCTGTCTGCCTGTCTGTCTGTCTGTCCGTCTCCTAGGCTGCGAGACGCGTCTATATACGGCTCAGACGAGGACGTCGTCTGGATGGAGAGCAAACACACACGCAAACAAGAAAACCCAACACGAGGAATGCAGAGTTAAGAATAACAACAAGAACACACACAAACAAACAGATGCTGGTGTCAAAACTAGTTATCAACATAGAAAATGAATCATCTGTTCAAACTGCAAACAAACAACCATGAGCTGCGTGCACACACACGCACACAAAGCTAAAAATTCAATGTGTCTGTCACTCGTCCAGGCACCACGCTGACCAGGGCCAGACATGTCAGTGATGAAGTAGCAGCGAGTGCAGCTGTGCGGCACACCCTGACAACACACACCACACACACACACACACACACACACACACAAACAGGGAAATGTGGCGATGGCACAGCCCAGGTGCCATCAGTCAGGGTCGTGACATCGCTGCAGGAGTGTATGTAGGGACGAGCCTGTCACCGGACACCTGGGGTATGTCAGGGTGTGTATCTGTGTGTGTGTGTGTGTGTGTGTGTGTGTGTGTGTTAGAGGGTATGACAGAAGATGACAAAAATGTGTGTGACTGTGTGCATGAAAGTTTGTAATCTGGCAAAGATTTATGTGCGTGCTCTGACAAATGCAATGAGTGTGTTAGCGCATGTGTGTGTGTGTGTGTGTGTGTGTGTGTGTGTGTGTGTGTGTGAGTGTGTGTAATTGAGCTGGAAAGTGTGTGCATGTTTGTGAAGCAGCAGCTCGTACTAACCTACGGCCCAGTACCCTCAGATAACACAGGATAAAGGTCGGTCAAGCCTTGAAACAACAGACGGACATACATACAAACACACATGTAAAATATCTCCGTGTGTTTATTGACTATTTTTACAGTGTCACAAGAAGTACTCAGTGTGTGTAATTAAAGACTGCAGCCAGTGAAGTCCTCATAAATCTTTTAATTTGACCTTTCTGCTCGTCCAATCGGATCAAACCGTCTCTTTAATCCATCTGAGACACGAGTGTGAATGTTTACGTCAAGTCAGTGTAAAGGCCAGTCAGAGATTTCTTTCAAACACATTAAATATGTTGGAAAACAGTTGCTGAAAACACGTGAAAAGACTTTGAACGATATCTCCCTGAAACGTGGAGTCAGAGGTTCAAACAGTTTTCAGGATTTTGTGGGCGGTCCTTAAAGGGCGGCTCGATGACACGCTGAGGCCGTATATTCAAACTTGTACACCAATATCACTATATCTCTGACTGGCCAACATCATTGGCTAACCGATATATCAGTTGGGCACTATTTATGGCGTCACATGTATTTTTTTTTCTTTTATGGGCACAATGACCGGTCCGAAACAGGACATGCCAAACTGCCCGAGTGGGTAGTTAATTTTAGAAGGGGGCATTACAGCCACGCTCCGCGGGGAATCCACGGCACAAGCGGTTTGATCCATGGGATGATTCCTGCCTTGTGTCACGTTGGCTCACTCGTATGGATGACTGGAATACTTAAAGGAACCACACACTGATTTAGGAAAGTGGTGAAAGTGCTGACCAGTGCTATCTTTAAAGGTGTGGATTGACATGATTTCACCTGGCACCTGCCAACCAATCAGAGACAGGTATTTTCCATCGCCTCAGCATGATGACCATCAACTGAGCGAATACAGATGCAGCTGCCAGAAAGTGGATTCCTACGAGTGACCGGGGTTAATAAAGGTCGTAGATAAGTTCATGTGTGAGAGGCGGACTGCTCGCTTGGTATGAGAGGTGGAAAGAAAAAGGAAGACGGGGAAGGAAGGATGATGAACGCATGGAAAGATGGTATCTGGAAAAACATTTGGTAAGTCCGAAGGCAAGCCGCCACTTTTCCTGGCATGGGATGATGCATACTGTATCTACACGAAAATAGACACACACTTTAACACTTAGCTCCACCTCGGCACACACACACTTAGCAAAAAGCACTAAAAATGTACAGTATATACTCGTAGTCCGATGTGTGTTCCATGCCAGTGTAAGCTAATAAAAAAGTCCTTGTGCGATGGGCCAGCCATTCCTCCCAGTCTTTAAAAAGCTCCTGTGGAATGGCAGAGATGAGTCACAGCTGCCAGGAGACCACCAGTCATGTTTAGTGGGACACATGGAGTCGCTCACACTCTCGTACACGCTTCATCTTTCCTTCTTTTCTCAGGCCAAGTACCACAGTAACGCGGATTAATGTGAAAGAGCACGTCTCATTCTGTCTGTTTCAGACGTCCGGTTACATCAATCCAGTGTTTTTCCACCCATAAAAACACGCCAAGAACAGAGATTTCTTGTTATTGCGTGAATCAGTTCGGTCATATATAATGTTACGATGTCAGATGTGGATATTAAAGTGTCAAATAATGAGCTAAAACTAATCCCGGGGAGCAGGAGGCTCCAGTTCCAGACGGCTCTGAATGCAAAGTCCGGCGTTTTGTTTCTACTTTACACGACAGACCGACGCGTCTTTATTTCTCTCGGATTAGCAGCTAGGTACCGGGACGCTCAGTCCAGTTATTTGACCGCTCTGCTCTTCAAGGGTTTGGACAGAGAGTGTTTTCACAGCTGAGATGTAAAGTATCTTCTGTTTTTCCCTCTGATGTCCTTCAGCTTCTCTAACGGACACACGTTAACGCTAGCTGGTGGCTAGTTTAGCCGCTAAGCACTAACTGCTAATGGACGGGGAGCTCGAGGCTCGGGCGCTCAGAGCTCCAGGGAGCCAGTGAAGAGGACAGTTGAGTTAGCTGCACGGCTAACTAGCTAACGGCAGCTACCGCTGACTCTTTTATCCAAAGCAGCTTACAGGGAGCGCTTTGGGGTTCAGTATCTTACCAAAGGACACTTCCACATGCAGACTGGAGGAGCTGGGGATCAAACCTGCAATCACCTGATTGGTGGACGACCCGCTCTACCTCCTGAGCCGCCCCCGGTTGCTAACCGCTAACAAAAGCTAAAGCCATCTGTCCATCGGCAAACTCTGTAAATCAATAGAAGATGAAGCAGAGCAGCCGGAGGACAAACGTGATCTATAAAATATGATCTAGTTTCACTGCAAATGCTGAATAAAGTTTAAAAGTTGTGTAAACAGGAAATTCATCACATTTGGTGACCCATATTGTTAAGTAACCAAACTGTCACGTCAGCAAGCACAACGAGCACCGATCAAGATGATATTTATAGACAAATAATTAATGTCAGGACTAAGAGAGAAGCTTTTATCTTGTGTAGTGTTGTACGAGCCGCTCCAAGAGAAGAGGGTTTGTGTAGAACATGATGTCGACGTGGCAGTTGGGAAGACACATGCACACATGGTGTGACGGGGAGAGACGGCGCGACAACAAGAGGTTAAAACAGCCGTCAGATACAGCAGTTGTGCCATTTATCCCTCCCTCTCTCCCCCTTTCCTTCCACACACAAAAACACACAACACACACACACACAGAAAAACACACAACACACACCTGCTCCGGTTCACCGAAATCACATCAATTCAGCTGATATTGTCAGCCATTAAAAAAAAGAAGCCGGGCTTAATTTAATTTTCAACAGCAGCAGCTGTGCTTAAAATCACTAAACAACACAGACGTCACCCTGAGGTCAGAGGTCGGGACCAACAGACAGTGGACAGACATTTATCCATGACACACACGCACAGAAGCTGGTTTCATTTTCACACACTTGTGCTCGCAGCCTGTCCACACACACTGCCACACAGCTGCGGACTCACACTGGGATTCACTTACACGCTCTTGCACACACACAAAAATTGAGCAGGGATGAGGGCCAACAGAGGCCGTGAGCTGCGAGCTCTGAGCCCAGCTTTCCACCATGAGCTCCACCAGACTGCAAACACTCCCCGAGTCACACAGCGGGATTCAACAAGGGAGTCAGTCTGCTGCACATCAGTCAGCCTCGCTGCCACGGTTTCCTCATTGCAGTTGATCACGGCTGAGCCGATGACCCTCTGGACTCTGAGACTGAGACGTATGCAGTGCACTGCTGGCTGAGCATTTTGAATGAACACTAGAGGCAGTCAAACTTCACAGACTGCAACTTCATGGTGACGGTGAGGCAACAAAATCTATTTGATGGTACTCACTCGTCGAGATCAGCTTAGCACGTCCGGATCGAACTTTATTTTTAGAAAAATAAATGGAGCAGCAGAGAAATCCACTTTGTTTTTCTCTCTCTCCGCTGACAGACACACACCAGCTCTGTGCTGCATTCCTGTTTTAAAGCTGCGCTTGGCCGAGCACCAGAGAGCTATATGTTACCCGAATAGCCTCTGGCTACGTGACAGATGATATAAACCAACTCTAATCCGATGAATTACAACAAATTCTGCCTCCAGAGTAAGTTCACGACGAGCCGAGATAATCAGATGAAGTTTAGATTTAAATCGCTGAACAAAAAAAGAGAAGTGAAGCGTAATTGATACGACGTCAAACTGCCAACAGACCATTGTTCTGCTCGTGATTGTGGCTTCAGTGGGGGCAGAGGATGGCACCTGGAGGGCTGGAGGAACTTCAACCAGTGCAACCTAAAGTTTGATCTCTTTTGTTTCCTGACCAAAAACACTTAAATATCATCTCTGCATGCTTGGATGTGTGATAATCTCATCAGGGGGAAGCACAACCGGAATAAAAGTGAAAATCTTCTGCACGGCGCCTCACTTAGTGCTGATTTAGACATCAGACACAATCTGATCTAATAACTTGGAGATCTAATTGTGGCTTCATTCAAAAGGTGTCCTTTGATTGAATAAAGAAGCTTCATATGACTGAACACCTTATTAGATCAACATGAAACTGTGTGGAGCTGCTTCATTGACGTCAGAAAACAGAAAGATTTCATGATTATATTCATGTAACATTGCTGCACGGCTTTTATGTCCCCCGAGTACTTCCAGTGTCGCCGTGCAGCATCAAGTCCCTGCAGAGTTCGATGCTAGCGGGCGGTTTTCATCTTCATCTTCAGGAGAACATCTGAGCATTATTTTGAGGCCAGCAACATTTTTCCCCATTTCTAACAAAATTATCAACTGTGAGATAAATCAATTAAAATATTTGAGTTTCTTTACAGCCCTGCTGCACACGTCTGCCAGCTGGAGAAACATTGAATGTAACCTTTCACTCACAGCCACGCAGCGCTGCATATACATTTTTAATCATTTCCATTTGAGCTGGAGTTTTTTTTTATTTTTTATGTGCATGTTCAAACTGTGCAGAGCAGCAAAACACACGCCGATCCCCCAAAGGGTTTGTGTCAAAGCAGTGAGAGTGCTGTAGATGTGTGTGAGCGAGGCTGAGGGCTTGTCATGTATGAACCGTACATTCTCTCCTTCAGAAAACGCCTGTAGGGACGACGGAGCGAGGGGGTGCCGAAAAGAGAGAGGGATGTGAAGGGATGACGCGATGACAGCTCATCGCACACACACACACACACGAACTCGTTTATATAAATGGAGATGTGCACTCACACCTGGAGGCGTATGAACATCAGGGTGACAGACCTGTAAGAGAGAGTGCTCGCCACCAACAGAGCTTTCCTTCAAGCTCAGAGGTGAGATCGTTCGCACACGCTTGAACTACACATTCAAACTTAAATTGAAGTTTTGCTTGAATAAATATTTCACATGAGGAGGCCAAAACTTTCAGAAGCTCGAGTGCCCTGCGAGAAAACAAACGTTACGCTGCTCGAGATTTCTGTTCAACCCTCGCAGAGAATCATCACCCAATTATATCGTCTGTCATCAGGCAAACAATGTCAAATTAACTGCATATTTGTGGTACTGTATAATTACTGCAAAGAAATGAGAGTGTGGTTTGAGAGGACACCAGCGACATGCTACCGTCTCACAGAGAGCCGGTCCCAGCAGGGTGTGCCTCCTTCCATGATCCTGGTTTTTTGATTTACATAAGACAAAGTTATTATTCCCATCAACTCCTGCCAAGATTAGAACCAAGGATTGTTTTAGTGTTAATAAATCTTACGATTGTTTTTGTCCTTTTATTACACGCTCGGCCACAGCTCGAGTTCTGGTGCTCCCTTATTTACGCTCCGACCAGGCCCTGGGACTGAAAACCTCTTCTTCTCTGTGATCTGAGCTCAGGGCAGCACGGCTAACTACGTGAGCTAACAGCAGCAACAGTTACACAAACCCGCCCACCTTCTTCAGCTGTAACTCCAGCCCTCTTTTTTGTAACATAATATTCATGCAGTCATGAGAAATGCTGCACATATTTTAATGTTTCTCAGTCTTTCGGGGGAAATATTTAACCACAGTTGAGAATGTGACCCTGTGACCTCCCGGCTGTCACTCATGACGAACTTCTCTCTCTCGAACTGCACCGGAGGCGATGAATGAACCGGGCTATGAGGAAGTACAACTGTCAGGCTTCTGACACTGACAAGTTCAAGGCCCGAAGTCAGATCAATGTTCACACTGTGTTCAGTTGCTATGCAAAAACATTTACAAATCAAATTCAGAGACCACACTCCGGTCCTCTGCTTCTGCTCGACAGTACATAGCTGAACTTAAGAGACTGCAGTCTCGTAAACGTCATTTCAAAATGATTTATTCATGATTAGTTTCTCCGTCACGCTAGGAAGGACAGGAGGTTGCATCGATACAGCCAGATGGCACTCAATCCTGCACGCCGGACCTCTAAACTTTGGCTTCATTAATGTTTTAAAACTTCAATTAGTCGCTCACCCTGTCTTTGTCGTCGGCCACGTCACAGAGTACATCGTCCAGGTCGAGGATGCCGCCGTCGCCGTGCTCCAACCGGTGGACCTGCAGCCAGTAGCTCGCATCCTGGAAAACAAGGGGAGACAGAGGAGACATTTAAAACCACCTGCGGCCAAGAAATGTGGTGAAAATCAATGAACACCGGTGCACCGACACATGGCAATTAAATGTGAACTTCACTCGTCAAAAACAGACAAAACACGATCACGAAACTGGCTGGCACCAAGACGAAAAACAGCCACAATGAGGATGGATTAAAGTGTTGCAAGGATCCGACAGGCAGCACTGACAAGAAGAAAATGATACAAGCCTGAGTCCTATACAAGGAAATACTTCAAACGGGCACTTAAATACACTTATTTAGTCATTGTTGGCTCTCCAAAGCAGGACACGCACAATCACCAAGGCCCCGAGGGGGAATCCAAAACAGAGCTGCTGTATAATTACAGCAACAAAATAGTCCAATTTCTTGTCAAATGTTTTGAGATGAAAAAAGACGCGCAAAGGTCAAACGAAATTTGTAGAAGTGAGGGTGGAAGAAAAAGAACTAATCGCACAGTAATCGCACAAAAATGCAGCACGATAAAAGATGTGAAGCGAAAAGAAGAAAGGGAATTACGTAGACGTTACTGCGAGCAGCAACGAAACCGCACTGCGCACGCACAAGTGCACGTTTGTGAGACACGTAAGTCGTGTAAGCGTGCAGGTATCACATGACAAAGTGAGTTAAGATCTGACTGTTTTGGGTTCACCTGCACAGAAGCCCTGAGGGTTACAGCCTCATTACCCACTTGTTACAGTTCAAGTCCCCCGCAAAGGGCAGCAGACACATTATCGAGGGATAATAAGACGCTTCTTAGTGTTTGACTTAAAATAACACGAGATGAAAAAGCTTCCCTCGGAGAAAGAAACAGAGACAGACGTGATCAAAGGATAAAGAGAGGAGAAGGAAGACAAACAGGTCGAGAAATATGGAGTGCAAAAAACAGAAACATTCAATCAGAAATCCCGTTCTGTCTCTTAACGTTCTCTGGTTTTACATTTTGACTACAGACGCAAAGAAAGCTCAACATTAATGTCACATAAATACTAAAATTTCAGTTTAGTGTTGTGCTCATTAGGGTTGCAAAGGAGTGGGAACTTTCCAGAAAGTGTCCATGGGACGTTACGCTTGGGAATTTGGGGAATATTCCAAATATTATAGTGCTATGTGCATGTGATAGCAGATGTTTTAAAGTGTAGTTGGGGGAAATATATTTTATACAACTGTTCCCTGTTAAGGGCTAACCTTCAGTGGTGTAAATTACGAGTTTATTCCCCTTTATTCCCAGTTTATTCCAGTTAATTCCCATAGAAAGTTTCCAACTTGGAAAATTACCATAATTTTTCAACCCTTCTTTCCAACATGGAAATGTGGAGAGATGGAGTGATGGCCTGTCATGTAGCGACGTCCTGGGTGCAGTTATGAGGGATGGGTACCTTGCTCTCCACACTGTGGCTGTGCTGGACTCTCGGGTGCTGAAGCCAAGTCCCTACGGTCTGAGCTACTGTCGCCTCAGTACAGTAAAAACCTGCAGCGCTGAGCAGCGTAAAAACAACAACGTGTGTGAATCCCCGAGATTATTACAAAGATTTAAGAAAGTGGAGCAGGAGAGTCACGAAGACGACAAGACGTAACAGAAAAGGCCCCTTGAGTATTTCTCTGTGGTGTTTGCTGTCAGCGACACGCAGACTGTCAGACTGCCGTGACAGTCGTCATGTGCCTGTGTCGCTTTGTGTGACGCCCCCCCGGCACGGAGACCCTGTGGATTCCAGCTGATGGAGCTCAGTGTGAACATACACACACGCAGATCACACCATTACACACACACACACGCTCAGATCAGAGCTCGTGGAAATCAAAGCTACGCTGTAAAACTCTTATCTGCTGCAGAAATGCAGGAAGTCGCCGTCGTTCGCCAGATCTGCATCTGTCAACAAAGCATGTAAACTAATTACCGTGGGTTTGTGTGTGTGTGTGTGTGTGTGTGTGTGAGAGACGGAGAGAACTTGTTTTCATGTTGCCGTTGTGTTTTTGTTCCCAAAGTAGATATTTAAAGAAGAAGGTTAGAGGTGTTGTGGGAAAGGAAGCCACAAATCACCACCTTCATCTCCAAAAACCCTTCAAACCTAAAACAAGTTGACTCATAGAGTTGCAAATTTCTGGGAATTTTCCAAGTTGGAAACATTCCATGGGAATTAACTGGAAATGAACTGGGAATTTATGGGAATAAACTGGGAATTTACACAAATTAAAGGCTGGCCTTTAAGAGGGAACTGAAATATATTTGGGGAAAATATATTTTAGCATCATCTTGACTAAAACAACCCGATTCCATGCAGGTCACATGCACAAAGCACGCTGCTTTGAGCTCATGGACAAAGCAAAATGTTTTTATTTGTTTGAATTACTCCCAGTTTCCTGGTAATTCCCTTAAATTTTAATAATTCCCATAGTTTCCAATTTGGAATATTTCCAAATTTCCCCAGCTTCTGGAAATTCACTTTCCATCCCTGTGCAACCCTGCTCATGCCACAAAAACGCTGACTGGGGTACACACACATCAGCTTTCTATTGGACCAGGCTTTTTTTTATTATTTGATTATTTGATTTTAACCGTCCAAATCAAAACTTATTAGATTTTATAATTAGAACACATCACATACAGTATCACTGTCACATGTGCCTTGAAATGTCTGAATGGAGCCTCACATCACACACACACAAACAACAACAAAACACACAAGCATCTCAGACCGGAGGTTTTTTTAACCTGAGGCTGTCCCAAGTTTAGATTTGAAGGAGCCGTGTTGATAGTGCCGATGTGTGTGTGTGTGTGTGTGTTTATTATGAGGCTGTATCGGGTTCATACAGTATGTATCTGTTGGGACTGGGTGGGGTGGGCCACATGAAAGAGTGTTTAAAATGTGTGTGTGTGTAGGGCCAAGTTCATGAGATAAAAATAGCTCACGGCAAATGTCACGGTGCCAAACTCAAGACAGGAGACAGAGTCAGATAGTAAACAAGGTTATAGTATGCCAGACACACACACACACACACAGAGCTCTGTTGTGGGCATCTCCACTTAGAGTGCACTCACACACTCGACTGGATTACCTTTAAAGTCTCATCTGATGTTTGAGAAACAGATCACTAACTTCTGGACCGCCTGTCCCCCCTCACCTGTCCCCTCGGGGGGCCGGGCTGCCTGATCCGGCATGCCCTGATCTGAGGTATTCCGTAAAAGAACCAAAGGACAGAATCTGGAGCGAGATGAAAGACGGTGCCGCCGTCTGCTGTGACCCCTCATCATCGGCACCAACACGCTTGGAAACGGGCCAAGGCCAACACGTCGGGTGCAGGGAAAGCCCAGCGCTACATTACAGGCCGCACCAACGCTCCTGAGGTGATCGCCGCTCTGCAGTGACGCCATGAAGTAAATCTCCATGACTAAAACTGAAAGGTTCTCAAAACAGTTATGAATATTATGTTCAATGTCTGCCTTGTTCTGATGATCCTACACGCTGGACCTTTGAGACAACACAAAAAAATCAATGAAGAACAGACTCTTGTACTAATTTTAATTAAAGAGATTAAAGTTTAATATGCAAATGAGAGCTGACTTGAGTCGTATTTAATTGAGGTTGAAGTGATGCACAGGTCAGACTAAGGTAAAAGGTGTAAACGGAAATGAAGAGCTGGTTTGGTGAAAGTTTGAAGGTTTCAGAATCAGCTGCAGAACACAGCAGTCCGGAACCCAACCAGCTTTTTTCAAATCAAAGCACTCATCGGTTGCCCGGCACAGTAAACACAGCGAGTTTATCGTGGCAACGACTGATTCTAAAAATCCGCACACAGCCTGAGACGTGCGTCGGGGGTGGCTTCACAAACCGAAATGTCTCTGGAAGATTTAGACTCCGAATTCATGTCAGATGAGAGCGACTGCGAGGCTGAAAAGGACGCGGAGGACGACGATGAGTGCGATCACTGGGAACTTTTCAACCTGCACCTCAACCTGAGGCTCTTCCAAAACATCTACACCAACAATCACATCATTGACATGGAGGTAAGGTGGCTAACGGTTATTTCAAGTATTCTTTCAATTCATACATGCATGACAAACCCCATCCAGAGACTAACTATGACTCCAAATTTTATTTTCAACAGTCCATGCAGAGCGACGCCGGCCCGAGCTCCGACCTTGACAGCATGCTCTCAGAGCTGGAGTTCATCCTGGACAACACGGACCTTCTTGAAGACGGCAACGTTGAGGATTTTTTACAGATGTACGAAGAAATATTCGCCACAGCTTCATCTACATCGTCATCGTCACCGTCCTCTTTGTCGTCTTCATCACCGAACTCGAATCTGAGCGTTTCCTCGGATGCTACCCATGAATAGCTGAGGGACGCAGTACGATATGGACCGTGTGACAGGATGAAGACCGGCTGTGAAACTGTCGAATAAACAAGTGGATCCTCATTTTTACGGACTGTAGTTTCTATATTCTCTGCAGTTACACACCGGACCTTTAAAACTCTATTTAAATTTTCTCTTTGGCTCCAAACTGTAAAATCAGTGTAGAGGCATGTCGACGCTCTCACTCTCCATCCGTTACTCTGAATCTTTGTCCTCATTAAACTTTAACAGAACGCTGTCCCGCGCTCGACACGCATTCAGACTCGTTTCATCGAGTGGATCCTCTCTGGGAATCCTCCACCTCCCGATCCAGCAGTGCTGCACTGATGCAGGTTCACACTCTTTGTTTAAAACAGGAGCTCTGACAGAATAATGAAGTGATTGTAGAGTTCGGATTTCTGGACGGGGAGGTTTTTATTTTAAGTGCAGTTAGTTACTCCAAGGCAGCGAAATTCACAACACAGCACTTATCATGGTGAGTTTAAGGCAAACGCTTTATCCTCACAGCAGCCAACACTAACAAGTAATGGATTATGAACAAACAGTAGGCTTATTGTCAGAGTGGCAACAGAGTAAATTCCTCACTGATCTGCAGCATTTTGACTCTAACAGAACATTGTAGTTCTGGTTTTATTTGCAGATGCGTTGGGCTCTCTGCCGGACCTGACGGGAAAGGTTTTCTTGTGTTCAGTAGAACAAATGAATAAACTGTTGGAGAAAGAAAAGAAAATGCTGTGATCTCAAAAAATCATTCACAGGTAAGATTCACTTTGAGTCCTCAACAAATCCCATTAACACAATTTAATGCCACCGATCGACTTCAAACTGACTTCACAGTTAGTTCAGGTAATTTACTGGAATAATGAAACTTTAAAATGTTAAGTCTAAAGTCAGAGGCCGTAGAGTAACTGTTTGGGAAGTGTGGGCTGAACATTAGAGTTCTACTCCCAGAGCGGGCGAGAAACACGGGCCATAAAGTAGACGTGATTACTCGTGATGCATCAATGAATTCAACTGGACCAAACTGATGTTTTTAGGAAAATGAGTTTAAACATGGAGCTGCTGTCTCCGCGCTCAATGAAGGACTGTTGTTACAGAGCGTAGCTCAGGTGTGACCGTGAAAATATGAAGCAAGTTCCTGCTGGAAGAGAGCTCGTATTTGAAGCATGCCCTCCCTGAATAAATAAAAGTTAACTACTACCTGTTTCCTCAAGATCCTTTCCAAAAACCGTGTCCATGTGACTGATCCGTCTGCCACTTTTTCAAACACAACATGAGACTTCTGCAAACATTGCAGCCTACCTTTATCTAGCAGACAAACATCTCTGCGCTCCGCTTATCAAACCTGACAAATCCCCTCTCGATCTCTCTGTGATGTTGGCATTGTGTGTGCGCACAGCCGTGCTGCACGTGACCTCTGCCGCTCGGGGTCAAAGCGAGGTTGAGGTAGAGAAAGAAACAAAAGACCCTTTCATGGAAGTCGAAATGACACCGGTGAGGAGGGAGGCGGAAATTGGAAAATGCCATTCAAGTGTGAGGCGATGCGTGTAAAACCACAAGACGGATCTCTGCACAAAGACAGATGTGACAAGAAGCTACAAGCGACTCTTCAAACTCAAGTTCAAGTCGGCTAAATCAAAAGTGATTTGATCCCTGTCAAGTTAAAGAGTGCAAACAGCTTCACACTCTGATACATCGATTATTCTTTAAAGATATTTTTAAGCTTTATTTGACAGCTACAGACAGAGACGGGGAAGGAATGCGGGAAGAGCCACAGGTCGTATTTGACCCTGGGCCGCCGCGGCCTGAGCCTTTGTACATGAGGCGGCTCTCTAACTGAGCTAAACGACATCACACATCGATTATTCTTTATAGGTGCAGCGTGTGGTTTGCTAATAGATTCATCAGAATGTTTTGTGTCACCACAGACTAATTAAATCTCTGGGACGAGGCCAGAAAGTTGCAAGCATCAAAATATGTGTGCGTGCGTGCGTGTGTGTGAGTGTGAGTGTTTGCTACTGATGCCAGCATTTACATCACTCTGACAGACTGCGCAGCACCGTCCGTCCTCCCCAATCCAAGTGCCAAACATTCCTCCCTATGTAAAATGCCAAGTGGAATTCAAGGGCCTGGACTGTTGCCAGACTCACTGCTGGCCATTTACTCAGTAGAATTAACAGCCGCCCCGTCCTGCTGTGCTGGGCTGTGTGTGTATATGCACGCGGGGCAAAGGCTATGGTCTTCACTTATAAATATTCCGTCTGGATGGGGAGGGAGAGGCTTCAAAGAAGGCAACAGGCCACAAAAACACAGCCAGAGAGGCGAGAAAGAGGAGCCCAAGAACTCGCTACGAGTTTCTTCCTTTCCTGCACGCGTCCTCGTCTCTCTGTCTCTCTCCACGTCAGTCTCTCACTAAATCACGAGATCGTAACGAGGAGGCTTTCACCAGTTTTTCAGCCAAACGTTCCATCGCTACACGTCCAAAGGTTATGTTTTATGCTGAAAAAACACTACGATCACCGCGGTTTACAGTTGGTGAGGTTCTCTTGCGACACCTCGGCTCAGGAAGTGAGGAAATGCTCTGGAAAGAAAATAAAACATAAAAAAAAAACAGTCCAATAAAACAGAACATACTAACCCCCTCAAAAATTAATGTCAGACAAGTATGAAAACATCATGACAAATCCAGATCAATTCAATTTATATGGAGCTAAATCATAACAGAAGTTATCTCCAGACACTTTCCATACAGAGCAGACTCAACAACCATGAGCAAACACCTAGCGATAGTGGCAAGGAAAAACTTCCCTTTAAAAAGGTCCAGTGTGTAATAATAGTTACTCATATCTATGTTTTCATTAGTGTACCATCATGTTTCTATGGTAGCCCATAAGGATTTTGTCACGAGTTTCACGGCCACTGGAGTTACTCCTTTATGCTTGAAACAAGAGGGTGAGGTGAGGGTTATTCAGAGAGGTTTGAATTCTGCGACTTCGCCACGGAGACGAGTTTTACAGTTTTACACACTGGACCTTTAAAAAGGGCAGAAACCTCGAGCAGAACCCGGCTCGTTGTGGTAGGGAAATTCTTGTCTACGATTAAATGTACAACTCATAAATAACTAGTGTAAGAAATATAATAAAATCTGCTCACAGAAGCACGACAAGCTTACAGTAACACGTTATAAACTTCCACAGCACAGAATGACTTAGAGTTTCTTTATTTCCATCTGTTACGTACAATTTTCTCCATTACAATCACTGAGTCAAGGTCAGTGTTTGAGGCCCTACAACGCCATCATTCACTCTGGCCGTGTTTCACCCTCGTGTCCTTCCATTCAACCGTTCAGTTTCACTAATCTTGCAGCCGTTGTCTCAGAAAAATAGAAAACCAGAGCGGGAAATAGAAAACTGAGACCGTAACCAAAGAAAAACGCTGGCAAAGGCACGTACCTTCAATGGCATCGAGCCGCACGCGGAACAATGTCGCCATTCACAGAAAGCCCTGTATCTGATCAAAACAGGCGACCGCTTAACATACTACACGCTAAAAATAGTCAAAATTACACCAAGGCAGGAACAATTAATCAGCAGACTTTAATCAGCACATTAACCTTCAAATGGAGCAAACAGCAGAGTCTTTGCTTCAGCGTGAGAGAGCCACAGAGCTGCTCGGCACATAAATTACTCAGTGGATGAACAGAAAGGAACCAGGATGAGCCAAACAAAAAGGCAACCTGTGCAAAATGCAAAAGAACAAGAGGATCTGGAATGTGGTGCAAGGGGACAGAAAGCAGGAGAATGTTAGCCTGCAGCCTGATTAACACGATGAATAATGAACGATCACACAGCAGCCGCGTCCTCAGACTTCCACCTCCTGTGCGGAGAAACCCAAGGCGGCCTGAGAGGAAGAGAGGACGGATGGAGGCACTCCACAGAAAAGTTAGGGAGAAGAAAAGAGAAGGTGCATTCATGAGCCTGCAGCTCTGCCTCCAAACAAACTGAGTCATCCTGATGGAGACTTCATGAGGCACAAACTGTCTCTCCTCCTCTGTTCCTCCATGCAGACCTCCTTTCTTCTCCCTACAGTGGCTGCTATTCTTCTAACAAGGTATGATCAGTCGCCATGTTTTGCACTTCGTACCTTTATCAATTCATTTGCACACTGGACTCCTGCTGCAGCATAAGCAGCTTAGAGAAGAAGCGTTTAGGATCAACAGGTGAGCACATTGTTTTCGAGCTCATCACCGTGGTGACCTTCACGCAGGTTATATGTTAACTGGCTGAAAAAAAAATCAATGGTATCAGATGGGAGGATGGGAGGACAAACACTGCACGTAGTTAACCGCTTACAGCCCGGGAATCAGGTGCAGGTCTTTCTTTGCTACAGATAAGCACCTCAGAACAGCAGAATCACAATACGTACAACAAATCAGCTCATAATACACAAGTTAGAAAAGAGCTAGAAGCATCTAAGCCAAATCTGAGCGAGTAAACACAGTGTGGTGGCTAAGCCTTCTGAAACACTCCCAGTGGGATTTGAAGTCGTGTGGAGGACAGACAGAACAGCGCCGTGGCCGCGACGTGACAGAGACGGCGGCGTACGGTGGGGGTGTGATTTGAATATTTTCACAGCTTCATCTTGCTGTCAGACAGCCCTTTTCAACAGGAAACTGAAGCTTTCCTATCAATCTGTCCTCTCTTTACAGCCAAACACAGCATTATTTGTCATTAAAGTTCCCAATGTGTCGTCTGTACTTCAGAAACAATCTCCGCTAAGTGCCACAGCGAGCTGACGGTATAGTTTCTGAATTATACTGACAGTAATGCAGCGTACGTACCGTCTCGGGGTCACGGTGTATCTGTAGTGACACACTGTGACACAGGAATGAAAACAACATGAAATATATCCTCCATAATGACATGGATGTAGAACAGTCAGCTACTGTTGCAGCGGCAAATCTCTTTTACAAAACTGAGACTGTGACCGAGCAAGTCCAGTTTCTTCTTCCACTTTATTATCGACAGACTTTTATTTGTCAGGTCTGCCATGAATAAGACCTTCATGCCAATTAGTGCCGCAGAAGCTGCCACAGACACAAGAGACGCTCACAGAGCGACTTGTGCAGATTCCGGCAAACTTTTGACGAGCTTTACTGACATTAATGCTGACTCTGTGTGTGTGTGTGCAGCTCAAAGTATTGCTTAAAAGTTACATCACCGCCATGAGACACCTAAATGTCTGTCTTGATTTATCAGCATTGGCCGGGTAACTCAGATCGGATTTATGAAACTTATTTGAGAAGGAACTCTCCGAAAAAGCAGCAGCCTGTGGTTGTTATTCATAGTGTGGCAGGAGGCCCACGGCACGACGCTTTAGAAAAGTTCCCATGCTGAAATATTTGGGCTATGTTTGGCGCTTCTGTCGGTTAGAGCGCTCCCTGAAGAGTCTGACAGCCATCTAATCATGTAACGTTCACAAACGAAGCCTTTTATCAGAGACATTTGTCATTTTCTTCCCATCAGGCTGCTTACTTCACAACAAAATCAACCTCTGACTAATTTCCACAGTGCCAAATGTTCCTTGGCTTGTTACCATGGTTGCAAACACCCTATGGTGCTCCTTTTAATCTTATTGGAGCACCAGGTGAGGAGGTTTACTGCACCGGGACACTTCAGAGATCCTGCCAATGTGGCATGATTATACTGTCATGTGAAATAATCCTCGCCTGTGCACGTGCACCAATTCTGCATAAAATAAGACAAAAAGACGTGCACGGTGACAGGAAGCTGAGACCGAGTTCCACTTTTTGGATATTAGACATGATTTGATTCAAGAGGACAATGTTTTGCTTTGCAACATCATTTTTTGTGGATAATTTATTCCTCCGTGTGCCGCAACCTGGTCGGAAAAGAAAATCACAGCAAATACTGTAAATGCTGTTGAAAGCAAAACTTTTTAACAAATCCAAGTTCATGTTCTTTAAGAGTTGTTTTCTAATGCTGAGAGACTCCAAGAAAATGCAGAAAATTATTGTTATGTTTGGTTTCTTGGGGAGGAAAATTGAAGTCACACGTCAGAGTAGCGTCTACAGTTACACCAGCTGTCAACTCGCCAATGTTCGCCCCTGGCCCTCCAGCTCATGAGGCTTCAACGACGACAAGGACCGAAATCAAATCCAACAGAACAAAAAAGATCCAAAGTCTTAAAAAACTTTTTTTTTCACAAGGCTGAGAACTAAACCTGGCACCAAGCTCGATAAATAGCCTGACAGCACCACAGATTTATGCAGTGGAACAATAACTTCAGCCAGGAAACCCCAAAAGCTTAAAAAAAAAAGAGCAGAGTGACTTTGGCTTGAGGGGTGCTGCCAATCGATCTGTCAATACGATTAAGACCAGGCTCCGTTCTGAAAGGTGAGAATCTCTCCCCTACCAGGCGAGACGGATCTGAGAAAACAAAGCTTTATTATTGCTTGACATCTTTATCAATGTTGAGGAAAAGGGAAGCGGAGGAAGACGGATAAAGAGATTAAGATAAAGAGAAAACCTACGAGAAAGACAGGAAGACAGAGACAGAATCAGAGGTCGAGCCAGAGGCGACTGATCCAGGTGCGTCGGAAACTAGATCCTCCAAAACCGACCAGTGCTGGCAAGCTGGACTGAAAGCAGAGAATTCAATAGTAGGCTATTAATTAGGCATGTTTGGGATACACTATTGATTCCTGAAGGAGGAATAAATCGTCTAAAAGGGACCGTCTGCCCGTGACATGAAGACTGTCACCATATCTTTTGGTACCAGGTGATTTCCTGGATTTCAGTTTCAACGTAGCCGATCGCCACAGCGACGCTATGCAGATGACACTGCCCTGATAGTCTTCAACGTGACTAAAACATGCAGGAGCAAACGGAGGATATCCTTCCCTCCGAATCCCTTCGAACACTTAGGTTTGAAGTCACGTGCAAGTTGGACCAAAACAGCATCATGGCAACAGAGACTAGCCCAGTTGGGGTAAGGTGCCTTCAATCAGATATGTCTTTATACATTTAAAAGAAGAACTATAAGTGCAGGTCTACATGGGTAGTCTGAGCCAGAGGTGTGTCGATACAGTGTGTGACACTCATAGAACTTGTTTGAGTGTGTACCAAACCAAAACTGAAAGTATGTCTGACAGCTAAACAGCTCAGCATGAAGAAAACATCCGTCTATGTCACATGTCTCTGTGCTGTAGAGAATCAACATCAGTATGGACAGTCTCTCCTGACTGCCAACACAAAGAAAACACAGCTCTCAATAAACGCGACCGCCTCATGGATGCTGTACACCTGCGGGGTATTTCTTTGTTTCTACATGAAGCGGCTCTGCCCACATCAGTCCCTGCTGCCCGCTCTCATAGTTTCTCTCGACTGCTGTTTATTTATTTTGGGTGCTCTGCAGTTCATTCACAAAGCCCTTCATTCACCTTAAAGCTTGCATTGTTCCAGTGCTCTAACACTGAAACTGGACACACACCTTCTGTGCAAGCAAAGAAAGACGAGAAACGGACCCGGCTTTACGGTGCCAGTCCATCAAAAAAGAGCATAGATCTCACTCGATACTGCACAACTCTGCTCGGTGCACTCCTGGTGAGCATATGAAGCATTAACACCAGACAGCGCTGAACACACAACAGTCAGCAAACAGACTGAGAACACAAGACGTACCTGCATCTGGCTGCCTTGACAAGACTTCACTCCGAGTCTCTTCTTGAGAGCATAGTGATGTTTCCACATCTCATCCGTACCTTATACATACACACACACACACACACACACACACACACTCTGATCGTCCTCTCCTGTAGCAGACAGCTAACCGCGTGTGCAACACTGCAAACGGCCAGCTTTGTGCTTGTGCATGACATTTTATGCATGTGACTTATCTATGCGTTGCCGTGCAGCTGCGTGTGTGTGACCGCCGTCCGCTCTTGAAAGAGACCCGAGCGGGGACACACGCTGCAACACAATAACCTGTTCTCTTAACTCAGAGGTCGTGCGTATCAGATTGCCACCCCATCGCCGGTTATTGATACTCTGGCGCGGCAACAAGAACCTCCACGGTGAGCGAACTGGAATTGTGTTGATACTTGAGCTCCAGCCGCTGCACTCCATTTGCATTTATATGCCGTGTTTTGACAACTGTATGAGGCGGAGAATTATCGTTTCATGTGGCATAAATCCGATAGTAATCAGGATATTTCCAGGAGTAATCTTGGCTCGGTGGAAAGCTCGTATGAAATAGTATTTTGATCACACTTTAATACTGAAGGCCGGTGTAAATTACATTCCTCCAGGCAACAAAACCTGTTTTTCCTGTAGAGGACGACATTCTTTAAATTCAGGGGAACTTGAATGAAACTCAACTGATTAACAAAAAACAATTTCCTCAAAGACAAGTGGCACAAACGTGTGGACGTGTCAGATGTACCGGTAAAGCAGAGCTGATAGTGTCGGACAGGTGCAGGAGACTCTACAGGCAGCTGGCTTGGATCAGATGAACAATGCACTGAAGCCAAACAAAGCGAAGCCATCGGGATTGGCAGCTGAAAGGCCGTCAGAGGGTTCTGTGCCGCGTTCCACTCGCAGGTTGGTTTCTCTGGCTCCTGTGATTTCATACACTCTTTTGTGATTGTGTCAATTAAAAAATAGGCGAGTCTTTGGTGAGATAACCTGCAGATAATTCATCTGGGTGGACTCTAAAGAAGACAAGACAAGAAAGTCTGGGTGCATTTGCATGTCAAATCAGTGGAATTTTCTGGCAGTTTCGGTGCAATCAAGCACACCTCTATCTGAAACTTCAATCAGGGTCAAACAAGCAGCAGGAATTTTAGATTGCGGTCAGAGCTGTATTATATTACAATACATTGTCACTTGAGGCGCTCCTTATGCCACAATGACTGACTGCTATCAGGAGACGATCTTGTGGTTGCTCTCATCTGGTTTGTGGCAGAATGTGTCAGGAGGATATCCTGTCTGTCAGCAGTGGAAGTCTTACAGACAAAACATCAAGTGGTTTTTAAAGAACCGGTTCAACCAATGCCGCTTCCTTTGGCGTTAAAGAGAGGCCTGTTTCATGCACTGATTTGTTATCTTTTTAAAAGAGCTTATCACTAAAAAAAAAAGAAAGAAAAATCAAGATTATCACATCAGATTCCAATGAAACACACCTGAAAGCATCTGCTGAATGCTGAATGTGAATCAACCAGCCATAAAAAAGATAACTCCATCCAAAGAATACAGAAAAGAAAAGTCTTTCCCCGTGTCACCTCTAGTTTCGTGTTTTTTGGACTGCCGTCTTGGCAAGAAAATCTCTTGATAAGAAATCCTCAGTAATGAGTTACTATGTTGGTACTGTGCGGAAAGCATTCAAAGATAATAGACCGCAACGGAGCTGACAAAAAAAAATAACCACAGATGAACTAAAAAAAGAATTTAGGAATGAAAAACTCGTTGGTCGGTTGGTTGGTTGGTTGGTTGGTGGAAAAACTGGGAAAAGAAACCATCGTTTTCTGGGAGCTCTTGAAGAAACAGAGTTAGTGATATGATTTTTTCCTTTACTTGCCAATATGACAAGCACAAACCTGCGAGGGGGCGATAAAATTTAAACAAATAGCACAAAATAGATACAAGATCAATTAAAAAGCACATTTCTGAGTAGGATTTTGTGGCAGGTTCAGTTCCTGACTGCGACCCATCGACCCTTCCACCTTTGCATGGACACGGAAGGACATGGAAGTGTTCAACATGGCGACTCCATGAAAGAAGACCCAAGGGTCATTTTAAGGTAGTTATGCATATTCTATTCATTTCTGCCATATTCTGTGACTGGAGCCTCTTAAATGTTCATGACACATTCATTTTCACTTCGGACCTTTGAAACCGAGCCTTTGTTGGAAGTGAGCCACGAACCACGCAGCAGATAGTAAGACCACAGCTGTGTCCATGTGTTCACACTCCCCGCTCAAACCTCTTAATCTCTGTTAACGCGATCTCAAATTTGGCTTTTGTTCTCACCAGCGCTGATAGAAGCGCAGCCAAGAAGAGCTTTGGTCTTCTCGACCAGTGACACGTCCCAGGCTGTCCCACCGGGCGACAAACACGAGCTACAGCCATGGAGACGAGCTGCTGATGTCATTCCCGGGGGTCACTGGGAGTTCTCGCCTCAGCCAATCAGAGGATGGATTGGGGAGTATGGGGAGGAAACGGTTGCCTCCGGCGCGCCAGTGGGGAGTGAATGTCAGGGAGATGATAGGAGTGGAAGATGTCTAAACCTGAAGCACGGTCTTTGTGTCATTAAACTGAAGAGAGGCCTCCAGAAAGAGCTGAGGCCAAAAATAAGAACGCCAGATGTAACGAGAAAGAGATATTCCGGGGAGATGGATCTGAGTCTGACGGTGATTTACTGCGAGGAGGACAAAAAATCATTTGAAAGTAAGAAATGTATCCTTCTCCTTTGATGGTGACGTTATATTTGGCCTAAACTTGGTTAAAAGTGGAAGAGTGACACCCAAAAAACACCGCCAACATGTGCAGATGTGGATCATTGCTCAACATCATCGTGTGACTTAACTTGCAAAATATTTTAGGACAGTGAGCTCTCTCATCACATCAACTTTTAGTTTTTAGAAACGAGTGCTAGTTCATGTATTATCATGCTGTGAGATCATTAGATGTTCAATGCACTTTGTTACTTCTTTCTTATACAATATCTAGCAGTGACTATCAGTTGCAACATGCTGGGTGAACTTAGCAGTGCCGGCTAAATCGATTTAATTGATGCGGATCAGCTGAAAGCCTCGCATAAAAGAAAGATTGACAGCCATTCTGTGACCCATTCAGCATAAATTGCAGGCAAAGTCTGACTCTGATCCCTTTATTTTATGTATTATATCTTTGTGTGTGTAGTAAACAGCAGAGGTGCAAGCTTGACCCCAACCATGGTCCAAACCAATCAAGAATCCATGTTTTCCCAACAGCGGCGATTAAAGTTTCATCTCGTTTTACCTCTTGAAGAGCTCTCAGAGGTAGACTTTGATTGCAATCCACGCTGGGCGTGTGTGTGGTGTCAATTCTAGACTGCACCATAAAGAAAACACACACTCAGGTGCTTCTCAGTGATCTGTCACATGCATGCAGTGCTTTATTGAGATCTTTTTCTTCTTTTCCGAAGCCATTTAAGCTCCTGTCATTTTGCCATTCGATCAGGTCCAAACACGTTGCAACCGAAGCCAAACACACCTCGGCCAATCTTCCTCCCACCCCAGAATGAAAAGAAGGCTTTCAGGAGGTGAGTCACGGCAAAAAGAAATCATGGCTTCTCCTACGAAAGCATCTGGCGACACCTAAACCCCAAATGTCACCGAGGCTATGAATAAAAACGACTTACGCACGTACCGCTCCTGATCTAGTAATGAAGCCGAGTGTTATCCAAGGGATTGGGAGATGTGGCACAAGAGGATTTGCGGGGGTAGAAGTAGTAGCGACTGTTGGTCAATGGGCAGACAGCGGTGCATGGGATTATTTTGTAAAACACTGATTCGCACAGAGAGAGAGTCGAAAACAGAGCGCTGACAGCCAGCGTCATGTGACAGCTCGGCAGCGAAGAGGGAATCTGCCAATGGTCTCGGCCCGATCAGATTACAGCTCGGCAAATGGAAAAAAGGCAAAAAATAAGGAGGCTTATTTGTAGTGGGCCGAGATATGCCCTATTATACATAACTGCAATAACAGAGCGAGGCAGAGGAGGCCTGCCAAAGCTAAAGCTCATTCAACTCCGCTGGGATACACCAGAGGCCAGAGGAGTTCTGCTGGAGAGGATCTGCAGTACGCACGCCCTTAAATCAGCTCTAATGTGACACTGAAATATCTGTAACACATCCACTGATCAAATGCACAGATTCAGGTTTAAAGTGTGAAACGCTTTGATGTCATTTCATTACGCCGAGGGTGTGACCGCTTTAATGGCCGCTGTGTTATTTTTATCAACTCTTAACTCGTATGTTGCCACGGTAACGTCAAATGGGGACTCAAATAAACCATAAACAACCTCTATGTGTGCCTTAAAGCGGCTTTTAATGATATATATTTCTCCACATTTGTCAGTTATTGTGGGTGTTGCCAGTGATAAACCAAGTTGTGGCAGAAAAGTACAAAAGCTACCTCAGCGTTCAAAGTGGGGGAGGTAACAATAAAGGACGCGTTTGATCTGCATGGATGAAATACATGAAGAACTATTCTTTATGTTGGTTATTTAAATGATAATCAAACCATCTCAAACATCCATGATTAGTTCAAATCGACAGAGGTGACGAGGTGAAGATGAAATGAATGGTTCAAAAACTCAAAGAATCGTGGCTCCAAACAGGAAATATTAGGAATTCAGATCAGAAAAGATGACTTCATTTCAACCTCAACTATCCAGATTGATTTATAATGCACTATAATGTAGAACCACCAACCAACCCTTCTCCACTTCAGCCTTTAAAGTTCTCATTTACAACCACCATGATCTTTTTATTCGTATTGATCGTGTGTGTTCTCGGAGTCACGACATCTGGCCCACGTGCACTGTCTGACGACGGATCAGACGCCATCCCGATCTTCATGACGTAACGTCATGTTGGTTCACACTCATCTACAGAAATACGGATCTAAATTTGCAGTTATCTGGGCAGAACTGTCGAGGCGTGGTGTGTGTGGACCCATGAGGAGCCATGAGGCCTGTACAGACAGAAAATGGGACAGACAGGCCCGGGCAGGCCGAAAACACAGTACAGTACAGTCACTGATGGCTTACAGACATTGTTGTGTAATGTTTATGGACGGGCTTCAAACAGAGGGTACAGCTGACAGCTAGACTGAACAACTCCCTTTCAAAGTTTATTGAAAAAGAGATGGAGTGACTTAAAAGAGTGTGTGTGTCCATGTGTGGGGCAGCCGGGCAGGACGAGTTATCGTGCAAGCAAGATGTCACAGACTCAATCGTCACAACAGCTGGCGTGTGTCCTTTAACGGCCGCAAATCTGTGTCAAAGACACGAGACCCTTTGCTTGCGAAATCATCCGTGATAGCGTTGTCATGGCGTTCTTCGAGATAAAAACACACAAACATGAACATGTGCCAGCATTTAAAGACAAAAACTGGCAAGACTGAACATCAACTGTCTTCAGAAAGATGAGAAAAGACCATCGAGACACCACGCTGCAAGACACAAGAGGACACATTTCTGCACGCATTTCAATCGAGAAAAAGAAGAGTTCTTCAAAGCTCAAGCACGGGCCCATGTGGATCAAAGCTGAGAGAGAGAAAGGCTTATTTAAAGAAGTGGGTTGTGAAGATGGTGGGGGAGGAGATGGAGGATGTAGAGATGGATGTAGGCAGAAGGAGGGAGGTTGGAGCGCTGGGAGACGAAGATGCACATTGCAGTTGTTTCCTCCTCTGGAGTCTGGAGAGAAACTGAAGGGGGGTTGGTAGTTAGAGCAAGAGAGAAGATGAGATAGTTTCCTTTGGCTTCCTGAAAGATATGATGAAATTACACAGTCATAACCTTGAAAGTATGCAAGATGGGTCAAAAGTGTACCGCTGCACGCAGGGTTTCACAGAACGGATCAAGAATTCCTCCTGATGAAGGCTGGACACGTTTCAATATGCAGCACTCTTTTTTTAGCCGTTTGGGATCATATAAAAGCTCAAACGCTGAACTTTTCTGATCCACGCTTGATGCAAATGCACATATTTAAACTCCACTTTAGATTTGTGCGCATTAGAAGCTCTCAAAGTGGTATAGAGGCATGAACATGTACACAAACAGTACATGCACTCATTTAGCCTCTGCGAGCTCTAACACCGGTGATGTAAGAGGATAAACAGCAGGGTCAGGACACTGTCTGCTCCAATGAGACGACAGGCATGGATATACATGAAAACTTTTTGTATCCGAAGCAGATGACAGAACAGAAACGTCACAAGTCGCTAAATCTGGAACAAAAGTTCTAATACTGCGTGTGACCACACTGTAAAAAATGTCTATAGATTTTAAAGGTGACAAACCATGACGGTGAAGCTGAAGTATGACGTGTTTACAAAGTCTTTATTTACATGCCATTTTAATGTAATTTATATAAAGTAGAATTTTATATTAGAGACTTTATTATGCAGTAAAACACTGTAATGGTGTTTATGGTGTATTCGACAGTCTTTTACTGTCACATTTTAAAATATAGAATGAAACAGCAACATTAGGAGGTGAAAACAGTAATAATATCCTCTCACTGTAATATTAGAAAAGGTTATACTGTATTTATTACGGTAAAATTCTGGCACAGCTGGCCGCAGCTGACAGCTTCCTGTACCGTCGTGTATGATATGACAGCTCTTTCTTGCTCGACACTGTGTTGGATGTTGATGTGTTCCTTTTGAACGTCTTCAAAGGTGATCCAAGCCTGTCCTTTTATGTCTCTGAAGGCCGAGCTCTACTTTCTTATTAAGAAATGGGAGTGAATCAAAACAAAAAAGGAGCAGAAAAACATAATAATTCATGCTCTGTTTATAGCGAACCAGCTGGACTCAGGCACAGGCCGTCACAATCTTTGGCAGGAACGCAGCTTTTTCCATCCACTCAGTCTGGATGGTGAAGATAGAGGTATTTGCAGCATCTCTGTCTCCATGCCAAGCTTTCACAAAGCCTTGCCGGACACGGAGTCTGACTGAGCTTTAAACTAAAAACGAGTGAGGACATAGTGTCTCATAGTGGCAGGAGAAGTTAGACTCCAATTTTTCAAATTGATATACATTGATATACATAGATAGTCTGAGCAGGCAGGGAAGCTGCTTATCCGCTGAGCAGCATCACCAACCATCTGGTTTTCTCTATAAAACCAATAATACAAAGTCATAAGCCTTAAAGCAGCACTGAGTCATTGGAGTTAAACAGTGCAGCCCTACGTGCTCCAGTCTTCAGCAGTCATCTGTGAGCTTGATAAATGGCTCAAAGAGGAATCTGACCGTTTGTTTGAGGTCCAGACAAACTAAGAGTCCCTCGAGGGCTTTCCGGTGTGACACAGCAGGCCAGGCTACAGCAGCGGGCATGTCCCTGAGAAATAAGTAGGGCATGTGACTTTGAAGCTGCAGTCACTTCAAATGTAAATCAAGCTTGGAACACTGACGCCTCCAATCACTTTGGACTGAGCGGGTCAAGAGCTAAAGTGTGACAATGTTCACGTCCAGAGCCACAGCTGCTATTTCAACAACTAAATCCATTTCGGACACGAGGGCAAAATGTAGATGAAGTAAAGATGTCGGGAAATGACTCAGGCACGTCACAGGTCATCTGTGAGTGCCGAACACGACCCATGACACTGTTTGCAGAAGTTTTGTTTTGATATAAGTTTAGGCAACCAAAAAGATATCAGACAAACTCAGCCATGAAGAAACTAACGTAGAGGATTTGGACGATTCAAATCATGGACTGCAAAGCTCACTTAAACCATTTCTCTGGTGCAGATATCTTCACATATCAAACATACTAGACATTACCTTCTTCACCCCTACAAGCCTCATTCATGTAGAAGCTTCTGTAGAATCGATCTTCAACGACAACCAACAATCTAGTCAATCGACAGAAAAACTACAAAACAAGACATTTAATGACCTCACATCGGGGTGAGGATACCATCGTTTGTTGGTTTTATGAATAACTGTGTGTTTGTTCTTTAAAACTATCAGGAACCTTTTGCCGTCTTAGCTTGTAAACATGTATGGGATGCTTGTACATTTACTTTAGGTGGCAGGAGTGCAACCGAAGGGTGAACAAGTCCAGGCTTTGCAGAGATGGGTCGAGATTCTGGGCACAGTTCAATACGAGGATCAAGATAGTCTAAATGGGGCGCTTGTTTCCAACAAATGGCCTCCTCTTTGAAATGCCAGGCGTGTTGGGTTTGGTGTCCTAATTCATGTGTACGAGAGGGCTGAACACACACACGCGCACACTCACACACATGCACAAACACACACAATCTTGTCTGATCATGTCAAAAGAGGCAGCAGTTCCAGGCCAAACCTGACACAGTTCATTCACACAGTAAGCTTTTTATCCAGCGAAGGGCCTTTTCTGCCTCAACTGTCACCACCGTGATAAGCTGCATTCAAGTCTCATTCAGAATCCATTACTGTTTATCACAAAGGGCGATTTCTTCAAGTTTAACTCATTCAAACGGAACAAAACCGAAGAGGACGCCCGTACAAGCAGCAACACTCACACACACACACACCAGGCGCTCATCCCTTTTCCTTCATACCTGCAACCTCATTCTTTATTTATGCAAAGATGCTCAAAAGCAAATATTTTGCAGCACTTGTGCACACACGCAGGAGAGAGTCTCAAATGTTAGATCAGATCTCACATGTTCCATTTGTGTGCGAGGAGTTCTTGTTCCTTCGTCAAGTCCTTCACCCAATGTGACGCGACTCGATGGCGAGCAGTGCAGGATTCTTTGTTGTTGACGAGAAACTTCAGCAGATTCTGACAGACACAACGCTACGTTAGCCAAAAACACTCCAAATATCTAAGCCCGGTGTTGGCTTCAGGCCCTGGAGTAAGAACAAGCTCCCAGGCTGCAGATGGAAGTCTTCACACGGTTCTACCTTCAGTGTGATCATTTGATTCTGGTTCTAAACTATTAGTTCCTTTTTTACTTTGTCTTTATCCAATGCTGCTGAACCTTCATACACTCGTGTATCCTCAGATGTTTTGTCAGCATTGTTCTGGTCGTTATCATTTCTGATTTCGTCAAGCTTTGACTCCCTCTTTCATCTTCGTACTCCCCCGCTGGTGCAGAGCGTCTGAACAAACCGGAGCTGCATGAGAACACAGACAGTAAAGTACGCAGCTTCCTCGATGTCAACCAAACCAGTTCCTGAATCCCCTCGCTTTCAGCCGACCACCTCAGCGATCGTTAACCACAGTAGTTCCCTGTGGTGTTTATTTGCGCTCTCACTTCCGTCTGCTGGCAATGAAGCGGGCCCTCTTCTGCTTGCAGCTGATTCAGGTGGTCAGATTGGGAGTTTGAAAGTTCAGTTTATCTGCCAGACACATTTAAAAATGATAGCGGTCCCTCTGATGGTCCAGCTGGTCCGGTGGATGCGCTTCCTCACAGCTGACTCCTTGCATACAGATGACGAGGGGCAGGAAAGCTCTCTTCCGCAGCCACCCGCTCCTCAATCTGTCCCATCTGGGCTGAAGTGCCCTCCTTTAGAAACAACTTCGAAAAGTTCACTGAAACTCACGGCCAGCTAAACAGGCAAGCTAAAGCTTCATTTAACATCCTAACTCGGGATTTAAGTGTTGAAGCAAACAACATGGCAGACTAAATAAGATGCATTATTTAAGAACGCTGCATGTTCATGCACCTAAAGAGCGTCCAGAGTGTCCAGATTTGCAGCTCATTAGCCAGAGGAGCTCCATTTTGGCTCCTGGTGTTGGCCAGGTTATATTAAGTGAGAACCAGTTCAAGATGTGGGTGAGTGTTTGACACCGCTGTCCGACTGGCTCCTGCTACAAATTTTTCATTTGCATTGAACCTTCTGAATCAGCAGCAAACTAGAGGACACAGCAGACAAAATGCAACCAAAACAGCAGAATTTAAAGTCCAAGATTTTGTCTGGCAGAGAGAAAACTGAATAACTCAGTTTATATTTGTTCTATTTTACGGTTTCTTCAACAGACAATCACAGTTCTGTTGCAGGAGATTCAGAGAGGCAGACTTGGTGACAGTCTCAACTGACACTTTGTTTCACTTCACGTCTGGCAGGCAGGAAGTCACAGGCACACGGATGCACCGTGCAAGCGGTCAGGTGAGCGGCTGTTGCATCACCGCAGTCTGGATGTGTCACTCAACACGGCGTCTGTGTTGCGGGGGTAGTTTACAGGTGCAGAAACAAAAGGTAAGCGCCGTCACGGCAAAGTCTACACGAGCCACCGGCGTCGACGGGGAAAGAGATAACGTGTCGCGGTCTTCTTGCATCATAGGCTGGTCAGTCAGGCAGCAGTCTTTCCTGTTGAGCAGCATGCACGTCTCACACACAGCAGCGTTCTGGAATATGCTTCCTGTTTCTCCTTAAAACTACCATAAACAGACTTTATTGTGCATCATCAGTACTTCCCAATCAGGTTCAGTGACACACTGGGTATTGTGATTCACTGTTTACCTAATTATTTCGCAGCCTCTCTGTGTGAACGCTGAATATCAAATCACCTCGCAGGCTGCATTCTGACAAGTGCAGACGAGCCACGTCAAAAACACACCCAGGAGAGAGCGAGGGCTCCAGATCGCAGAGGTGGCAACGAATCAAAGCCTTTTCTTTCAGCGCTCCTAAACTAAAGGGAAATCAGCCTGTCATTCAGACCCAGCGGGCAGATATCAACACGTTAAACTGGATACACCGTCTCAGTAGAGCTAAAGCTGGAGCCATCGTTACAGAAAGAAGAACTGCATGAGACCGGGCTGGTTTTCTTCACCGCCATGAACAATATCAATTCAAAAAAAGATAGTTTAACATCCAAATTATCCAAATTCTGTTTTGCAAAGGTCACAATTAGGGCTGCAAAGGGGCCTATGTTAGGGGCCTAACATTTCGATTTGTCATAAGCAGACATCCATACAAAGAAATACATACTGAGCAACATTACGGAGCTCACAAGCTCAAATGTGTGGCCTCCCAACGCTCCTAATTCTGCCATTTGCCTCCTTATAACGACACCAGGAGCAGCCCAGACCCCCCAGCAGACAGCATGGAGGGACATCATGCAGATGAAGAATGAAGTTCAAGGCCCTCGTGTCTCCGCTCTGCCCAAAGGCCAATAATCATCTATCTGTCAAAGGCAGAGCTCTCGCCTGGACTGTCCTATATTTAGCAGACAAAGCCTCATCAGCCTAAGTACTGAATTCAATTTCAAGGGACATCATTAATCTACACTCATAAATCATTTGGGTTATGCTAATGTGGTCCGTTCATCCTCTGAGCAGCATGTGGTTTTCTGTGTCCAAGCTAAACCGCACACTTGTCTCCGACTATCACCAAAAATTTGGACTATGTCGGTGCAAACCTCCGTCCGCTTGAAACGCATTCGGCTTCCACGGAGAACGTGCTCGGCGCTCTCAGCTTTGCATCACTAAAGCACCAGGTTTCTCGTTTAGCTGCTGGCAATTAACAGCTGGGTGAGAACAACAGGCCCTGTTATGAAAAGGGGGTGGAATAAATGAAACTTTAAGACTCTGGCAGGGAGAATCTCGCAGGACAGGCAGGAGGAAGAAAATAATAAAGCGGAGTCTAAACAATGAAGCCGCAGAACAAGAGCAGAAACTGAAGATCTAGGCCACGGTCGCAGAAAAGGAAGAGGAAGAGGTTTGAATATGAAGTCCTCGGACTCTGTCGGCCTGTATCAGCCCGCACTGAGGGATACAGTATATCTGAGCTATGCTGCTGTTTGTTCAGCGTCCTGACATTCCTCAGAGACAATCCTCTCCCTGTGCTCGGCGCTGCACACACACACACACACACACACACACACACACACACACACACACACACACACACACACACACGGCCAGTCCTTGACATTTCAGTCAGTGTCTGTCCGCCGAGTGGACAAGGGACACTCAGGCCTGCTGTGAACAAGGCCAGTCTGCCTGCTGGAAACAAGTGCACATTCATGTTACATTCAGCTGATACTCTGGTCTAAAGCAACCCACGCTGACTGGGTGGATTGGGGGGGAAGGGCAGACGGGGCAGGCAGTGATTTTTGCCATCATTCTCACCAATGGAGTGACAGATGTGGGAACATTTCGAGTTGCGTGAGATTTTTACCGTTGGATTGGCTTCCTTCAGGTTTGTTTACAACCTATCTGATCACCTCGCTGCTCGTGTTTCTCGACCTGTCGGACTTCCTCTTTTAGCTGTTGTCGTGTTACTAGATCTCAGAGTGACACTAACATGAGACACGTTGTCATAACTAAAATCCTCTGAATACAATCCTGACAAACTGGAATGTTTCATGTGAGGATTTCCAGTCTAAGCTACTTCATTCTTACATTGCAGTGTTGCTTTTTTCTTATTTGGTTGGTTCTGCGCTCCCCAACCTTTTTTTGTACCCTTCAAGTTGTGGGGAAAAATGAGAAGAAATCAAAGGCACGGCCGACATAAGACCCTAATTCTGTTTTTCTGAAGACGTTTGTGTTTTTATTCGTTTTTGCCTGTGGGCTTTTTGGGGTAACGTATCACGTGTCCGACACGAGCGTCTTGACATGTGTCAAGAGGCAAAAACGCACAGGCGGATGTATTTGGTCATTTTTCAAAATAAAACATCTTTTGATAATCAATAACATCCTTTTTTATTTATTCTTTCTGTGCAGTCCTGAAGTAAAATCATGGACCAGTACAGGTCTGCAGCCTGGTAGTGGATGGGGACTCAAAACTTAAACTTGCAACAATTTTGTTGAAATTATTCTTCAAGTAAAAATACCTGATATTACCTGCCTTAGGCCAAAATGTCTCTGTCTAACAGGCAATTCGAAGACCTCACCAGAATCGTGTTGTGACGGGCATTCCTCACCATTTTCTGACATTTCATAGCCCAAAGATTAATCAATAATGAGAAAAATGATCTTTGGTTGCAGCCGTATAATTCAGTAAAGGCCTGTGGTCTATGGAGAAAAGGCCTGCCTGGAAGTCTGAAGTGAATGTGTCAGGTTTGAAAAAGTAAAAAGCTTTCTCATACTCGTGCTCACATAAAATGACCAGCAGACTAAGACTCCAACGAGAACATTATTCCTTGTAGCAGGAACAAGGAGACAATGTCTGGGCTTTGTAACCTCCATATTTATTATGGGAGAAAGTTGATGACTACCCATTTATGCTTGGCCCGGCTTAGTGTAACTATCAGTTGAGACTATTTAAATGTTGCTGTGGCTCAAACCACAAAACTCCTGAGTAAATTCAACCTGAGCTGACTGTGGGGTGAGGGGGGAAAAAAGCACAAAGATGAATACAACGCAGTGTTCTGAACACAAGTAATGACACTGTTCTGTAAGCAATCACTCAAATTGCTAATAACTTCAATAACACGGGCCGGTGAGTGTTCCTTACTTGCCAGATGTTTCACGGTGTCACATGCCCGACTTCAACAAGACTCACTTTAGAAACGGAGGTCAAATCATCTCAAACTCACACTTGCGGTCGGCTTCTACAATGAGTGGATTCTGAAAGTGAACGAGCTTTCTCAGCATCCAACCCTGGTTTTTCCACAAACACCCTTCTGCGAAAGAGATGAGGTAACAATCTCTTTCATAAATATACTATAGTGTCTGGACGACAACCACGAGAGCACATCAGTGCAGATATCTCAAAAACTTTCTATAAGCTTCCTGATCCTTCTTTTCCTGCACCGGTTTACATTTAGGAGCTTCCTCTGTTTATGGAAGAAAGTCCAGAGCTGAACCGAAGGAGGTGGGGGAAGTGACTTGACCTCAAAACACCACCCTGCGACGCAGGCAAGGCATTCATCAGGAGAACTTCAAGTGTCGGTGATAATTTTTGAAGCATCCATCAGCCAAAATAAGCTCCTGTCAGTCAGTCTCTGGCTTACCGTGTTTGTCAGTAGGGTCTGCAGCACCATATGTAGCCAGGCTTTTGGTAGGCGCGTGGTCGGGGTGCCAATGCTCAGCTGACTGGATCCATGCCAGGGTTCATGTAATCTGTTTTCATAGCACTCTCTAAACCACATAAGCTCACTGTCATTAAGTCTTATGATCTGGACCCTCATTAACCATGGTTTTGTTGGCCTGCCCCCATCACGGTCAAGAGTTCACTTCGAACACGTCACCTTAAAAACAACCTTCACAGCCCAGTATCTCTTGCTCTTTTTCAATGAAGTGATCATTTACGAAAACATCTGTGTGGATACGTTGGGATTAGACGGATTTTGCACGCCACAGATGTGTCACTTATCAGCGCGTTTGGTGTCGTTTTAAGTACAGCTAATAATCTTCTTGGGGAAGTCCAAGCAAGTCAATTCTTACGCCTTATTAATGCAATCCAAATTAAGTCTTCAGGGGCAATCTGCAAGTATTTAGGCTTCTGTATGCTTCAAAAAAACTAGTTGATACGAAGTTTCACATGAGCACGTCTGCTAGCCACCGGTCACACCGAGCTGCCAACAGGTCTTTGCTAATAAAGAGGTGCGAGACGTAATAAATAGCACAAAACAGGATAAACTCCTTCTTTTGGCAGCATTTCCTCAAAAGGTCAAGGTGGTTTTGCAAAGACACAAAATAAACAGCGGATTGAGGATCCAAGAATTTTGTCTAGACAATTTGTCTGAACTCCTGAAAGAAAGCCAAGATTCAAGTGCTGATGTGTCTCAAGTCTTAATCTCAAGTATCAAATTTGTGTGGTCCCAAAACCTGTTCAACATGTTCTTACCACGTCCACCAAGCATGTCTTTCAGTAGACATTAAATTCAACGATATAAATAGTTTTCTAACAAGTCAACAACATTCTAAGTTTGCAGATGTATTCTCCTGTCGGGGTGTCTGTGCTTTGATCCTTGCACTGCATACCCAGCTGGCAACTCAATGAGTCTCTTTACATTCAACTGTTACTCTCACTGTAAACAGCATGAGCTCAACTTCTGAAATGTAAATGAACTTCAAAAAAAAGGAAGGAGGGCACCGGTCTTCCCACCATCTGAGAACACTGCAGTCAGCATTTTACAGCCTCCTACTTCATATCACTGTGTGTCTGCATTAACAGGCCCAAACAGCTGCTCTGCTAATGACTCCATGCCATGTTCACACTCCTCCTGGGAAAACCCGCTGGCAAATGACAACAGTGGGTTTTTTTTAAACACGTCAATATCATGCCAAATATAAGGATGACAGTTCATTCATGTAAAAATCCTCGCGGTGAAGCGACATTATTGAGTCGTCTAAAATGCACAGCACAGCAAAGCGGCACTGTGGGAATCGCAGTAATGCCAGCATCATCAAATAGCAAAAAATAAATAAATAAATGATCGTGTAGAATGTCTCATGTCCCGAGGATAAACGGTGATATACTTTACTGACTGCAATCATCTTTCCTGTTTTTCAAAGCCCTTTATGTAATGTCATTAAAACTTCTTGAACTCAACATTTGTTATTTGCAAAAGTTTTGGGAGCAGGAACCTTTGAATCTTCCATATATGAAGCCGTTTTTCCACACAGGAAGCCTCGCATGGATAATTTTCTGATGAGACCTTAACCGACTCCTTTAGGAAATGAAATGCTGTGCCAGGTCATGTTTTGGGCCATTTTTCACAGTAGTTTGGTCAAGGGCAAAGTCAGCAGCCCGAGGATCATCAGTGAAGCTTTTAATCCTGCACTGTGCCCGTTTTGGAAAAAAACGGGAACCCCTGACTGGTTCGAGCGTGGTGACGCAAGGATCAAAACAGATGAACTGTAAAATTATTTGGGGCTTATGTCCTGGCATGAGGTAGATCTACTACACCTATACTGATGGTGCAATCACATTTAAACTTTACTTTAGCTGCCGTCATAATGGAAAAGAGCCCAGAACTTATCTTCGATCTTCAATTCAGTGAGATCATTTGTCCGCACCTAAACTCGGACAACGCAAGCCAGGAGGTACAAATGAGCAGAGTTGGAATAAAGAGTTTTGAATATCTCCAAACACATCCCCTGCAAAGTCTACTACTGTTTAGATGGCACAACAGACCAAGTGCATGAAACCAGGTGCTTTGGAAATCCCCACGATACCATCATTAGTGCCATTCTTGCATTGTTAGCAGAAAGAAGACAGGAAAGATAAAAAAGCTTTACTGATGTTGAACAACAACCTCAAGGCTGTTTTTTTAATTTTCTTTGCAGCCAGTTGCACTCATGTGTTGCTCAAGCGTCCACCCACCTGCACATTGTTCTCCATTTAAACGTGAACCCAGGCGCCAATGTAGTTTCTTGGCAACTGTGGTTAACATCGACAGACAATTGTGAAAGTAGACCAGTGAGGTTTGAGGTGAGGCAGGCAAATTCTGGTTTGGGAGCAGTTTATTTCAGTCAGCGTGAACGCTCTGCTGGACACATGACACTACGATCCTTCCTCATTATCATATCCGCCTCATGCATGCAGTTATGTCCTCGACTTCAGAAGCTGGAGCTTTTTCCTTTCTTCTTTGAAGATGTGGCATATTTCTGGTGGCGAACATGTTAATCTGCACCAGCGTAACAGATGAAGCTGAACTCTCACAGCGTGTAGGGCTGCTTATCTGCAGGCCCCGTCCGCCATCAAAGGCTCCTGCACACTAATTAATAACAGTCATTTGTGCAACGGATGGAATGATAACTCGAACACACTCCAGCACATCGCAACGATATCAGGACGAGATTCAAAACAGGCTGACAGACTGAAGTCAGTCTGCCCAAAAATCTGAGCTCAATCGAGGTTGGTTAGCTTTTAAATTGTTGGTTATTTTTTTAATTACAACTGTGAAATTTCAAAACATTTTCCCTCGACAGCTGCCATGAAACATAACCTCACGCCAGTATCTAACAAACTTCTTGGCTTCTTCTATCTTGGCTTTTGGCAAATATGAAAAGTTAAAGAACTGTTCTTACACCCAGCATGATGAGACGACGAATCATCACAAAATTTTAGTTTGTCGGGTTCAGTCGCTCAAATATGAGAATTTAATACTTTCGTTTGTTTTATATAATTGTAATTTGAATACTTTTCTTTTCAGATTATAACTTTGTCAGCATTCTTCACAAATTATGGAGGAAAATAGACAGTCAATAGGGGTGATACAGATTGCAAAATTCTGTACATTTTCCAAGTTTGGAAACTTTCCATGTGAATTAACAGGAACCTGTGGGAATAAACCAGCTGGGGAAAATATATTTTAACATAATCTTGACTAAAACAAACAGATTTCATGCAGGTACACTTGAACATCTGCTATTCAATCAATCACATTAATTTGCATAATTCCCATGGAGTTTCCGATTTGGAATGTTCCCAAAATTCCCTAGCTTAACTTCCCACGATAAGTTTCCTGGAATTTTACCAGAAACTGTCCGCCCCTTTGCAACCTTATATGTGAATTATTGATTTAAATTACAAGCCCTAATGGGTTTATAAGAACCCAAAATTTAGATTAATTAAGCACAATACTTCCCTATTTTGTTTCCACAAACGAACACTTACTTAACCAGAGTAACGGCACCTGCTGCTATTGTCTGCGACAGGTCAAAGTCATGTTAAATCTGTCTGTATGTACACAATAGTCTTGGTTCTACCAGAGGAAACTCCAGCAGTGTGAAGCTTTGAATGGAAATCTGCCGCGCGCTGGTGTGGACGCAACGATCCCGACACCTGATATCCCCCCGGAGGTTTGCGAGCGTTAGGAACAGTCCAAAAAAAAATCTCGTGGTTTTCTTCTGACGTGCCAGTGCTTATGTCACTCGAGGGTTTGGTGTAATAAACCGCCAGACGGTTTTTCCAGTCAAGGGTGTCATTTTAAACACTTGCCGCACTTAGTCAAATGGGTGAACATTAGTGAGAATCTACCCTATGATCAGCGGGAGGAAAAAGAGCAGCAGAGGATAATCTGACACCGTTTCACTTCTCGAGACGTCGAAGCTTGGCAAATCTGTTCCCTCTCTCTCCGAGTCCAGTCAGATGAATCTATCAGAGTGTTGTACAAACAGTGTCTGAACACTCATCCTCGCGTCCTCATCTCTCTAATTCCAAAGTTATGAGATGGTTTAAGGCCTTCAGAAGTGGACTGCTTTTTTCCCCCTTCCTTTTCTGCAGGAAGCATTCCTCTGTAATGACAGGGGAAGTTACAAGAAGGTCCATACAAACAAACACTGAAGCAGGAAAACCGACCTAAATTTGAGCCTCTTATTAAGGCGGACGGACCACAAAAAACTGTGATCTTCAACGCAACATGTGTGACACGAAAATGCCCAGCCCCGGTCGGATCCGCGTTTATTGCTCCCGTCCCACCCATCCGAGGCGGGTGTTGTAATATTTTTTGAGGCGGTGCGTTTTGTTGTGGGTGAGGAGTTCACGAGAAGCTCCGGGTTTGTTTTTATATTTTTAGCATTTCAGCTCAAAGCGTGAAAGAACACAGAACGCAGAGCTGAACGTGTGGCCTCATTTACTGCACACAGCCACAGTTTAAAAACAGCAGCACAGTCGGGTTTGCCGGAAAATTTCTCTACATTGTCATAATTACCTCAAGGGCCGGTACTACAGTTATCTGAGCTTCAACCAGACGCACTACTGACTTACTGCATGACACTACTGACTCTGCTTGTGTTCGACTCTTTTAAGTGTGACAGCGATGAGCCTTCAGTCGCTGGTGTCTTCGTTTCGTCCCGTCTCTACCTGTGTGTCGTTTACTCACGTGGGTCCTTAATGACTCAGTGAGTTCCCCGTCAGTCCGTAACTTCACGTTTAACGTTGGTTTGTTTGTTGTCAGCGTGAACAGGAACCGGACCAGAATTCAAATCCAATAGTGCACTTCTTGAATCCAACCCAAACTCCATGTGTGAAGCACCCTCACAATCTCCAAGGGGTAATGAATAAATCTAATATAGATATTGTGAGATCATAGAGAGAATATTATCTTGAATTTGGTCATTTTGAATCTCTTTTCCAAACATTTACGACTGTGTTACAGCTGAGTAACGTAGGTACTTCAGGTGTTTGACTATTCAAACTTAATAGTTGAAACTTTAAAACTCAAAGTTCCTTTTAGAAACACTCAGCAGTGATCTCGACATCTGAAATATGACATTAAACACAAACTACAAAAGATAAAAGCAAATTAAGCCTTTATAATGTTACTACAGATCAAGGTATTTGTTATATAATATCAATATTTGACTTTTTTCCCTCCATGTTAAAATCTACCTGGATATCTGATCGATGAATGAATTCCCAGAAGATGAAATATGTCACAGTTTATCTCCACATCAACCCACCCTGACCCAAGCTATATAATTATACTGTCATGTCATTCACAGGGAGGTTTCACAGCGTTTAGGTGAGTCACTTTTTACTGTTCCATGAATATGATATATATATAGATGAATAATTCTATTCCTCACCTCTTCGGCATGTTTAAAAGCCAAAGTGAAAATCTCTGTTACACTCCAGGCACTTTGAAAAGGACAGACGTGATGTACGACTCTTCAGTGATCGTCTTACACACACACACACACACACACACACACACACACACAGGATCACACTCAGATAATCATTTTTGACTTTTATTGGATGTTTCCACTCCTGCGCCGTCGCCCATGTTCAATTCCCTCGAGGGAAAACAAAGTGACAATGATACGAATGTTATGAAATCTGCAAATCTTATTCTGTTAAGTCGAAGCTTCGGTATCTTCTCTCCTCACCTGCCTCTCAGCCGCGCAGCGACATTCACCTGCGCTCCTCCGTCTGCTCGCACTGAATTATTCAGAAGCATAGAGGAGCATACAGTATGACTTCCAGGTCACTATCATTACAACAAAAAGAGGCTGCCTAAAGTTAGCACACGGGGAGGACAACGCGTTCATTATTCATGCAGGTCGAACAGCTGCCGTAACATTTGTATCTGAAAAAGACAATGGACAATAAACCAAACGAAGGCAGCGGGCATCGATTTGAAGTCTGGATCCCAAACGTGGAGATGGATTATGTAAACTTGGATTATTATGGAGTGATCGTGGGGCAGGTTTAGGTTTCTACACATGCAGATTTGCATATTTCCCAAAAACGGATGCATATCACTGAATATCTGCGTATTAAGCATCGCTCTGTGATTGAGGGAGATTTATAAGAGTCTCATCTAATCTGATCTAACCTTGGACGTAAAGCGCTGAGCTGCAGTTCAAAGGTTATCTGCAGCTACCTCAGCAAGTTTCTCGTTCTCTTCCAAGATTTATGTGCCAGGTCCGTGCCTCCACCTTCCACCTCCTGCCACCTCCTGCAGTCAGCTGTGCAGTTTCCCTCCTCCTCCTGCAGGGCCTCGTGTACTGACTGCTCCTCTTTTAATCCAACACAACTTATTTTTTTAAAGTTTGACTCCTGTTGCATTTGAACTCATCAGCTGCCTTCACTTGCATGCTCTGCCTCCACAGTGAGCTCAAACAATCAGCAAACTTAATAGGACACCTCAAACAGAATATGCCCACACTGAGCTAACAAGAGGAGAGCCCTGCTTAATTACACTGCTCTGGCTCTGGAGCCTGAACGCCTCACAGCCCTACTTTTCTTCTTGCAGCCCGGCTAAAGTGCTACAGTCGGCGGGCTAATCTCTGTGCTGGCAACTTTGCATGAGGGGGCACGAAGTGAGCCGAGTTACCGAGCATACGAACCGTGTGTCTGTGCACAAACGTGTCCGAACAACGGTGCACTTTGTTCGGGCGCCACAGCCACAATCCCGGAGGAAGTTTTCTGCAGCGGAGCCACAATGGCGGTGCGCCTTTTTCTCCGGGAGCGGGCAGGAGACGCACACGGCGGACAAACCCGCACATGGAAGCGCAAAGTGGGAAACGGCAGGAACGAGCTGCCCCTGTCCTCCTCTTCTTTGCGCTTATTTCAAGTTAGCGCCATGTTGTGCGCCTCGCAGCCCCCCGGACGTCGCAACATTGTTTCCAGGAAAACAAAAGAGAGAGAGGGGGGAGAAGGGGAAAGCAGCCGCCACTTACCTTCGCTATGGCCTTCTTATACCTCATGACAGCCTGCTGGATGAGTGTGTGCACTTTAATATTCCCGTCCCCGCACGGCACCACCACCCGGGTCCTTCCAAAACACACCGTGACTTTCATGGCTGTACTATCCGAGAGCTCGAGCTCCGGGAGCGGGAGTAAAACCGAGAAGAGGAGGTGGAGGAGGAGAAATCCGCGCGGAGATCGAAGAGGAGCATGGAGTAGTTTGTTTGTTTGTTCCCGGTATTCCTGCACAGGACGGAGCTACAGGGCTTTCCGCTGCTGCCCGCCGGACGACATTGTTTTCTGTGTTTGCAGACCACCTGTTTAGCTCTCTCTCTCTCTCTCTCTCTCTCTCTCTCTGTGCTGAGCTAATGCTCGGTCACGTGCTGCGTTCAGGTGGCGGTCGGGAATGTTGGAAAAATCCCGCATTGAAATGAAGGATGGCAAATGACTTAAAATCTGATCAGCGGCGTGTTTTCATTAGTACATAATCACCGATCAATATAATTAAGAAATCATGTTTTTATTACCTGAAAATATATTAGCTTCAGGTTCATTAATAACCTGTCACACGGGGTCAGTAATAACAGTCTAACAGAAGAAAAATACAATAAGACAACATTTTAGGCCAGAAAGAAGAAAATAAAAATACAATAATAAAGATACAAAATATGAAATCTACTTCAAAATAACATGAAAAATATCAAAATTACTAAAATAAAACATAAAAAATATAAAATATGTTAAAATGCAATATGAAAAAGTGTGTTCTATACATATATACAAGTACTGAAGTGTCACTTTGAATGTACAGTATTTAAATGTTGACAGTAGGGAGTGTTGCACAGAGTGGATTTAAACAGAGTGAAGCGACTACAGACAAAAAAACTGAACACTAATACAGCGATCGGTTGTTTGCGATCTGCAGCCTCACTCTTAGATGTTAATAAATCCTACACGCTGGATGTTTAAAGTCTAACTATACCAGTTAGACAGTGATACAGGTATTAAGTAGTGTTGTAGCTGTAGTGTATAGTATTGTGTAGTATATATAGTAGCTCTGAAACAGTCACTTCTGAAGCTGGCACAACATTTCCATCCCTCTCCTAGAATAATCACATCTGGCACTTCTAACCTTCAAAGCTGGAGTTTACGAGCTGACCCTGAAGGCATCAGAGGAGCAGGGAAGGCCACAGTTGGAGTCTCTCCCCTCTCCACCCACCCGGCTGTGGTCAGGATGGGTAATGTTTGGCACGCAGGGAGGCATGTTGCCCTGAAACAGAGGACGTCAGTGGTTACAATGATATTTAAATCAATACACGGACTGAAAGCAGCGACTGCAGTTCAGAGATTTGTCCTCACAAGACCAGAAAGTTGAGTGAAATCCTCATTATGTTGGGGCTTGATGTCAGATTGAACACTTGAATTAGGATTAGGCAGAGATTAGGATTGCTCGAGCAATTCAAGTCACCATGAGTGTGCATGTTTCCTTCGTATTGCTGAGCGATGATATGTACACATATTTTTTTATTGCTGTACTTAATGATACGTCATAACTGGTTTAAAAGGCCCCGCGGGGCTTCTCGTGCACCAGCTCCTTTCCTATTTCGGTCCGTCGTTCCACCCGAGTCTGAAACTGAACCAAACCTCCAGATGAAAAGCAATCCAAATCCATGTGGGGAGCTTTTAGGAACAGCTGCCCCGTACATAAACCACATGCCTGCTCCAAAGAGTCCAGACTACTATACGAACTCCACCTGAGCCAGGAAGTCATCTTTCATATTCAGTCCTAAAAAAGATATCAGTCAGTTCTCACATGTGTCGGACCTACGGGGCTCTGTTTAAAGAATATGGCAGGAATTGACTAGAATATGCATGGCTATGTTTTTATTAGTGTGTAAACACCCAAAAAAAAAAGAAAAAATCTGTCTTTGTTCACTTAGAATGAGCTTTTTTGGGGGGTCCTCTTCCACAGAGTCCGCCATGTTGAACCGCCATGTTTCTACAGTAGCCCAGAAGGTGTATCCTACACGCTGGACCTTTACAGCATCAATGTGTGGGATTTAATGGCGTCCAGCAGCAACTCCTGTGTGCCACCCTCTCCTTCTTCTCTGTAGCCAGTAGCCAGTGTTTAGAGTTCAGGGTTAGGGGTTAGTGACCCTGTAGAATCATGTTGGTTCAACATGGCGGACTCAGAGGAAGAGGACCAACAGTGTCTGCAGATATGAAAGGATCATTCAGGTAACACTAACGTGATGATTCTTATTTACACCAGTATAAATAAACTGAGCCTCCAGAATCACACCTGACTGAACAGGTTATAATGACCATTAGGGCCACAAAGGGGTGCAACATGAGGTTCAGTGAGAACATGAAGAGAGGCGAGACATTGAATCTCAAGTATATGGAAAGTGTGTGTGTGTGTGTGTGTGTGTGTGTGTGTGGTTTACATGGGCGCTGGTTAAAGGGGATCGCTTCACCATTTAGTGCCAGCACGCAGCTGGGAGACTATTTTAACTCTTAACACAGCTGGAGCTCGCAGGCCACCGACCACAGCCCCAGCAGCTGTCACAGCGGATTAAACAGCCTCAGCTCTGGAGAGCATGAGCGCTTGAGCACGGCGGTTTTCACAAAAGGTAACACGCAGGAAATGTGCAATCACACCAGTGGGATGAAAAATAGTAAATGGGACTGTTGGAGGTGTTGGAGAATTTCAGCAGACTTTACATTTGAGACATTTAGCAGATGGTCTAGCACAGAGCTACAAACAGTAGAATGTGATTCAGTTTTACAAGCAGTAGTGAGGTCAAAGGTCAAAAGCACCTTACCATGGGTACTCATTGTTTTACAGGAGTGGTGGTGGAGAAGAGTTTAGCAGAAGGTCCTTGGAGACATGATGTATTAAATGAAGTCTTACTGCGGGTCGTGATTGGACCCCGGGCCGGACTTTGGACATGCCTGCTTTACATCAAGATGAGAAGACATTCACTTGCTTGTAAGCAAAATAATTTCTAACGCTTCTATTTTATTGTTTTCTCGATAAATTCTAATGATAATCTTTAATTTATTTATGTATGCATGTGATTTGCAAGTTGTTTTTCTGTCAACTGAAGTGTGTAACACAACAGTAGTTACCTCCAAAAATAAAGACACAGATAGGTGTCAGAAAATCAGCCAATAAATTCATATAAGAGCAACAATTTGAACTGATCTGTCTAATTTAAGGCACCAGCTAAATATCAGCAGGTAAATATAAACATCCACCTGTCAGGTGGGACGTCTGTGTGTGACACAGCATCATATTTGAATCAGTAGCGACCTCTTGTGGTGAGCAGTGAATAGTTACTCCTGTCACTGTGATGAACCTAAGGCAGTGTGTGTGTGTGTGTGTGTGTGTGTGTGTGTGTGTAAGCAGGGGGATTCGTCTAAGATGTGTCGAGCTGTGTGGAAGGTGTGACACACAAACACTTTGTGTGTCTGAGGCCGGAGCCCTGAGGGACGCCAGCCTACAACCCCTCATTAAGTTCTTAAACACTTCGTGTGCAGCTGCCTACGTGCAGCATTTTCTGCTGCAGACTTCATCAGTGTTGATCTCCTCATCTTGGAAGTCAAACAGCATTCACATCAGTATATTGTGCAGAGTTCTCTTTAGTTATCACATCAGTATTAACTCATCTTTTATGATTTTATGTAGGTGACAACAAAGTGACAGGCCTGTGAGACATCTGAAACATCAGCTGGTCTGAAGGAGGACTGTGAAATTCTCCTAATTAGGCCAGTTAAGCTGCAAAGGCCATAACGGACGCCCAAATACCTCTTTGATGGTATTAACAGCATGTCATTGTGTTACGCGCTCATCCCGGGCTAATTTTGTGCTAAAGAGCTGTCTGGCCTGGGTCATATTTGGCTCCCCCGCTGTTCCCCCCGAGGGTTCCCCCTTCTGCTGCTGGTACTTGACCATCTGGACCCTCCGTCGTCTGACCACAGGACAGACCAAGGAGATGAAGGAGGAGGATGAAAAGAGCAGAGGGTAAGCAGCGGGGCGAGAGGGGGGACACAGGCCAGAAGAAGTGATGTAATACAGCTCCATTATTTAGTTTTATGAACTGATGCAGCTGACAAAGAGAGGGATTGATTTAGGTCTGATCCACTTAAAAGAATATTTTTGTCTCAAACTAGTTTTTAACAATATTCAAACTGCATACACAACATTTGCATATTATATTTATGCACTATTCATGAGCACAGCACTCACAGGCGGCTCATTCAGCTGTGCCGGATTGGGTGCTTTTCTTTTTTTCGTCACAGTGTTGAGAGATTAAAGGAGGGACTTGGCCAGGAGAGCAGTGCTCTTTGATAACAGCAGGGGCAGTGTTTGAACAGTACGACCTCTTCTGGCACGCTGGAGGACAGATGGTGGCTCCGGGGTCAGCCAGAGTCAGAGCTAAATAAAGGAATTTCAGCCAGTACAGAACAGTTTCTACAGTACACACACACACACACACCTTAATAATACCTAAAATAATACAATACAGTGCAGTTTTATCGACACAACGTCTTGAATTTATCTTGTAATTCTCTGTTTTAAGTCCTTTTTGTTGTTAATTGAAGCTTTAAATGTTTTTATTTCATCATGTTGAACACGTAGAGTCATTTCTTGGTTGAAGCCTCGAAACAAACCTCGACAACTCGAGACAACATATGACAAGAAACATTATATTTAGATATTGTCTATACTGTCCTCTAAAAAGGTAAAAATGGAAGTGATAAATGATTTATTGATGATGATTACCAACAGGCACAGTGCAGTACAGTCCTCTTTGTTAATGCCACATAATAAATATGCATCTGGGGTCATGCTGCTGCTGTCACTGAGGCAGATTTGTATTTTACTTTCACATACTTTAAAATGAAACCTAACATTGGCCTGGATGTGAGGATCAGTTCATCTGGTTTATCCAGCCAGTAGATGGCAGCATTACTCTGAGTGACTAACTATAGAAAAATAAACTGAAAAATATGAAAAATATGAGAAATAAACGCGACAGTCGACAGTTGAACGACTTCTGTTATTTAATTCAGAGGATCTAAAATCTGAATCAGGCTTCACTGATTAAACTGACACAACTTTGCTCCTGTATTACTTATAAAATATCTTTATTTTCGCTTTATAAACACGTTATATAACATTTATTTAACGTAATATCACCTCTTTTTTTAAACCATATTTTATCTTTGAGTTGATTTTATCTTTTGAGTAAACTGAAATATTTGTTTATTTTACTATTTTAACAGATAAACTCACATTTTGCAGTTAAACTTTATTATTTAAGCAGAAACAGGCCAGAGAAGCTCTTGAATATTTGAATATTTAAACAAATTAAACCACATATTGGAATATTTTGTGCTCTGAAACAATCAAACTGTTCATCGGGCCTCGTTCACCCCCTCAGACCGACGCGGAAGCGGCTCCGCGGTGAACCCTCTCGCTCCACCCACGCACTCTTCGACGTGAAGCCGACTCGTCGGTCGACATTTTCGGCACAGCATCATCATCATCAGCGCTGACGTGAAACTACGTGAGCGAAGGCGCAGGCCGTCCACCCCGTACTGTAATTAGTGACGAGTCAGACTACGTAAAAACTTCGGTAAGTCACCGCAAAGCTGGCACCTTTTTTTTTTTTTTGTCGCTCGGGGCAGAGTCGAAGGACAAATGTGCAAACTGGTCTGCGGCTGCGGAACTTGTCATTAAAAACTTTGCTGCTTTATTTGGATGAATTAAGCTGATCAACATGGAGGATGAAATGTTCTCCCAGCTTCTCGCCGCCGCCGCTTTCTGTCCGGTTACCGAGCAGCCGAGTCACGTAGAGGGAGGTCACTTCAAAATAAAAGATTCCACACACAGATGTCACAAATATGAAAAATACCAACGCTTCCATTATTCTTCCATCCGCCTCATAGACGTGCACTGCCCTCATTCATAAATGATGTTACCCACACGCTGAACCTTTCAAAATAAAAGTATGAAAATAGCTTGATTTTCATAGTATCACAAAAACATATGGAAACACATAAAAGATTAAAGTGCAGTATTACCTTATGTTACCTGAACTCCAATAAAAAGTGTATTATGTTTACGAGTTTTCTAACAGTTCTTCATGCCTGGGTGTTTCCAAGACGAATCATGCTTTAATTTCATCATAACCTCTGTTGGTTTCATATTTGCACTGCAGTAACACTTTCTAACTCAGCTTGAGATAATTATTAGAGTGACTCTTTGTCAGCCCGTGGAGTCCCATGTTTGAAATATCACAACTACAATCTGCTGTCACAGTCTGCATAAACCAACATAAACAGTGTCTTCTCATAAACATCTTTAAAGATCAGTTATTCAGTTTCCAGCTCTAACCGTGCGTTCCACGGGACTTTCTTGTTGGGGCGTCGACAACTTTCAGTCACCGTGACAATAACACCTCAGTCCTTAAAGGCGGTAAACAGCTGAGAAACAAAGAAATCCCAGTTTTATTGCAGGTATCAAAAGGTTCATTGTGTAGGTCTGTGTCAGGATAATCGTCCTCATCAGAGGCGGGTGTGATCCTTGAAGCAACATCCTTTATAACAAGAGGGAGAAACAAGTTTGGTATCTCATGAATATTTGTATAAGACCTCAGGCCTCAGTATAAGTATGAACAACGTGTAGTTGTCTGTCCGTCTGTCCAGGTGACCGACAGGAATGGATACCTCTGCCTCGCCTCAGCTGGACGACAGTTTAAATGACTCGCTGACAGATGGAGAGGGGAACCACAGTGAAGGCAGTCCATCTCCTCAGGTACACACACACACACACACACACCTTGTTATAAAGCCTTCAGTGATTTAAACTGACAGAAGGGGGTCACTACAACGCTCAGATGTTTGTGGACAAGGTGTGGATGTTTGAGTGACTTGATCCGTGCACCTGCAGGTGTCGGTGGCAGAAGCAGAGTCTCCTGGTGTGACTGTCGTCACTATGTCTGATGGTCAAACGCTGCAGGTCCAAGGGGTCATCCAGGCCCCTCAGACCTCTGTCATACAGTCACCGCAAGTGCAGAGTGTCCAGGTGAGAGCACGCAATACCAAAATATCATTATCAGCGAGCAAGATACCACAGTCCTTTGGTGTTCAAGTCCCTTCAGATTCCAGTGTGTCAGAGCAAAACTCAAGTCCTGCTCAGGTCACTGCTCAAGTCCTTCAAGCCACATCTGTCAGTGCAAGTTTGCAATAATCAAGTCCAAGTGAAGTCAGAAGTCATTTCTCCAGTCTATCAAAACTCAAGTCAAGTCGAGGTAAATGTGGTGTGAACACAGTGCAGTACAGTGTGGCAGAAGTAGTGATGTCAGAGTTGGTGTGCTAGTGAACGGGGACTTAGGTGCCATGTGTAAAAGGTACTCTGGAGCAGTGCACGCAGTCTAATGCAGTGCGTCTGTTAATAGGATTGATGTGAGTAGGAGGAGGCGAGCTTTAAGCTCATCAGTCTAACCTTCACACTGAGGAGCATGTTGTTGTGTCTGAGCGAACTCAACACGTTGACACTCTGACTGCTTCACCGAATTATGTGGTGCAAGACGTACAGGTGTTTCACCAGTTTACACCCCTCGATTCCTTTTTTTTAATCAGGTCACATCTTGCAGCAGATTTTCATGTGCAGCTTCATTTGCAGGGCACAGATTACGTCGCAGTTTCTCGATAAGCATCTTTATAAGGAACCGGTCAGGAAAGAGATCAAACGTATGAAATGCGCAGCTCAGCAGCAGATATGAACCACAGTGTGGTTTTGTAACCTGGTTTCAAAGTATTCTGTGTTATCAGGGAGTCGTGTCAGTAGTATGAATAATAGCATGAATATTCTGACTTCATCGTGGCTGAAATTTCACCATAATTTTTACACTGCCGCAGAAATAAACACACCGCACTGCTAATACACGACAGACTGTGCAGAAATATGAGAAATGCAACCATTGTGCGACTTCACTAAACCCAAAAAGCAAAGACGCAACTTCCTCTCCCACATTTCTCAATAAATGGACGTGGACACGCCTGTTTAACCTGCATAAATCAGACTTATCCTTTTGTGTGTGGCGCAGACATTGTCCTGTAACAGTGTCAGGGCAGCCTTTGTGTTGTTAACACACAAACCATTCATAAAAGTCATAAAAGCTCATTGATAGATGACACACACGCACGATGAATTTATGTTTGTTGTCATTCAGAGTCAAACCTGTTTATTCTTGCTTGGAAAAAAGGAGGGGGTCAACTCAAACATTCACAAATAATTACACGTTATATGGAACACTGTTCAGACACGTGATGGGCTGGAAAGATTAAAAACACAACACTGCTTTGACGTCATCTGTCTCCTTTACAATTTGTGTCGAGCAAACAACTCCCAGTCTACTCGTAGGCCTGTGTGCAGGAAGCGGAGATGATGCCAAATTAAAATGAAAAAACAAATATTGTGGATTACTCACCGTTTTCTAATAATATTTGTTTTCCACAGATTGCCACTGTGGCGGAGTTGGACGACGACGCTCCCGTCACCGACACCCAGAAGAGGCGGGAGATTCTCTCCAGGCGTCCATCTTATCGGTGAGAAGACGTCAAGGCCGTGATTAAAAAACAATAATAAGAAGAAGTCTATCTCAGTTCATGGAGTTATCTTTTTACCCAGAAAAATACTCAACGAGCTTTCATCGGATTCACCGGCTGTTCCGAAAATCGATGAAGAGAAGACGGAGGAGGAGGCGCCGGCGTCCAGCGTGGCCTCGGCATCGACGCCGACCTCCATCTACCAGACCAGCTCAGGACAATACAGTCAGTACACACGTGAACAAGCATGTTAGCTGAGCTTGAGCCAGCCTCAACGTCCACGTAAATATTTAAAGTCCTGTGATCCTACGTACACATTACTTACACACAGCATCAGTTAAATGATGGTAAATGGATTCAAATACAAAAGTGCCCAGGTGCTTTGGTGCGGTTGCCATGGAGAACATAGAGTACAACCAGAAGCACAAGCTGTAGCATGTTCAGAAATCTTTGATGAGTCATTCAGGAGCAACAAATGTCATCATTGTTGGAGCACAGGAGCATAATTTTCAACGACTGAAGAGAAAACTGTGAAATATGAGACATAATGCGCATATGCTGCAATGCCTCTTGGGAGTTGTTGTCCTCTCATCAAGTTTTTATGTATTCTCTTGTATACTGTTGACTTTCTTAAATATACTAGACTTTGTCTCATTGTTTTCACCTGAGGGTTTCACGAGACACATGAACGAAGCTTTCACAGATACCTGACGTGACTAATGTCCCGTGTCTCCCACTTTGCTTATCTGTCTAACTTGAGGCTGCAGCCTAGTCATAACTGTACTTTGACCACCCCCACACACAGTTGCGTTCACTCAGGGGAGAGCCATCCAGCTGACTGGATCTGGAGCTGAAGCCCTTCAGGGCTCACAGACCCTGGCGGTGGCCAGCTCTCCCACCCCGCAGCCTGGAGCTGCAATCCTACAGTGTGCAGGGCAACCCGGAGACTCCTCGCAGCAATACTTCATCCAGGGAGGACAGGTGCTCATCCAAGGTAAGGGTCTGTTGCTATATGCGTCACAAAAACACGATTTCCTCACAGTGCCTTGCATATTTCACCCCTGGCAACACTAAGAGTAACATTCATTTCTACAGTGACGCAGCATAAGTAGAAGCTAAAATGACAGTGCCTGTGTGAATTCAATTTAACACAATATCCCAGATTGAACTCATGGGATTAAGACCCAGAAGAAAGTGTTGTCCACAAGTCCACATCCACAAGTCTGGTTTGTCCTGGGGCCAGCTCATTAGCAGAAGGGCTGAAGCTGCGAATAAGTGTCAGTGTGATTAGGGATTTGGACGAGGACGACAAAGTACTGTCATGAAATGTGTGAAAATATTAAAAATGAACACAACACATGATTTTAATTAGAAGTAATTCACTCTGTAGAAGTGTTTTGTCGACTAAGCACCAAAGACCAAAGCACAGGTGTCAAATGTCTTGAATTAAACTCTTTTATAACACCATCACTGGAAAAAATGGAGGCAGGGCTTACTCACCAGTGACTCATGGATGAGTTCACCATCAGCATCATCAGAGTGCAGGTGAGGCTAGAGACTGTGAAGCTGTTATGGCCTAATGGGCGACCTTTTAGACGGGGTAGTTTCAGGGTGACATTTCAAGGACGCAGACGGCCTCAGACTGTCCACTGGATTTCCATAACACACACACACACACACGCACGCTGAGTTTTATAGAGACATAACGCCTCTGTTCTTAAATATTCGTATCATCTCAATCCCTGTAAGTATAAAATGCAGAACACAGAACACTCTGTGTATCCATTGCACTCTTTTTCTCCAGCAATAATAGCAACAACACATGCTTTGAAAAGGACATTTCTACTACTTGCCACAATATTTCAGAAGAGTGTGCACATTAAGGTTGCAGCCTGAAAAGAAATGAAACCATTGGTCGGTTATTCTACTCACACAATGAGTCTCGAGGAAGTGCGCTTGAGCGCAACTTAACTGTGCCTCCTTTAGTGTTTGGAAGCCAAAGTCTGGCATAAAGAACCCGTATAAATGTGGTCTGGACTCCACAGTGGAAGTGAGTCATGGTGTGTACCTGCACTGTAAACCAGATACACAGAGGAGAGTTATGATGCTGCTGTGTTTGAAATGGAGCTATTACCCAAGGCTTGCTGTTGTTTCCAGTGCACCGAGAGTCCCTGTTCTGCTAATATCCTTCTATGTGACTGCTATTAAAGCTTCACACACACTCGGGACCTGCAACTTTTCTGCAAAACCTGTCTGCAAGCCCTGGATAGAGGAGATTTGTCTCTTTAAATGTGATTGATTCAGGTTTTGACAAATACAGCATTACATCATCAGCATACAGAGATAATTTCTGTTCGTCTTTGTTAGTTACAATTCCCCGATCCAGTGTGATGTGACATGAATACTGTAATAATTCCAGCTCTGGTCTTGGCCTGTGGAGGTGCCCATAAAACTTCCACTTCAGTCAGAGCAGATCTTTGGCCATCCCGTGAAGTTGACCTCTTACTTCTGTCACATCTTGAAAGTACTCTGCGTCTTTGTCGTGAAGCTCTGTGGCCTGACTCCTTTCAGTTTTCTGCTGGGATCTGATCTGCCTCTTCACACTATCTCTGTTTCTCATCGTATTTTCCACATGTAGGGCATTCATAGTGAGGCTGGAGATGTTTCACACAGGCCGTCAGGAAGGTCTACCTACGCTAAGGGCAGCTGTGGAGTCCTCCACATCACAGTGGCTTTTAATTCAGTTCCTCCTGTAGCTGTGCCCACAGGAACAGTCACTGGTTCCTTCAGATCCAGACAGATCAAACAGCTAAGCATTCCTGGAACCAAATAAACTCCCTGCTCTGCAGTTTGTACGTGGAAGTGAATGTCACATTGCTTCACTCGACAACAAAATCTTTTCTCATACAGTACGTATTTCAGGATCGGCTGTGAAAGGGCTTGTCTGCTCTTGCACTCTGCTCTGTAAACAGCCGTTCTTTAACTGGCAGATCTCAGATGTGGGGTGGGAACAAGGAAACGTCTGAGCGGAATGGAAGTCGATCTACCTGAGAGAGAGTGGGCGCTAAAGCTTTGATTACAGTAAGAGCGCTTTTAAAGAAGCAGTATGTGCTCAGCGTATGTTTACATCATGAACACATTACTATGCCAACACAGAATAGAACTGGTTTTAACTTTACAAGCTGGTTAAGCAGAAGCAGCCACATCGACATCGTCTTCTGTCGTGGGTCTAAGTTTCTATAAAAACAGCTTTTGATTGGAGGTCTTGATACTAGAGTTGTCCAGTAGTATAATAAAATGGCAAAACATGCACTGCATGTTACACTCCTCGGGCAAGTTTCCATGCAATGCATGCAATGTTAGCTATGCATGCTATGCAAGTTCTCTTTTCTGACTTCCCTTTTGCGTGGTAACAAAATGAATGAAGCTCCTGGCAGCTTGAGACGCAGGCAAAATGCATTAAAGCACGGACAAGTGTGGCATGCAGCAGATGACTGTGGCAGTGTCGTATGCTTTAGTCTAAAGTAATCTAGGAAAAAAAACAATTTTAAAAGCCTGGGTTTTCCCTGTGCGGTCATCTGAGCTTTATTTTTATAACTAATCACTTCAGCAGCAGAGAAAAATAAACTATTCAACAGGAAACACTGCTCTGCTCTGTTTGTGATGGATGGATACATGTTTCCAAATGATGGCGATCTTCATCAGGTGATCCAACTGGAAAGTCAACAGGTGCTGTAGGTTGTTAGCATTCTGAGACGTGTATATACTGTGAATACTCTGCATGAAGCTTCTTTTTATTATTGTTTTATTGGCTTCATTGCAGAAAATCTGTGTATTTGCACGCCTTTAAGAATTAGATGGGAATAAAGTAAAAGTATATAAACTATATTCATACAGTCAAAGCCAAAGTCAAGTCATTCTCTCAAACCACGCGTAAAGTTCTTTGCTTTCACTGACATCTCGTTGCAGAGCCGTTGTTTTGGTGCTGGAAACACGTGATGATGCGTTGCGTGGTCGGAAAACTGAAAACCTCACAGACTGTTTTCACTTCCATTCTAATAACATCGAAGTAACATTAAAGTAACTCCAATCAGGTTTGTACTTTCGTTGCTCGTCTTAGGATCCAGTTACTTTTTAAATGAACGTACAGTGTTTATTTGAAGTGCGTACGGTTGGACAGTCTCACCCGTCCCGCTGCCCAAATATTTGATGTTCATATTCCAGAGAAGCTGCCATCGCTCTAACTGTCACTTCCTGTGTGATAAAGGATTTTCCCTGTTCAGTCTTTCACCGGCGTTGTTGAATAACTGTCAGCTGCACGAGTCTTATTGCTGAATTCACACAGCATGTGGTGCAAAATGTAAAAACCTCAATTACCTTTCATCACCACTCCTCTCGTCTTAACACACACACACACACATACACACACACACACATACACAAAATAACTAATCAGGGTGCTCAACAGTTTGCACGGCAGCCACTTGGGACACAATATCCTCTTGTTTGTTGAGCGTCTCTCTAGTTGCGTCACTAGCGCTAAAAATAAAACCCCCCTCTCCACACTACCACCCCTCCTCCTCCTTCTCTCCCTCTCTCTCTCTCTCTGCCTGCCCCGGCTCACATTGTGTTTCTCTATTTCAGCGTCTGATCCGCTGGGGGGGAGGGAAGGGAAGGGAAGGGGAGGAACTCTTAATCCAGGGTGTTTTACTGACTTCAGCGGGCAGGAGTGATGTCATTGTGATGTCAATGCCTGTAATTGTAATCGGGCTGCAAAGTTGACGAGTGACCACTCTGATTCAGAGAGAGGCAGAGAGAGGCTGAGAGAGCTGAGAGGGAAAGGCAGGCAGGAGGAGACGAAGAAGAAGAAGAAGAAGGAGAGACACTCTAGTAAAAGCAAGAAGGAAGAGGAGGTAGAAGAGTGTTTTCACAGTGCTGAGGTGTTTGTGCTACCGTGGTGCTGGATTATTGGAAACAAGAGATGGCTGTAACGGGGGATGAGACTGAGTCAGGTAGAGTTTCTCTCACACATATTTTTAATGTTACGTGTACGAGTCTGCATCTGCTGTTTAGAGAGGTGCATGTACTGCAGAGCTGAAGTGTTTCTGTTCTTCTGATGCTGGGAGGACGTATATTTAATGTATCCAGCTGTCAGAATAAATGATTTTCCTTGCAGAGGAATGTTCCTGTAATCTGTGTCACTTTTAAATGACTTTAACTTCATGTGTTGTGAAATTGAGGAAGAACCGTGGCACAGATTGGACAGCTGTCCTTCCCATTTCAACACAGGAAAAGCACGCTGACAGCTCAGAGTTGTGTTTGGTTAGTTGGCTCAACCGTCTGTATCCCGCTGTCACACACACACACACACACACACGCACACACACACACATATACTAATACACGTACACAAAGTCTGCTCTCTGAACCGCCGGTGGTTGTCAGGCAGAAAGGCACAGAGGGAGGGGAAGGGGGGGGGGGGGGGCAAAAGAAGTGAAGGGGTGGGTGGCAGCGAGGGGCGGAGGGAGCTAGGGGGGGGGTAAGATAGTCGTCTGTTTGACGTCACTCCAGTTTCCTGGAACAGAGGCCAGGCAGGGAAGAGAGAATGCAAAACGGGCGAGTGAGACGCACACACTGACGTCAGCACAGCCCGAGTCACTCTGTTATCACAATGAGAAAGACTCTCTGTGTGTTTATGTGTGTGTGTAAAGACCTGCTGTGTCTCATTTTGAATGACTGTGTGTGTGTGTGTGTGTGTGTGTCATTTAGCAGATAGAAAGTTCTCAGGAACAAAGTGCAGAAGAGAAACTGAAATGCTGAGAGATGGTAGGCAGGCAGAGCAGTTAACAGTTGAGTCATGTAATTGATGACTCAACACAAACAGCACGTAAAAACCACGAAGCGAGACGCCTTTTCCAGAGTCACTGTCACAGCTTTTACTCATAAAGACATGAAACTGCTGTTTACCTGCAGCGCACGGTGGTTCAGATTGTGGTGAACACCTCACAGAGACGAATTACAAGTCTTAGAAAAGCCTGATTTAATTCCTTCTCTTGAGGTCAGAAGATATGCAACATAATGTTTCATTTTAATGTGCATGTATCAGTAGCGTTAAAGCCAAGTGGCTCTTTTAGATTCAGCTGAACGTGGTCTAATAACTAACCAGGCTGCACAGTTATATAATTTGTATATATCAAGATCAGAACTGCTTTATTGGCCAGGTGTGTGTGTACACACACACACACACACACACACACACACACACAAGGAGGAGGAGGAATTTGACTCCAGTTCACTGCTCTGTGTTTGTACGTACAGGTACAGACAGCACACTTTAAAACACAGGGAGCACGACAGGGAGACGCAGACATAAAAACATGTAACGTAGATATGTGTATGTAACATTTGACAGACATTTGTACACTGGAAATAAAGGGACTGGTGATAGTGCATCTCATATTTAAATGTGATAATCTGACAGTTTTAATTTAATGAAATTGTGGATTATTTGGAAACACGGCAGCTCCTCCCACACCCAGAAGAGTCGCTGCAAAAAGCCTGAAACGCCTTTTCTACTGTTACAGTCACTTGACACTAATCCTATAACATAAATTACTAATCTGTGTGAACAGATGAAGTCATTCTAGATCAGAACTCAGCTCACAGCTCGACTCTTTACACTCGCCGTGCTGTGTAAACATCTTCATATTTACAGGAGAGAATATTTCCAAAGAGAAGTTTGGGCGTCTCTGGGCTTTTGTTTGTGAGCCAGCATCTAGTGGCCGCTAGAGGAACTGCAGTCTCAAAGGCCTTCAGACTAAAAAAGCTTCTTCATCAAGTAAAAAGAAGAAATTCTAGCAACATACTGATGAGAGCAGCTTTACATGCCCGTGACTGCTGTCACTGCTGCCTTTGTGTTGTGCACCTGCACAGTAACCACACACAGAGACACAGATGGGAAAAGAAAAATCCAACAAGTCAGGTCATTTAAGAACAAATACCTGTTCACAAGGACAGCGATGGTGGCAGGAAGTTCATCTTTTAAGGCAGGAAGGAGAGCGGATGAGCGCTCTTGGCTGCTCTGACATCCTCTGGTGAAATACTTTAAGAGGAAAATGTGAAGAAACGGCGTGTGATTGAGCACATGCTTAATAAAGCTGGAAAATTTGAAAAGAAATCTGATTTTTAGGGAACAAAAGGTCCTAAACTTTTTGTCTTGTCCATCTTCTCCCCTCTACAGCTGCCACAGGAGACATACCTGCCTACCAGCTGCGTTCGCCCAACTCGGGCCTGGCCCAGAGCATCGTGATGGCTGCGTCCCCGGGCACCATGCAGAGCCCCTCGTCGCAGCATGCGGAGGAGATCACCCGCAAGAGGGAGGTCCGACTGATGAAAAACAGGTAGGACATCTTCCAAATAAACCAGGTTCATTCTTAAAGGGGTCAGAGGGTACGGAACTATGATGGAGAGAAAATTATAGTATTTAAAGTGCTGCTGCCAAAAGAGGCCGTGAAACAACGAGTTAATAAACCACTTAACCACCGGATCTCCGTGGAAGTGGAAACAGTCTTGGGATTGGCTTTGACGCTTTTTTGGTTTTTCCCATGCGACAAGTCACAAGCAGTGTAAAGGTCAGAGCTGCAGTGTCTGCTTTTATAGATGTCCAAGTGTTTCTGTGGAAGCGGGGTTCACCAATAAAACTTGAACTTGACAGCCCTGAGAACATCTGCTCTCACGGGTTGTGCGTAGCTTAGCATTTTGTCTGGAGTCTAAATGACATTTTCATCAAGCAACTCAAACAGATTTTCCCCTCTCTGTTTTCCTCTCCAGGGAGGCAGCTCGCGAGTGCCGCAGGAAAAAGAAAGAGTACGTCAAATGTCTGGAAAACCGTGTGGCCGTGTTGGAAAACCAAAACAAGACCCTGATTGAAGAGCTGAAAGCACTGAAGGACATTTACTGCCACAAAGCTGAGTAGCGGCGGCTGTTTGCGGTCACGGGCTGAAGACAGCTGCGTTTTACAAACTGCTGCAGCAAACACACAAAAAAGAAAAGAAAAGAAAAGACTCTGGAACAAAAACTGCTTTGACCGTTGTTGTTTCTCTGCTCACTCAGGCCTGGTTCACGCTGAATTCAGAAAGTGTTCCCGGGGAATTCGAAACAGCTTGAGCTTGCCAGTTTTGCTCTTGTTCTTATCTTGTGCTCTTTGCATGCGAAGACCCCCAAGTGTTGTACACACACACACACACACACACACACACACTATGCTTGCTGTTGCTTTTTTGTGCACAAGGCGAAAAAGACAACCAATGAGAGCCAGCTGAAGAAGAGGAAGAGGAAATACAGGTGCTTCCTGAAAATGTGCCGCCCGAGTACAGAGATTATGAAAGAAAAAAAAAAAACCTTGGCGGGTCAGCCGGGTCTCACTACCAGCAAGTTTCTCTGAGGTCAGACAAGGTGCACACAAAGCTACAGATCCACCAGCAGCTGCAACAAGGCAACTCAACCGTGTTTACCTGATAACGTCATCTGTGTCACGTACGCTGCCGTCTTTTTGTTTTCATGCATTCCTTCATGCGAAAACGGTGATTTCTCTCTATCATCGACTTGTTTTCAGTTTGTGTCTGATTTGGTAAAAAAAAAAAAGGAAGAAGAAGATGAAAATCCTCGTAGCTTTGTCAGTTTATGCACAGAACTTCAATATGCATTTACAGCCAGTGCAGCGGGCCGTCGCCTGAATCCGAACTTGGTTAGAAAAAGTCCAGGAGAGCCTTTATTTTTCACGTCGATCGTAGTCTGTGGAGCGACCGAGCACAGCTTTCTCTTTATGAAAGCACAGAAAGTACCAAAGTGTCGGTGTGGATCTCAGAGTTTCTATTCTCTTAATATTAATATGATTCGCAGAACTTCACTCTTCACTTTGTACACATTCTACGAAGCAGTTGCTTGACATGAAAACTTTTGCAAACACATCTTAAGACGACTCATAGCTTAAAGAGTAACTGTTGTGCTTAGCGTCAGTTTGTTTCTCGAATGATGGATATCCATTGTGGTATAAAACTGTATCTGATTATGGCTAGATATTAAAATGCTCTGTTTAAAGGGTGATGCCAATTTCTTTTCTTTTTCTTTTTTTAATGTAATGACATTTTGTTTTAATGATAATATATCTTGTGTTAATATTTCTGGTGATCTGCTTGCTTTTTTCTGTTTGTATAGTTGTTGAGTTTGTCCCACTGATCATATTTTAGGAGAAAATATTAGAACGAGCACTTCTTAATGTAACATGCCCGACACCTCTTATGACTGCCAAAGCTTTTGAAGTAACAGTTAGGTGTTTAACTACTGTTTAGCTCGATGACAGCAGCGTGAATCATCCTGTGGCGGTCTCGTTGTGTACCAACCAAAATGATCCCTTATGGTTTGTATTCAGATGATCATTCTCTTTAAAAAGGCAGGTGATAATAAACTTTTATTTGATATCAACTGAGCTGAAACTCTCTGCACGTACTTTCTTTTTCTTTTTTTTTTTTTTGCCATTTCAGCTGGCTCCATCTTTTACCAGGTGATCTCTGCTCAGTGTACTTCCTTGTTTGAATTGTAAAACCAAAACTATTTTTGTTTATCTAATAAAAAAACATTCAAATGTGATATGGATTGTGACTTGTTGCTCACACTGTGCTTCACGGCTACTTCCTCGGGAATCGAGCCACCTGAGGTAGGCGACGTTTAAACCGTGGCAGAAGGTGTCCTGCAAAACCTCACCCATCATTGAGTGTTGTGAAGACCGGAGTTTTATTTTGAAAAGCTTATATATATATATATATATATATATAAAACTGACAGCAGTCAGCCCAGCTCGGCGTCTGTCTTGCAGCCTTTTATTTCACCAAGCTCTCACCAACCACTAAAAGTCAGTCCCTCTCCTCTGCCACAGAGGCTGCTGAGCCAGGTTACATTGCTCACTTTCCCCAGCTCCGGTTCTGGCACGACACCAGCTTCGCTCCTCACCAACACTCGCCTGTAAACCACTCGCCCGGTGCTCTGAGCTCACAGCCCGGCTAACAAACGTAGCTAATGTTAGCCAACAGCAGCATGCGTATGAAGATGCTGAGAGTTTATTTAATCCTCTCCTTCTTCTTATTTTTGGTACTCTGCCAACAAAGTGCCAAGTACATAATGAATGTCTTTGTTTGTTCATATTGTAATGTCCTATGACGTGTTCAGAGGCTCCCAGCATGTCAGACTCAAATCAGGTTTCATGAATGTTCTTGATACAAATCAAAACTCGTCACTTGTTGGGCAAATGTGCAACTCGAAAAAGTGAAAATCAAATCTGGATCCAGCAAAGATTTCAGCAGGCAGTTAAATAAAATTACTTTTTTTTTTAAAAAAAGGGGGGGATGCAAATGGAAAAGAGTAGTTTCCATAGCAACCCCTGACGATACAGCATTGACCTCGATGGGGTTGATAAAAGCGGAGATAATTGTGTTTTTCATGTATGTCTCTGTCTTTCATGCATGTGACCTCCCTGCATAAATAAAACTTATCATGCTGGTTCACACACACACACACACACACAGTTTGCTCTCAATATGACAACACGCCCAAAAAAAACAGAAATGTGCCTTCTCTCTTTATCTCTTACAAACACACACACACACAACATAAACACACACACAGCCTCTGAGTGAAACCTTGACACTGCTGTTTCTAAACAGAAAACCTTGCCAACACTGAAGCGTCAGTCTTGCCTCTTCAGCATTCTGGTTGAAATTTAGCTTGAAGTTTCCACCAATGTTTAAAATGTTTTCATTGAATATTTTGTGCACTGTTCACTGTCACACTGATTTTATTATGAGAAAATATGAACATTCCAAATAAACAATCAGGATTTTGCTCGATCTTTCGGATCTTCAGCACGTATCCCGCCTCCGTGTTCACATTTACTATCGTTCCCTTCTGTTTAAACCCGAAGTGACAAGCCGCAGAGTGGGAAGCTCTTTAATATTTCATTTTGTTGCTTTTCGAACATCTTCATGGCCTTTGGTCCAGTATGGCTGGAGTGGAAATTTCCACCTAGAGACCAACAGCCTAGAAGTGGTAAGACAAGGCCTTCTACCTTGACGACGTAAACAGTGTTTCAGTGTGGCAGTCAAGGAGGACCTCTGCTGTTCAACACACGCTACTGCGCCACACAGCTCACAAACAGTAATAAGACACTGTGAAATGTTAGATGCCGTCTCCTTATCGCCATAAAGAACTCTCACTGTACAAAAATGTTCTCAACAAGGTCGACAACACAAGACACAGCAGTCCAACAGCAGCTCGGCGTCTGCCTTTCAGACTTATTTCACGAAGCTATCGACAACGACAGAGTGCATGGAGGCTTCTGAGCCAGGCTGCATTGCTCACTTGCCCCGGCTCCGGTTCTGGCACGACACCAGCTTCACTGTAAAATGTTGCATACTTATGTTGCAAACACACAAAGTTAAATAGTGCTCAAAGAGGCGAACAGTGCTGATATACTTGCGTACATTTTCATACGCATAATGGGTAATTATGGCTGTCCTTTGAAGTGTGTGCAGAAACGAACACCATGTGTCCATAACATGCAAAACCAAGAACATGAATGGTGGGAGCAGTCCTTCAGGAGGAGAAGTTAAGTTAGCTGCAGACAAACACTACACCACACACTGACACATCTGTGTGTCAGATTCATGTCTTCATGTTGGTGAAAGAATAAATGTTAGCACGAGGCTTCCTGCATGTGTGTTAAGGACACGTCACACTGCTTTTGAACACCATCTGAGTGCCAGTATTTTAAAGGAGAACCCCAGAAGCCATTAACCGCCATTAACCAACCTTTAGTGAACAGAATATCAGACATGGATGCATTTAAACTGAATCTTTTTACTCTTATATATCCTTACAAAGGCCAGCAGATGTCAGAATTTGAACATTTTCTCAGCACAGATCATAAATCTATGCAAACCGGGAGGAACAATAAGATTCTGTAGGACTTTAATACACAGCTGGTGTCTGGATTCTTCTGTGCGGACGCAAGACAAATATCAAAATCCATAATCATTAAATCCTGTATGTACAACTAAGAGTGACAAAACAAGTCACTGCCATTTATTAGATTTTATTTTTTATTTTAGAGTTGCTATGGAGTTTTCTATCGTTATCCTTTGATTGAGAACAGTAGGTGCCGGTCTATCTCAACACTGTGGGGGCCAGTATTGCTGCCTTCCTGGACATCAGTGTCTCCAACACCTGCATGGGTAAAGACATTCGCTTTGGCTAATTCTGGGTGTACAGTATTTGTGTTATCTTGAGGTTTAAAGTCTGACCACCAGCGCGAGTTGGGCAGAATGTGAGACCGACTCAGGCACCTCTGATGAACTTTGAGTGTCTCTAATTCTCATTGGCCAAGTGTCAATAAATAATACAGCATAAGTCATCAGAGGCTGCTGAACACTTTCTTCCCTCCTGACCTCACCGCTGACCTTTGACTTCAGCAACATCTCCACAACGATGGTCATTTGCAAACTTGAGGTCATCTTTGGCTCCACCCACTAAAAGTTGACCAATGAGATTCATTTCACCTTCACAGCGTCTCTCGTTTTAAAACACCTTTTTTCCAACCTTTGTCAGGACATGAATTAAATCTTTAATTAACCTCTAACAACACCCTGACTGTCACCTAATGATGGAGGGTCCTTTTAACATCCTCATCTTTCATCATTTCACTGTTAAAATGAATAGTTTGATGATGAATCCAGACTGTATTTACATTTGATTGACACGAGAATTAATGAATTGACTAATCAGCAATGTATGTTGCCATCTGACGACCCATCTCATCACAGGACATATTTAGAAATCAAACATATCATCTGTAAATCATTGGATCGGCTCTGTCACTCCTCCTCTGTCGTCTCTGTTCTGTTCTTTTGTAACCACCCACTTGAACCGGAACCTTTTCTCGGGATTTGCAGCCCTCCCTATCGGTCTATCGCCCTGACAGCCAGCCACAACACCGATCCACACACACACACACACGCACCGCCGAGCAGCCGTCACCGCTCGTCTCTGCCCGGTGGAGGATGCGTCCTGTTTCACGATGTCGGCCCGTTCCACACATCAGCTACTACCGGTGGAAGTGACATATTCATCCCTGTGTGAGAGCCTCTCCGCGGACACCGACGATTGACAGGACCCGGGGACGCCGCTACACGGATGCACCCTTATGCGCTCTGGTGATCTACGGTGACCGGTTCGCCTCGGTGGTGGTGCTTGGTGACCCATCGTTAAAAACTCTGAAGGATTAACACCCACACACAAACACACACATCCTACCTATTCATCTACCTCAGGGGGGTGATAAAGGTTGAAAGATGGGGAGCACGACCTCTTGCTGCGTCTCTGCCAGCCCCAAGCTCCGCAGAAATGCGCACTCCAGGCTGGAGTCGTACCACCAGGAGTCGGAGCTGAGCAGAGAGGAGACGGGATGCAACCTGCAGCACATCAGCGACAGGGAGAACGTCGACGGTAAAAAACAGAGAAAATGTTCAGTGTTTGGACTTTAAATCCAGTGTTGGACGTGTGGTGGTAAAGTTGGATGGTAATGCATCGGTTGCTTTGTGTTTATTGGAGGAATACTGTCATGAAATGATGCTGTAGCTGCCTTTAACTCACCAACACATGGAATGAGTGCTGAAGCTTATACAACCCAACAGACTGAGAATTAGGGCACTATCATAGGAGCTCCAAACTAGTGAAAACAGCAAGAAAGTAGGCTTAAACTCACTGTTACCCCCCCGAGGGAGCAGTGAAGAAAGAGTGGGGACAGAAAACCTCTTTCCTGTGAGGGCTGCTGCAGCCATACCAAGATATTACAGTCAGTTTTTAAATCTTGGATGATCTTGACCTCCTCTGATCCCAATAAATATCCTGCAGAAACGGCTGCTTCTGCTCAGACTCATCCCCTTGTTACATTGTGTGACTGGCAGAAATGCACGGTATCGGCCGTCAGTGCAGGCGCTGCACATGGGAGACATCATGAGTGCGTTCGTCACTCCCATGTGTCCTCGCAGGCAGAGATATGGAGCTTCAGACAGCATCCTGTTCATGAGGGCAGACTCCTTTGTGTTGCTCTTTGTTTTCAGCCTGTGCATGAAAGAAACTGCAACTATGGAACGCAGCCCCCACCGCCCCCCCTCTCCATTGACACATGCTGATATGCATTACAATTGACCCATTCACACTGGAAAGTGTCTACTAAATGGGTTGCCTATTTTCAGCCAGCAGCCAACCATTAGGATACATATAAATGGATTTTCTCATAAGACCCCTTCTTCACGGGGCTGCGTGATTTGAATTTTCTTTTGCATAATACACCAACAGAAAGTCTGCTCATTTATCAGGCCAGTGACGATTAGACACACACACACTGTATTTTGTAACCATGTCCACTCATGTTGGCTCCTGTCTTTGGTCTTTGGGGATGTAGGATGTTAGTAACATCTGTTTTAATCTCGGTTGTTCCTGCCCCGGACAACCCAAAGTACAAAAGTAATCAACAAGAGAGAAAATGAAATATTAAATTTGCTTAGGATGTAGGAACCTGGAAATAACAGTAATTGGATTCAGCTCAGTTCTTTTATGGTAAATAGATGAGAAGGCTTCAGAGATACACTCCCATGAATGTCATCAAAGGTGGCCAATCCCAAAACACCAGTACAAGTATGATCAGCATTGGTATTGGGACTTTGAATGGACATGCCTGAGACAGAGGGAGGTGACAGAATCTCACCAATCCCAGGAGATTTTGTCCAAGCGAGGCGAGCGGTTAATTTGGATAATCTCATGTTATAAACTACATGTTTGGATCCCGGTCCGACATGGCGTCTAACAGGTCCTTTGCTGGCAGGATGGTCTCTGATGGGTTGCCGCATCATCTGTCTGGTCAGACGTGTCTTGGATAAAGAGCGATGTGAAACGTCTTCTCATCTATTTACTGTAGTTGCTGTAAAGTGATGCCAGTGTCTCATGTGACAGCGTGATTCATTAAAAACTGAAAATGAACTCGTCTCCTGCTCTGCACCGTTCAAACCGAGCTTCCTGAGACAGTACATGGCAGTCGGTGCTCTTCACTATCCGTCGCCAAGCTGAGTGGATCTCTTTAATTGCGCCACCAGCTTCCTTATTGACCACTGACGTCACTTCCTCTTGTAAACTTGAGCAGTGTCTTCCACTTACACACTGTATGCCATTTGTGATTCCGATTAGCTGGAGCTGGTGTTTCTATTGTTATCATGGCTCCGGTGTCGCTGGCAGGGCTGCTGTCATATCATCGTCGATGTAACATTGCAAAGTGGGAATGTTTTGGATCATTGCCATCCGAGGATGCTCAGTGCGGAGCCAGATGCTTTCCTCAAAGAGCAGAAAGTGACATGAAGAAGGCTCAAAGACAGATGACTGACAGTCGACCGACGCTTCTTGACGGGGATAAAGACGCCGTCTGTCTCGTGGTGCAGTGAATCAAACAGCAGCGTGTCTAATGTGTTGGCTCTGTTAATAGTTCACAGAGAGTATGATGGAGATTAGTGGGCTTCATTATGATCTGCACCATCAGAAAAACTCAACACTCCCTCCCAGGCCTCAAAGAAGAGCCCAGGGAGGCAGCTGTGAGCCTGTGTCAGAGCAGCTAGGAACAGCCACGAGGGACAGACGATTGCCAAGAATTAACGCCTCAATTTAGAGTGTGACGTGCTGCTTTCAGAGACATCGTCTGTGCCTAATTGAATGGGCTGGCTATTGTGCGTGGAAACATTTGTAACACGGCGGCAGTGCGCGGCTCAACAGTAACTTTTAAAAGTGGCTGCCAGGCCAAGTTGCCAAGCCTGTTTCCATTTTTAGTCACCTTATATCTGAGCACCTTATATCTCTGCAAAGTGCTCTCTGTTGGGGTGCATTCAAAGGAATTGAATTAGAACTTAAAAGTCATAAAATGTCACTTTGCCTCAGCGATCGGTTCATTTAAAGACACAATCTGAGATTTGAATGTAAAACAAAAAACTCGCTCTGCTGCCAAAATTCAAAACTCAACATTCGTTCAAAGACTCAAACCAGACAGCAGCTAGATTCGAAAAGCTCCATCTTGTAGGATTTAGAGGCTTTGAGTGGCTGCAAGCTGCAACCAACTGAATACACCTCGCCCTTATGAGCGTGAAGGAGAACCTACGGCAGCTGCGAATCTTGTAAAAAACACTTAAGGTTTGTCTAGTTCTGATCGACCGCAGATACACTGATTATGCTAATTTAAAGACTGACAGAGTGCATGCAGTAATTATGTAGTTATGTAATGTAACAGGAGGAAAACTATAGAAGACTCCAGTAGACGTCAGGTTAGGGTTAAGAACAGCACCAGCTGTCTGGAGTTTGCTCTGGAGTTTACTGTGCAGATTCGTGTATGGAGAGACACCAACACAACTGACAACCCACCCTGGAGGTGGAAGATGGACGGAGAGAGAGCGAGACAAAGCCGCCGTGTGATTGGCCTTTCCTTTGACAAAGCCTGCTGTGTTTCTCTCTTCGGATGACTGTTGTTGCTTGTGTGAGGCATCGTGCATCAGCTGATGCTCTTACATTTACGTATAGTGCACGGAGGGTTGATTTTGTGACAGTATGCTGAAAGCCGATGCTGCTGGCTGGACAGAAAGTTTATCATTAAACATGTTGTGTAATATAACGCAGAGGTTCTCGGCTCTCAGAGCTATGATTTCATCAGCTACAGGCTGGTGGTACATACATATTATTCCACCACCATGCAGGCGCACGCACTGTGATTTCCAAATGATGATATCTCTGTTTTTGAACTTTTGTTTCTTCCCCCTCTTTGCTGGGTTCAGTGCACTTGTGCAGTAATGGTGTGATATCTACTGTACAATCACAGAGCTCATCTTTAATCTTTGCATAATAGATCGAGAGCGGCAGGGCTGTGGAAAGTTATCCAGCTCTGCGTTCAGACACTATGTCCTCACAGTCTGTCACCATAGCTGAAATCTCAGATAATTGCACCTTATCTTGTAACGTCTGGGATCTATTCTGTTGCTGTAATTGTGGTTAGATCTTTGTACTGATTGCTGTTAAAAGCCTTGAAGTTGCTGTAGCCAAAATGCCCGAGGACAGAGTCAGAGAGCAGGCCTCACCAGCAGAGAACATAGAGGTGATGACTTGGTTTATTTCACCTGCAGAATCTGCGAGGCAGATGACCGAAGACCCGAACACTGCAGCAACAAGCTGGCAAATGTGTGAATGTTAGCTCAGGGGAGAACATATACTCGCACTGATGTCTAATAGGAAGCAGGTGTGTAGACAGGTGAGGTGTTAGGGAGGGAAACACACAGAGCACTGCTGGTGTGCAGGTGAGGAGATGCATGGTGTGAAATGACAAGAATTGGATTGCAGGGGAATTCAGGTCAGAGAATGAATATTCAGACTAATCAGAGGAGAGACCGTAGACATAAAATGTACATGAACACGCACAAGACTTTTTCATTCAGTGTCTTGTTTCTTCAAGATCACAACAAGATCTCAAGTGATAAACTGAAAACACAGAGGAAATGAGTGAGAAATGTGCATGTGTTTTTGTTCTTTTCACCACCTCAGGACTCAGATTTTAGGATTCCTTTCTCCCAATTTGGTTTCCTCGTTTCTCTTCAGTAAACAAACAGATTTTTCCTCCTGAAAATCAAATTAAACTTCTGAAAAAACAAAAAATAAAACCTAATCATGTTGATGTTTCCAGCAGTTTCCTGGCCACAATAACAATTCAAAAGTTTGGTCCGGGGGGAATAAAGTAATATAAGCGTTTTGTTGCAGTAGCACAATACAGCCGATTCTTTCCACTGTAGAAGCCACATCAGGCCCCATTACTATTTTTACTGCAGCAGCAGCAGCAGCCATGTGTTTCACCAGAGGCAGACTCACCATGTTGGCAAACAGGAAACAGCTTTATTAAAGGTTAGAGCTGGAAATATTGTGAAATACGCCTGAAATCGATGGTCAGAAACCAGAAAGGAGAGACTTTTTCTTTCTTCTCCTTTTGTTGGGGATGAATTATTGCTTTCAGGGTCAGGATATTCACAGGCGAGGGCTCCTGTTTGATTTATTGACTAGTAACCAGAGAGTAATTTACTCCCCGGTCCACACTAAGACCACCTCGATCTCGCTAATTATCACTTCAGAAAGCCGCGTTAGCTTTGAGCTGTCGAGGCAGAACAACACTTAAAAGACAATCTGATTTACATTAATAAGGACGAGATCTTACAGGAGAGCCTCAGACGTGATTACAAAGCCCATCAAAACCACTTTGAGACTCACACAACATATGCGTCATCTGGCCTCACACTTCCTTCCTGTAATCACTGGAAAGAGAGTTTAAATTTTCTAACGATTCGGTTCATAATTTTCATGCATCAACGATCACTGAGTATACTACTTCCTGATAAACCTCTTAGCGACCAATCAGTGGCACGCTCGGTATGATGAAGACCTTCCCAGCAGTTGTTTTAATTGTTCAATTTTATGAGGCTCTATTAAATCATTAATCTATATGATCACCTGAAGATAAGAATCATTGTGTTTTTGGAGACTTTTATATCGACAGAAGCCGCTGATCCTCACTCTGTGGCACCTCCGTGGTTCTACAGAAGCCCAGAAGGGACAAACTAACAAACACACTGCCTGGAGATGGGGCTTCTGCATGTTTTTGGCCACTGTAGTTTCTCCATCATGCTTGGAAAAGGAGGACTGCACCGCTCGCTGCAACTAAATCCTACACAGCAGTAGGATTACTTGTAAAGAAGTAGTTGTGGTTGCAGTAAAAGTACAGTGCGTGCAGTAGTTCATGTCGTGTGTGTGTTTGTGTGCGTGATCAGAGCTTTCCCTCTCACTGTGGGGCTACGTGCATGTGTGCACGTGTATGCGCTCAGGTCAGTTCTGTTTGTACAAGATGGGTCCGTTACCACTCAAGACCTGTGGTCTGTGTGTGTGTGTGTGTGTGTGTGTGTGTGTGTGTGTGTGTGTTGAAACAGTATAAGGGGGTTAGGATAACATCCTCTTGTTGTTTGACAGGTGACATTATAATGGAGATGGAACAGAGATGTGCAACAGTAGCAGCAAGGACTGAACAACCAACCAGATTTTTCAACTGGTCGTCATGTAATTAGGATAATATACTAGACTCATTAGAGTGGGTGACTTCCTGGTGGAGTCCTTTTCACATACATTTATTCATCCACTTCAGAGTAATCCAAACATCTCTGTAAAAATGGAACCAGCAAAGATTAATAAGCATGACTGCACAGTGAACATGTTCACTGACTTCATGGGAGCGAATCCGGATTCACGGAGCCGCAGACTCCAACAATAACACCGGGATCACGTTCACATTGTAGATGTAACTCAAACAGCTTTCAGAGACGGAGCTGCTCTCGGGGCGGAAATAATCCCAGTAGGTGGCAAATGAATAATTACAACGTTAAAAAAAAGAAGAATAACTAGATTTTTAATTAAACAGTACATTGCTGCAACATTTCTTTCGACTACTAGAGCTAAATCAGATTTGCTTGAAGGCTAAATAGCTAACATGGAGGTTGAAACTAATAGTACGAGCTTATCAAGATGAATCTAATTCAAGTATTCGCTCTCCTTTCAGCTCTGTTTCGGTTTCCTGAAAACAAACCTCTGGCTCAAAGGTCCATTTTTCTTCACTAGTCAGCAGTTTATTTAGCATCTTTGCTACTTTGGTGTTTGCAGATAACCTCGGCTTGTCCAAGCTTGTTTTCTTTTACTTGGACATAACCTAGTCCCTTGCAGTATGAAGAAAGCTTAGGCTTCCAGTTCCAAGTCCAGGCCCAGCTTGTGGGGCCATCCAAGTGTCTGGGTGTACCCAACACCAACAAGGTTGTTGTTGTTTTGGTATTTTGGCTGTAATACTGAAGCATGTGCTGCTGCTGCCAGCGCTTCAGGCCAAGTATATTTTATAGTCTATAGACAGTATGTGTAGCTTGGGGGGACAAAACAGTGAGCTAAAAGAGGCAGATTCAAAAGCATAGTTCAAAATCGAGGATGTAGTCATGAAGGAACTCGAGAATGTCTTTGGGCCTGGAGGCCTCCATCTGACCCTTTGAACCATTGAAGAAAATACTGCACCATTCTAGTTCTTCACAGCAGTGATTACCAAACTGTTTTTTTGTTTGTTGGTCAGACCTAAAGTAAAGCACTGGAGAAAAATGGACTGATGCATCCTCAAAAACCAAACAAACGGTGGTAACAGATAGCAGCAGTGTGTTGCTGAGGCCGACACATTTAAGGGTAGAGACACTGACGCAGCAAGAAGCTCGAAAGACGACGACAGAATCCGAACCAGCTACAATCCTGCAAAATCTAACACTTGTCCATCAGCTTTGATCGTCATCCAGTTTATGCACCTGGAGTGTTGTGATGCATTCAGAAAGAAACAAAGAAAAAATGCAATATTAGAAACACGATAGCACAATTATGGATCGGGCCGCTAAGAGCGGGCTGCGCCTGTTGTTAATTCATTATGTAAGAGCAGTAAGGCAGACAGGCTGGCTTGCCAGTTGATAGGTTAGCCGAGCTTCTCCCGTTTCACTGTGCAGATGCTGACCGCGAGTCTTCGTTAAAGTTTACTTGAGGTGGTGAATATCACATATCAACACTCGACACCAGCTGCTGTGCACTCTGGGATTTCCAGTAGGTAGGACTAGTAGGTCAAGTCCTATCAGATTTATTCAGAAATGCTTTTTTATCAGTCGGGTTCATCAAAAGCGTTTTACGGAGCGCCTTTCGAGCACATGTCGTGTTTCAGGCAAGGCAAAGAAACGCAGGAATGCTGACCTCGACACTGTTGTATATGCTTACTGATTAATTCTGCCGTCTCAGCCTTCAGAGATCTTCCCTCTTGTGACCTGAAGTGAAAAGCTAAGTCAGCTCTGTGTGACAGGCAGATGTAGACTCCTGTTCGACACATGCATCATATATTTGACAGGGACACATCAGAAATGTGACCATGTGACTCATTTATTTAATGTTTTCATGATCTTCGAGAACTCTGACAGAAGTCAGGAACTCTTTCTGCATTCTCACATGGATACCAACCAAATACCATCTCCCAAAAAGTTCCATGACACCATGTGGAACAGCAGTGTATCATTTAAAATAATAGAGCAGAAAGTTTTATTGGTCAGTCGGTATTCTCAACCCCACTGAGCTCGTACACACTGAGCTCATTTACTGTTTAAGATCTAATGTGAGAATGTGTTGAAATGGGCCAGACACAGCGATACTCCTGATTACTGTTGCATAAGATGCTAAACGAACAAGTCTAATCCAAGCTCAGTGTGTTCAGTCTGGCGGGCTGATGGGGCCTTGAGCCAGAACTAATCAGATGTGTTTCTGAAAAATTGCAAAAAGGGGGCAACTGAGTCCAGTTTGTGGACAAGCATCCAGCAGAGGGGACTAAGTGGCATTTGGGTTCATTTGAGTTGAGCGGGTTCACAAAGACTTTGCATCAGAACGCTCTCTGAATTGTTTTTCAGTGGAGTTGAATGCACAGATGTTTCAGTCTTTCATAACCCTCCACCGGCGATCATCACCGGCAGGTTTGTCGAGTGGCTTCCTCTTGTAAAAGCAAAGTGTCTCAAGTTTCATAGGGGCCGCGTCCTAATAATAAACAGGAGTGCACACATTATACGTGTACACACTCACACCCATTACATCCATCATTGCCACAGCCCTCTGTGCTCTATCCACTGTGCCTCCTAAGCACAATGCAAGAGTCATATTCCCATTCATAAAACATGTTCACGCTGTCGGATGTAAGCATTTTATCTTTAAAGCAACGTAGCGATTAGCTTTTCTCGTACCATCCTGTTCAATCTCTTCGCCATTAGCTCTGATTACGGTTCCATTGCTTGCTCGCCCAGCTCCTGTTCTGGCACGACACTGGCTCCCCATCTGCATTTCCCGGTGCCCTAGGCTTGAGAACCTCCTCTTCTTCTTCCCGGTGATCCAAAACATCTCTGGTACAAACACTAACACTCCCCCAGGAGCTCTGAGCTCACAGTCCGGACATCCAGGCTAACAAACTGAGCTAGCCTTAGCTAACAGCAGCTATAGGAAGTTTTTAGATTGTTGTCTTGCAGGCTGGTGTGTTTGTTAGATGTTGGATGGCATTATTAGCACACTTGATGGTCTTATGTTCATTCCCCCCACGGTCAGTGGTCCCGCAGCAGCTGCTGTCACTGAGACAGACGATCGGCCACGCTGCCGCTCTCCCAACATCTGTGCTGTAATCAAATAGCGCAGATCTTAATCTGGGTCTGTTACAGTCATATCGTAGGAGTCAGAATGTTTGGCAGTGCAGACTGCATGCCGGGCATTTTTAAATGCTGATTTCACCAAAAGCAGACACTTTGAAAGCATCTCACTCGATGCAGCACGCTACTGGAGTTTCAGCTACGAGTGCAAAACGCTCTCTCTTTGCTCATAATTATGCTGCTTTTTCAGCAAGATCTCAGACAATTAGTGCTCATCACACTTTTCTAACACAGTGACAAGTTTTGTTTTGTAGTGCAGGCTGTGAAAAAGAGCACACGCTCAGAGAAAGCAGCTTTTTATCAACCACCGTTACCCTGTTATCTACAGGGACGGCAAAAACATCTCAGCATGCACGATGAGGGCACATATTCCGAATGCTTTCCTGTTTTTATAAGATGCGTGCGCGCAGACACGTCAGTGCCTCATGCCCTCAGGCCGTGATGCAATCCAGATTAGCTTTGGATGGCACCGTGAATCATGCCTGGATGTGTTTGTGAGTGCAGGGACGATAAAGAGTCATGCAGCCCTGCAAAGGGAAACGTGTGTAGTCAGTTGTTGGAAGTTTAAACACAACATAATCATTTATGAATCATAATGCTAACATGCTGCTGTTTAGCAGGCATGTCATCATAATTTAGTGTGTTAATATTTGCTAATGAACACTGAACACAAGGCCTCATTGGAACGAGGAGTTCGTTCTGCAGGTATTTGGTCATAAATCAAAGTAAGTTCACCCAAAAGTTTATGTTAATCCATCAATATGTGTTGAAGCAGCAGCTGACCGAGCACCACCTTCATCCCCCGAGCTCTGCCGGTTTAAAAAGTTTTAGTGGAAGTCTGTTTTCGAAATCTTGAAGACGAGGGAATTGTCGAGTCATTCGTATTGACCGTCAATCCTATCGAGGTTCTCCAGACTTGCTGACGAGGCAGTCAAAAAAAATTGTACACGACTGCCCTCTGATACAGAAACCAACTGATGTGGCCGTTGCTTGCACGCGCCTCTGATCCCTGTTTCCACGTCACAAAGTGATTTACAGCATGCTTTTGTGTTTCTACAGAGATGAATATGGAGTACAACCCGTCGGACCACCCGCGGGCCAGCACCATATTCCTCAGCAAATCCCAGAACGATGGTAAGAATCTTTAGTTTCAGTTTGACGTGCATGTGTCACATTTAACATGATCATTAAATTGTCTTCAAGTCAAGACAATGAAGCTCCTGAAAAAGACTCTAAAGCCGTACACATACGAGCTCTGATCTCAGTTTCTTTGTGGCTAGCTGATGACTGCTAATTTATGCCATTGCCTTAGAGGCATCAGACGGAGAGCTCCAGCATCCTGACGGGGGGGTCGGTCATACTGTGACAGAGGAGATATTAACATGTTTCTTAGAGCCATAAACACCGCAGCATGAGATCATCGTTTTTCTTAGAGGCCGGGGGAACAAACAGCAAGACAGTAAAAGCTTTGTGATGTTGAACGATGATCTAATAAACACTTCACGCTGTTACATTTAACCCCGTAGCGTCGTAAAGCTATTAGATGCAGCACTGCAGAATATTCTGTCATGTGATAAATATCCATCCAGCTGCAAACAAACAAAGAAGAAGCCTGACATGAGGGACAGACGCCTGTGCATCAGATCTAATGATCATCATCGCTTGTTGTTTGCAGTCTTTTATTACTGGGGGTAAAAAGTCACATGTTCCTCTCTCTCTTCCTGGATTTAAAGGTTAAAGGTGTTTTTTTTTCTTCCTCTGATCCAGCACTGAATTAATCCTGCGAGCAGATATTGTGTGTGCAGTCGCATCCTGATATCGTGCTTCGAAAACATCATTTAAAGAACTTTGGGCTGCGTTTGAGCAGTTAGTTATGAGAAAATCAGGAGAAACATAATGTTTTGCAGCAGAGATGTTTTTACCTCTCCTGACACCTCAGATTTATCCTGTGACCCCCCGAGGCTCCCCGACCTTCAGGTTGAGAACCTTCCCTTCAGGGAGCAGACACATAAACACACTTTTTGTCCATCTGAGTTTTGTATGTTTGAAAAGTATCCTGCTGTTGTTACTTTATGAGAATGAATTTTTTCTTTGGTTCCTCCTTTTTTCAGAGGTTCCCTACAGGAGTGGTGAGTAGTCTTTAAATGTGACTGTGTCTCCCTCTGGTGGTGCAGCAGCACATTTACCGCCATCTATTAAAGCTGTAATCCTCCTAACGTTCTTTGACTCTGACCTCTCAACACGCCTGTTTTTCTTTGTAGTGCGAGATAAACGAAAAAGCCTCTTCATCAATAATGTAAGTGTGCTGATGTTTCTGTGTTCAACCACAAATCTGAACGATAACCTCGTTAATTCTTATTTAAATAGACTTTGAAACATCAGATTGTTGCTCTATCATGTAGTCCATCCAGATTAACACGAAGGAAGCTGATAATATGAACACATTCTTGGGTCGCTCGTCGCTGATCCTCGTTTCTCTGTGCATGACATCCTGGCACGCTTTATGTGGGTCAGACAAAAAAACATGTTCACTCTAATAACAGTCACCGTGTGTGTGTGTGTGTGTGTGTGTGTGTGTGTGTGTGTGTGTGTTGCAGCATGGCACGTCAAGGCGGAAATACAGCTCCTGCTCCACCATCTTCCTAGATGACAACACGGTCAGCCAGCCCAACCTCAAATACACCATCAAATGGTAAAAACTGGGGAAGATGTTCGTGATCTCCAGATGTGTTTAAATACATTAACAAATGTGTTTGTTTCTGTTCGCAGCGTAGCTCTGGCCATTTACTACCATATAAAAAACAGGTGGGGCCTCTCAGTCGTTCTCATACTCAAATTAAAACTTTATTTCATGAATGAGGTTTTAATTATGCGATGAAACTGTTTTCATGTCAGGGACACAGACGGAGGAATGCTGCTCGATATCTTTGATGAGAAGCTTCATCCTCTTTCAGTAAGACGTCATCGGTTTGCTTTTTCTGGGTTCATGTTGAAGTTGCCTCCTCTTCACGCCCACGTCTTCCTCTCCTCTCAGAAATCAGAGGTGCCGCTGGACTATAACCAGCAGGATCCAGAGCAGAAGCAGATCTACCGGTTTGTCAGGACGTTGTTCAGCGCCGCTCAGCTCACCTCTGAATGTGCCATCGTCACACTGGTAGGATTTTCTTTCAGCCTCCTCCATCCAAATGTAAGGTGCAACCTGCCTTCAACCGTGCCCTCACACACACGCACACACACACACACACACTGTATCTGTTCAGGCCGCAGGGGAAGTTGCACCCTGATGTGCCGAGACAAGCCAGTGATGTGTGTAAATTGGGGACAACGAGCAATGTTGGGTCTGAGACACCAGCGATGAACGCAGGGAAAGAATGAAACAAAGCTCCTGATAGTCCTGAGCGGAGTATGAAAATGGTGAAGGATCCAGACTGGTAACTCTTGTGTTTTTGTGAGTGATGTCTTCCTCTATCTGTGCTGTTGTTGTGAAGGTCTACCTGGAGCGGCTCCTGACCTACGCAGAGATCGACATCTGTCCGGGTAACTGGAAGAGGATCGTGCTCGGTGCTATCCTGCTGGCCTCCAAAGTCTGGGACGACCAGGCTGTGTGGAACGTCGACTACTGCCAGATCCTCAAAGATATCACCGTGGAGGACATGTGAGTTTATTACACGCCGTGGGATTGAACTGTGTTAGGATTAGGTTTGGGATCAGCGATCTGAGTCTGACTTTGTCTCCCTCAGAAGAAGCTGGAAGTTACAAACTGAGTAGTCGATCTTTCTGAGGTTTTAGACGAGAGATAATGTCTGTCAGCCACAAAGCATTTAATTGGAGTCAGGTGCGTGTCATCCTCTCCAGTGGTGCCAAAAAAAGGGCGATCTGGAACAGGAGGATAAGGGACACACACATCTCTGGGTAAAAACACGATCAGGGGGAACAAAGCTGGATTAAAGGTGTGACTTTGTCTTGGTGCTCTGTATCTCATGTCATCTCTGGCAGGAATGAGTTGGAGCGGCAGTTTCTGGAGCTGCTGCAGTTCAACATCAACGTGCCGTCCAGCGTCTACGCCAAGTATTACTTTGACCTGCGGTCGCTTTCAGAGACCAACAACCTCAGCTTCCCCCTGGAGCCGCTCAGCAGAGACAAGGCCCAAAAACTAGAGGTGCTTTCATTCTTTCATTATTTTGCTAATAAAATCTTACAATCTCATCTCAAAGCAATCAATCTGATTAATTTGAGTAGAAGGTAAGTCAGAGAAATACTGTAGATACTGAGAGTAACTGAGGATGTTGGTTCCCCCTTTAAAAACCCTCGTCCATGTCCTCTCTTCAGGCTATTTCCAGGCTATGCGATGACAAGTACAAGGACGTACGGAGAGCTGCGAGGAAGCGCTCGGCCAGCATGGACAATCTCTGTGGGATCAGATGGGTTCCTGCGATCCTCTCCTAACCACTATTAATCTGCCATGTACTGAACACTGAACACAGGCTGCAGACACCGAAACAGACCCAATGTGGTCGAGTTTTTAAAAAAAACTTCAGTTTGGATACAGGTAATACCAAGCGAGACGTGGAACTCGGTGGAGCGGTGGTTGAGAAGTGAAATCATGTTCAAACTGGAAGCGAGAGAGTGAAACCACACCTGCAGGAGATGAGGCAGACGCCAGAGAGGGAGAACACGATGCCTTCACAGTGCCTCAACTCTTCTGTTCATGAAAGAGAGAAGGGACTTCCAGGTTGTCGTATCACCTGTTCAGAGAGACTCCAGCTTTGGACCGGGCGAGAAGGACAAGACGGCCGTGAAAACTTCCTCCGACATGAACCCGTCTTAAAGTCTCAGCTTGTCTAGACTAATCTGTGTCTGATTCATTTGAAAGATTTGACATAACCTGCCTTTGAGACGGCCCTGCGACTTCACGATGAAGCTTATTATTTATTTGAGTTGGTTACGTGAACTTATGTGAAGGCTTGTGGCCTGCAGAGTTTCAAACATCAGTAGCATAGCACTGGAATTTCTACCGGTTATTTATTTCTTTTGACGGGACTTAGAATAATTTAAAAAAGTGTTAGTAAGTTTTCTCCTTTGGAAATCTTTCTATTCAAAGTTTACAGTATTTCTAATAGTTTACCTCTCAATACTCAGGTAGTCCGTTCATCTTTTGATTTATTGTTTGAAGATACCGCGAGCTGATGACGACGATCGACAAACGGACTGCGGACGGCAGGAGCCAGAGCGAATAAAGGACTGTGACAAACATTCCCACAGATGTCACTGATACATTCCCAGTTTGGCGACTTAATTACGGGCTTAATCGAGCAATGACTACCACGTTTATTTTTCAGGCTGTATGACATGAAATAAAGATAAAGAAGTTTTCCAGAGATTCTGACTGACTTCATCTGATTTTGGTCCCTCTGAGTCAGCACGCCTCTCTGCTGACATCTAGTGGATATTTGATCAGTGGGTCAACTCACCCCTGAAATCATTTATGTTCCAATACACTGATGAAGGTATGTTGCACCAAAACATACCTTTACTGTAAAACTAAAGCTGAACAAGCACAATCTGCAGCAGAAACCGGTCAGCAAAGGGCCACACGCTGCTTTTTTAAAATTTATTCAGTGTTATGAAGCTAAATAACAAAGTTATCTTCAGTACATTTGGAAATCGTAAATAAAAAGTGTTATACTCTTTATTCCCTAGTTACCCCTTCACAGTGCGGCCAAGAACACTAAAATAGAATTATTTTCTATGCATGTAACTTTAAGTCTTTATCATAATCTTTAATTGTCTTGTGATATAATTATTCCTTGCATATGTATGCCATGTCTCGCCTAAATCTATTACAAGCTGGCCCACAGATGACTGTCAGCTTCCACGGAGGTTGACCGGTACCTCGACATCCCAACAATGCTTTGATGGCAGCCTGGTAAGAATAGCTCCGTCCACAGGTCCCGGCCTTCGCAGACGAGAGCGAGAAGCAGTAAGAAAACACTGGAGGTGTCTGTATTTAGTGGCGAGCTGTGAAGGGTCGACGCTGCAGTCCTGAGCCGGAGTTGAAGGAGACAACAACTCAGGAACTGAATCCAATTTAAAGAAACAAAGAGGACGATGGGAGCGATGAATCTACTCTTCATCACCATCAGCCACAATGTTTCCTTCATGGGTGAGTTTCTCTTTCAGCAGCGTTCATAGGTCAGTGCTTCCTGTATGTTTTCTATATGATGGCAGCTGCACACCTGTTAACTAAAATAAGCAGATGTTATTTAATAAAAAGGCAGCAAATGATAGAAAAGTCTTCGGCCTTGATTTAAGAAAACAGAGTTTTCTGGGAGTTTGTTTTAAATATGTTGTGCATTGAAACTAAAAGTTTAGTTTTGATTCTTGACTCAGATTTTGCTTATCTGCCGTTTCGTCATCGTCTTTTATCTCTATGTTTGCTAGTCATTCCTTGATCATCTCTTCTCCTTCACAGGTAAAACCTGGTGGATGTTGATGCTGGTTTTGCGTCTGCTCGTCCTCCTGTTGGCTGGTTTCACCCTCTTCAGTGACGAGCAGGAGAGATTTATCTGCAACACCATCCAGCCGGGCTGCTCTAACGTGTGTTTCGACGTATTTGCTCCCGTATCCGTCTTCCGCCTCTGGCTCTTCCACCTTATCCTCCTTTGTCTTCCTCATGTACTGTTTGTGACCTATGTCGTGCATAAAGTTTTGTCATATTCTGGAGGTTTCTACAGCAGCAGGAGTCAAGGCGGTTCGCCTTTCAGCCTCGAGAACTTGAGATCCTCCAGAGAGCTGTCCTTGCACAAAGTCCCACTTCACGACCTGCACCGTGAATGGGGAGTGCCGCGTTTCTACTGCGCTTACTTCCTTGTTGTAATTCTACGGATCCTCCTGGAAGTGGTTTTCGGTGCAGGCCAGTTTTTCCTCTTTGGTCTGTCCATTCCTAAGAGCTTCCTCTGTTACGAGGCTCCTTGCACGTCCGGAGTCGAATGCTACATCTCCAGACCAACTGAGAAGACCTTAATGCTCAACTTCATGCTGGGTGTCGCCTCCTTGTCCGTTCTGCTGAGTTTGGTGGACCTGATGAGCTCCATGAAGGCGATGGTGAGATGGAGGAGGAAGAGGGAGATGTTTATGGAGGAGATGAGTAAAGGAGAGCAGAGCAGCATGTTTACAGCGACCACTATGACTGAAGACAGCGACGTCCTTTTAACCAGAGGACTCTGCATGAGTGGAGGCTTAAAGAACGGCCTCAAGGATGAAAAGCACACTGCAGGTATAAATGAACCTCATGCAAAGGTGAACGGTGAATCCTCTAATGACAATACACCAGAAAGAAGAGATGCTAAGACGGACGTGTCTCAGTCACCTACTCCCCTGAGCACTCCCGTACCGACTCACTTTGTTCTCCACAGCCACCTGAGACCTCCGCTGTCCCCTCGTCCTGACAGGGGACCACCACCAATCCCCACGGTGCCGACACCTATGGGGGTCAAAAAGCCGGGCCAGTACGCTCCAGCTGGGGCAAACTCAGGCCAACAGTCTGACAGCAGCGAATGTCAAGACAAGAGGGCGTGGGTGTGACAGAGTGGCCGTGTATTACAGCAGTCATTAAAGATTTCTTTCAATATATGCTGGAGAAGAGTTCCTGAAAACACGTGAAAAGAGACTCAGACTCAGAGGAGAGTGAACTTTGCTTAGATCCAGTGTTCATGTTGCACCATGTCTGCTGGACAGGCTGCTGGTTTGCTACTCGCCAAACCTCGACAGCGAGATGTTCAATAATGTATCAAAATCAGCTGCTTCGCTTTAATCTTCATATTTGTGTGTCTCCTTGTTGCATGCTGACTGAATTCTATTTTTTGTAATAATAAAGAGACTTCAGGTCAAACCCGTCCTGTTCACTTCACGTTTGCTTCTTTACAGTTTGTTTAACGCCCCGGCTGTTTCTGCAGGAGGAAATATGTCGCTTCCAAAAAACACGGGCTGACCTTGGCGAAGCGGTAATTACAGTGCTCAGCTGTCGTCTGGTTGACTGAGTGCTGGCAGCCACAACACACACACGGAGCTGACCTCTGACCTCTCACATGACCGCTCCACGACCCCGCCGTGACCCGACTTAAGCCGACCCTGCTCGGATGACATAAGACCTTCAACCAACCATCATTCAGCATTAACGTTAACATGGACTCAGACTGTGAGCAAAGTCTCTGTTTGACCTGCATGATGCAGAAAGTGATTTACGATCACGCTCACACTGGACAGGATATTTTCTCACGTCCACGTTCCAAAACATTTCTTCTGAAAAACTGAATTGACAATTAATATTTTCTTCTATAGATAAAATGTTATTTTGACCTGAGAGGACAAAAGGTGTAATCGCAATCGGGAGGAAATTACAACTGCTGTTTTCTCAAGATGAGTTTTTTCTCAGACTCTGGATCAGAAAACTTCCCTTCAGTAGCAGCTGCACACATCAAACCTCAGTTTTATTCCCATATATATTCTGAAGGGTTTGTTCTCATATCACTGATATCCTGGTTTATGTAACATTTTATTCTTAAGAATTTTCAGGAGTGATTAAAAGATTTCCAAATTTCACGTCAACAAAATAAAACAAGAGGTTTGAATCTGGCTTCATCCAATCAGATCTAATCACCCTTCTATCAAGAGACTCACCTGAAGTGATTATTATAAACTAGTGAACCACAGTCCTTAACTTCAGTTCAATCTGACGCTCTGGTGATAAAAGCAACAGCTCAGCCCCCGAGACACATTACCTCCGCTGCAGCCATGACCCTAACACATGCCGCATACCCTTCCCATTCTTCTTCTGCTGCGGTATTCAGGGCAGCTAAGACGTGCAGAAACATTAGCAGGGTGGCCAGTGCTCGGAGAAAGGATTGTACTGTCACTGCTGGGTGTCAGGAGGTCGGACAAGCCAACCCGGTGACCCTACAACATGCGTCACCCCCATCGCCACGCTAAATGACAGTGTGTGTCATCCTCACACACACACACACAAAACACACACAGAAACAATTCGTCAGCTATGTGTCCTTGGCAAAGTCGCCGCCGCCATGTGTCCGTCTTAACACACGGATTAGTCATGATGATATTAGCCACGTTAACGGCATCACTTTGTTCTGCAGCCTATAATAAGACACCAACCCTTTAAAACACTAAACTCATATTCATATTTATATTGGACTCTTTATTGCCTTGTTGCCATTACAAGGCCAAAAATATGTGGACACCTGATTATTCCACCCATATGTGATGAAGCTGAACACTTTGCTGCTGTAACAGCCTCCACTCTTCCGGGAAAGCTTTCCAGCAGATTTAGGAACCTGGCTGCCCTCGTCTGCTCCCATTTATCCACCAAAGTATTTATGAGTTCAACCACTGGTGCTGAGCGATAAGGCCCGGCTCACAGCTGAGAGCTGAGTTTGTCTCGCCATGCTGAAAGAGGAAAGCTTTCCTTAGATTGTTGCTACAACGCAGGAAGCACATTTTTCTAATAAATAACTGTATGCTGAAGCATTAAGATGTCTCTCAATGTCTTAGATGATGTTTAGAGTACAGCATCATATATATTAACCAGGAAAAAAGCTAATGTAAATTTTAAATCTCCTCTAAGTGTTAAGCTGGTCAGGACAGGCAGCAACACAATCAGCAGTTACAGACGATAAGACTTGAGGTCACAGCAGACACAGTCAGACTCATCGGAGCATCTGCAGCCTGATGTGATTTCCTCCAACTCCCTCAGTCTTTCTTTGAAAACATCTAAAGCGAGCAGCTCCCACAGACCCAGATCAGTTTGCACCACCTGAAAGCCTTTTTCACGTCTGCAGGGAAATCATGTCACATGAAGGAGAAGGACCCTTCAAGGTGCACTTATACCTGATCATAGTGTTGCATTCACTGACATCTAGTGGTCAGTTGTATGATTGCAGTAGACGTGACATGAACAGAATTGTGTAACCTTTGCAGTGTGAGAGTATCAACTATGTTATCCTGTAACACATCACAGTTTATGGTGGAACTGGTTATAAAATAACGGACAAATAAGAGACTGAAGCCTTTTTCTTGAACGTTATCAAAAGGTCAAACTTTGTTCCAACCTAAAAAAATAAAAAATGAATAAATAATTGGAAATAAACAAACATTTATCCTCAAATATGATTCTGAAACCCGAAATCTTCCAACGTGAAAGTCTTCCTGTCATTTCAGATCTCTCATTCAGAGACTAAATGTGTGCAGTTTGTGTTCAGACGTCAATACAGAGCTGAATATTCGGGAGTTGGCGTGCTCGCTGCCCATCGATCTCCTCCTCAACTGAAGTTAATGCATCAACCTGCATCCGCCCTCAGGTGCAATAACACACTCGCGGTCTCATGGATGACAGACGGAGGAGATTGAGAAGTAGGAGGGAAAAGCTCGACATTGACCACAACAGCACATCAGAGGAGATGTCAGGAGGCATCAGAAATATTGATTGCTCGGCATCCTCTTCACCTCTGCGGCTGTAGTTTAGATGAACGGGTGGTGGAGGGAGGCGGGTGGGGTGCGGTTTGTCCCTCATGGTTACAGCTCGGAAAAACAAAATCCATTCTGTCTTCCTTTGATGTCGATGATGGAGGGATTGTGTTGGTTTTACTTAAAGGGAGGCTGAGCGTCTTCCAGGTTTTTGTCTTCGCTTTGACTTGATGTCCACAGATCGGTTCATTATAACATCTGCTGAACGACACCAACACGTATGCATGCATGTACTTCAGAGGAAACCAAAGGTCTAGTGTGCGCCAACAGCAGTTACATTTATTAACAACCTCAGCACATCTATCAACGCCCACAGAGATCATTCAGAGAGATACTTCAGTGATTTACTGTGGCTTATTGTGGAGGACAGGCCGATTACAATGTGTGACAGTTCAACATTTGAATGTGTGTTCTCTTTGCAGCAGGTCCAACTGGCTGTAGGTGGAAACACCTGGACTCCAGGTGGATAAAGGTCCACCCCACTAACTTCTCTCCTCTCCAGGCTGATTCATGGTTTTTGCACCTACACGTTTCACTCATGCACACACCTTCATGCTGACTCACTGAGCAGCACACCTCGTTCTCTCTTTTGTTTAGTTCTGTTGACGTTAACTGTAATTTTGAACTATTAAACAATAAATGACTTTATTTTATTTTTGCCATCTCATCAAATCTCTCATATGTAATAAAACTTGAGATGTTTCTTTGGCTGCTTTTTTTTGTCCCTGCAGAGAATGCCAGAAATGACAAACATGACCTTTGACCTCTCACCTCTACACCCCTCACCCTGCGTGACTTTCCACACATGCACGAGAGATGAGCGAGTCTTTAAAATGTTTTTTACTTCATTTAAATCTGAATGACTCTGCTAATCTGTCTAACTTCCTCTTCAACGTCCAACACTTCCAGTAAGCTCCGAACCTTTAACTAACAGGCTCATTACTGGTAGGCTAACATCTTAAAGTTTCTATGATATTACGTTAAGTATAACCAATATTTCTACATTAACAAAAGAGCCCGTGACTCCATGTACGTGAGGGTTCATTCAAACCTCAGTGCTCTGGAGCTTTCTAGCATCTTTGAACTGTTTGTTTTAGTTTTACGGCCTGGTGGTCTGTTTCTTTATCAGCCTCAGCAGCCAGCTGTTTGTTGTTTTAGCCACAGAGCTCTGATAGCGTCACTGTACACCACCTGCCCGCTGCTGAACAGCAGACAGCTGACACGGCGAAGCACTCAGCAGCCAGACATTTTCCTGAGGAGTTAGTTGGAGGCTGCAAACAGAGCGAATATAAACTTAACCCTCAGCCTGATAACATATAAGGACTGCAGGATGGGGACACAAAGAATACTGTTGTGCATTAAATGTTGTTAATGCTATCTGAAAAAAAAAAAAACATATCATTATGATTCTGCCCCCCTGCAGCCTCAGAAATGATACGTCTGTGCTTTTTCCTACACTCACACACGGTCCTGATCACACACTGACTGCATGACAATCATGTGTCACTATTTTACAGTATTTTCTTGTATAATAGAACATAAATGTTTCATTTGATGACCATAAAACATGTATTTCTGACTGTGAACATCGTCTTATCTCAGGTAGGGCAGCCTGACTGACGGAGGGCGATGATATGTCAGTGCTGTGTGTGCTCGGCTTGTTTGCGCTCTGCTAAATGGCCAATAAATCAGTTACTGCGCTGCCTTGAAGAAAGCAGGACACCCCGATGTCGCTGCTGATCCCAGCATGCTTTGAGGCAGAACGCAGCGAGGTTATCTGTCCATCACGTGGCATGTCCGTTAGGCCTCGGAGAAATGTTTGTTTGTGAATCAGCCGTGACAATAGCTGCCATTGGAAGCAAACTGCTTCCCACCCAGCTCTGTATACATTCTGAAATCATAGACCTCTGCTGCTACGTGACCTTTAACAGCCTGTGTGAGACACTCAGACATCTTAACGTGATTTATTTCCAAGCCAATCAGAGTCAGACAACTAATTGGATCATTAGACAAAGATGACATTCATAAACATCCTAATTGAAGAAGAGTTGGGTTGTATCTCTGTCCGTGACGAGCTCTTCCTGAACCGCCAATCTGCGCCTTGTTTATGTTCGAAGGAGATGGATCAGGCTCGACCTCTCAACCCATTTCCTCTGTTGATTCTTTTGCTTTTGGGCTTGAGGGAACGTGCCCAATCCCCCTCTACCACAACACACACACACACACACACACACACACACACACACACTGCTGGAAGAGGAAGCTAACACGTCACATGGTTAACAAGCGGTTGCAGAGCAATTTGTTCTCATTATAAGAGAGCAAACAGGACGTGCTGTCAGGAAACAAATCTGACATATGTTAAGGTTGTCAGAGCCAAAAAAATAGTCGCTTGTTTCATTGGAATTAAATCTTTAACCTCTTAAACTTTACAAACTCATGATACAGGACCGGTCCGACCCTCATCCTGCCGACATATTCAACATACAAAGGACTGCAGAATAAAACTCAAACAGCAAACTATGAATGTCTTCTGGACAAAAAAACAACACTGGTTATTATTTTTAATTATTTTTATTCTGTCTCTGCAGCCTCAGAAATCAACAGAAACATCAAGTCTTGGATTTGAATATTTCACACGTGGTTCTAGAAAAATCTAGAAACATTTAAAGGAGCCTGAGAAGTTGTCAACATAAACTTGATTCAGAAACAAGCCACTCTGGTTGGTTAAGACTAAATATGCTGCATCAGACACTCTGTAGATGCATCCAGCTCGCGGCTATCAGCATTTAATACTTCGAGCACAAGGTGGCAGCAGTATATAACTTAACTAACACTCTTCACCCTCGTGAATCTTCTGCAGGCTCATCAGTGTCATTTAAGTTTATGAATGACTCAGAAAAATACTCAACATCTGAGCAGCAGCAGTGTTTCCTCACGTAAGAGGAAAAAATAAACCATGCAGCCGTTACGCACAAGACTTTTACTATTTCCTGAACCACAGTCTCAGTGATGATAGTGGCAGTTTGAAGAGTGTTGAGTGGACCACACACGCACGGCCGTAATTACCTTTACGCACGACACAGAGGGTGCCAGCTTGCCCCTCACTCACTGACGTCTTCATTATGAGCCCGAGGCAGCACTGCACATGAAGAATGCGCATTTTCAAGAGTGACCTGAACGGCCCACTTCAGCTGGGGCCAAAGGCATTCAGTGCCATGCGTGTATGTGTATGTATCTGCCGTCAGGTGATGTTTTCCACTTGTTTCAGTGATTTACCTGAACAAAGAGAAACATGTTCGCCCTCAGCTCGCACCGGATCAACAGTTGGTTCCTTCTAAAAATGTAAAATAAGATGAGGTGATATATTTAGCCCGGATCAGGGCTTCAACCGAGGACAAAAGTCAGGAGTTAATAACAAGCCTAAAAGCGCGGGAGGGGGGATCAAACTGAGAAGACCACCTGTGGTGCCTCTATTGCCATGCCGATTTGTCCCCTGCGTCTCACAGCGTGTGGATCTGCAAACCCAGCGGGCTTTCACAAAGCTGACAAATGTACGGCGGCCCAGAGGGCACTGCGAGTCCAACCCGGACGGATCTGTGATAACCTGTGCACGTTACAGCTTCAAAACACGTGACCGAGTGTCCAAACTCACAACAGCAGTTTGTGAATGACCAGGACGCACGAGGACAAATTTCAATAAAAGTTGTTTTTTATTTTTACAAAATAAAATCTTCTATCAAAGGTGAAATTATACATATTTACAATCTCGTAAATTTTCATATACAAAATGTACAATGTATGTACACCAATAATTATATAAATACACTTTGTACGCGCTAATGCAACCCGTATGAGACAGTATTAAGGCATTGATTCATGTGGAGGGGTAAAAAAGAATTCAAGCAGAGCAGTCTCATTGTGAATCTGTTTAAGACACAGCGGTTCTTTACAGTAAGAAGTGGAGGAGCCTCAGCTGTACCATGTAACCTATCGACGAGGGGGATCTTGTCAGCTTTACGCATTGAATGAAGCTCAGATAAGACTGCACTCTGCGAGCCAGGTACATTGTTCTGCTGCTGACAGCTTCATTATTTAAAGACAAGCCATTAGGCGCTCATTAATGTGCTAATTACAACACGCTGATGGACAATCCCAACACAATTAGTCCCCCCCCCCAACCCACCCACCCTTCCCCATACCCAACCCCCTCCTATTCAAACCCCATGGACGTTGGATAAGGCGAGGAAGGAGTCCAAACTTTTCGAAGCAGACCACAGAGTCAGAGGTTCACATTAGAGGAGTGCTCATGAACAAAGTTTCATCTAAACCTGACTCACCTTCAATCATTAACCAAACGAATAAACATTTAGAATCAGTCTTTACGCCACCGTGCCCCCCCCCCCCCCCCCCCCCAGAAAGAGCTCATATGCGCTGGTTTAAGTCTTTAGTGTCAGATGACATAAGCTGTTCAAACCCGGGACAGTGGCATCTGTTTGGGGCAGGAGACGGAGCTGGCCGTCCCGGACCTCCAGGTCAGTCCCGTGCTCACGTCACTGTACATGGAGCCCGCGGAGGCTTTACTCCCCCAGCAGCACCGCGTGCAAAAAGTCCTCCAGGAGTCCAAGGTTTTCCCGGACCAGATCCAGGCTCCTGACGTGATTCCCACCAGGAGGCACATAAAGTATTTCAACATGAACACAGCATAGTCCGGTCTCTGTCTGTTCGGGTCTGTCAGGCACGTACAATTGTGCGTAATTTCCCACGTCTGTCTGTTGTGCTGCTCATAAAAGTAACACGCCACGATGACAGTGGCTGGCACCGTGTATAAAACTGTGAAAACCCCGATCCGGATCATCAGCCTCTCCAGTTTGTCAGTCTTGGTGCCACCTTGCTTAATAACACTCCTGATCCTGAACAGCGAGACGAACCCGGCCAGCAGAAACATGGTGCCGATGAACAGGTAGATAACCAGCGGTGCCAACACGAAACCCCGCAGGTTATCCAAATTCTGGTTGCCTACGTAGCAAATCCCAGCCACAGAGTCTCCGTCCACGGAGCTCAGAGCCAACACCGCGATGGATTTCATGCTGGGGATGAGCCAGGCGGCCAGATGAAAATACTGTGCGTAACTGGCGATGGCCTCGTTCCCCCACTTCATGCCAGCTGCGAGAAACCAGGTGAGGGACAGAATCACCCACCAGATCGAGCTGGCCATGCCGAAGAAGTAGATGAGCAGGAAAACGATGGTGCAGAGCGCAGGACCGGTGGTCTCATAGTGGATGTGTTCGGCGCCGTGCTCCCTGTTGCAGGCCACCTCCTCGTGTCCGGCGATCAGCCTGACGATGTATCCAATGGACACAAACATGTAGCAGGCGGAGAGGAAGATGATGGGGCGCTCTGGGTACTTAAACCTCTCCATGTCTATTAGAAAAGTCGCCACAGTTGCGAAAGTGGAGATGAAACACAGGACGGACCACAGCCCGATCCAGAAGGCGGTAAAAGTCCTCTCTTCCTGGGTGAAGTACGGGTTGTGGCACGGCATGGCGCAGTTCATGATCTGTCCCGTCTTGACGCGGTTGTGCAGTGGGTGGCTGTCGCTGGTCACTGGCACCATGGGCGCGCGGCAGAAGCATCCCTGCTCGCACTGGGACGCGGCCGGTTTGGGTTTCCCAGGTATGCCCCGACCGTAGCTGTGATTCTTCCTGGGGTTGTACGGCTTCACGGGGCGGTTGGTCGGCTTCGCCACCACGGGAGAAGCAGTGGTGGTCTGGCTCCTGTTGTAGTCCATGCATAGCGTGTCCTGGTTGCCTTGCTCGGGCAGCAGGTCGCACCTCATCCGGTCTGGCCACGGGAATCCGTACTGTCTCATGAGCGGAGCGCAGCCGGCTTTGGCTCTCTCACACACACTCCTGCACGGCGGCAGAGGCTTCTTGTAGTCTTCCAGGCAGATCGGAGTGTACATGCTGCAGAGGAAGAAGCGCAAATCCGGGGAGCACTTTATCTCCACCAGCGGCCAAAACTGATGCACCTCCAGGCCGGCTTCGTCCTGCGTGTCGTGGTTGAACTGGTTGGGCATGTAGGTGTAATTGTAACCGATTCCTTTGCACAGAGGCACAGAGATCTCCTGGCACTGGAGCTCCTTGGCCGCCATGCAGCCCGTTCCGTGCAGGACGAAGGCCAGCAGCAGTACGCACCATCCCGGGATGCTCCTCTCCATCGTTGTTTTCAGCGCGCGTCTCGTCCTCGACAAAGTGCCAGCGAACTTGCTTCCTGCAAGTAGGCTGCAGGTCGGATTAATCCAGAGATGCTGCTGAACTCATGCTAGAGCGCAGACAGTGTGTGATGCTTTGCAGTGTCTGTAAAATCCCCCCAAAAACAAGCGCTTCACTGTCACACAGGCTTCTACACAGCCAGTCTCTCTCTCCCTTTGTGTCGGTGTTGCACCGTGTGTCTCTCTCTGCATGCTCTCCAGCTGGTGGGTGCGTTGGGTTTTATACGGGAGGAGCGAGGACACTCCCCCGGCATGGGCGGGGAGGGAGAATAAGTCAATCAGGGGTTCCTTCTATAGGTGTTTGTTTAAAATGTTCACCCTGGAGGAAGGGTTATAATCACTTTGTCTCTGTTTGCCCCCCCCCCCCAAACACACACACACACACGCTCTGCCCTTTACAAACAAGGTGAGGGGGTGTTTTAATACAATAGAGACATTAGGAAGAAATGTAATTAGGGACAGAGACAGTGGGGAGTAAACTAACAGAAATGTAACTTATTAGGCTGGCAGGATACAGGGTGCGCCTGAATGCATCATGAGAGCACAAGAAATGAAATGAAGTTTTGTTTTCATCTTAGTGGCTGGAGATCAACTATTGAAACTGTTGAGACATTTTATTTTTAGTTGCTCAAAGTCGGATGTGAGTCTGTGTTTGGCTGCTGAGTGCATCGGGACACGGGAAGCTCGGCCTTGTGAAACTCTGCTGGCTTCCTATAACTCAGTGTGTTAAATCTGAGTGGATTAACGATGCAGTGAATAACGCTGGCTCGTGTCACCCAACTGAAAATGTCCAAACTCTGGCTGTACGTGAGAAAGTAAGTAAATGTTACAACGTTAAACTAAGACAAAGTTTTTGGAAAACTCTGAAAGACGTCCGGGCGAGTCATCTGCATATAATGATTGATCACGTTTATTAATCTCAGATCGTGTTTGTTTGAACTTCAAACTTTTACTTTGAAAATCATTCATCACTAGCAGTCCTTATTTCATCTTTTATTTCCCACTTGTCACTTCTGATGGTTCATTTAATGGAATAAACATCCAGGTCAGAGAGTTCAAAGTCTTCAGAGTTTCTGCTGCAGCGTCCTGAAGTTCAAAGAAGAGCAGGTTAATAGATTCACAGGTGTGAACGTGTGTGTGAACGGCTGTCTGTGTGTGTCAGCCCTGCACTGAACTGGTGGCGACTTGTACAGGTTGTATTCGGCCTCTCGCCCCGGGACTCCAGCCCTGATGAAGATAAGCAGCTATGGGAAACTGATTCACAAAGAGTCACTCTGTTGGTTTAAAGTCAAAGTTTTTGATTATTTTATTTTTTCCATTTTCACTTCTGTCATACTCAATTTTCATCAAGTGTTGTGAGGAAGAAAAAAATGTTAAAAGCAGGTGGACAAAAAGATTTCCAGTCCTTCAGATGAGTCATTTGGCTGTTACCCCGAGAGTTCATGAAAAGCCAATATATCAATCATTAATCTGCAAATGGTCACCCTCCGATGAAGAGAGCGGCTTCCTGTCTCCTCTGCGAGTCTGACAACGCGTGAAATTGTGCAAGGTGGCCTCCGAGTTTGGATGCATGTGACAGCTTGAGAACATGTCTGCACGTCTGTCTGCGTGCAGGAGGAACGGAGGGAGAATGTGCCTTGTGTGTGTGGTAAGGGAGGTTAATGTGTTCTTGTTAGCCCACAGCGGGGGGTCGTCTTGGTCTAAAGGGAAGGAGGAGGAGGAGGAGGAGGAGGAGGAGGAGGGCAGCTATTTGTCTTAACGCCGGTGCCAATGTTTCACTCGGAGCATGCTGGGCCAGCGATTACTGCGACGCACCACTGGGCCCAACAAACAGCACAGTGTGTGTGTAAACTGTTTCATTCTAAAGAAAATAAGCTAACACGGGCAGATACGGCATTGTGATAACACTAATTAAAGTCATTCACACTTCTTATTGGATTCATCAGCTTCAAATGGAGACGTTTGGCAGACGGGCAGCATGTTTTCCAATGCACAGGTTTTTTTTTTTTTTTTTTAAATCACAGCTAAGCCCCAAACTCCAACGTTTGCTAAAGGATGCTTGTTGCAGCTCAGTTTGGGGGTTCCAGCTGAGCGGGGCGTGTGGTGAAAAGAGAATTGTGAGCTGGCAAATCACAGAAACGTTTCAAAGATGCTTTCCTGTAACAGTCTCTCCTGTCTGGCAAACAGTGCCCAAGAAATGTCAGACGACACAATCAGAAACAATAAGCTAATGATATCCACCACGCTGTGATGCAAAGTTATCGAACAGAAGTTTTAAAAAGGGCAGCAGACAAACTGCAGTTCCTCAGACGGCCACTTGTGGCTGGCTACAGAACGAGTCAGTCTCCATAAGTCCCCATGTTAAAATGCCCCCAAAATACACGTCTCTGTATCTAATTTCCCCGTTCATGACAACTGACAGCCAGAGCCACAGTGAGCTTCATAACAGCTCTCCGGAAACCCGTGGGTGACGTCACAGATGCTGCGTCCATGTTTCATACAGTCTGTGGTTTAGATACAGAAAACAGTTCTGCTGCCGTCTCCCATCACTTCACAAGAACATGCACAAGTAATCCAGTGTGTACACTTCTCCACTTTCTGGCTCTAGCGTAAGAACTGACTGTTAGTTTCGCACAGGGTTTCATCTTTTCACTCACAGCACCAGGGTAGAATTTCTGCTCTGTAATGTCACCAATGTGACTAGAATATAATTTGAACAAAGCGTCTGTTTTTGCAGTATTTTCTCAGTGAATATCAGATGTTCATTTGTGATTTTGGTTGTTTTTTCGTGCAGCTTTAGGGATCCAGATAGTTCGCAGCTTCACCGATTTTCAGTATTTAGTTTTAGTTTCATACCAGCCATCACTTTGTCAGAACAGGTGGAGCATTTTTCTCATGATGGAATGAGACTCCTCAGACATTGCCATGTTCGTGCAGAGACTTTTTCTGGGGCTGATCCAGATGCCTCACGCTGGGCCCAGCCGTCTCCAGCCGAGCTGTGAACCGCAGGTGAAAGTCGTAGGAAACAGGTGCCTCCCTCCTCCCACCGCGGCGAACAGAATAACAGTCTGAGCATCGGTTACACCAATCGCTGTCTATCAGAGTGGAACCCGTATTGATTAACAAGGCTGATAGACTCGGCGGCCCCAGCCACCAACTGTCGACTACGCCTCCCGCCTTCTGTGTGCAACAGCGATAGTGGGTTTAGGGTTACATGCTGGCCCCCTGCATACCAAATTTAAAGGGGTGGAAATGGAATTACTGCATCTGTTTAGAAGTCAATTTCTGCATTCTCCGGGCTGCCCACCCTACCACTCCTCTATCTAACCTCCCCGTCTTGCCGCTCTCTTTTTCCCCCCTCGATTCTCCCAGGGCTCTCAAAGTTCATGACGCCAAAGAAAGAGGCGAGGGAGGGGGGAGTTCTCACAGAGTTACTGAGGCGTGCTGTGAAACTCTGAAATGTTTGTCTTTGTAACCTCCTCATGGGAAGTTTGGCCTTGTGATACTCTCAAACTCTACTATCCTTCCTATAACACAATGCGCTAAATTTGAGTCGACAACAATGTGTTGAGTAACACCGGTTTGTGTCATTTTGGGAACATGCAAATGAAAATACATCCACCCTCTAGTGCTGTCAATCAGAGCAGAGCAGTACAGGCGAGACTTCACTGGCTTCTTAAAAATGTAGACTGCAATCAACAGGAGCACACTCAGATCTGCACAGAAATAATAACATGCAACATTTTAAAAATAAAGCTAAAGAGTTCGCAAGTCTGCGAAGTTTAGGAAACAAAACTGAGGAAAAAAAAAAAGGATCGTACTTGACAAAACCAGCGTTGAATTTCGAATTCACAGGGACTTGAACAGCAGTCTCCAAGGTGTCATCTAATCATGGACCTTCTCGCTCTCTATACTTTTCACGTCAAGGCGACACTGACACGGTGTCTTCTTGTGGATCGATGGGTCTGTTACGTGCTTTAGCATGAGGCCGGGCATTGTGGAACGATGCGTGTCAAATCATCAGGTTACGCCTCGGTCTTCTTCTCCAGCGTTGCCATGCCAACTTACCAAAAAAAAAGCAGCAATTTCAATTTCATTCCCTCCTCTGACCTGCGACTGTACCTCGAACGCTTCCTCTGATCTGCCCGGTGAATGCTCCTGGCTTTGAATGATGCGATGCTGCAGCTGTGGATACCTTAACGTCTCGTTTGCTGGCTGTCAGAAAATGTCACCATCATCCAATCTTTCCATAATGACTGCTGACCTGCTGGAAGTTAATGGAAGGGGCCGTTGAGATCCTGCTTCGTTCAGCTTTTCTGACCAGTTTTGTACAACCTCAAACAGACGCGAGAGAAAGAAGTTCGAGATGCAAAACAGAGCAGATGTCACTGCTTTAGATACAAACATCGGATTGATTCTCCGGGTGCCTCATTCTGGAGTCACCATTAACCAACCCGACCCAGTTTCATTGAACCCCACATCTCCTCCTGAAGATCTTTCTGAAGCTGGAAATTAAATAAATATATTAAAGTGTCGCCTCGGTCCCCGGGGTAATGTAGTTGATTTAAAAAACTTCATGCGTGTATCGGAGAAGAGGCCTGAGCGTAATTAGATCTGATGTATAGCTTCCAGATAAGACGTGGAGGCCCCCCCTGACTTCTGAAGATGTTTACTTTCCCTAAAGTTTGGACGCAGTCTTTTAGACGCCACCCTTGATCTCGGGAAGGGAACGTGGTTGTCACCGAGCTCTCACTGGACGGATAAATAATCAGCGTGTAAATAACTATATGAAGAGTTTCAGAAAAAAATCTTTGCATCCGCTTTGGGGGGAAAAATATGCAAATATGCATCCATCCATTCTGATGATAACTCACTTCTTCATCAGAAACTCGACTGATGTTTATAAAGCTGCTGAGATTTCCATGAAACTGACGGAAAAACTCTGCTTTACTTTCTCAGCGGTTTGTTTGTATTCCTTTAACTCGCGTCTCATTATGGAGTGGAAGTCTTTCATTTTCTGCCCATGACCGAGGGGGAAATTTGAGTGTCCATTTTGCCACTCCTGGCCAGTGATGGATGGAGGATTCCTCCCTCCCTCCCTCCCTTCCTTCCTTCCTTCCACAGGTTAGATTCCTCTGCAGTTAGCTGTGTGTTTACTTAAAGACTGACTACTAATCAGCCTGAGGTAGGATGTGAGGCTTAAAGCAGTCACCCTTGACAGCATGCACACACACACACACACACACTGACAGTGTCCCTCTGTTGACAGAGTGTGTGTATTGTATTGGCTCACCTTCCTTCCGCTCATTAACCAGAGCAAACAGTGACACTAAACCCTCCCATCCAATCAGTCTACTGCTGGGTAGGACCATGACAGCCAGGACTGTTAACCAACCTCCTGACACCACACACACACACACACACACACACACTAAGCTGCTAGATAAGAGCTAAGAGGTCTAAAATATAAAATAGGCTTATATGTACTGAAGATCCCCCAAAACTAACAACTATTTACACAAATGTTTGTTAAAGGAAGAACCAATCTCTGCGCTTCATTTTAACACGTGACCAGAGTGAAAAAAAAAGATTTTACTTGGAGGTAAAGACGCAGGTAAATCCCCAAAATTCAGATTATTCTAGTGAAAAACAAATAAAATAAAAATACTTCATAATCTGAGCACAGTGTGAAATACTGGAAAAACACTGGAAAAAGTTCGATCGCCGCTGCCCTAAAGTTGAAAGACTACGAGTTAATTAAAGGAACAAAATCTGCTGGACAATTCTGACTTCTCTAACGTCTGAAGGTGAAATTAGGTTTGATCCAGTGAGGTTAATTTCTACCTTCATAGACCAGAGCAATCATCTAAACAATCTTACTCAGTCCAGCGGCGAACCATTGATTCTGGTTTGGTATCTGAGTTTAGAGAGTTTGTTCTGTCAGACATTTTAATTGATAAGCCAAAACTGTGCTGAGGTGTGAGAATCTCAGCAGGAAAAAATCTTAAAATCAAATCAGAACAATCTGCATGGGTCGATACTGCTCAGTGTTTGGATCCACAGCTTTAATTCAACAGAGCGGGTCATTAATAAAATAATAAAAACCCTGTGACGTTCAACAAAACCCTCAGCTTCAACAACCGCTCTGCTTTTACAGAGCAGACGCTGCCGTTTTACCTTTTACCTCACCTGAGCTGGAAGCTACCATCTGCTCGGGGGTGACTTATAACGGCACGAGCGTTCAAACGATGTACAAAAATGAAGAAAACAGTAATTAACTAAACGAAGATGCTGCTGACACCTGAGTTTAACCACGGCACACACACGCACAAACAGGAAAGTGAGCCAACTTTAACAGGAACTCATCTGCAGAACAGTTTCCACCCTTCCTTCCACAGCTCAGTCACTTGGAGCTAATTATTGCACACCTGTTTTCAATAACACTGATGATTCACATCAAAATCAGATCAAAACTCACAAATAGGTTCCAGTTTTGTGTCAGACTGTTGGAAGAATGCACCCTCGGGGTTAATTGCTGGGACCAAAGAAGTCCAAACAGGGCGAGAAAGTCGAGTAATCAGAACAAACGCCTCATTAAACAAACTTCTTTGGATTGGTGACACAAACTGTCTGCTCTAAACACATTTACAGAATGACTTCCAGACTGAGCTCACCGCACAGCCTTCACTGCATTTCAAGCATATTCCCGTCAGGCTTTTTCCCATACAGCGGTTTACATAACTAATCTGTTGGCCTGTCTGACCGTCTAACTGCTCGTGTCGAGACGAGACGATGAATTAGCTGGAACTGTAAAAATAATACGCTTTAATCAACCAGATCTGTCCTTAAAACAACCGTCTGTATAACTTGGCTGATTAATTAAGTGATTAACTCCCTCAGAAATAACACAGTTATTGATTTAACACAGAAAAGGCTGATACTGTCAAGCCGTATGGCCAGTGAATAAGTTATAATATGGAAGTGTTTGCTTTTCTCAGGGAATGAAAGCAGCTGCCAAAGTCTGACCATTTGTCTCCGTTTGTCTCACACCCTCCGTAATCCCTCCATGCTGTACGGTTTAAATTTGGAGGGTGCCAGCCGAGCATCGAGGGTGTTAGTGCGAGCCCTTCTAAATTGCCACTTGTTCCCCGGCGTCATTAAGACCCCGCAGCGACAGAAGGCCTGTTCTTAAATTGCTGCCACTGGAAACAGCAGTGGCATGTTTATAATTACGCTCTTTCTCCGGGCGGGGGATGACGTCTTCTCCCTCCGCGGTAAACACGCTTCACTCGGCCGGCCCGAGCCCCGCACAGGCCCGAGGATTCATTAGAAGCTGACGACAGTCCCGGAGCTCGGTTAACTCCGAGTCGCTGGCTGAGTTTTACGAGGGGGCTTTCGCCTCAGAGGGAGCTTGTTGTCGAGGGGAGAAGCAGTGACGAGGTGGGAAATGTAGCCATGTTGAAAGCCATTAGTGTTCCATCAGTGTTTGGGCTCTCAGGAGCGAGCTGAGGTGACACACTGCACCTTTTCTCTGCGTGACTGCGCTGCCATGTGAGCCACAGGTCATTTGAAACAAATTAACTCTGTTCTTGATTGGGCAGTGTGTAATTAAACAAAGCAGAAGTTGTTCTTGGACTATTTAAAGCTCTTTTACACCCAGCACATCGTAACACCGTCAGAATTAGACTTTCATGGAACAGAAGGTTTCTAAAATACCCAATCAACTCCGCCATCTTTGCAGCATTTCACACAGGATTGAAGATGTTTACTTAGCTTCCACTCGTTTCACTAAATTTCTTTTCTAGTTTCTTTAATTGGTGCAAAAACTGTTTTATTGAGCGGTTACGGGCAACGAAACACTGACGCATCGCCGTCTAAGCTGATATCGTGAACTTGTCGTCATCATTCATTTGGAGTCGTATTTGTGGCCACCTGGAAAAAAAGAAAAAAGTGAAACATCTGGCACTTTAGCTGAATCCTCCACTCTGTTCACCAGCTTGTCGCCCACTGTGATGGCGCTGAGCAGAGCACGGTGGATTTTTACAGCTTTTTAGCTGAAAACGACATCATGCGGTGGCCTAAAACAACTCTATGAGAGCTGGGAGCTGCTCAACAATGAGCTGGAGCTCGCCACAAACCTCCAAGTTCATCTGTTTGATAAACTCTGCTCATGCCTTATGGTGTGAGCTACATCTACAGATGATTTGGTGGTAAGTCATAAATCACGTCATTGACAGAGTGACTGAAAATAAAAAGGCATTTATCGTTTTACACATCTCTGAATCGGAGCCTTAAACAAACTCACTGGTGCTTGTCTGAACACTTCTGTCTTAAACCTGCACCGAATGCCTTTGAAAACATCCACACAACCATCCGCCACTTCATCAAATGGGGTCTCGAACATTTGAGGAAGATCAACTTCCCTGAAGTACTAAAGCGGTGACTGTAAATGTTTGAAAAAGAGATAAGTAGCCTAGCATCTCTGTAGTGCCTGGGCCTTGTCCTGTCCTTCTCGGGGAATTGGGGATTTGGCAGGTTTCCCTCATCTTAGTGGAGCTGGCCTTGTCTTCCTTTCTTTTTTTTTCTTCTTTTCTTTATACCGATGGTAAACCTGTTGCCCCCTTTTTACTGCCGTCCTTCTAACTCAGAATACTTGGAGCAGTGAAGCTGGAAAAGCCATTTAGGACGGATATCAGATGATGTGTAATTTGGGCTTAAAATAACATGTACGCGGCCGCGTGTGAGTCTGAACGCTCGGCTTATTTCCTGCAGGCTCTAAGTGGCCTCGTTTTACTCATTTGGTAAAAATCTGACTAACGTACACATTTACACAGACAGATTAATAAACACTTAACCACGCACACACTCACCCAGGAAGACATCCCACACACACATACACACATCTGCACCGAGGGTAAACAGTCAGCCGTGCACATGCACCGTGTTCCCTGCTAATATTTACCCATGTTAGTCCTTTAAGTGACAGCTTCTCCTGCATTTACTCCGACTGTGTGTGTGCAGATATACAAGTGGATGCAAATGTCTGATAAATGATGATTTAAGGATTATATGCATGATTACTTACAGTATATATGGTCTCAGATATTCAGGATTCACTGAAAATTAAATGTCAAACTCTTGATAGCATTTCTAATATTCGATTATTATATATTGAGGATTTCTCCTTCAGTATCCAGACAAAGTGGCGGGCGTTGGCTGCTTCCTGAAGGCAGCGTACATACATGTATTTGTACCTGGAGGATCGACACATTCCACACCGAGGTGATGAGTCGACCTTGACCCAGACGAAAAAACCTGGCAGCAGCCTCCACCCAACCTGTCGACCCGTCCACGCTCATTGTCAACCCAAACACACGCACACACACACCCCCCCCCCACACACACACAGACATCAACCCTCACATCCCGCCTCCAAACAGACAGGAGTGAATTATTGGGGTGAACGTGGCTCGACGTGGGATCAGATGGTGTACAGAGGAAAGGGTCGGTGTTGGTGCGAGGAGGGAGAAAGGCGGGAAACGGGGAAGGAGGGGCCACGTACGAGGCATAAACAAGAACATATCCAGTTTGAGCTTTAGTAGCATCACATATAATTCAGTATACGTTAAGTATTTAAAAGTATAATACCACGGCACTGTAACACTGCGTTACAGAAGAATGTGTACATGTAGTAAACCCCGCAAAGTACTGCAGATAAAGAGTGGCGGTGAAGGACAGGAGAAGGAAAATACTCCCAAAACAGTTCATAAACTTTACTTTAGTATTCATCTGCTGCAAACTGCTGCCATAAACATAATTACTCCCTTTTAACGGTTGCATTCATGCCACTAAACTATCAACTTTTACTACTGTTCTCTATTGTCTTAACTTTTGCTGCATCATCACCGCATGTAACAGAATAACATATAGTAGGCCACTTTCATGAATGTATAACTACACTCACTGTATGTTTACTACAATCTATATTTCAACTGGTGCTTCTGCCCCCCCTCAGTAAATCATTATATCACAGGCGAAGGTGAAGCATGTTTTTATGACAACTCATTAATCTCTTCAGGAGCACCACATCTACTGAGCGGCATTCCTGGAGCCCTGGTAGTGCAACCCCCTGTACAAACTCCAGGTATGTCACTCAGCGATGATAAAGCACGCACCGGAGCGCAATTAACCTTATCTCACCTCGAATAAGTCTGACAACAGGTGCGTTTAGTGCGGCGTTCGACAAGGATTGCAGCTGCAAGAGCCCTCATTTGCGAGATAGGGCTGTCAAAGGCTAACCAACCCGAGGAGAGATGGCTGTGAGCGGCTCAGACGGCCCATAAAAATGTCAGTGTGTACGGCTGACTAATGGCATTTAGTCTGCAAATGAGGGCGGTAATTTTACCTGTTTACAACTCTGCTTATTTCTAAAATGATGCTGATTTAATTTGCCTTCTTTAAAGATAACATCTTGACATGTGACTTGGATGGGACGGAAATGAGATTTTATCCACCGGCTGGTGCATTTCTACACATTTAAAGAAAATAAAGGATTCATCTTGTGCATATATTACCAGGAGGGATTATTCCTTGTCAATCACCTCTAGCAGCTCAGCTTTATTGCAAGTGGACGAGGAGGTTTAATGTGTCGGCCTTCTCTTCTAACTTTCTGCTGTTTTTTTGGCCGACGTTTTTTAGCCGTGCGGGGAGAACGAAGTTTGGCCCCTGAACTCGGCTCCAAAGGTCGCAGACGTTGACACAGCCAGACACTCCTTTCTTTTCTGTCAAAGAGCCTTGAGCGCCTCATGGCGCAGACCCTCTAAATTTAGAGACACAACCCTAAATACATAAAGCTTTTTTATGCCGTACGGCGAGCAAACATCTCATCCTGCCCAGACAACAACCCACTAATCTTGGCAAGCAGGAGGTAACTGTTTAGTTACTGTGGTAACGCTGTGTGTTGTTGCCGCTCCTCAGTGAGACCTATATAAAGACTATAGGGATTTAAATCAGTGTTTACATTGCAGGAAATAGATAAATACTATTTGACACGGCCCGTTAAAATGGTATATGCGCAGAGCTTTCTTGGCCCTTCATGGACGACAGACACTGGAGAAGCCATCTGGAAGGTAAACTGACCATTGCACTGTATGTCCATACGGTATGCCATATAGCATAGCCATAAAAGATAAATCTTTTTAACTTACTGAGCGCCAGCTTTAGAGTCTGTCTCTGAGAAGACAACTGAAGGCTTACAGGACAACATCTCCACGTCCAGAAATACTGTGGGCTTTAATCCTCAGGGGTGTCGTAGAAAATAAACACACAGATTTATCTCCTGCAGGCAAAAAAACATTTTTTTAAAATCTCTGAGTCTTTATTTCTTCACCTACTCGTTGACATGGATGACAATGCAGGAGCTGCACAATGAAAGTCTGGTTTTGTGATGCATTATCAAGGGCAGCACATCTAAAAGATCCTGGTGTAACATGTGCATTCATCCTAAACACTGAGGATGTGCAGAGGTGCATCAGCATCAAATGATTTGGAAGAATCTCCTTTACCAAACCAACTACGACACAACTGTTGCGAATTGTTGCTAAGCTGATTCATGACGTGAACATTCTTCATGGAACAGTTCAGCATTTAGAGAGTTAGATGAGAGGACTGATACTACTCTCATGTCCGTAGAGTAAATGCCAGCAGCTAATTAGCTTAGCTTAGCACAAAAGACTAGAAAGAAACCAAAGATAACAAAATCTCCCTCCGAGCTCCTCGAAAGCTTTTTAATCACCACATCGTATCTCCTAAACTAAAACTGCACGTTGTAGTTTTATAGGAGGTCACGTCCTGGAATATCTCTTGGCCGGGCGCAGTGACTTGTTGTTGTTGTCACCGTGAGGCGACCGGTGCAGGCTTCAGGAAGTGTTCCTTTAATTATTAAGAGAGCATAATTAAAAGACAACTGTGAGCTTTTGAACGTCACGCCTACCTGAAAAGGCCGTTCATATTCTCCAGAGAGATTTTGGACAGCACAACAAATCTGTAAGCATAGAATGACAATACAATACAATACAATACTGGAGGTCTTGTAAGTGAATGTGAGATTGCAGGGCGGACTTTTCAGTGTCTTCGCAGTAATCCCGCTGGCTAGCTGCTGTGGCTCTGGCGTGAAGCTCGGATGGTGGCGTTGGGTTTCGCCGGCGGGTCTTTTGACCGGGCTCACAGGGGATGAGTGGAGATCCTGAGCGCTGCAGAGGCACTTATGAAGGACGCACATTGTTGCCAGCCCTGGGGAGAAAACTGAGCAGTCTGGCAACACAGGCGGAATTTCCTACTGCGATGTTATCTCACACAAGACATTTAGCTTCAGCCAAATGAAGGAGGAGGAGGAGGAGGGGAGGGGGGAGAAAGAGGCAAGAGGGAGGAGGAGGAGGGGGAGGGTAGAGAAAGAGGGGGAGACAGAAAGATGGAGGAGAGAGAAAGGAGAACAACTGAGGGATACAGAAGAGGGGATGGGGAGGATAGAGGTAGGGAATGAGTGACAGAGCATGCCACTTATCAGAAATAAACTCATTCATTCATATCCTCTAATTGTTAATTAGAGTTTTATTGTTATCCCTGACAAGATGAAGTTCTTTCCTGATCTATAGGAGCTTTTCCTGCAGGATATCGTACTATACTGTGGATAAACCACACTTCAGTAAAGCCACCAGAGGTCTGTTGGAAGGAAAATATAAATGCAGTTTCTTTGAGCATTTCAAACTAACTTGGTGTCAACATGATTTGAACCTGCGTCGGAAGTTCCCGCCGGGTTTCATGTCAGTGCCTTCACCACGCAGCTCCCCATGAATAAAACAAACAAGTTACTTTCCCTCTGTCACATCTTGAAGGGATAGTTCACATCATTTGATGTGGGGGTGTATGAAGTATTTATCTATAGTCGGTGTAGATGCTGGTCAGCACGCCCCCGGTTTGGAGAAGCAGACAGGAGAACGGTGGAAACTAAGCAATGTACTGCTTAGTACAAAACGTATTTCAGCCACGTTAAAAAGAAAAAAATCAGTTTCATGCTATATTTAGAATATTTTTACAGCTTTACCTTCAGAACTGATGTCTGGCAGCAAAGTAAAGCAGAGAAAATATCCTAAATATACTGATATTGATTTTTAAGTGGCCCCCCCATCCGCCGCAGTGGATTGCTGAGCTTCCATGATGGTCCCTTTGCAAATTGTGGCGTGCTGACCTCTGTCTGCTGTAAGTAATACACTTACTAAGGATAAATACCGCCTTAAGAGATCTCATTTCGAGCAGTGGAAAGCAGCAGAATAGTCAAATTATATCCAAATCAAACTGAGGGATATCAGCCCCATGTGGCACATTCACCGTCCATGATAATTACAACTGTTCAAGCTTGCATTACACAGCAGAGTGTGTGTGGTAAGCAAAGAGCAAACACGGAGCAGGGAGGACCTTTGAACCAGTAACAGTTCTTTATTCTTCTGACCTTTGTACCAGGAGAGTCCATCGGCTCAGAGCAGTTTGAATCTTGTGCCATAAATCATTTCAGTGAAACGCTGAATGTGTCAGTGACTTTTTTACTTTTAGACTTTCCAACATGTTTTGCATCTAATGGTGTAATTGCTGCATTGCAATCTCCTCACACACACGAGTGTAAAGGAGAAACGACACTTGAACGTTCATATTATAAAGGCCCCAAACCTTGAAGACTGACACATCTGTGCCCTGTGCTTCAGATGAAGTGTTAAACCACGCACTGGAGGTTAACTTAACATTTCTGAGGGTCTGTTTGCTTCAGTCAGTCACAGTCTTATCTGCCAAGAAGGCGGGTTTATTATCACAGTTAATACTGTTATTATTAGTAGATATTAATTTTTAAATGAACTTCTTTGTCAACATTTATGCAAAGCAGTTCATGTTTGTACTGACAGCCTGTGTGAGCGTATCGAGTTATAAAGATAATAATAAAACACCTTGTAAAAGCTTCATAAAAATTCCAGGGGATTCAAATGTCTGTCTTATCTCTCTTATTGAGCTGCGAGGGGTGAAAAAAAGTGACAGTATCATATAAAAGATTATCTGGATTGGTTGGATTGCAGGAAGCACTGGGCAGGCGGGTAAATGTTTTACACTCTCAGTGAGGCTAACGGCTGATCTGCAGACTCGGATTTAAAGATTTGAAATGCTGGAGAATGATTATGGAAGCAGCGTGACTTTTAAATCAGGAGATTGTTTCTCAAATGCAAGAAAACAGTTCCTGAAATTTAGAATTCAAGATTTCTAACGTGTAGAGAGTTTTTGTCAGTAATGAAACTCCGGCAGAGAGAGTGACATGTGACACTTTGTAACAGAAGCATTTTGTCTGCGTCTGTCTGTTTAAAGGACATCACTCTCAGTCAAAGTGAAGAGTGATCCTCCGTCTGGCTCCGGGGCCTTTTCTTCCGCTGCTGTCACATCTAAACATTTAGTATCCTGACAAAGCTGAACAACAACAGGTTTTAAACTGATAACGTGTCAGAGTTTTTGCACGTGGTTCAGGGTTCCACCTGCACACGACCGATTCAACGTTTTGCAGCTACAGCTGGAATCAAAACGCATCACATGGATGTAGTAATTAATTTAATGAGCTACATCAGATGACCACGTGAAAGCCTCGACAGATAGTGTTGTTCTGGATAATGATTACCGACCTGTCATAGACTTTGTTAATGTTTTCTTACGTGTTTACTGCATCACAATGCACGGCAAGAATCAAAGACAGCGTGAGTGCTCGGAGAGTTTTCTGTTCCGATCACGAAAGCAGGGATTTCACTAAATTGTCTGATTTATTTGTTAACATCAAAACTGTGATTGGAAGTAAAACTTTCAATATCGATTGTCATCTCTCACTGCCTCCTTTCACATGCATTCAGAGAAAGTCAGACAAAAATTCTGTAATCTGCAAAACAGCACACAAAATAAAGACACAGTCTGTAAATCCTGCACACAGACACATGTTTTATTTATGCTTTATGCATTTTTTCTTACACTTAGTGAAACACACTCCTCAGAGCTGTAACTAATAACATTAATAATGGCTGCATTCCATTCAGGTGTGTCAGCAGCTGGGCTGTAGTACATGATGGCTCAATGGGACGACTTCCCGACAAGAGCAGTTACAACAGACCACAGAGAAACGAAACTGAAGCTTCAGTAATATTTGATGTACTTATCTGGATGTTGTAGTAGATTTCTGACTCAGAGTGACAGGGGTTGGATTGGATCTTAATGTGTGGAGAATTGCAAAAATATAATCAAATCATATCTGAACGTAAAACTCTGCATTTTAATATAATAGGCATGTATGATTTGTTATTTCCAGGCTTGAGTTTCACGTCTCTGTCGTGTCGCTGAGCTGCTCCCAGATATGAATACCTGGCACTGAATGAGTGAAATCAGGGCAATGAAAAAAAAAGCACAAAGGATTAACAAACTTTTTCCTGGAGGTTGAAAAGCAGCTCCAGCAAACATGCGCTGCTTTGTGAAAGATCCCCGTTCGACATATGACCTGTCAATCTAAGTCAAAGTTGGACCTGATTAAGCTGATGAAACCAACAGAGAGCCACTTGAAACTGACAAAGACACATTCCACTTTGTACGTGTCAGACGGTGTTCTTCCAGCAGCAGCAGCCCGATGAGCAGCTCCAAACATAAACTACCTCAGCAGGACTTTGATGCTCGGTCTTAAACAAGTCCACCAATGAGGCGAGATAAGTTCAGAGTTTCCAGCGCAAATGAACTTCCAGAATTGTGTTGCAGCTTGATGAACTGGTGGGCAGGACGGGCTGTTTGTGGAGCATTGTGGACGTGCGGTGGGGCACCGGCACAAAGTCGTGATGCATTTATGGTGAAACAGTTAGAAACACTATCCAACTGGAAGGGTACCGTGGAGGGCTTGATCTACCGTAGGTGAATCCAACTGCGTTTTCCAAACACCACCAGCATTCACCTGAATGTGGATGTAATTAATTGGAATATGGTAAAGCAGCATCAGCTCAGTCTTGTACTTGCAGGTTACACCACTTAGCATTAGCAGCTAACTGCTTCAGTTTTTGGAAAGACAGCCGGTTAACAAAGAATTAGCATCTGTGTTTTACAGTGCATTGAAGTTTGATCAATGCATCCACGAGTCAGACACTATTCTGAATTATTTTGCTGAGGAGAAACAGCACTTTCTGTTTCACGATGATCATTCATGATGGTGATGCAGCCTTCGCCTGCGGACGCCTCTACGGTCTCTCATAATTTTGGTGATCTAGTCTTCTTTAAGCTTAAACCCTGCTGCAGCGTTCATTGTAATGTGAATGGATACTTGTTGCCGTGTGTCTGAGTGAAGAGGCCCGGTCCTGGTCGACTTAGCTGTGTGACACGCGATAGGGTCCAAATCCAAAGTGGAATGGCTGCAGGCTTCAACCTGCGCTTAAGAGGGTCACTGCCGAACAAAGGGGGTTCAGTCAGTAGCTGAGAGGCTGCACACACTGAAAGGAACATGGGGCCAATGCAGTGTGTGTGTGTGTGTGTGTGTGTGAGAGAGAGTGAGCATGTTGCAGGTTGGAGTTTTTAATTCAGCAAATGTTTTTAGGAGAAAAGTGTGTCTCGTGTGTCTTTAATGTAGTTTCTTTTACTCCAGTTCTTTCCTCACATCTTAGATCATCCACCCTGAGACATGAGGAAGAGGAATCCAGGAAATATGTATTCAGTGAGACGAGGCATCCTTCCCTCTAAAGCTCCATCAGAGGCGATATGAGTTCCTGATGACGGCTGCACTGCGGAGTTTAACTCTCTCTAACTGTGTCTTTTTCTAGCTTGGGCTTTGTGTTTGCACAGATGATGTGATCTGCTGCTCAAAGAATAACGAGGCTGAGCAGTCTGACGCTGCCTGATGTCTTTGCAAATGACAGCATGACAAACCTGAAGGGTTTCACTGGCTTTCGATCGACGTTCCTTCTCCCTCATTCACTGTCTATGTCACTTGACCACTGCTCTCTCTTTCTCTCAAACCATCGGACACAAACCAAAGGGTGAACGAAGAAGCCAGAAGACTGGGAGAGTTTAACCATCAGTTCTCAGTTTCAGTGATATTTCAGGCCGACTGTGGAGCAGTTTGACCGTTCAGATCGACGGCAGCAGCCAGATTTGGGCTGCAGGGCTTATCATACCCTGCCGCCCACACCGCCACAGCCAAAACGCAATGCTCTGGTTAAATTAAGATTAAACAGAGACGTCAGTCATGATTGCCGACCAAAATATGAAATCATTTGGCGTGTGTAGTTTGACCTTTAACCCTACCCCACCTGTAGCAAAGACTGGATGAGACAAACCAGCAGAAGAAGGAGCCTGAAGCCTCAAACATATTCCTCAATCTGCTAGAGTGGAAAGGTGAGCGAGCGTTACAGGCTGAATCACTGATGGCTCTGAGTGATGAGCACGAAGGATGCATGAACACATTTAATCTTTCTGTCGCTCTGTGCATGTTTAACCTTGTGCTGCTGCTGCCTTTACGTGTGTTAGCAGTTAGTCTGTGTGAGTGTGTGTGTGTGTGTGTGTGTGTGTGTGCGTGCAGGCCAAACATGCACTGACATTGTTGTCTGACTGTTTAGCCAAGAGCAAGAAGTGTGACTGAGATTTTCACAGATTAAATTCTTGTGAAAAGACAAAGATTGTCCAGTCTGAGAATGTTCTGCCCACGCACAAGTGCATCTTGAGAGAATCAATTCAGACATCTTCAAAAGCCTTTTATTATCATCATTTATTCTCCAGGTCACACCTGCCGTCTCTCCTGCTGGGCGAGTATTGTACCGCGCGCTGAATTCGTCCAAGAATGCAGCAGCATTTCTCAAGAGGCCTGATTGACATGTGGTCTTTTATTCGGTCAGCGATACGTGTTGTCTCAGATATTTCTTCTCTGCGAACATCGTGCAGAGTCTCAGCTTTCACAATAAACTCCCTTTTCCATGAGAATGCTTCAAATCCCCCCCGACATGCCTGCTTGAAATAATATCTGTACTATTCTAGAGGAAGAATACGGTAAATGTTCCCATACAGTCAAGAGCTGTCTGCAAACCGTTGCCTCTCTCGTCTTTTATCGCAGCTCATTCTGAATCCAGACTCTTGTAGTCCCCTGTTATATTCCTTCCCACACAGTTTTTGGCAGAGACTCCTCAAAAAAAAAAAAGAGGAATATTTCACCTCTTGAGCCAAACGTTGAAGTGCCAAACCTGCGAAAACACGGCCACTGCCTCGGCTTTTCACTCCCGACTGGCACGTATCATTCAACGTCGGGCCATTTCCCACGGCAAACAGGCTTAAAAAAAAAAGAAAAGAAGAAAGTCCTGTCAAGTTTTTCTACTTGGTTTTGTTCTCTCTTTCTGCCGCTGTGTTTTTTCACCTCGGTATCTATTTGTCCCCTCTTCTTTTCTCCTTTCCTCTCCCCCCTTCCTCCCTCCTCCTCCTCCTCCTCCTCCTCCTCTGCACGTCTAACATGTCATTCTTCGTCTTTTGTACCTACAGGCCTTTTTCCCCATTGAACTCCCCACCCCTCTCCACTCCTTTGGCTCTCCCTTTCCCTCTCAGGGGCCTAATTATGAGCCGGCATTAAATAAAAACATTTATATTTCTCCAAAAAAAGGCTCCTCTCCGAGCTTTCTCTGGACAATGAGGGCTTGTGATTCTCCCCTCCCTCCCGCTCCCTCTTTCTGTCTCTTTTTCCGCTGAGTGGCCATTCACTGGGGGTCTTTGTCTCTCTTTGTGATTGGCTCGCTGTAGGACTCCTAGGGGGCAGTAATTGTGTCTCATTAAGTCTTACAGTAGTCGTGAGGGGAGTGTAGCGAGGTGGGAAGTGAGGGGGTTGTTCGTCGCACAAGGCCTCGCAATTAGAAATCCCAGAGAGCTTGAATGGGAGTCCTAATCAGGCCACAATGGCTGGGGCTCCCTGCCTATTAGGCCAAAAAGGAAGTGTTGCCATTGTCCAAACACACACACACACACACACACACACCAGGAATGCATGCAGCACAGTGGGGATGGATGTAGTTGTGTGGTGGCGTCATCCCAGAGGCCAATTTGGAAAGATTGAGGGACTTAAGAGGGCTTTTCACTGCCTCAGTCACGGCACACACACACACACACACACACACAGGTGCAGGCACACACACGTAATTTTTCCGCATCCACACTGAAGCTAAAAGGGGTTCTCATTAGCGATGTTCAGGACGAGCTGGGGAGTTTGCTTTTCTGTTTGCTCATTTGTCGCCTTGTGATTCCTCCCGCTGCACGACGACGGCGACGACGACGACGGAGGTTTTCTGTTTTTTTTTTTTTTTTTTGTGTGTGAAAAACATTTTCTGCAAGAAACATATTTCAACGTCTCGGTAAAGCAGCAGCAGCAGCGGCGAGGGTAATAAAATCAGCATGCTGTGTCTGTGGCGGATACATAAATAACCCATGCACCTCTTCCTCTGAGGAAATTCAGTAAATTTCAGTTTCAGCACACAAATAATGATATTCCACTGCCATCTGTCTCTGAAAGGGAAATGCATTGGAAAGTGAAAACTTTGCAAAGCCTTCCTCTTTTTTTATCTCATAATAGGAGCAGAAAGTGGGTCTCTTTTTCTCCGTTTATCTGTGTAGCGTTCCCAGGAGAAACAGTGGCTACCCCTCCTTATCTTTGTTACCGCCGAGTGCTGCAGTGGATTATGAAGTGGATTATGCAAATGTCTCACAATATATTCATATTAACAAAGGTTGAGGTTCATGCGCCCGTGCCCAGAATTTATGAATACGCAAATAATAAAAAAAAGAGCCTTGAATTGGCTGGAATGTGTTATCATTTAATGAAAATTAAACTGGGTTCACACTCGGCTGTGCCGTGTTTTGGCTCATTTGTTAATTTGTTGAATTAGCTGCATCTCCACAATGGAGTGATATCCAATTTAGCCCATTGTTTTCATTATTTTGGGGAGCTCAATAACTGATATGCCTGTAGGTATTATACATGTCTAACTGTGTGGATTTCTTTTACGCTATTGTGACATAGGAGAATGGACTCTTGTTGTTTCGCTGGAGGTTTTTTTATTTATAGATATTGATCCAAATGTGGAATCGGTTTGTGATTCCTAATGCTCGACCAGCTGCTGGGATCAAAGTAAACACGGCCGTGAATTCATGCCTGTCTGCCTTTGTTTTTATTGGTTTACTGCTAGAAAACTCATCTACCAGGCTGAAAAATAACTTCAAACTCTTGGCTAGGAGCCGCTCTGGATTCCACTCGGCGTTAAGCGGTGGAGGAAGCTTGTAGTGGGTGGTTCCTCGACTGCGGAAAAAAAACTGAAGGTCATACAACAAGTAATCTGTTTTACATTCAGCATATGCAAACTAAATTTGCAACTCATCTTCTGGATGGACTAACTGGAAATATTACTTTCCCAGTAAGCCTTGATTTGGTGATTTGCATTCAAAAGATGAAGATCATTTAGATGTTTAGGCTACATGCGGATGCGGTTTCAACGTTTAAACAACAGTGTTTCAACGTGTAGTGAGACCAGCGTCACATTAACATTTTTCAACCCGTGACTCCATCAAACCTATTTTTCTATGTTTCAGTCAGAGTGATGGAGACAAGCTGACAGACCACCAACAGGATCACCACCAAGTTTCATCTCCTCTGCCTGTTGCCTCTCGCTCTCTTCGTCTTCTCTAGGAGCTTTTCATCCATATACTTATTCAAAGGCCTCGTCTACATTGTTGAAAGCAGCTAAATATTCAGCTATGACATTGTTTTGAGCTAGACTTACTACTCCAACACAACCAACTTTTTCTGGTTGGTGCGATAGCACGCTCACTGTTGACTTCCTGCAACATATCACCTCAACTCTCCCGAGATTTCAGAACGAGACTCCTTCAGCGAGACTTGGTTAGAAAGTCCAGTGAGGTTTAATTTCTCTGCAGAGTCGAGTTGTCAGATAATTATAAAACAATCTGTCAGTCAGTAGCAAGAAAAAGAACTTTTAATGGACGTATTGTGTGCATGGTTGCCTGTTTCACAGCTGCAGTGTTGTCACTCAACACTGGACCAGATTCATTGTTTATTGTATGAAACTGAGACATTATTTTCTTCATTTTCTTGATCCAGAAGCATCGACTCTGTTGGCTTGTGAGATAATAAAATATAATAATGGGCTATAAAGATTTCATAATCGAGAACGACTGACTCAACTGACTGCAATTAAGTAAATTGCTGGCAGTTAACAAAGTTATGATTCATCTGAGGTGTGTTCAAGAAAACCATCGATCGCAAAAACAATCCGAACGTAGCGTGTTGACGTATAAATGAAGTGAATGTGGAGATTACAAACGAACCTGAACAATTAATAACAAGTCTGACATCCATAAAGACAAAGGTCAGAGGAGAAAGTCACAAGTTCAAACCCGCAGGCTGGTTGGGAGGAGGTCCGAGGTGTGGAAAGACGACGGGAAACGCTGCCTCCTCCTTGAGAAGCGACTGTTTCAGTGTCCTTCAGCAAGGCATTCCAATGTCAGCCAAGCGAAGCAGCAGTGGATCAAACATGTCTAATGTGCAACTCATAGAAAATTAGCCCCAAACCTGCAGCTCCCCTCAGCTCCACAGAGCTCTTTCAACTTTTCTCAGCTACCTTCACTGTTTTTGTTCCCTCTCACGCTCTCATCAGCGCCGTTCCCATCAGCGGCGTCAGGCACCTGTTTCCAGTGAAAGTGTTCTGATAAACGCGCTACCTGCCTGAGTGCCAAAGTTAGAAAGACGGAGACCAGCTGGTGAACGTAGTGAAGCAGTTATCGGCTAAAGAGCCAAGTTTTTCCCTCAAGAGCTGGTGGAGACCACGAGTAGTGAGAGCTTCAAATTAATGCTAATGTTGCTGAGTGTCTGGCACGCCGGCTCTAAAATATCACGATGTTAGCTGTACACGGTCACAGCAAACTGTTTCACTGTGGGCATTTCACTGCCGCTCCCAGTCGATGAATCACGGAGCGTCCACACACTCTTATCTGCTGCCGAGGTGTGTGTACGTTTATTAGCACCCAAACACAGCTGATGCTTTGTGTGAACCGCTCTTCATCCCTCGTGGTTTGGATTTTAATCCGCACCTGTTGTTGTTGTTGGTGAGACCCGTGCGTGTGTGTGTTTGTTCTTCTCTGAGCGGCGTTCATTAGCGAAGCTAAGACGTCGCTCAGTCTTGCTCGAGGACACTTCAGCAGGGCGCTTGGCTCCTTAAGAACGCCCGCTGACCTTCCAAATGCTGCTCTCGCTCGCTCATCTGCATGTTGTGTTTTCTCACGTGGCTCGCTGTCAGTGCCCGTCCGCTCTGTATCGTCTTCCACCGCCGAGAACGATGTCGCCCACAAATTTCATGACCTCATGCCAGATTACATTACAGCTCTGTGTGTTCCTGTGTGCTGGAGCTGAATGGTCGACCAGATGAACCAGTATGACAGGAGGGGCACTCTGTGTATTGGAGGAAGCGTAATGAGTTTCACCCCCCCAACACACACACACACACACACACACCGGGGAAAACAGTCTCTGGGTGGCAGTGGGGACGAATCTAGCGGCTAATTGGTGTTGTCAGCATTTTAAACACAATTAATGACAGTTCCTTCTCCTCTTCACCTGACCTAATTGTAGGTGATAATTATTGTTTGGGACCTAATTTACACAAATAATTAACAGATGTATGCTGACAAATAGGCAGACCTGATTCTTTGCAAATCCCCGCACCATTGTATTGTTAATTGGGCCGAATGTAAGCAGATACTCTGACGTGTTTTTACCCCCCCCTCCTCCTCGCAGCTCCGCACTGAATACAATCCTAAGCTTCTGAATAAACAGCCTCAGCTTCAGGAGGTGTTCCCTCCTAAAGCCTGGATTGAGTTTCACATTGTTAGTCCACTTAGGTGAAGTGAAAAAAAATAGATAAACAGTTTGTTTATTGGAGCCTTCGACAAACCTAAAGTCTGACGAGCTGCGCTGACCATGTAGATGAGTGAAGACATATTATATAACATTTCAGGAGACTGCTGTAACTTTAACAAGTGTGAATAACATTTCTATATTGTTTTCTCATCACTGATTGTCATGCTAATTATTTTATTTTAGTCTATAAATCTGCCAGTGAACCTCTGTCTATTGAAAACCTTTATTGTTTATTCAACTTTAATATTCATTATTTGCCTGATCTGACAGAATAACCTTCATGCAGCCTATTCTCACCTATTTTCAATGCAACGATCATTTAAAGCTGAATTTTGCATCATCGGGCCAGAACCTCAAAATAGAAATGCATCTCCTTGGAGCTTGTCTAACACAAGTTAAATAGGATTCTTTACATACTCTTCTCGTCCGATTCCCCTAGTTTGAACTTTACAAACGAATAAGTTGATGAATTCCATTAAAACATCCCCAAACCGTCCTTACACAGTCGAATGGGTCATTTATAAAAGTCTTAAAATACTTTTAGGATGATGAATCTAAGAGTAAAAATCTTCTAAATCTTCTAAAAGTTCTCCAGATTTTTTGTTGGATGTCAGCAAACATCTGTAGATTTCAGGTTGTTTTGGCGCCTGCTGTCTTACATCTGCAGCTCAAACCACATTTTGCTCGACAACGCCGCCAGATGCTTCAGCATCCTCCTGAATGGCCTGTTAGTACCTCACACAACAATATGACGTCTCGGACCATGTCATGTTTCCACGAGCAGATTCCCAAGTCATGATAAAGGCATGAATCATGCCATGACGGCTATTTGTAAGGGGTTTCCCACCCTGCCACACAAAGGGGGCTTTAGCTGAGAGGCAGCGTGTTCTCAGGCATTGTCTCTGGGTCGGGACCACCCGTTCCCCCTCGCTGTCCCACTGTCAGTCAAACAATACAATGCTACAACTCCTGCTTTGCCACACCAACCCCCCACCCTATTTACTCAGCCAGCCCCTCCCTGCTCCCACCACCACCCACACTCTGGACACAGGGAGTGGTGACACCGTGTTTTTTTAGTGGTGAATGTGGACTATTAGTCAACAGCTGGGCCCACGATTCATTCACAGGGTAAGTCGAGTCAAGTCAAGACACGGTGGCTTTGCTCAAACACGCCGCAGCACAGAGGGCAAAGGACGTGAACACACAACGACAGAGGTTTGAACAAAAGTTCACGTTTTAATGAGACAAAAAAACTGTTTTAACTTTGGTTAAACAAAAGCTTGAGACAGGAAGTTTAACTGCAGCTTTCTGCTTTTCTGTCCCTTCAGACAAAGAATGGCCAGCTGATTTTAACCTCTTAAATCTCAAATTTTATTATATTTTTACTTTATTTATGCATTTCTGTCGAATACGTCACCCATAGACAGGGTCCACATTCTTTTATGGTTGTGTCACTCCATAAAATGAAAATATCCCACATGTCTATAGGTATCAGTTTAGACTCATATCCCTCAAATTCCAAATTCCTCACATGCGGATGGAGGGCCGCTTCATTCTGCAGCTCCAGTTTTTGATTCAGGACGATAAAATGGGACATTTTTTATAAGTAGAAACATGCAGTAATATAATCAAAGGCTGTAAAGACTAAACCCTCAAATTTAGGCACACAATCAGGCCGACTGATACACTAGCCCTCATCCCTTCGATAGCTCAGTTGGTAGAGCGGAGGACTGTAGGACACTGCTGTAGAAATCCTTAGGTCGCTGGTTCAACTCCGGCTCGAAGGAAGAAACTTTTGTGCTCAAACTGCAAAAACAAGCTTTGTTGGCCTTTCTCTGGACTCAGTAACTGTCACCTTAACAAACCATTGAATTAAATATACCCACTGTGGTCACAGCATGTGTACATACACCTTCAGCTCCGTCACGCTCTGTCTGTTGTGGTGTCGTACGGACCGTGCAGTGTCAGCACCTCATGCAGCCCTCGGTGTGTTTTGTGCTGCGATGTGTGTGTGCACTTTAATGTAGTCCTGTTTAAACCATGTTTCATGTTTCAATTAGCACTGTGGCCGTTTTACCGTATGCTGTGCATGTGGTTGAAATGACAAACAAAAACCTACCGCCAGACCTGACCTCACACACCCTACCTGCCCTAAAGTCCCTGAATCTTACACACTGGTCCAACCTGACCCCCACAACATCTGAGGCAGGTGCGTTTTCTCTCAGCTCGGGGTGATTATTGACTCGTAGTATCATAGTAGGTCAAATACAACATGTCAGAAGCTCCATTGGTGGAGCGGACGCTGTAGCAGAGGCAGTGTGAGGTCCCCGGGTTGCTGGTTCGACGCGGGCTGGATGGAGGAGGAGGATTTTTCTGGGTGTAGCTCACTCTTGCAGAAGCTGCGTCAAACTAATAAGGCAAGCTGATGCACTCTTATTGGCAGGCGTCCACGTGAGAGAGGATTTCCACACTGTCAGTGAGGCGTCAGGCATGTAAGTATAAGTGAGTAATGTGTTCCCTATAAATACACATCTGAATCTAGAGCCTGAGCAACACACAGGCAGACAGCAGAATGTGCAGTGAGCTGCTGCTCTGAATGTATCATTGGCAGCATTTTTATGTATGTATGACTTTAATATTCCTCATTTTAAGTTGAGGAGTTTTGTCCTCTGCTGTTTACTTTCCCAATTTTGCTCTTATCTCATATTTACTGACACTAACTTTCCCCAGACCTGTTTGCACACACAAGATTATTATTGTTTTGCAGTTGCCACGGTGAATTATGAAAGTGCATCCCTTCGATAGCTCAGCTGGTAGAGCGGAGGACTGTAGGAGACTGCTGTAGAAATCCTTAGGTCGCTGGTTCAACTCCGGCTCGAAGGAGGAGAGTTTTGCTGTTATAGGCCAACATACAGCGTGTGTTGTGCAGGGGATTGGAGGTAAAGCACCGCTGTCAGTCAAGCATCACAACAATTAATTTTTCATCCTGTTTCCTCCCCTTATGATTTCTTCCTGAATGCAGATCTGTAATGTATTGTGTTACTTTTGTATAGCATCATAAAAGCACGCCGTCACAGTCGTCTTGGGCTGCAGCTGTGGATCTGAATCAATCAATATGAAATCAGTATTCAGAAACAGCAGCAGATCGGGTTATTGAGAGCATGAGTGAGGTACTACAACATAGCCTTGTGGGTCCCTGGAGGGGGGGGGGGGGGGGCCTCATCTGAGTTTTTTTGGCCCTGGTCTCATCCAATCAGAAGCGAGCCCGACTTTGTAGTCTGATGTCTCTGTGCAGGCTCAGACGTGAGCTGCCGTGAATAGTGCCTGCGGCCATACTGACCGTTAGTCAGGCAGGAGTCAATATGGCTCCAGGCTAAAGCACTGGGCAGACAGCTAGCTACATGCAGCGAGCCCTACATTTTGCATTGCATGTGAGGACTTAAGCTGGTGCTTCTTTTCCAGAGCAACTTAATAATGAGTGACACAGAACTTAAATCCCCAGATCGTTCACTAGACATGCAGCGAAAAGGGTCCAAGCATGAAGCTATAAATTATCATGGATGACAGATAAGTGCCACAACAGGAAACAGGAGCTGAGGTCGAAGGATCTGCATGAGGCTTACATTAATTTTGTGTGACTGGACTTGGCCTCCCTTACTTAATGAACTCAACAAGGGAATCATTTTCCTGACAGGGACTTGGTATGCCGCACGACCGTGCATAGTATTTACTTGGCGTACATTCTGACTGACAGAGGCTGAAAATGTTTTGTCGCAGCACTGAGCACCTGTTGGCGAGCAGCGGGAGGATGTCCGCGCCTTCGTTGGGAGCTTGCGCTGTAACCTCTCTGAGCGCTGGATGTCTGTCTGCGCAGCAGGAAGGAGCTGACATTGTATTCTCATCACCTGAACTGCGATCCGTCTTGGTAGGTGATGAGTAGGGAAACTTCCACTTCTCGGTCCAGCATAAACATATCCCGACCTGACAGGATGTAAGCCTGTAGAATAGCAAATTGATTGCATGTGTCTTCATCACAGTTTCATTCAAGTAACTGTCTAAACTCACCCAGTGAGCATCTGCAGGTTTAAATACATCTGAGCTTCATTGGATTGAAAAGTTGAAAACAGCATTTAAATGCCTATAATTCACTGTGTGTGTGTAGCAAAGACCTGCAACACATTTGTCATTGAGAGAACTTAGTAATTTGCAGCCCAAAGCAAATTTAGCCTCTTTTAACCATTTTTTGACATGGAACTCACCGTGTGTCACTTCAGTGTGGAAAAAAAGTATTTTTCAGGTCTGTTATCTTCAAAATCCAAATGTCTCATTTGTTCCAAATCACACAGTGCAGCCTACAGACTGTTTCTTGCCTAAATACTTTCTATGCATTTGTTTTTTCTACTTTAATTGATCAGGGTATTGTTGAAATCAGATGCTTTGCATGGCCTTGTAAAGGTTTTGCGGTGCTATAAACACGTCGGGTTGCTCCACCTGAGACAGAACATTCATTAGCTGCACGACTACAAGACACTGACGGTCAGGAGAACATAAAATTCACGTGTTGCTGTTTTCTGGTTGCATTCAGATTCTTCTAAGTTGTGTTTACATTGTGTGCAGCTTAGATCATCGTCAAGCAGCAGCTTCATTATCTGCAGAAATTGGAGGAATTGTGCAGCAACACAAAACCTTTCGAGGCCTGAAGGAGACACTGTTAGAGAGTGGCATTAACAAGTAAACAATCCAGTCTGTCCAAACTTGAACTGTCAGAATAGGAAACTGATGACCTTGTTATAATCCAGCAGTTAATTTAGGGGTCAGACATGCAGACGTTGTGGCTGCTCCTCACTCCTGGTAGTTTGGTGTGGTGGAATGCTAATGACGGTGAATCACAGGTCTCCGGTCGATGCGCTGGAGGGATTGAGGAAGTCAAGAGACCACCCAGATCTCCTCCCCTGTCTCCCTCTGAAACACTTAGCAGTGTAATTATATGGGAGTGACATGTGAAAAATGCTCTCTGTGCAAATATGGATTAAGTCCCAGACAGACTCTTGTGTCTGCGTGCTACGCTGTGTGCATTTCCAAAACACCACGTCTTACTTTCCTTCTAATCATCACCTGAAGTTACGTAAAAACGGGTAAAAGTTTGTAAGAGTGTTATAATTCTGTCTGTGATTGTGATTGAGTCATTTGTTATCTTTTATTTTTGAGGTCAGTCGTGTTGTTCAGGGAAATTAAACTAAACCGGATGGCAGATGTCGAGTGTTTGGATCTCATTTCCCCACATCCCACTGAATCCATCCTCAATCTTACTTCCTCCTCTACTTAAATAAATGTATTCCTTCCAGATAAATGCTGTCTGTGCCACAGTTCATGTAGGGACACAGAGATCTTGAGGAATTGGACCCTTTTGCTTTTGCAGTTCAGATGATTGATTCACACAAAAGTCAATAAATGTCCCGCTGGCTCGGACCAGGTAAGGAAGTCCAAATAAGCAAACAAATCCACCGGGGAGCGGGGAAAGAATTAAAAGTCCAAATGGAAGATGAGGTTCAGGAAAAACACGAGGACCAGCTGAGCGCGTTGACGCCCGGGTTTTGTCAGTTTCTCTGTGACGGTGATCCCGCACATTCACAGGAATGTTTGTCAGGTTACCGCGCTCCACCTTGTTTAATTGGTGTGTCAAAACCAGCCGATGCATCCATTTCCAAACAGTTTGCACTCAAACATAAGTATAGTCTTCAAAGATTTTCATTTGTTTTGCATTTACTGATTCATAATGTAGAAGAGATTCATGCAAAAGAAGTTGCAGATATTAACCTCTTCACTGCGCCGGCTCAGTGTTCAACCTCTTTTCAGGTAGGCGGGACCCTGGCAACAATTAAAACCAAGTATATAATACTTTGGAGAACGCACTCCTGAGCCGTCTGGACATTGACCAGCCTCGCCGCCTCTTGTGTCACAGTTCAGTCAGATTGAAGCTGGCGCTAATTGCAAGAGGTGGGTCAGTTCATGACCTGAAGCAAACAAACCCGTTTAGCAAAGAACCGGAGAGAAGAATCTTGTGTGACACCCCGTGCACGCTGACATTAACTCGCTACATATAAGCCTGCTTCCCTTTACCTTTCATACGGATATACAATCACAGCCTGTCGACTGATGTCATTATCCTGACACTAATCACATGTCAGTATGATGACATATGTTTCCATTAAGGTGACAAACTAGCATGCACAGTAATTATGACTGGAGCAAAGGAGGAAGTCAGGTGACCTGCATAAGGAGGCGGTTAGGGCTGATGGATGGATCAGACTCTTTCCTACAAACAGTCAAAGTTGTTTTTTTTTTAAAGCATGACCACAATCTTTCCATAACGTGTCACACGTGTTTATTATTGTAACCATGACGTCAAAGGTCCCGTCGCCTTAACAAAGCACTTATTTTATCCCAAACTGTGAACTTTACTGAGTTTGTTTTGTGCCTAAACCTGAGCAAACCTGAACTACTGCCATGTCACATCATAAAACAAATATGTTTTTCAAGTGACTGGAACAGTTCCGGACGGCACAGACAAATTATGTTTTCTGTATTAGATTTTTAATGTGGAGGGCTCGTTGTCTAAATCTTAATTAAAGCTATAAAAGACAACGCGCTGTGACAGATTGTTGTATTTCCATGCAAATTCTGCACAGCGTAACACTTTCTTTCAGCTAACAATCATTCACTGGCTGGTAAACATCCTGAGTTCAAAGTTTACCCACTTTTATTGAGCACTAAATCACAGCAGGTGCATGCGGTTTGTTCCAGGATGTTATATAAATGAAAATCAGCTGTCCAAATTTAAAAAACACATGATGTTACAAATGGAGTGCGCGGTATGAGGATGGCTTTGTTTGTGTAGGATGATTTTGGATGTTGTTTATGAGAATCAAACTTTTAAAATGAAGCTTACAGTTCATGAATAACTCTGCTGTGCAGTTCACCTCGCTGCTGGCGACGTGTCTTCCTCCCTCTCCCTTCCATGAAACCTTATATCTGTGTTTAGCTGATCGGATAAACATCTGTATCTGCAGCAGCAGAGATCCCACAGCCCCGTTGTGGCCGTTCCTCTTCTTCCTTGAGACGCTCCAGTGTTTTTGGTTTAGACCAAATAAAATGGAAAACAAACAGAGCGTTCAGAAGTATAGACAATGCCGGGGTGGCCAGGCGAGAGTGCTCCACATTCCTCTCCATTTCAGCTAATATTCCGGGAGATTCTGAGCTTAATGTAATTATGAGGGAAATAACGGACTCCCAATGCGCAGAAGGGAGTTGGTGACTGACTGCAGGGATAGACTAATACTCTCAAATTCACTCTGTTACTGTGGGAGTATTGCTAAATGCATTTCCCAGAATTCCAAGGCTCAGGTTTGACATGGGCCGAAATTTCCAGAGACGTTTCACCTCCGAGGGATTCGGCCTAACCGGCCGGACCGTTTTCTGCTAGACGGAACAAACTCGATCTGAGCTGCAAAGATATTAATTTATGAATTTTCCAGTGACAAACTATTAAAGGGAGGGAGGCCCGGTGACTGCAGTGGGGCGAGTTCAGCTGTAAAACAGATGTCGGGAAAGCCATTTCTGCAGTAATGAACAGAGTTTCCAATCTGCAATCGGCTTCCGAGGGAGTTCAACGATGATATGTGATATGGATCGATGAAAAACGACGCAGTTTTGGAAAGTTTGAAAATTCAGACAGAAACGTGAATCTGTTGACATGTCTGCACTGCGCTGTGATATATGTATGTGTATATCAAAAGAGTTTATTAGTGTGGACTGGAGGGAATTTATATCATCATGTATATTTCATCATCATCAGCATACATCATCTCTTATATTTAAAGTCGCCAAGAAATAGAAATGGAAAATCTGCTTCCACGCAGTTACAGTTTTCCTGATTGGAGCTCCCAGTAGCCAATGGTGAGTGTACGTTACACTCATTACCTCCTAAACACAACCTCTGGACAGTTTGTGGAATACAGTAGCCTCCAGAGGGTTTTTTTGTTGCCAGGTTTGGCTCATGGCAGCCTGGGGCTAACTAAGTTTGGTTAGCTGAACGGTTGATCAACGGCAGCTGGCGGTTCACCACTTGACAATCTTTCAATCTGTAAATCACCTTGGTAAGGTCACATTATTCCCTGGTGTTCGAACCCACTCTGGTCCAGCTGTGTTTCTATTGACGGCAGATTCAGTTAGCTACTGCTAACTATGTAGAGGTTTGCTACTTTAGCAAGTCGTGAGGTTTCCGGCCATAGATGCATGTAGCAGTCTCCAGAATCACTCAGACTGTATCATGGATGGAGGATGAGTCATCAACAACTTCAAGCATTTATCAGGAAATGACAAATTGTCATTGCTGGGCCAGATACTGATGTAAAGGTGACATACAGCACTAGACATGTGGTAAAAACTCTTAAACATCAGTGACTTCGCGGTGACGTTAAACCTTGGTTTAAGTCCTCGTTACTTTTGTGATTCATCAGCAGAACATGGGAAAAACCAGAAGTCTGGTGCGACACATGCGTGATGTAAAGTCAAACAACCCCTCGAACAAGGAAAAACACTTTCAGTGAAACACAATCCCAACAGCAGAATTAAATGGAAAACCCACACACACATAAACACGTCTCGTTGTGCATATTTGCTGTCTAACGGAGAATAAGAGAAGATGATGAATGTCAGTTTATCTCTGTGATTTCGATACAGAGATGGACTTTAAAATGTGTTCTCTGATCCGAAACACGTTCAGTCACTGTGTTTTACACTATATATTATTTATGTGATTGTTACATTCTGGCCCAAAAGAACTAGTTTCTGGTCCCTCCTCTCTATCAGACACATGCATGGACGGTTCATGTCCTCCCCAAAGTCATTTAAGTCTTTCCTCTTTCCTAAAAATCCAAAGTTGAGGTTCACTGGGCAGTTTGTAACGCAGTAACACGTTTAGCCTAGCTTAGCACAAACACTTAAAACAGATGGGAACAGCTAGCCTCTGTCCGAAACCCAGAACGACAGCAACAGCTCCAAAACTGTCACTTAAACCTTGCATCTCGTTAGCTATCGAGCTTCAGCATCAGTACATTTAACAGTCACCTTATTCAAAACATTTCTTCTGTGTCCTGAATCAAATCCTTGTACTGTTTAATCATATTTTCTTTTCGAATTTCCTTGAAAATGTAACAGAATTACTGCACAGAGAACAGGTCTTTGTTACGCTCATGGTATTCTGTAAAAGGAAACAAAAGAGGCTGTTCTGGAACTAAAAGTCCTGAGATTCATTTTTATCAGCCATCTGTCATGACAAAGTGTCCTTCACCAGCACACACACACACACACACACACACACCCTCCTCCCTGCTCAGCAGTGGTTCTGGATGAGAACATCAGATAAAAGCATTGCCATTAACTGTTAAGTTGCTCTTTCGTTTGCTACAAATGTTTGCTGTCCTGAGCGGTGAAGGCTGTGGTGTGGTTGTGATGTCCGAGCGGTTAAGACGTTATCCAACGGGGACTCCCCCCGCACGGTCAAACCCGACCCACAGCGACAGACTTTGCCTCTTCTTCAGTCTCCAAACCCTGTGCACTTCCTCTCAGGAACCCGTATATATCCAAAAAGTTGATGTTTTAAGCGTCACCACCGTGATATATTATTATAAATATTATGATTTGCTACTTCTCGGGAGTAGGAATACACTACAAACCTAAATTATTGACTACACTCACCAAAATTGGCAGGTCTCCCCCTCAAAACTGGGAGGAGGGAAACTAAACAGCAGTGATGGCCAGTGAGAACCCTTCCTCTCCTCTCCTCTCCTCTCCTCTCCTCTCCTCTCCATGTGAAACGACCGTGTCAGCCAGTGCACTGACAGAAACTTAATAACCAGTCACTGCACACTGTAAACTAAAACACTCAGTGGAAGCATATTGTATTTGGTTCTGGCTACCTTGACCTGTCATGCGAGGCCAAATGGAGTCTCCTCACACTGAGACTGGAGGAGGAGGAGGAAGGAAAAAGGGAGACATTTAATCTGGAGTCTCCACATGTGTCTTTTCTGCTCCGCCTGCACACGTGTAGACTGGACGACGTACTGTATTTACTGTGGATGTGCATGTGCTCTGATTTGTCTCCAGAGCTGCAGACCTGAGACTTGGACAAGTCAGATATAAATTGTAAAAATGAACTCCTCTGATACTTCCTAAAGACTTGACTTGACTTGAAAGAAAATTCCTACCTGATAAATTCCTGGAAACAGAAAAACATTAAGACAGATTGCCAGACTTGCATAACCAGACACATATATTTATTTAATTGCATTAGTATGCATTGAGGTAACACTTTATTCCACTGCGGATACTGCTGGCTCGACTGGGATCCAGTTAAAAATATTTGGCAAAGTCGACAGTTTTCAGCTGTTTGGCTGCTGCCGTCCACTGATGCTCCATCTTAGTCAGTGTTTGTTCATATTTTTTGGACAGGGATGTGTATATTTTCCATGCTGGCTACACATCCCTTCGATAGCTCAGTTGGTAGAGCGGAGGACTGTAGGAGAACGTGCTGAAATCCTTAGGTCGCTGGTTCAACTCCGGCTCGAAGGAGGTGGCTTTTGTGACAGCAACACAAAAATGATGACTGACCTCTTTCTCTCAGAGCATGATGCCTCTCTGTGCTGACAGAACAGCGGATGCGATTACACCCTTAAATAGATGGTTTACTGCTAATATTAGACACCGCATCTTCATCTTTAATCCAGCCAGCAGGAAGCCAGAATCACTTTCTGTGTACAGTTATTAAAGGATTCACTCTTAATATTCATTCAGGTGGATGCCTGAAAAGAAATGCTTAAAGACTGATAATCTAACCTGCAGAGTGTTTTTGCAGTCAGTCAGACAGATGCTGTGTTTTCCCCTGGATTTTCACGTGCTATACTCTTTTCTGTCTGTGCAGCCTTTTAATCTTTCAGCTAACGCCAGCATCAGGTCAAAACCAGCCTCAGCTACACTTTGCCATCTCAGGTTAGCGTGTTTAGCACTGAAAACAAACAAAATACCAGGCAACAATGATTTTACGTCAACATTCTCTTTGGTTTCTTTGTCCAGCTCCTGTTCTATCACAACACTGGCTCTACCCTCAGTCAGTCCCCCCCCCACCACGCCTCAGGCCTGAAAACCTTCTCTTTCTGGTTGTCCGAAACGTTTGTGGTTCAAACACCAACACTCCCCTGGCACTCTGAGCTAACATTAGCTAACGACAGCTATAGTTCATAGCAGTTTACTGAAAATCACTGAGAGCTGCCCGAGGACTTAAAAAGGAAAACAGGAAACGTTTTCTCTGTGAAAGATGATCCAGTTTCACCCAAATCAGTGATAAACAGTTGGTGGTGTGTGACGTAGTGCCATGAAGCATCATCTATGTGTGGTACAAAATTGCATAACAGTCGTAGGAGGCACAGAGGCACCATTAGATTTAAAATCTGTTATTTTAGAACAGTTATGCAATGTTGCAGAGCTGTAGACTTTTAGTCTTCTTCCTTTACAACGCAGAACTTACAAAATACTTGAAGCTTGTCTTCCAGATCTGGTGTTTACTTGCTAAGCTCAGACTTAATAATAACCTAAAAAATAACCAGATAGCTATCTGAACATTTTATGTTCCTCACTTTGCATATTTTGTATTGCAACATTGTTAAACGCACAATAAATGCAACTTCTTTCCAAAGTCTTTGATTGTGCTTGAATGCTAAATGATTGCTACATTGTTTGACCCTTTCAAACAAAGCATTTTCTTTTTCTTTCTTTTATCGCAGTGATAATACCCAAAGGATCCCGAGTTCAGTCCAGCCAAGATAACCAGTGTCAGTCAACAAGCGTTACCCAATGAGCCTTAAATGAAGTTGAACAGCAGGGTTGTAAACTTTCAACAGGAAATTGCGCCCTTTGAACGGTTTGCCATCAATAATAAACCCAATAGCAATGTGTTCCTCGCACCGCTGGTATTTGTAATACACAATTAATCTCAGGTTGAGTTCAAATTGACCATGTAGAGCTTTGAATGAGAACAGCAGGTACAGATTAAATGTCTTGCTGAAGGATTCGTGTACCGGGCAGACGGCTGGTGGTCTAAAGTTTGTCTGCTGGACAGAATTGGCTGTCCATTTGTTGGTTGGACTGTTTTTATAATTCTCACATTGAAGTCTGCACGCTGTTGCTCTCCTTTTTTTTTCCAATCCCATCTCTGTTTCGACATTCATTTTATATAATCTGATCATCTAATGAGAATGTCTGTCTTGCCTTGACAGGTAAAGTTTCTGCACCTGAAATGACTGCCTCAGTTTTGGCATCCAAGACTGCATGGGCTGAGCCAAGTGTGGTTTTTTTATACCCAGCGATGGAAGAGAGCCAACATTTGACTGGATTATTTGAGGAGTTTCCTTGATTCACTCAAAGCTTACAGGAAGATACTGTACCCAATAAGCGATTGTAGATAATCTGTTTTTTTAAATTTTCTTTCGCTCGGTTGTGGTTGAGCTCTGACAACGACACACAACACGTTGCAACATTGTTGCCCTGCATTGGCCAACCGAATACATGCAAGCACATATTCCTGCAAGATTGCTTACTTGTAACACAAGCTAGGTATTTCTGCTGCTCACCTGGAAACCATTGCAACAAAAGATAAAATCCATCTTCCAGAGTTGTAAAATCTGGCCTCATAATAAAACACTACGCAGTGTTTTGGCACCTGAAAAGCCTTCAAACCTGTGAATCTGTCACTCAAACCGGTCTTTCTGGATCATATTTATTGTCTCACTGGTACCTAAGACAACACGCCCCCACCAACGCAGCCCCTTTGAGTCTTTTAGCGCCGAGCTGATCTCCGTGTTCTTTAATACGCCTCTGTAGTCAACAGAATGTTTTTAGGTAAGAAAGTTTTGAAATATCTGAGTTCAGTTGTGAAATGTTGAATATCTTACTCACTCAGCATTGAATGTTTTTGAGACACTAATGAAATGTTGCAAGGAACTGTGGCTCACCACGTTGGGTTCTGAGGTTGATGTATGAATAATATTAGCACGTAAGTTTGGAAATATACGATCCATAAACTTATGATCACATTCTGTGCTTTGATGTCGCTCTTAAAGCTTCCCCTCCTCTGCAGTGACTTCGATCTGTTTGCGACGTTCAGGTACCGTCCTGCTGAAATGACTTTGATTTCCTGTGATTCCTTTCTTTCTCAGACTGGATTCTCTGCGGTGTGTTTATGTGATCATGTGTCGGTCCAGCTGCCCCACCAGCAGTAAAACTCAGTGAACTCTCCCACAACCTTCAGGCATGTTTGATCCCACGTATCAGCACGGTTTACGTCTGGCAGCACATTTAGACGAGGATAAGGAAATAAAATGCACTTGACTTCTGTCCCAGAGGATGTGCAAGTATGGACTCTCACCACCACAAAAATATAACATATTCCATCATTTTGTAGATTAGTTACTGCACAAGTCAAAACACTGCTCTCCTTGGCTCTTTATTTATTATTTTCTAATATGAGTGATGCTATATTTTATATTTTTTAAGTTATGTATGATGAGAATCAGACAAATCTGCGAGCTCATGCTGTTCCCGTTCAGTTGGATTTCCACCTGTCCTGGATCAGGTCAGGTGTGACCTCAGAGGCTGCTAAAATGCCTGCTTGGTGGGCTTTGTTAAGGTTACAGTAACATCCACATGGTTAAGGTTCGGGCCAGGAAATGAGTCCAAACACCTCTTTTGTCACTTTATTATGATGTAATATCAGTCATGTTTGCGTGACCAGCGCTTGAACATGAAGACAATGTGGTCTGCAGGATTTAAACAACACTGTAGAACATATACACAGATATACGTGTACTACATCTACCAACACATGAACATTGTGTGAAAAAATTAAAGAAAAGCCATGAAAGATTAAAAATGACGGAGTCCTATAGGACATAAGGCAAAGACAAACACACACACACACACACACAGCACTGCTCCAGGCTATGACATGCAGCCACAGAGCTGCCAGAAGAGAACGTGCCTGCCTGTCTGTCTGCCTGCCTGCCTGCCTGTCTGTCTGTCATTCCGTCCGTGTTCCTGCTTGTCTGTCTGGCCGCCTGCCTGACTGTATCTGTCTGCCTGTCTGTCACTGGCTGCCATTAATTTGCTGGGTAACTAAATGTTTGGAAGTCTGGAGTCGACGCCTTACAAACTCTCTCAATAGAAATCTGTCAGTGGAAATGTTTTACATTACATCTGAGGCAGTTAGCTGACACTAATCCTGAGTGATGTTCAGTGAGTGAAGAGTGAAACCGGCTTCAATTTGTAGATCACTGCAAATAAATAGATACACAGGTAGAAGCCAAAGACAGGGATCGAGGATTTCAGGCTCTTGTGTGACCTCGAAACCTCTAAAAAGTGTGTTGAAGGTGAAACACCGGCAGAAATAACAGAATAAGAATGCAGCGTCGTCTTAAACTGTTATGTCAAACTGGCTTTCGTGAGGAAAAGACTTGTATGTGCGATATGCACTATATCTGTAGATGTCTGTGTATGTGTAGGAGTGTGTTTCCCCCCCGCGGCGGGGCTCAGTGGTTGTGTTTAAGCCTGAGGTGAAGGGAAGTGTCTGGGCAGGTTAACATCTCTGAGTGCCACTGTCAGCCAGCTGTCTGCTGCTGTCCTGGAGCCAAAAATATGACTCGCTATAGCCCTGGCAACCTAGCTGCCCCGCAAGACACAGCGAGCCAAAGCGCTTTGCTGTCGGGGTTAAAAAACACAGAGCGGGAGATTTAATGACTCACTACATTTCCATTATCACTTCAATGTCAGAATTCATGACACACTCTGTGTTAGCTTGTTGATTAACATTTCAGATGTAAGTACATGACAGCAAAATTATCTATTTGCTCACAAGTCAAGAATTATTCCAAATCACAGAGCAAATCCCCAGGTATTAGTAATCCTGTTTGTGGTTTAGTTTCGTTACTGTGAGTTTCAGTGTCTAAATTTGTCCTAAGAAGTGCAGATGTTTAATTAATCGATGGGCATTCATCTAAAAAACAGATTTCAGAAACCTAAATTACTTGAAATATGAATTTTAACATCTGATGCTTACAGAAATGTGTTTTCTGCCAAAGCAGATGGACTGAAAAGAAATTATATTATTAAAAAAGGTGCAGTTGGTGTGTCGGTAAATAATTAAGCTGCAAATTACGCCTGAATCATTTTGATCATAAATTCCCCAGACATGATGAAAAGTCAGTCACTGCAGGCCTGGAGACAGACGCCACGCAGGCACCAAAGATTTAAATGAGGGTTGTGATCACATGATGTGATCACACTAAATAAGCTAGACACCGACACACATAAAATCCAACCAAACCTGTACATACACACGGAGGTGGTTTGTGCTCGTGTGGGAGCTTAGCTGCACAATTAATTTGAATCCTGAAGTCCGGGCCTGTAAAATGAAGATCAAGGACAAAATATTGACGTCATTAAACGCATGTTTCTCACTGTTCTTGTTTTTAGAAATCTCTCATGGCAACCTCCACCTGTCCTCAGCCAAGTCTTTCAATGGAAGGTATGTACCGCCCTTTTGTATATAAAACAAACACTGCATTCAGTGAAAGGTCAGTTTTAGAGGCTTGAAGGCACGGGAGTGTTGAAAGCTTCCTGCAGCTATTATAATTTTTTTCAATCATGTATTTTGTTTAAGGATAATTGTGTGTTTGAACAGGAACACGTTTGCCAAATTGCCACAGACCAGAACGACAAATTCACTGTGTGTGGCTTTCCGAATAATTACAGCGCTGTAAAGATAAACAGTGATGCAGTTTCCCTACCTGACTGTCTTTTTGTTGTGAATCGTGGCTGAAAACAGGCTTATGTTGTGTTGCTTATTGTTTTTTCCTTCAGCGTCTCACCACTTGTAAAAACTCCAATCTAGTCCTCGAAAACTGCTGAACATTTGGAGACATCTCCACAGCAGCGAAGGTTTACTTTGGATTTGCAGACAAACTTGTGTTTGCAGTGTGGACAGCCTTTGGCTTCCAAAAGGTCCACTGGCCGCGTTTCAGGGCCTCCTCAGCTGCGATGTTGTGTGGTCTTCCTCCTCGGGTTCACCTGGTCAGACAGCAACTGATGCAGAAAATGACATGCGGCTTCAGATATTTCAGATTTCTGTGACTTCCAGGTGGAGGTTCCCAGTCTGGAGTGTACTTATTACTCTAAAATAAAACCATTTTGGAGAATTTCCAAACTTTGAATTTGGGATGAAATTCATTAGTCAAACTTTTCAAAGTTTTAAAATGAGACACAGAGAAAGATTTTTTTCCACAGATGATCCACAGAAGGAATATTTTAATTACACAAGACAATCCATGAACAACAGAAGCTTCACTTCGTCTCAGACTGTAGTGTCCTGAATATTTCCTTTCCCTCACTACTAACTACTCTGTAACCGCCCTCATCCTTAAATATATCCCTCCCTTCAGGACCACACACCATCATGCCCATTATATGAAAGGCAATATAAGAGAACAAATAAAATAAGAGCGCCGTTAAGATGTCACCTGTAGTCATCTGTAGTAACTGTTCCGTGCCTGCAATAACTCTGAATGCCGCAGTGTCTCATTTTAAAATAAAACTTAAATTACACTGAAAACAGACGTCGCTGCCTGAAGGAAACCGTCTTCATGAATCCAGCCAAAACTCACTTCATGACCACCCAGTTACAGAAATGAAATTCACCACACTACAAAACCACGGCAGTAACAGACTGCCGTTTACATGTCAGAATAAACCACATCTTCTCCGGTAACAGAATTAATGAATTAGCTGGTTTGGGTTAAAGGCCGCGTGTGTGTGTGTGTGCATATGCTTTTCACTTACAATGCACTGTTCTGGCAGAGGAGAGGATGGAAAAGAAAAGAGACTTAGCCACTGAAGTGAGGTGAGAAGAGGAGAGAAAGAAGAGGAGGGCAGGCTGCGCTGCAGAGAGATTAAGAGTTAAAGGGAGTGCGGACAGTGCAGAGAAGAAGAGATACCAAAAACGATGAGGAGATAAGGAGTGGTGGATGAGGTGAGGAGGCAAAGAAGGAGAGTGAAGGAGAAGTGGGCTGCTGAGAGGGGCAACACCAAAAGGTCAGAGAGAGCCAATCAGGATCTCCAGCCTCCTGCTTCCAGCCTCACTCCGTGTGTCTGATGAGAAATCCCACTGAGAAGCCGCTGACCTTGAACAAAGCGCAGAGAGGAGAGACGCAGAGAGAGAGGAGTGAAAAAGAAGAGTGTGAAGGTGAGCAGAGAGACAGAGTGAAATGAAAAGAGGGATTTAGCATAGATGAGCTTCTAATGAATGAAAATTAAGAGTGTGGGGTCAGTTATGATTACAGAAAACATAAAAAGGGTCACATGGAGCGACGGAGTGTGAACAGAGAACTGAAGGGGGATCGGATGCAGACGGACAAAGTGACGGGGAACAATCTTTTTTTTGTGACGATAATAAATGTCTGTAAATAGATTTGACTTGGCAGGTGTCGACGGGAGGAGCTCGGAAATGACTCAGGGAACGCAGAAAAAAAAAAAGCGCCAGTCAATCAAAAATAATTCTCCGCTGCAACAAAAAGACAAACTTGGCGAGGATTCTTATCTTGTAACCCGACTTATCTGCTACGCCGCGTGATATTTTTAGTCGAATTGCCTCACTGTACAGGCAGATAATGCTATCAGAACAATGCCATTCTAACTCATGCAGCATTAAAGGACCAGTGTGTGTGTGTGTGTGTGTGTGTGTGTGTGTGTGTGTGTGTGTGTGTGTGTGTGTGTGTGTGTGTGTGTGTGTAGTTTCTGATTGTAACCCCCTCGCCTCATGAGGTGAGCGTGCAGGAGAACGTCCTGAAACACAGAACAGGGGAGACTGAGCGAGCTGACAGTCTGCGAGCTCGGGTCTTTTGTACTGCGTGGGTTGATTGGATGATGAGCAGCAGGTGGTGAGGTGATCAGGCAGGTGAGATGGAAAACTGGAGGCCACGCCCAGCAACACACACACACACAAGGAAGGCCTGTTTTAACATTTTAACCATCTTCAAAGTTTGGTTGTGTTTTCAGCAGACTAGCATGCAGCGTATGGAAGCACAGGACAGCAGACAGAGCTTTGTCCACTGAGCAGCGCTCATAGGAACGAGCTGAGCTCCGTCTCCAACGCTCCTTTTTCCCTCCTCTTCCTCACTGCTGCACTAATAAAGCCACCACAGAGGAAGAAGATGAACCCGCGGGGCGTCCCAGCACAAAGCGTGTCAGCGTTGTTGATTCAGCAGACACACTTTTCTCTTTGCATGTAGCCTGAGTCCATTTAAATTCTACATACGGCACCTCCTCCTGAATGTATGTCAGTTACAGTTTCATCCCTTAATTTACATGTTACTCACACATACACACGTATGCACACAGAGACTTTACCCCATCGCTCACAGCCGCGAAATCCAAAGTTTAAAATGTGTCAGCAAAACAGATTTGTGTTTTAATTGCTTTCTTTTGTAAACCTGTGATTTGTGTGGCTGAAGGCTGCTTGTCTTCTTTAAAGAGGACGGTGCTAAATTGAATTATAGAGTTTTCCCTCTTAAGGCTTGTTACGTGGAGTTACTCCAGCGTCTTTGTTTGGGTGGAATAAATCAGAACGCAGCATTAGCTGAGGCTGAATCAGGCTGTTGTTAGCTGTCTTTACAAATTGATTAAGTAACCAATTATCTAGCATACACACACATAAACAGGACAGTATATATCTTTGTAATAACCTTTAGCACACATACAGAGGCAGTGTGTGTGTGTATTGTGCTGTCTGGCTAATTCTCCTGTTTGTTTGCGGCTCGTTTGCATTGAAAAGGGCTGGGCTGAATGCAGCTGGGGGAGGGAGGAGGGGGGGCGGCAACAATTGGGGATTATTAGTCCATTAACTGATTAGGGAAGTTAGCTACAGATTCATAAAATCACCAAACACAGATGAGGAGATTACAGCTGCAGCGAACCACACGATCGCTCTGTGACCGACACACAGTCGCGCACGCCACGGCAGCAGAAGGTATCCAGAGGTGGATGTTCTGGAAATGAAATGGTTTGAGTGTGGTTTATTTTCACAGGATGTTTTCACATTAATCTGCAGAAGGAGAAAGTGTGTCTGTGATTTAACGTGGACGTATGAACCTGAAAGCCATTCGTGCTCCGATAATCAACTTCACACACTTCATATTAGACACAAATTGTCATTCAAAGCAGAGAGATTTTCCAGGAGGTAATGGACCTTAATACGTGTAAGAGGGGACTCTTTAAAGTGATAGCTCGGTGTTTTGAAGAGGCACTCATCCACAGTCAGTGTGCTGCCTCAGTCTGGAGAAGCAGAGCTATGAAGTTGGACAGAACGTCGAGAGATCGGACTGAAATCAGACTGCACATCTCTAGAGTTCAAGGCTGGTGCATGCTTGTGTTTTGTGGCTCTGCTGCTGTAACTCGGTGGCAAAGCCTGAAAATCCTACGGGCTGTATGACAGATTTGTTCTTGCCATGCGTGTCAGAGTTTCAAAGTTGTTCATCACCCAGAATTCCTCTTGAAATTCAGCAGGGTCAAGTACAAAATATAATAATCCGAAATACTGTATATACCCACACCACCCAGGTACAAGACAAACATATAGACACACAATGTCTCACTCCATAACCAGAAGCATGTTCATGCATACGCACACACATACAGCCAATAAGGGAAAGTGTCTTTCCCCGTCCTGTGGGGGGACACACACACACACCTCAGCACCTCAGCACCTCAGAGTCCACATGTGGTTAAGTGTGTTTCCTCGTCCCGTCTGAGAGGTGGAGCCCCGGGCACTCCACCGGTCCGCTCTGTGTTTTCCGTCCTGACAGAGAAACGACCTCGCTGCGTATGCGCTGAAGCCATGTCGTCTCTGTGGGGAAGCGAGCCGGAGCTGCAGCATCTTTAAAAGGATTTAGTGCAGCTGAGCGTGAAATCCCAATCTCTCATGGTGGATATCCTTCTTTAAACAGATGTTAAAACCACATCCACCTGGAGGCAGGGTGCATGGTCACCTGAGGACTTATATGTCTGTCTGTATTTGTTTGGTCACATTGTTAATTGCATGTAAAGTCATATGATATGTACCTCCACTGTGTTTCTCTATCGTTGCACTGAATCCTGGACCAGTGGCTGTCCGTGTGCTGCACGTTTCAGCTGGATATTTACATGTTTGAAGAACTCTTTAAAAATAAATGTAAAAGTTGGTGATTTTCCGGAGGAACAGCGAGCACTTCATGTGACTGCTGTCTCTCTCAGGTTTTGGTTTAAGGAGTGCGGCCAGATGTGGTCGGGGATTGTGGCTGGAAGCTGCCTCTTGTTCTGGGCTTTGCTCCGTCATCATCACATTGTGGTCAAACGACAGGTGGCGCTTATTTTTCTTACAAGCAGCTGTCAGCTTAACATCTGCATCGCCCGCCACACTCGGTCCTCACATTTAGAGCGGAGCTCCAACAAAGTTACGAATGCAAATATAAAATTATACCTGAGTAAAGACAAGATGTGGAGTTTAGAACAGGATCATGAGTTGTGTTTGCTCCTTTTTTACTCATCTGTGTTACAGTTATTGCAAAAACACGGATGAGGTGAGGCATCACAAAAAAAGATATTCTCCAAATGACCCAAAGGGCAGGCAACACTTGTCACTGTTTCTGCATCATGCATTACAACATACATCAAATGCATAATGAAAAAACACAAGAGCACACTCCGACAGAGACCTCGGGGGCATGTAGGAGGTCTGCTGCTGTCGGGATGACGCAGGAAGCAGAAGGAAGGAAGCCGTGACACAGACATCAGCGTGTTGCTGTCAGCGCTCTGCGGTGTGTGTCGGCTCAGTGCCGAGGGAGAGGGGAACCCCGCTGAGAGGAAAGTCCACTGAACAGCTCATCACACACACACACACGAGTGTGACTGTGTGTGTGTGTGTGTGTGTGTGAGTGTGTGAGAGAGAGAGAGAGACAGAGAGGGAATTACAGAACTGCTGCTGCTATAATTCGTCACTGCTCCTCATGACGTACTCCTACACACTGTTGCTCTCTGTGGGCATGATGTTTATATGCATCCTTGTTACTTAGTGATTATATTAAGGCATCAGTTACATGCTGACATAGATAAATACTCGTAATGAGGAAGGATGCTGAGTATCACACTTACAATGCAAATCATCATCAGTTAAAGAAGAGTCAGGAAGGCAGTGTGTCATTTCGAGAGTTCCTCACGAGTTCCTCACGTGTCATCAGCTAACACTCACATTCTTATTCTGCAAAAATACAGAAGATCCAAGTGTAAATACAATATGTGTAATGTAGAAACGTGCAGCTTTCTGAATAAAATGTTAGTTGACTGTAGCAAAGACTCGTTTTCAGTTTCCTCCTCCACATCTCGCTCTCCTCTCTGGCTCTGCTCCTCGGCTCTGTTCGGGGTCAATGGCTTCTCAGCAGGACTTCCCATCAGAGGGATGAACCGAGGGCGGACACACGAGGTTTCTTGGACCTTGTAAGACGTCCCAGCAGGCGGCCAGCAGAGTGCCTTCCTCCTCTCCTCCTCCCCTCCCCTCCCATCCCCTCCTCTCTTTTATAGGCGAATAAGGGCTGAACTGCACTTAGGAAGTGAACTGTGGAGTATTTCTTCTGTTAATCTGTGAGCAAACCTGGGTGGTGGCACATAACTCAAACGCTTTGCAATGAACTGGGTGAGAACATGTTAGACTTTCATAGGACACAAGTCTACCTTAACAAAATGAAGCCGGTCTCATGGGACTTCTACGATCCAGGTTATAGCTAAATCATATTTACACCTTTTTGGCTGCTATTGAAAAGTAGCATTCAAATTCTATATTCTTGTTCACTTGGTGTCTTTCCTGGTTGAAATATTGTGTATTTATTGTATTTGTGTGAGGCAGAATCTGACCAAGCCTTCAGTGTCGTTGCTTTTCTTCCTCAGTTCATCTCCTCCCTGGCTTCCTCTCACAGCTGAATGAAGGTTGAACACATGCACATTTATCTGAGGTGTGATGTGGGAGTATAGCAGGACATTACACAATCTACTCCACCTTATCAGTCGTCCCCATTTTTCCTTATCTCGGCGGTCGATCGGAATTTCAACTTCGATGGTGCTACCGCTTGTCCGATGCAATTTTAGATTGTTCCCCACAGGTGGAGGAATGGTGTCTCAGCAGGTTAAGGCAAAAAACTGTACTTCACTGTACCTGCGCTATCGTAGATTTGAATCATGTATTTCCTCACCCACTGCACCTATCAGCTCTTCCTCACAGTTCCTGTTCACCAGTCCTTCCTCGTGACCTTCAGTCTCGCTCCATCCCGTCATTCCCGTTGTCCTCGATTTTCGCTAAACACTGGGACGGAGATTTCCAAACCACTTATCTCAGATCAGGTTGTTTTACTTTAAACTCTTAATGAGCAGTTTTATCTGCACACCACCTTATATTCACCACTATCTGTCACACATCAGCCACGAGAGGACGGCGGAAGAGGCAGAGGAGACTTAAGTGACTCGTATTTATCTCTCTGTGTGGCAGCGCTGAATGTGCTGCAATAATCGAATGAGAAAATGACGAAGCCGTTTTGGGTTAATTAGGGACTTGACCCTGTGGAGAAAAGGCTACCCGGTTTATCTCCGCTCTAACAAGCGCGTGGCTAACAGCCGTTTAAAACAGCACTTATTTACATTTAGAGTGAATCTTATGGCCCCAGCAACCCTCGACGGGAACTTGGCGACTCGCACTTATAAAGAAACAAATGTGTTTAAGTGCCAGCTTTTTAAAAGTAATTAACCCATTTGTTCGAATGTCACGGTTCCAAAGTTTTTTTTTTTCTAACACCAAGTGAAGGTTTGATTAGACATGGCGTCGGTTTGTTATCCACTTAGGAATATCTGTCCATTTCATCTCGCCGCCATGTCCGGAGGCAAACTCCTCATTTCTGCTGCTAAATTGGTGTGTGTGTGAAATCAGACAGTTAACGTCAAGAGAGTGTGTGTGTGTGTGTGTGTGTGTGTGTGTGTGTGTGAGAGAGAGAGAGACAAAGATTTGTTTAACTCCTATTTAGAAATGAGGTGAATCGGCTTCTGGTATCTCTCCAGCTCGCTCAAATCAAATTGTCCTTTCCTGACACACAGTTTTGATGTTGTAGGTTGCAGCCCCATCAGTCTTATGCCCAAATACTCAGAACACACAGACACACACACACGCTCCATGCCAATGCATCTCGTATTCGCTTAAATTCACTTCACTCAACAACTCACTTGTAACTCCAGTATTTGGATTTGTGCATAATTTGTGAGTGAGTTTCTGAGCGTTGAAGCTTTACACTGTCATTGATGAGTGAGATCTCATTCGGTCTATCATGTCAAGAAGCCCAAGTCTCTAACATATGAGTCAGACTCAAACCGAGCAGGACTTACTGCTTCTCAGCGGCTGTGCAGGCTGCAGGGGGAGGAAAAGTTAAACCTGATTCAACTGGTCGAGTGACATAGACAGCGAATGAGAGTGAGGGAGCACTAGTATCGAGAAAGGGAAATAAAAAGTTATTTTCTGATTCCGTAGAAGCACAAACACACACTTCAGACCCACTCTGTCCCTCAAACCTGTTATAACACACACGGTCCGTCAGCTCTCTGCAGCACAGCTGTGCACCGCTGACGCAATCGCAGGTCTCGAGGAAGGGCTTAAACGCTGCGAGCGGAGCTCTCCCACTCCGCTCCGAACACAAGCAGACCATTGTGGGTACGCTGAGTGCTGGTAACAGCTGGACCACACGGCGGTTATCTTGGACCCCAACCCTGTGGCGATGACAGGATCAGCTTTGGCCAAAAGCTGCCTTATCCACGGTCGGCACATGATAACATGATGGATGTACGTGCAGACAGGCCAGAGGAGCGAGCTGGACGCTGACAGTGGGTGGCACTTCAGGAGGGTTGTAAACTTTTAACCCAAGTGTTAATTAACATGTAGTGTGTTGAAAGGACAGAGTAATAGTCAAAGATGTTCTACGCATGATTTCTGTGGGAAAATCAAAGGACAAGTGTTCCAACTCTGCTCAATCAAAAGCTGCAGATTTCCCAGATTTACAGCAGCAATTTTTTCTTACTGGAACTAAAATATGATGATTATAACAGGTGCAGTGGTAAATAACAAACAACTGGTTTAATTACGACCAGAAGAAAACAAGAAAGAGAAAGTTTTCCCAGTGTTTACCAGGAATTTTTTGTTTATTCTCATCAAAAATCCTATCAGTGCTGCAAATAATTCATATAATGTGTTGGAAAAATGAGGATAATATTGTTTAAAATGTTTTTTGGTCTACAGCTCTATAGATTTTAAATTGAAGTCATTAATGAACAATGTACGTCCACATAAACAGCCCCCCTGCCCTCTCACAGTGACCCCACGCAGATGTCACTGAGGCATGCGTCCATCATCGGGTGTGTATATTTATGAGAGGATTATGATTGGACCTCTGCTTCCTGCAACCTCTGACCCGAGTTGATCCACCTCTGTTATTGGCTCATGATTGATGTCCGGGCTCTCTCTTTGATATTCTCAGTGCACGTGCGTCATGAAAAAGCTGATTTTTAATGACAGGGATGCAGCTCCTTCATTTTATTTAGTGCATGTCTGTTATTTTTCTATAGTGAGCACCAAGAATGGGCCCAAACAAACATATTTATATTTTTAATTAGTAATCAGAACATCACGAATAATCACACAGTCATCAACAAAGAAGTATTCATGAAGGGAAAAAGAAAGTATTTTGTAATTTAGCTCCTCTACTGACTGACAACTGAATTATATGACTCGCTCTTTGCTTCACACACACACACACACACACACACACACTGACAAGCATGCAAAGCTATCCCTCAAACCACAAACTAATTTTCAGGGAGGTCTGAGGTAGATATCCACCTTTAGATAGAAAAAAGAAATCCTGCTTCTGTCCCACGTGTATTAACGTTCACAACATGATGCAACGCTTGCAGCTCTGAGCTGTAAGTCAATTTTAACACCTCAGTCTGAGACGGGCTGAAATATTTCTCAGTCTGTCAAGCGTTTGACACAAAATGGTCATTTTCTCTTCAGGCCATGAAGAATTATTAAAAAAATATTAGATGTTAAGCAGAGAACTAAGTAGCTTATGACTGTCTAGAATCCTGATAAATGTGTTACCTGTCTGACTCTGCGCTCGCTTCATTTAACCGAAGGGCTGACGCATCCAAAAGGAGTGACACCTACTTTCAAAATTCAAATTATAAAAACAGGGAGGGAGGCAGAGAGACGGGGGATGTTTGTGTCTGAGAGAGCTGAACCGAGGCTTTGGCTCGGTGTCAAATAATTCCCCGCGCCAGCTGATGTTAACATGAGCAGCAAACAAATGAGGCCTGGGAATAAATCCTGTCATATCCCATACTGTCTCCATACCGTTCTCCCGGTGCCTCGGTGAAGGAAGACAGGGCTGCAGGGAGTGGACTTCCATTTTTACCACATTGGGCACATCTGTCAGATCTGTGTGTGAGTGTGTGTGTGTGTTTATTTTTATTGCTCTGCTCTTACTGCGGTGATGTTCCTGCACTGCACTTCCTTGAGGTCAGCACGGCTGCCGCTGTGATGTCTTCTTCAGACTTCTTGATGATTGATGAAGTTGTTTGTTGGTGTCTTGGAGGATGAAGATGACTGCTCTAGAAATGACTTGTGACTGTGGTCACGGAAGTTTTGTGGTAAATGTTACTAGTTTTACATGAATTTGTACCTTTACACTCTGTAACTACACTTATGCAAAATAACAGTCATGTTCTGTTTTTGGCTCAGGTGGTAGAGCAACTGGAGGGTTTGATTTACAGCTCAGCCAGTCCAGTTGAAGAACTATTGGTATTCTCGCTTTATTTCCGGGGTTTGATCGTAATAATTCAGGGGAAGTCTGAAAAATAACGGTACTTCTCTGTAAAACATCGACTGAAAATTTCAGTCAGATTTTTGTTTGGCAGCTGCTGCTTCAACTGATTTTATTTTTACGGTGCGAGCAGGAGTAAAACCTAAAAATGACAATCTGTGTTTTTTTACTTACTGGACATGGTTCTTAGCGGGGCTGTGACTTCCTGGAGTCTTCGCTTCGTTTCCGTGGCACCCTCATGGTGATCACAAAACTCCAGGAAATCACTGCGCTCAGCCAAGAAACAGCTCCACCAGCCTCCACCATCAAAGTCGTGCACTTTGTAACCCTTCCTGAAGGCGCACAGGTGTGCGATACGAGGCAGAAAGTTTCAACTTTATGCGAATCTCCGTTCTTATGGAAGAGAAGCAACCATTAGCACTCGTTGTATTAGTTTCAGAAACATAATTAATGCTGCACATGCAGCTGTGTTCTGTATGCTGGAGATAATATTCCACAGTTTATTTACAGAGGAGTCTTACTGTTGTATGTAAATCTTATTTCCTGGGCGGCAGTGTGTGCTCCGTGCAGGGCCGATGCAGTAGGTACGGCTAGAAACAGTAATATTCACAAAGTGGAGGTGCATGGAGCAGCGATGTATAATGAATGAACAGCTGAGCCGCTGGAGGACGAGGCGAAGTAGATGGTGTTTTTTTTTTTTTTTTTGACATATCACATGCTAGCGTGTCATGCATATTTCATTGGGCATGTCTGGTTGGGCTGCTGCTTGCCTAGGGAGCCAGACAGATGTTGCATGTGCCTTTGTGTGTGTGTGTGTGTGTGTGTGTGTGGATACAAATAAAGCATCAAAACCGTGTATGTGTGTATCTGACTGTGAGGTTCAGGACTGATCTAAAATCTGTCTGCACAGGTGGATGGAGACAGTGAGTTCTGCTGCATACCACCACAGGTTGAACTGCTGATTGAAATTCACTGAGATAAACACAAATAATATAAAAGTTAAATAATAAAATGTCAGTATTAGATGGACATGTGCACAGAAAGAAAGTCTGCCCCCAACAATGCTCATACAAAAGTGTTTAAAAAGGAAGAAGAGAATCTAAGACATGCAGCTGCACCATGTACCAACGTGAAGTGTCCTAATAAAGTGTTCGTCCACCACGTGGCTCCTGAAGCTTCAGTGCAGCTTGGCATTGATCCTACGAGTCTCTGAACTCTACTGGAGGGATGAACACAACCCCCCAACACATATTAGCTCATTCTGTGTTTTGATGATGCGCTGTTTGATACTTTGGTCCAAAATCTCACATAAGTGGCCCCCACAGCATAACCGAGCCACGAGAGCCCTTCACTGTTGGTCCTGTATGTTCCTGTATGCAGGACGACTCATCTGACCGTATAACTTTTTATAACACCTCTGTAGACCGGTGCTCGTTGTTTTTACATCCGTGGACTCTCAAATGTGGATTAATCTGGTGGTGCATGAACTGCAGCCCTATGATAATATGATAACACTATGATGCGCCGTTCCGACCGAAACACGAGCCCATTAAGCCGTTTCTTTGTGACTGAAGCTTCTTCGTCTGCTCCCCGCCCAACGATGAACCCTCTTCCACACTCACTTCTCCTTTCGCCATCTTGATATGAAATCAGAGTTAACTTGGCCTGCTTAGCATTTTCAGACATGCCACAGATGGATCACGCATCCATCTGCCTTTGTCATGTTTAAATACATAACGAGGCAGGTTGCAGACATAGACTCTACACTGTGATGTGATTTCCAGTGTTATTTTCCTCTTATAAAACCATGCTGGGTTCAAACAGGTTTCAGAAACTCTGCCACAGGTTAAAGTGTTTTTTTTTTTTGGTTTAATTTGGAACACGAAGCGAGTTTTGCACCAGCTGATTGACACCACTTTTGTTGTCTATCAGCCAACTTCTCCGACAGACACAAGCCAGTATTTTTATTTCCGGATGGTGCCAAGGTGACGTTTAGCTTCGCTTAGATGAAGTGTCAACATCACACAGCAGGCAGACAGAGGCAAGTCATTTCACTGCTTGAGTTCAATTACTTTCATTTTAAATTTAAGCATTTTAATGAGCGGTTAAGAAGAGAGCAGCTCGGGAACGAGTTAACGTTTGTAAATCTGCAACATTACAAGAGTTTTGTGAAAGGCACGGACAAAGATGGCTTCGTACTCCTGCATGATTACAATATTGAACAGCACACGTGGGAATAAATCAAAGCCAGAAGAGTGTTTTATCAATTTGAAATTAGTATGTATGTATTCAAGTTCACAAATGCAAAGGTAAAAATATTTGAAAAGAATATTGTCACTAGAAAATCCCTTTGAAGCGTATTGTTTCCAGTCCTCTATAATAAGCAAATTGCTGACTCAAAGGTATTTCTTGTTTTTCTTTTCCGATGATATTGCCTGCTGCTCGGCCAGTTGAAGTCGACTCCAACAGATTTTGTAGCCAACGTAATGTAATGACGCCTTCAAAGAGCGCAGAATATCGACTGTGGATTCATTGCATTTTCTCCCAAAGCGCCTATAGATTTGTTCTTTGATTTGCGGTGTGGTTTGGAAATAAATAATATGTTTAAATTATGTAAATAATCCCTGGAGATGACTTATTTTGATGCAGAACTCCAGCAGGTCCTTCAAACAATCACCCTCATCCTTTTACTCCTCATGCATCATGCATGGACCTTGTTTGATGCCATTTTCAGTTCATTGAGTCCATTTGTTTGGCAGTGCTGTTCATTAAAAACTACACTAATCTTAAACCCTTCTGCATAATCAATATTATTCAACTCCTTCTGAGACTCTCAAGAAGTGCTGTGGTGTCAGAGTTGGCGGTGTGCTGCTACGATAATCGTATTCTTCCTGTGATGTATTTAATCACACCGCATAAAGCCAATCAAACAAAGTTTCCATCAGCTAAACTGCTGAGTCGGGCTATTTGCAGAGTTTTCGGTATCTCCTGTTACCTGTTCAGTGTGTTCTAACTACAATTTTGTGTATATTTAAAGCTCTATCACTCACTCCCCTTGAAAGCCAAGGACGTGGTCATAAATGAATGGGTCCTTGCCACCTTTTGTACGGCTTTTAACACATTGCTCATTTTAATTGTTAGCATTGGAGAGTGGCCAAGGTTTCCTTGTGGCCATATTGCTTTTGGCTGTTTGCAGCTCTCTGGGAATTGTTTTTCCAGACTTGGAGAGTTCCCCCCCCCCCCCCCCCCCCCCCCACCTTTCTGGAGTCTGAGCCAGGCCGAGAACGGAGCCCTGGGGTACTCCTCGTTTCCTGTGAACACACACAGCCAGCGCTGGGACACGCCATACACACTAGTCACGTACACATGCAGAGCTGTGCCCACGAACCAGACCCGGGTCCAGCCCGGTCTCATAAGAATTACGTTCATGTGCAGCTATTCTGCATCAGTGAGTTACAGCTGCTGTAGTGTTAGGCAGGATGTAGTGGATGTGGAGGTCGTGATGGTGAACAAATCTAAGGTGTCTGGCTTTAATGCTAAACTACGGGACAGGGTTGACACTTCTTTCTTGAACCTTGATGTGTTTTATTCCTTATCCCTACACTTTAGTCTCAGTGACCACAATGTTTCCCTAACCTTAACCATGCAGCAGTTGCATGGTCAGCGAAGCAGCCACAGTTTACAGAGGTCGTGGGTTGCACATTTCTGGTGAAAAGAGTGAAAGTCTAGCAGTGAGTCCTTGAACACTGATTCCAGTAAAAGTTGCTCACTCATATTATTCCAAAAAGGCAGGCGTCCTCTTCTTTCTGACTTGAAGGAGAAACTACAGTTGCTGCAAAACATGGAAGACGACCTGTGATATCTGTAGGTAGAAAAGACTCAATCTGAGGCACCATAACATAACGATAAGTCCATAACAATACTTATTTCCAGGTCGTTGTAGACCAATGAAAACATAGCTTTAAATATTAGATTTAATTTCTGGCATATTTGCTAATGCAGCCACCCTAAATGTTACACACTGGACGTTTAGGAGTTGGCCTGGCAGGAGCTGACTTGTCTTGCTCTGGGATCCAAACAAACGACGACAGATGACGTCAAATATCTTTTAGAGCTTCTGCGATTCAAATCATCGGCAGTAAACAATTCCTAAATGCACGCAGAGTCAACGTTCTGTCTCACGCTTCAAAGAAAAACTTTTTGCAGCAGAGGCTGCATCTGAACACGATATCGTACGGTCGCCCTTCACATGTAATAACTCAAGAGTTACTACATAGCGGTCACTCATCATATTAGTATTTGTGCTTGTACCCACCATCAAATTACGATGTTTGAACAAACCCATCGGGGCCGACTGGAGCCTGGCACCAACGCAGACTAATATTTAGAAGTCAGTATACAATCACTGTAAAAATATGTTGGCTTCCACAGCGGCCATGCCAGCTGAGTGAAAGATTTCATTACTACAGCGTTGCACTTGGCCACTGACATACTCTGGCTCATGCATCACCGAGAGTATTTTTTATGTACATGTCTGTCTTCACGTGTTTCAGAGAACTTTAAAGAGTGTGGAAAAGATCATAAACTGAAATCATGTGAATAATAATTTTGCTCGTTCGGAGCCGCCTCTTCTTTATCGCCATTCCTCAGCCCGTTCTGGTAAATCTGAGCTGCTCTGTTGCGCTTCCTCTTTGACCTCCTGTGTGTGACTGATGTTTTTATTGGTGTCCTACTGACTCCGGAGTGATGCGCCTATTACAGAGGTCACAGAGGCCCATTATGTCTGCCCCCCCCTCCATCCCCGCGCCACCGCCGAGCGCTTGACAGCTTTTCCCAAAAGCATCCTGTTCCATCACCTTTCAGTGGAACAAAAACAAAATAAAAAATAACTCCTCGAGAGCATTTCATCTCCACCCGTCACTCCACCTCCGTCTCCCTCCCCCTCTTTTTTTGCCGCAATTTAAATTCGTTCCACTTCATATTCAAACGCTCACATGATCCTTTTACACAAGTTCCACATTACATGCATGTCAGTGAGCGTCCAGCCCTTGGATGGACCGCGCTGGGGGGGTTGTGAAGTGACGGGGGAGCGCTGCAGAAATATGTTGCAGTAATTGAGTTAAGCAGCTCAGACAGTGGTGTTGCTGTACGAGGGGAACTGAGGGCTTATTATCTGCGGTTCAGAGTTATTTATTTCTGACATGGTCGCAACTCACAAATTAGCTGCGGTCAATATCTCAATAATCGGGTTTCACTAACAGCACACACATATTTCCGTAAGATGAAAATGGCAGCAGGTTTTTGACGGGGCCGTGAAGGCGGAACTTCACACTGAAGGAGAATAAGTTACGATTTGAGAGCAATTACAAAAAGGTTCAGATCAAAACACAAGACACGTTCGGGTGATAGCTCTAAGCTGAAGCTCTTAGTGAGGGGTCTACTAAATTATTGACATCCTGCATACTTACCATATTTTCACTCTCGCCAAAGATGCCAAATGACGAGGGGGGAAAAACATATTCATCTATTCCCTAAGTGCTTCAAAGTGTAACCTAGACAAACTGAGCCAAATACAAACACTTGAAAAAAATATGATGATGTGGAAGCCAAATGGTGCCGAGCGGCGCCTGTAACAGGAGGCAGCGAGGGGAGTTTTTGAAGAGCCATGCTGGGTTTGTTGGCGGTGATGACATTCAAGCCGCGACACAGCTCACCGGGACGCGGTTTAGAGCGTGTTCCTCCACCTTCCAAATGATGGCACTTCTAAGAGGTGAAAATAGATCCTCCTGCCTTCTCGCAGAGTTCACAGGCTCTTTATTTCTGCTACCCAATCATGAAAAAAGGTCTTTTGGAGCTATGAGACACATTAAGCTTAGCTTCGGCTCGGTAACAAACCTTCCCTGGCTCATTAAAACTTAAAAAGTTGTAATAATGTCTGCTCCATACAAAAACAGTTTACTGAAATTTCAAGTGTGTTTATTTAACCTAAAAGATGACATTTCACATTCTTTGCAGCTAAACTAATTTTTCATAAGAAAAGTGTCATGATATGAACTCGATCTGACCCAGTTGCAGCAAAAAAAGGGGATAAATTTCCCAAATCAGTCATGTAACCCATCAGAGATCAAATCTCTTTCATAAATTGAAGTTATCCATCACTTTTAACATCCTGTCACGTACGGTTTTGGGACAGCGGGCAAGCTGGGCCGTTTTTATAACCTTCTGGTTCAGGTTTCAGCTCTCAGAGTGGATGACGCGGTCGTGCCGGCTGAATCCTGATCCACGCCCGACCGTGAGATCTGACCCATCATCTGAAAACGTACACGCATGCATCTCAGAGGGAAACACCAATAAGCCAGTCCCTGATTACGCAGTGTGTGTACGAAGGCCACCGCTCTAGAAATCTTGTTTTTCATTGATTACGCTGCACGTTGACCTCATCCTGGGGGGCTCCGCGAGGAATTCATCCAAACTTTGAAAGGAAAACAAACTGGGCTGCAGCCATGTACTGTAATGGATCCTTGGGAAAACTCGGAACTCTGGAGAAACAGTGACAGAAAGTGTTGACACAGACCTTAACTAAGCAAACAAATCTTTAAGTCAAATATAGATATATAAAAGCAGACAGTATAGCCATTAAAAAACACAAAGCTTGAGACCCTGCAGTGGTGAGAGGTCTGCATGCACTGTGTGGATTTGTTCCCATTACTCTGGCAAAACTGGGCGACGTGACAAGACTCAGCAGCGTGCATCACCAAGAAACAAAAAGACTACAAGCTCTGTGGCTCCTGAATTTTGCTCGTCCACTATCTACAGTCGAAACTGGCACCGCGACACACTGCATCACTCGGTGATCTATCACTTTGTATGAATGGCTGGACTACAGTCACATTTTATCTCTGAGGACTCGAGCAAACCCTTCAGTAAAGTTTAAAATGGGAGATCTTGGAGCCGTGACGCCTTCATTAGTATTTGGAATGAAAATAATCTCAAGTGATCAAATGAAAGCTCTTCAAGAGCTCTGATTACCAGCGCTGAAATCTTACTTATGCAATTGTCCTTTTTCCCACCAAGTGTTTTTCTTTCAGATATCCTGACTGAAGTTTGATGAAATCCACAAATTTAACTGCAACACCTCTGCAGACTGCAAGCCAGGCTGCCTGGTTTATTGCACATGAAGTGACAATAGCTCAGTAAAGAAAGGTTCCTATCTATGATGATATCAGAGGCGATACCTAAAATGTGTTTAATGTCTTTTTAAATGCGAGCATGTTCAACATGTCGTGAAATTTGACTTTTCCCCTCCTGGCTGAATCAAACCTGCAGCACCTTTTTCCTCTTTTCTCTCAGTCCCAAGCTGCTGGACTCTGAACTTAATTTATTCATCTGTATGTGTGACCATTTCTTTGCGTCTCTGAGAACCTGAAAGGATTTAGAATTCCATGGAGCGGGAACATTTCGGCTGTTCGCTCATTCCCAGTTTGTCCTTATTTGCGTTTCAGTGGACAAGTTATGTGAAAGGCCTTTTTTTCCCCCTCCCTCCTCCTCAGTGCCACGGCCACCAGCTACAGCGGTGCCAGGCCCTGGCTTTGTTATTTATCTATTTATTTAGCTGTCGGAGTTAAATGGCTTAGTGACAAATTAGAGTGTAACGATAATGACCGCGATAGTTAACAACGCTCGCTTCTCATCGAACACAGGAGGGGAATTTCCAACGCTCCTTTTCTCTCATTCTTATCCTGACGTATTTCACACCATCTCAGTGTGAATGACAATTACTGCCCCGATGTGAATGGGAGCTCTGAACTTTGTTTTCTTTTTTCCCCTCTGTGGAATCGAATGTGGCAGAGCGCGGGTTGTGACTTAGCACACAATACGGGGGGAGGGTTTTTTTTTTTTTTTGGAGGAGCAGGCTGAGTTTGGAAAAAAAAAGGGGGGTCAAGAATCAAAATGGGAATGACATTTGCCATCAGCGGCAAAGGCCTGCTTTATGCCAGCCATTGATGCGTCTTTTCCCAAAGTGAGCCTGCGAGAGGGGAGATCTGCATTGCAAATTGGCAGCGCACTGGCCCTTTTCACAAGTGGACAGGCGGGCCGGGGCATGGTTCCCACACACACCCCATCCGTCATTCCACCTCCATCCCTCCCCCCCGCCCCGCTCCACACACACCTCCCTCCTAACCTCAACTTGCCCAAATGGCCTCAATCATAGCCGTGGTGGAGGCGGCCCAGCGTTCTCCCAGGCTGACTCCCCAGAGCAGGCGCACACACAGTGGGGGCTTTGTTCCAGCAGCAAGGCCCGGGGAGGGTCCGAGGTCAAGGGGAGGAGACCGACAGCTTTGACAGGCTGTAAGTAAAGGTGTACAGCCTGCTGCGAGTCGCGGTGCGAGTTCCCCTCGTGCTGAACCGCCTGTTTGTTTGTTTGTTTTCCCTCGGCTTTGCTGTCTGAGGCACTTTTGTGCGCAGGGTGTGCACACAGTTTCTATTATCTGAGGCATTAAGGTGAATGAATGTGGCTTGTTTAAGCTGTCAGACCTTTGAAGTGCTCACACAAACAGGAGCAAAGCAGTTCATTCTTCAAAAAAAAAGACACAATCTGCATTTTATTTTTATTTTAATTACTCTGAAAATTGAAAAAGTAGGACAACAGAAGAGTAAGACATCCCAAATTGATTCAGTAATATTCATTAATGGGCAAAGTCCCTGTAAGAGGCTCAGTGTGAGGTCACTGAAAGTCCTGACACACACAAGGCGTTTCCATGCATGCTCCCTGATTAGACCTTTCCTCAGGACGGCGTGAGCGTGCAGACGCTGTTCATGATCGATTGAATCGAAAACTAATGAACAAACTGGAACTAAACTTTGACTAATACGAGCAGAACAAGTTTACTGAAGAAATATGTGAGTCAAATCTGAATTACAGTTATCCAGGAAATTAAGATTATCTCAGGCCTGGATGCTTGGTGCCGTCATTTTTTTTAGATGTCTCCAAAAAGGTCCAGTCAGCTGGAGTAAGTGAAATCCTGCCTGTGGTGGCAGGGCGTGCCTCCTCCAGCAGCAGCACACAGGCTGCACATTTGTGTTTGAGGTTTTAAAGAAACAAAAGATACCTGACAGAGCAAAAATTCCAACAATTGTTGAATCGTCTGTTTCTATGCCGATGGTGCAAGACAGAGCAACAGCAGTCACGCCAATCCCACCGGTTGCATAAGTTTTCCGGTTAACTGGAAAACTTATGCAAACTTTCATTGCATATTTTTGCAGTGATGATGAAGTTACCTCGCATGTGAAGTCCCTTTTACTGACGCGTTTGAAGAACATTATTCGCATGTGTTTTTTGCATTAAAGACCTAATCCAGGGTATAAAAATGTAAACAAGAAGAGAAGCTTCATAACTCACCGCCATTCAACCTTTTCCTCACGTGTCCTAATCGAATGTGCAGTTTACGGATTACGTAAGTTTTTTGGAGCTGGGACACAGTTTGTCTTGAAATCTTGGGGCCGCTGCAGAAAGTTGCCCAGACAAATGTTAATTTTGCATACAGCGATGTGTTTTTCGTCGCGGGCAGTTGAATCCCATTTGTGCACAAAACTGAATTCCTCTGAGTCACCTTCACCGTTCCGTGTTACAAAATAAGAGCAAACTTTGGGAGAAAACACTTTCCTTGTGGTGCACGGAGGGAAAAGTGCAGCATTAGCACAGTAGGAGGCATGAAATATGAAGTAGGACCTCTGTGCTGGCTTCAGCATTCTCACCTCCTGTTTCAGAGTTATGACAGGTCAGTATTTCTCTCACATTTCCTCCCCTACGTAGATGAAATTTAACATCTGTTGGTGAAATTAGCGCAGAGAAGCGCAGCCAAAAACAGCGAGTCATTCCACAACTGGAAAAATATGGTAAAATGGCTGTTAAATGAGAGACACGGAGAGACGTGAGAGGATGCCACACGTCAGACCGCTGCATTTACACTGCCTGCAGACGACGTCTGCCCTCTGCAAACCAACAACTGCTGATGTGAGACTGCATCAACCTTCTCGGTTTGCTGAGAATCTCATTTTATTCTTACACTGATCAGGAATTTCAAGCTTATTTTAATGTTGCCTGAAAGTCAGTTTGAGAAACGGCACCAGCAGACTGCCAAATGTTTTATTTATGAATTCATCAAATCTGAGTATTAACTTCCTTAATCCTGAGTTGGGAACTACAAGTGTTATCAACTGTTTACCAGATGCTACATGTGTTTTTTTGCACGAGGACTACAATTGAAATACTCATTAAAATGACAAATATGTCTCTTGCGAAGATATTTTTTTTCTAGTTAAGTGATGAAAGCTCCCGCCCTTCACAAACAACGACGCCGTCTGAGAGCTCACTTCAGAAACGACCATAAATTTTAACCCCGTGGAGTCGGCCTTTGTCCGAGCTTTTAATATCAAGAGTTTTATTGCGGCCTTGGCATTGTGAACGGTTTGGTGGAGTGTTGCTGGCTGTGAATGTGTTCTGGGTGTTGTGGTAGTAGAGTTCTCGAGGTCGCCTTGAAAGCATCTCTTCACCCCCCTCATGCATCCCACCGATTGTTATCCTGATTGTGGCATTTAAAGGACGCAGAACCAGAGCAGCTTGGAACGAGTTTAACAGAAGAATAAAAAAATCCTGAATCATCGAGCAGAGATTGAGACGTTCGTGTTTCTCACATGAAGTAATGCTTTTGTCCCCTTGGAGGGAGAGTTAACCGCCATTATGACAAGTTACATGTGCAAAGGGCCAAGCTGGAGTAGCACTTAGTGTCAGTTCATACAGAGGTTTGAACATTTATATGACTTGATAAAAAATGACATTGTAACATGAGTAGTTAAGTAAAAAAAATGCCAGAATGCTCTTTTGTTATTGCATCCTGTTCATGTTTTATGAAGCACTGATCAGTGGCAGCCTGGGTGATTCTGTAGATTCATAAATTCAGGAAACGCAGCAGAAAATAGACAGGGCTGGTACACCAACAAGAACTGTGACTGATTTCTGTGTGGCCGAACCTCTGGTACCTCAAAGCAGCAGAAAACACAGCATGTGTCACATAGTTTGAAGAAAGAGATGCCACCACGTCTGTGCGGCCTGCTGCCAAACTTCCAGTGAAGTAAAAACTTTAATGCCCACATATTGAATCTTGCCTGGAATGCAAACATGCATTGGGGTGATTGAATATAAACGCCCTGCAAAAAGAACCAAAATAAATCATTTGAATAAGGAGCAAACGATTCCCAGAGAAGCCTTTTTGTTTGTGCGTTTACCGTTCACTTCAACTTTAATTGCGAGGAAGCACAGATGCAACAAAATCTTGCTGTCTTCCTGGGATGATCGTGCAGATAATAAGCAACAGAAACAGTGAGAGCTGAGGTGAGGAGGTGGAGAGGGTATTTATTTATTTATTTCTCTCCGTGGACTGGGAACCTGGAGTTTTTTATTTTTATATCAGCCTGTGTGAAAGGGGAGGCTGCTCAGGGGCCCTTTGTTGGTGCTGCCCCGTCTCTCTGTCTCCGCCTTTATGTTTGGATGCCTTTGAGACGGGACGTGAAGGTATGTGGCTGGGAGAGTGCACGCTCAGGGATGAATGGCTTCACGTTTTTAAGTTGTTTTTTTCCTCTTTTTAAAAAAAGAAGTACAGGGTTGTTTTCACCCCCAGTGCCCCCCCCCCCCCCCCCCCCCCCCCCCGCGGCAGAGCAGCAGCACGGCTCTGTGGCTGAGTGCATTAATTATAAAGGCATCCTGTTTATGAAGGGAGACTCGCGAAGAGCTGCAGATATAATCATTTTTTGATAATTAATTGTTTTAAGCTTCTGTTCGTGCAAATCAATTTGAACATGTCACCTTGGGTTCAAGGAAGATTGTTATGGGCGTCTTTCACTGTTTCTGACAAATGATGGGTTTCAGATTCAGTGAAAAATAATGAACACATGAATCAAAGCTGCAGCCCTGGATGGATCCACTGACAGCACTGTTCACGTGAACACAAATCTACGATGCACAAACGTTCCATCGTGATATTTCACAATTAGCAAATGAAAGCGACACAGCACGGCGCACATTAACACATCCCGCTAACCTAACGCATCATAAGTCAAACACTGAGGGTACGCTCGGAGACTCGCTCACGACTTGACTTTTGAATTTGCAACAGGAGCGGATGGGGGTGGGGTTGGTGCTGGCGGTGGTGGGGGGGTTGTCGGGGGCACTGGCAGGGAAATGCAGCGGGGAAGTTTGTTTTTCAGTGCTACAGTAAGAAGGTGAAAATGAGAATTTCAGTCCTTGACAAAAGTGAGCTTTGGTGTCTCCATTCAGACTCTGTCAAGCGTTCCTCTCACCGAGCCTCCATGAGACAACTATTAACGAGCGAGCTGATTTCAAAGGGCCTCTGGGTTGGAGAGAGAGCATGTCCGGGCATCTGTGGAAGAAGAGAGAGAGAAAAAAGAGTCCCATATTGTGCTCTCTCTCTCTCTCTCTCTCTCTCTCTCTCTCTCTCTCTCTCTCTCTGTCTGTCTCCTCTCTTCCCCCTTTGAGAACTGACAGAAGTTTCGACAGTGGCAGTAAATTCACTTCGCAGACCTGCTGGGAGGCAGGGGAGCGCAGCGATGGGAAGGCCCTTTCTGCACTTCAAGGACCCCGAGCGTCTGCCGGATAGCCTGTCAGAAATACTAAGGCTGATAATAAATTTGCTTTTGCACAGCTGTGGCTGTGAAACGAGCGCCGAGGCACCCCGAGGGTGGAGGTGCGAGCTCGGAGGAGACAAATCTATGCGATTGCAGTTGGTTGGCCTAACTTTTATAGAGGGAACGATTGTTCAAACGGTGACGGCAGAGAAGCGAAGAGTAAAAATTTATCACCACTGCATACTTCTTCACAAATACAGAGTCTTTTCTGTGTTGGGGGGTTCATTCATAATAAAAAAAGACGTGTCTTAAATGTATCATTTAATAATTCCCTGACACGGTTGAGTTCAATTCAACTGCCAACCATTTGGTTTAGTTCTGTAGTCCACGAACCTTCAGCCTCAAGCAGAGTGTGAGGTTAAAGAGGTCCGGTATAAGCTCACAGTTTTCATTCTCAGACTCGTAGTTCTTTGTCCCGACCGGCGCTAACTCAAATAACATCGCTTGCAATTTATCAAATTTCGAGTCAGCTCCCCGTGGAGCCACAAAAGGCATCGTACGACTTCATTCACGTACAGTAGTGCCCCCTCAACGCCTGTAAACAGACTTCTCTTCACTTCCCTTACAATCCAAAAGAGCAATCATGCAATATGCTGAAGACATTTAACGCTCGCCCTGGAAATTACATATTCTTTTTACATCAATAAGAATTTTACAGTAGGTTAAAGGTCCAGTGTTCAGACTATTTGCAGAATATTGCATTCATGGAATATGCATAAGTTATTATGTTTCCTCTGAATGAGGATTTTTATATGTGCAGAGGTGTTTCCATGTTTCTACAGTAGCCCAGAAACCAAACACCGGCTCACACAACCAGCTTCTTCTCTGTACAAACAGGAGGTGAGGTGAGCCGGCTGCAATCAGCACCTGCACCGCTAGATGCCACAAAGTCCAACACCGGAGCTTCAATCAGCTGTTTGAGTTTGTAATCTCATTACATCTGGATTAAGTCAGATTATTTTTATAACATTCGTAAGTGTTGAACCTGCTGAGCCTTTACACCAGCTCTACAGCGCCGTGCAGATCCTGCTGTACAGTTAAGACTCCACTCCACACTCCACTCCAAGAGCGACTGAAAGTGACTGAATCTAACTAAAACTAATTTTAACATGTATATTTACAGCACGCTGACATCAGAACAGTTTCTGCACAGAAGTAAATCTCAAACCAGACGCTTAGATTTGCAGCGACAGGCTGAAAATATGCAAACCCACTGGTGTCGTCGTGATGAGCACACATGACGATTGCAGGAAGTGCCTGTGAACTTAAAGTCACAGGGTGGTCTCTTTGCACACTTCTTCTGCCTCAGGGCCTGTTGGCTCTGTAGCATGTGTCAGAATTTACTTTGAAACTCTGTAAAAACTGTCAGTGACTGCATCGCTGTCACCGAGGAACAATTCCTGCAGTTATCTCACCCGGTAAATAAAACTGATGCAGAATGTAAAAACAAGTGTTGATGTGAACTTCATTTAAAGTGCTGATGTTCAATAGGATCTAATACAAATGCACTTCTGAAGCAGGTTATCTGGAGTACATTTCAAGACGTCTCCTCGCATCCTGCCTGATTCCTTTTTGCTCAGCGCGCTCTGTGATCCGCCTCTCACAATGTAAAGGGAAGGTGATATGTGTCCCTTTGCAATTTCCCCTCATCTGAAGCCGTTACTTCCTTTTCTTATCACACGCGTGCAATGAGATCTGTGAGAAATCTGCTCTCCTGGTACCTGCCCCCTCTCCCTTTACCCGTCTTTCCTTCGCCCACTCGCTGTACCAGCGCTCCCCCCTCACGCTACGTTCCATTTGCTTTGAGCTGCTCTGTGCATTAAGGCTGGAATCTGAGTTATGTATAAATCTATTTGGTCCGTTATTTTGCACACACACACATCGCTGCAGTTCAGGCAGGCCTGGAGTGTCCAGGACCTCCTCGTGAGGCTCCCACGGGGGATACCTGCTATTTGAAGCCATCTGCCTGGGTATAAAAAACCTCCGCTCTTGGGGGGTAGAGAAGCAGGGAGGGTGGTAGAAAGTCAAAAAGGGAAAGAGTGCAATGGAGAGGCTTTTTAAAATCCTTTATTCCTTTTATAATCTTCATTATTGATTGTATAATTGTTTATTTTTCTCTCGTGTATGTCATATTTTTAACACCGGAGGACAAAGACTGTTTACAGCTTGTCATTTTATGTGTTGGGTGGATGAGACAGCCATCCAACATCAAAAAATCCAAGTGAGGAAAAAGACTGACTTTTAGCTGGAAGTCGACAAGACACAGATGCATCAATCTCTCCAAGACACATTCGTAATCTTTATTCCTTCAAAACACAACCATCAGTCATCCGACCTGGAAACTGCCCCTTCTAATACGATCAGCTCAGGGGACACTGAACTTTAACTAAACTCAGCTGTCTTTCTTCCCCTCTCTCACAGCAAAAAGCGGTTCCAGCAATTCAAATACAAGCGTTCATACGAAACGATTTATCTGATCCTGATCAGCGCGAGAATTTAATAATCTGTATGGGCGATCGGAGCATTGATCAGTGTGAGTCCGAAAGTCTCGCCATTATCATGCACGTCCTAAAATGCATTATATTAATATAAATATGCAGCTTTGGGTGGTGCACAACTACTGTTTTGTTGCTAATGCTAAGTAGCAGCTGGATTTATTCACTGCTTTGTCACAGTAGCTGACTGACTTTTGTAAAGATGCTCCTCAGTGTAAAATTAAAACCAGCTAAAATTCTTTGCATAATTCGGGCATGGATTAGATATCACCGCCTGGCTCTGAAACATCAATAAAGCCATTTCCACTCAGAATGGGTACATGTGCTAACATCTCTTTAATGTAATCTGAAATGTCTTCACTTGAAGCTGCTTTGAGCTGAGATCAAATGGCTTTGTGCACCGAGATAAGAAGCCACCTATCCGTGTTGAGCCACCAGCCTCACGCTGTCGTTCTGGCATTTTCTTGTTCGTTCTGTGGTCTCACTATCTGCATACATACATTTGTGCTGTTTCAACTCTCTGCAGCCTGTGGAAGTCAAAGAAAAAGAGCATGTTTGAATTAGGCTCATCATTTCAAGAGGTTGCAACATCGACTGGGATTTTTCTACTGCGGTTCGACACAACCGGCACTTATTACTTTTAACCACAAGACATCGTCACGGTTCGAAAAGCAGTTTTTCAGTTTCAACATCGCCGGGTTTTGTGTGGATTTTTGACAGCGGATCGTGTAATCCGACTGCGGTGGATGCAAACAGTTGCTGAGTTGTCTGTCACTGTAAATTTCCATTCATTATGGAGAAAAAAGAGCTGTAACAAATTCACAATTCTTGTTGACGCATTTGGAAACATTGCACCACATTTGCTGAATTCACCGAAACGTGATCCAGAATGTGAAAACGACTTTCAACCGCTGATTGCGAAGGTTTTTAGGTGTGAACAGGCTCAGATTTGACTTTTTATCAAAGACCCAGACACAGTTTCCCCTTGGTCTGTTTTTATGATAAGAAGTCTGCACAGGGTGTTTTATTTTGAAAATTGAAATTATCTATGCTGTTTCCGTGTTTGACATCCGACCGACTCGGTTGAAACGTGTGGCAGCCGTGTCCGGTGGGATTGAGCTCCTCGTCTGTCTTGATTCTCCAAATCTCTGAACTCTACTCGAGGGACGTTCAGTCGGGTTGAGGTGAATGTTGGCTAAAGTCTTTCAAACATTCAACTGTCAGCCAGTTTCTCCTATTTTGCTTCTTTGTGACAATAAGAACTGAAACAGTAACAGCATATTACTGTTGCTGTGTTAAACTCTGCACAATTATAGCATGCGGTACCAAAAATAAGTCACACAGATGCATTAAAAATAACAGATTCACACTCAGTTTGTTCTGTTTGTTGAATCCGGTTTGGACAAATGGAATATGATTTTTTATTTCATTTCTTTTTTTCGGTCTTCATACTTAAACTCGCCCATATGCTGCACCATCTGTGCTCTACATAGCTGTTCTGTTTTCGATTGGACCAGCACACAAGCTGGCAACCTTACAGCTTGAAACCCAAATAATGGACTGTGTGTTTGCACAGGAAATCAACCCATTTCAACTTCACATGTCTTATTCCACGCCACCCTTAGACCTAAATGGCGACAGTTTCTCTTGGCTGCTGTGCATGCCGCTAAAGCTAGGCGCGCTAGCAGGAGGGCAGCATGGCAGCCAGAGCATGAACGCCTTCTGCTGTAGGCCAATTTACTAAGGAGGGTCCTGGAGGAGAGAGTCTGTGCTTACGTTGGCTCAGAGTGTCGCTCTAGTTCAACAGACTTGACCTTTTCCAGACCAGTCAACCAACAAACTGCGTGGACACCCAGGGAGAAGGCAGAGGAAGAGGGAAAGGATGATTAGAGAGGAAGTCGTGATATTCTGTTTGCTGTTTGAAGGAGGTATGAATGATTCATCGGTTTTGACACAAAGTATAGAAGAAGCAAGCGAATGGCGGTGACAGTTATGTAATTATTTTGCATTCAGGGTGTGTAACTGTGCCTGTCAACAACAAACAGTGTTAAACTGGTGTAAATAGACAGAATCAGTGCCCCCCCTTTGTTAAGCATTAAATACAAAACAAATATTGGATTATTTAAACCAGTTTTCATGTGTGTGGATGGATTTATTTTTCTTAGCTGTGGCTGAACAAAGAGCCAGAGGATTTTTAAAAACTTTAAAATAGAGACTATAAAAAACGTTTCCGTTTGTCATGGCTAAAGCTGTCCCAGCTATTTTCATTCATTCAGACTTGCACGGCGCTGTACATTCCCCAGAGTCATACCGTGTGTGAATGTGGTGTGAAATGGAGGCCTACGTAACTGTAATCGAAATGTCAAACCCATGACGACCTTTGCAAACTCAGGCACACACCACTGCTAATAATTAGTTTCATTTAACCTTTGCGTTTATCCAGGTTTTTCCTCTGCGTGACAAAATGTGTGCTTATTTTCTGCGACACTTTGCTGCAGCTCAGTGCGGCTGCATACGTTTCACACCTGAGCTGCCCAGAACAGCTGCAGTCTAATACCGAGAAACTCCAACAGAAGGTTTCACAGGCTGCGTGTCCTGTTGCTGCTGAGGAAGGAGGAATCGTGGAGCGTTCACTCACTTACTTACTGGAAACTTCATCGACTTTTACAGATCAAAGTCAGTTTACTACTCATAGAACTAGTCAGTCCATGAAAACAGCTGCATAATGTCGTCTTTGGTTCTGGAAGAGGTTTGTGAAGCCTAAGAAAACAGCCCTGGTGATGTCAAGGTTAGCTCGGCTTGGATTTGGAAACGACAAGTTTATAATGGAAAGCCTGCCTTACAAACTGCTTGACCTACACTAGAGACTTTGGTGCAATACTCCTACAAGTAAACATCGTGTCACTTCAATTACAGCATGAGGCCCTACCTTTTTTTTTAAATTCTTAAAGAGGTCTGAATAAAACAAAAGTCTGGAAAAGGAGGGAATGTGTCTTCTCCCATGGTGGTCCAACCTGGGAAACCTGAGATGATGATGTCTTACGCATGGAGCAGTGCAATCAAAACTTCCTGCATATACCTGAAATGCATTTACACACAAACAATGTCCGACCTGGCAGCTTCAGCTGCTCTCTCTGCGGCTTGGCACAGGCCTCACCTGACACTGACTAAAGCTTCTGTTATAGAAACGGAGCGTGTTTGTGATTTTACAAACGTTGCTGCGGGCCGCACCCTGCGGAGTGAGTGATAGCTGTCACAGTTCAGCTGACGGGAAGAAGGAAAATCGACTTTTTCTGTTTTTAAGATTTCCTTCATCTTTCTTTGCCAACTTTAGCTTCACGCGAGATATTTACTGCAGCTTTATCTGATGTGAGGAAATTAGACGGTGTGCTCAAAATAGGCACACACACACACACACACACACACTCACTCACTCAATAGTCTCAGTCAGACGTCCTGTGAAAATGAACCAAATTAACCACCAGGTGCCACATTTCAAGTGTGCTGGGTATCCGTTCTATATTTTATGATAGAGCCCCCCAAATTTTAAAATCAAATAAAAATCAAATCAAATACAAAATAAAGCCCTGAGCTTTTTATTGTAGATAGTTTAAATTGTCATCAATAACCAGGAAATACTGGAAATCTGTTGAATCGAGTGTTGCAAGCGGCATCTAGTGGTGAAGTTTCAGATTGCAGTCGACTGAATAGCCCTCACCTCCACCCTTTTGTTTCAAGAATGAAGGAGACACTACAGTGGCTGTGAAACTTGTGAGATTTCTCTCAAAACACATTAAATATGTTGAAAAAGTGTTGCTAAAACATGTGAAAAGACTCTGAACGATATATCACTGAAATGTGGAGTTCAAACTCAAACTTTATTTTAATGAAAACAGAGTTATGATTGATGTTTTTTGAGATCGAGCTGTTGGTTTGAGTACAAACGCTCATCCGAGTGACAGTTTCTCATTGAACTGCAGCAAAATTTGAGCATTCTAGCGTTGGATAAATTTGTAGGTTTTATTTTAACCACGGATTAATGAATTGTGCCGATGCTGTCATGTAATGAAGCTGCACAGCGATGGTGTGGATCCAGAATCTGCCTCATTCATCATCGCTGGAATGAAAAGCTTCACCAGAATTATTTACAGCGCCTGTCTGATGACATCTTTATGTGGTGCAGAGAATCTGCTGGGAGGCACAGCCGTGTTCACTTTCCTTATGGAGATGTCAGGAGAAACACACACACACGTACCGTACACAGAGGGGATTCAGTGTACCGCTGACAGCTGCCGTCTGTGTGTGTGTGTGTGTGTGTGTGAACCACCCATGTCATGTTTTTAAGCATAATCTGTCATACATACTGTAAAGTAATTGTGCTGCTGTCTACATTCATTCCTGCAGGCATATTTATTTTTGCCAACATGACACACAATGTGTGCGATTGTGTGCTGGGAGGGAGTCAGCTGTGTGTCAGTGTTTGTATCTGTGTCAGTTACGACGTACAGCACGTCGGTCCAAGATGCGGTCACTTCACAGCTGTTTTGAATTTCTGAAGTGCATTGTCTCGGCTTTCAGAGCGACTCTCCTGGATTTCTCTTTCACCCATTTTCTATAGAAACCATTGTCAGAAATTTTAGCATCGTACAAGGAAATAACATTAGCTTCAAATGTCTTGAACTGTGGTTACTTAAAGTTCAGCAGGGAAGGGTTCTTACCAGAAACCACAGAGTGATTACACACAGCATTTGTATCTGGCTGTATGAAATCACAGCATTTCCTCTTCACATGTCCTTTATGATTATTCTTGTTACTGCGGATTCATATTGTTATGCTGGTTATTCAGCCAGCCGATGTACGGCATCAGTTTACGACTTTAGCAAAGGATCAAGAATCTCTCCAGCACGAGAAGTGATGCATTTCCAATATTTAGGACTGCGAACGTTGAGATGGTGACCACATCCGCATTTATTCGGAGTTGTGTAACTACGCATTAAATGTAATGCCAGTTTTGGTCTCCCACTCCTGAGTGGAGCTCCTCTGTGTTCTGTCATTTGGTGAGTGGCGTGCAAATCGAACGTTCTTCATCAAACAGCTTCTGGCTGCTGCTAAAAACGAGAAGACAGCGGTGAGCGTTAACCAAACTGTCACGTTGGAGGCCATAAAACCAAAACAATGAGCTCATGGGAGCTAAAATGAATCATAGAACTGAGAGATTGGTTGCTTTCAATCGTAACACATCAGAGTTTCCCCTTTCATTTATTTTTTTAAAGGTGCAGTGTGTATGTACCTACACAGTTATGCAGACAATGCGCAGCGTGTTAAGTGTGTGCTCTCATTCATGGGGTGTATTCATGAGAGTAGGTTCAGTCTCATCTACGTGAGAGCAGCGTGACCTTTCAGGGGGTCTGGAGTGTTTTTCCAATGGCGGTGGTGATGAGGGGGCTTCAGGGCCACGGAGGGGAGGAGGAGAAGAGGGGTGAGGGTGGGTGGGACACGGGGATAGAGACGAGGAGGGGGCAGGATGTCAGGGAGGTCTCCTTGGCCATGAAATAAAAAAAAAAAAAAAAAATGCAATGCGATACAAGGAAAATAAACAGAGAGACGGGCCTCCCGGGTTTGGTTTAAACAGTCCGAGTGGTTATTGAATTGTGTTGATTGTTTCCTGGCTCCCCATCTTAAAACAGAAGACTATCAGAACACTCACAACTTTGGACGGACGCTCAGTAATCGCTCGCTGGGTCCAAAACCAGTATTTGTGCTACATGTAACGGGTAGTCTTTTCATGTAATGTGGCGCTGGTCTCCTGTAAATATATCTGCTGTTTGACATGCACTGTATGTCAAACGTTTTGTTTCACAGTCTGAACTCGTCTTTCTGAATCTGTACTGACAGCTTTCATCCATCAAATTGAAGGAGACATGATTTAAAGCTGTAAGTAGCGATGATAAACAGTTTTGTAATTGAGCAGAACAGGGTAATGATGTTCTCCGTATTGGGTATTTCCTGTTCAACTCATTCTCTGACCTCTGACCTCCCTCCAGCAGCCATTCCCATGCTCCCTGTGTGGCGCTGAGCACCCGCTTGTTCAAGGTGCCTCAGTGTCGCTCGTATTATTCAGACACGCTTTAAATCAACTTTATTAATCCAGATGGTTTCTATATTTGTATTTAATATCATTATTTAAAGGTGTTAGGATGTAAGACATTCAGCTGGAAGTTTCTCTTCACGTCACTTGTCAGATAGATTTCAATCATTTCCAAAAACACTTTTCATCTGTGTTTTAATGGAGGCAAAGCGCCGCAGTGAGCCGTGTCCCCAAAGAGAGAGAGAGTCCGAATGTATGAGTCAGATATATAAGAGGCAGTTTACCGCCGGGGTTCAGACAGCTCTCATATCAAATTAAGTCTGTAGTTCCAAAACGAAATCTTGTTTGACACTCTGCAGTTGAACAAAACACGAGTCGGATCTCATGTAACTAAAACAGCAAAGTTTGACCCTGAAACAATGTGGTGGAAAGTTGACTCATGCCCAGAACAACAGCGAAACTGCAAGGATGCTTTCATATTTCGGAAGGTTTTTTAATTCTGACACAGAAAACTGTCTTTGATGGCACAGATGCAGGTCACAGGTGACCCTGGGTAGATTCATTAAGAAATGCCAATTAGCACTCGGGCTCTTTGACTAGGCTGGAGCAAACAACACCGAAGAAAATAAGGCAATGTGACAAGCTGTTCACAGCCCACGTCGAACACCCTCAGCATGTTTGAGCTGTGTAGGAAGAGTGAAGAACGTCTGAGATTACTCTACATTTACAGACTAACTGCACCTTCAGCGCAGTCCAAATCCGAGTTAAACGAGTCCAAACCGTGCGGGATCTTCTCCCGCCTGATGCTTATCCTGTAATTTATTCAGTATTTATACAGTTACATTCCTGGCCCAGCAGAACTGGAGGTAAGGAAACAGGTGATTAGGGTTAAATTGCAACCGTCCATTATGAATTCAAAGTTAGAAACTTGCTGTCGCTAATTCAAAGCGCTTTTCGCTTGTGGAATCAAGTGAGGAAAAGGAGCACGAGCAGTGCTGAGAAAGAGCCGGTTTGATCAGAAAAAATAAACGCAGACAAATCCAGGAACATGAAAAATGACCTTAGTAAAGCAGCTCTACCCACACTGGCAACATTAAGACGAATCCATTTGTAGCTGGCAAATATGAAGCAGTATTAAAATCTCAATAAACTCCCCACCCTCAGCACGCTGTCATGGCTCTACTGTTCATGTCTCACTTGTCTGCAGCTCTTTTTTCACCCCCTTTTTTGGACATTTCCAACTCTACGGGGGTGTAATTTATGTGCTGACCTGCATATGTGCCTCCACATAGCACCTCGAGAGCTGGAGGTTTGACAGCTCTTGACTGTAACCAGGGCTGTGATTGACTGATGTCATTTTCACAGTCTGGCCCTTTTTAGGGGGGTTAGCTCAACTACAACCGGGGATTGGAAGAGTCGGAGTCATCGTGTTGGCAGGGAATCCAGCGTGGATCTCTGGAAGCTGTAAAGTCACAATGAGGTGACATTTTGAGAGCATTTGTGTTTCTTTATTACACGTTACAAGAATCTCAGGGGTGTGACATAATGTAGGGAAGGATTGTTAAAGATATTTAAAGCAATTTACTGAAAGAATGGGGAATTATAGAAGCACGACTGGCAACCTGGACAGGGTGGAACCAGCCTCTCATCCACTGTCAGTCAACACTGTTCCCCTAAGTCTCCCTCCAAAGGCTGAGCGAGTATAAAGATTGGATAAAGGAGTTGTCGGGTAGATTTAGTCTGTTCAGGTGTTCGTTTAATTGGCGTTTAGCATAATGATAGCACCTCTACGGCAGCTAGTCAGCAGAATCAGCAAAAATTCGAGCCACAGTTTTAGATTTGAGGCTGGCTTGAGGGACGGGAACGTCAGTCTTTCCATCAATTTAGTCTGAAATATCTCAACAAAAATTGGATTGACATGAAACTTTGTGCAGATATTCATGTTTTTCCAGAGAGTGAATCCCCGAGTGTTTCTTTAGTGCCACCCTGAGCTGACAGGTGGGTACATTAGGACACATTATGAGAGTAACTGTACGACCAACTCATGTAGAGCAGGTCAAAATATCGACACATCAGCATTGTTAGACTGCTGATGTTAGCTTTTAGCTCATAGCATGAGACACACACACACACACAATCAACATTTTATTATTCCAGGTGCAGAAATCCAGCCGTCTGTCTGAGATGCAGCTAAACTGGCTTATGTTAAATATTTTGGAGAGTTTACTCAATGAACAATGAATCATATTTTATAAAGACCAAGCACCAGCTGGCCAATCTATGCAGAGTAAAATATGTATTCCTGTGAAACGTACGAACATCGACACATTTAATGTACATACGCGCTGCATTTATGTCATAGTGTGCTTGCATTTGTTCACACATGTGCGTGAGAAGGCTCCGCAGGGCTTTCTCTGCAGACTCTTTACTAAAACGCATGGTACCGTCCGGTGCTGATGGCTGGCATATGTGGCCAGAGTTTTCCCCCCTCCTGCTTGCACCATGACACAAGAATTCACACTCCGCTTCCACCGGGCTTTGCCATCGACAGCTGCACTTTTAACAAGAGCGCAGAGATTCAATTACTGGCCCCGTTTTCTGCTCTGAAACCTCATCAGCTGAGCCACACAGGAAATTGCCTCTCGCAGTGTAAAGGTGGTAACTGGATTGCTGGACTCTGAGGGGGGAGAACGTACACACATTGTTCCTGTGTGCATTTGATTGTGTTGTGAATTGTTGGCAGATTGCATAATGGCAAGCTGGAAGCATATGCAAGCTCCACTGGGTACCGTTTCCACAAAAAGAAGTTTGTGATAGAGATGGTGAGTTTTTCATCAGGCAGTGAGGGAAGGTTTGCAGTCACTGGGGTAATGAGCGAGACATTTTTTGGCAGTTTTTACTGTAAAGAAGTGAGCACAGGAGAGTTTAAATCATATTCTTTCATTTTCTGGCCCATCTGTCTCTTTCTTTCTGTTTCCCCCTCCTTCCATCTCTCCCTGCATGGTTGTAAGTCAGACTAAAGTGATCCAGCTCCCACTCCTGTCACTCCTTTACCCCTAAACATAATAATTGTCTGACAGCTTGAATATTCGTACCACCACAACATTGGCAAGTGACTGGGACGCTGAATCACAATCCTGCAATAACATTTTCATGGAAATTAAGTTGTTAGGCTCTCTCTTTATCCTGAATAGATGGCTGTAAAAATATTTTCTTATGCTGGCATTCCACCGTTATACACAATTGTTCCAGTGACATGGGGATATTTCCTGCTTTGGCCTTCTTTTTATTTATTATATGTGGAGATGGAGGGTTTGACTATAGCTCTGTTCTGCCCAGAGCTGTTTTTTAAAGCCTTTTGAGGTAAGTCCAAGTCAATTCTAAAAGTCTTTCTGATTAAGTCAAGTCCCAAGCCTTCGAGGAAAGTCCAACCTGTGTGAGTGTTTGGCTGAGACCAAAATGTGAAGCTTTAACTCCTCAGTTTATGTGATCTGCAGGTGTTAGGAGTGTACATGTACCAGGTTCATAACCTGCAATCTTTTCTTTGACTGTTTTGGTGCCTAAACCTGACAAAGTGCACCTGCTTTACTTTACACAACCTTTATTTATCTTTATTTCCTAATGACTAAACTGAACATATTTTGAAGGGCCTGACCAGGTGGCAGTATTTGATGGGTTGGGAGTGTGGACGGCAGAAAGAGTGCAGCATCTATAAAGCTTCGCAATGTCCCAAGAAAAAGACAAGAATTTGGAGAAGGTAAAATAAATGACACATAACTTCTGTGATGTGTTCCTTGCGGCTGATCCACAAGAGCTCACAGCGTCCTTCCAAGCAATTCAAATTGTGGCAAATGGTGAAAGCACACACCGCAATCACTCATGGGCTAGGAGTATTATTTCTTGCAATATAACCAAATTAATCACAGCTCTATTTATAAAGTTCATATTGGGTTTGGATTTCATAGCTTCTGCTACTGAGGAATATACTGACCACCTTGCACAGCCAGTCATTTTGTTGAGATGGGGAGCGAGAGAACGTCCTGTTTCTCTGCTCAGGTTTCATTTTTCTGCGCGCTCGTTGCCTTTTGGCTTTGTGTGGCAACGCTCATTGTAAATCACTCCGGATGGGGTTGTCATCTATAGTGCCTAAAATGTAAATATAAAAACGTGCTGGTAATTCATAGGTATAACATTTTGCCTGGGAAAGTAGAACAAGTTGGGAGCTCCCCACACAAGCGTCTGCATTTTAGCTACCTTTGACATTTTGTTGGCAATCAGCTGCCGTGTGAGTGAATGAAACTCTTTGGGCACATGCTCGAGTTTTCCGTGAGAGGGAAGTGCATCAAGTTATTGGCTTCCTTTTCTACTTTCACCTCACACACAGTTTGGCTGTGTCACTCCCAGAATAAGTGAAGAAGTGGATGTTTTATTCATCCTTAAGAGCCTCTACAATATGTATTTTGTTCGGTCAGTTAAGGAGGTAGACCGAAGGTTAAAAAAAAAAGTTGGTAACTGTGCAGATCTGATGTTCTTTCAGACCGCAGAACATGGAAAAATAAATGGTTATGAACCGATAATGAATAGTTTGAAAACCTTTAACGGCGGAACCACAAGTGACTTTCAGAATTCAGAGGTTTAGAGGTTCAGCGCTCAAAAAAGACCCATTTGAAAATGTGTCATAACTATTTTCAAATCATAAAAATCCGACATAACATGGACCTCTTTGTGCTGACGCGTCTGCAGTAATCATCAGTGACCACTGCTGAGAGGACACGAGTGCGGTGCTGAGCGGGCCTCGAGGCTTTTCCGTTTTTCCAAGCACACATTTCATGGTGTCAACATGCAAAGTTAGAGGAAAACCCTTCCCGGAACCATCCAGAAAAACAGAAGTGCCTTCACTCTCTCTCCAGACCAAAATAAATAACCAAAGAACCTAGCCGAAGCACATTCCTTTCCATGAAAACGACCTTAATTTTCCCCTGGATGCAGGGCTGCTGCAGAGCATTTTCTGCCATTTGGGAGCCATCAAGTGGTGTGATTGAGTGTTGGATGGGCTAATTGTGATTACTGAGGTTAGACCTTCCTCTGGGATCAGGATGCTTCCCAGCCATCAATCTCCGTCAGTCATCGTCCTCTCATCAGACTGGCTGCTTCCACTCCTGATCTGATTAGCGAGCGCTGCTTCATTTAAGATGACATCCAGAAGTTGGTGTTTTTATTGTTTTTGATCGAAATGATCAAGCGGTTTGAGTGTTACAACTTAAACTGACTGTTTGGTTTGGTTTAATAGAGAAAAATCCTTTGGGATTACACCACTCTTCCAAGACTGCATAAACCCAAAGAAACATAAAGACATAATGACCACTTTCAGAATGAAGCTGAAATATTGGGTTTTTAACCCAAATTGGGTAACTAGATGTCCCAGTTTTCAGGCATCTGTCCCAGAATCCCCACAGGGGCGCTCTTTGTCCCAGAAGTTAGTGAGAATAATCATTCTAAAAATAAATGATTGTCATTAGTCAACAAGACAAAATTAAAGCTAATCAGATTCAGGATAAGTGACCAATGGGACAAACTGTTACATAAGTATGTGACACAACAAAAATCATATCATATAATAAGTCATTTCATGGTAGATTTTCCAGTTATTTGTATATCGTCTCAATGGGTTTTGGGGTTTAGACAGCAGAGTTAATGGCAGGATGTGTTTGCAGGTATTTGTTATTTCTCTGTATTTTCATCCAACCACATGCAGGCTGGCTTTTTGCCACTTAATGTTTTGAATTTTTGTGTTTTGTGTCTCTTTACTTCTTTGTCTCTCCTAGTTTAAAGCTGAACAAGGCAACTTTCCACGCTGACAGCTCACAATATGTAATAAATCGCAGGGTGGGCTGGAGGAGCCGGTGTTATTGTTTGAGAGGCTGGTCTGTGCACGCCTCAGGGCTGGGCATGAATGCCGGGGGTTTTTCTCAATGACCCTGCTGTAGTTTAGAGGGTCTGCAGAACAGGGAACACAATGTTTTTGCAGATGTAATGCATACCAAAAAGAAGTGTTGTTTTGTTGTGTTGGTAGGTAATTACCTTAAAGAGTGCTTTTGTGAATGTGAATATAGTTTTATTTAAGTTTTCTGAGATGTTCTAATAAAGGACAAACTCTGTTTCACTCAGAGACTCTTGTGTGGGCCAAACATCCCATTTCCTCCGTGTGTTCCCCTCATGCTGTGGTGTTTTTTTGATGGTATCACACTGGGTAAGAAAAGAAAATGCTATCTTTGTTGTTGTGCCTGTTGCATTCATGCTGAATGTTTATTGCAGACAAGTTATCTTAAAACATCACGAAATATTTTAAACACAGCCTGCATATCCTTTTTTACATTTTTTTAAATGTTGATTTTCATCTCTTGTTTTGAGGTCACGGGCTTGGAAGGGGTCCAAGATGAACTCAGATAAAGTCATTGTTACTGTCACCATCATTTAGGGCGCATTGAGGCTGCAGGCCCTTCGTGTCACTGAATATGGGCGCTTACAGGCGCTGCGTCGCTGGACCTTGAAATGTTTGGGCGATCCTAAATTCAGTGATCCAAACGTTTATTTTAATCCTGCAAATTTTGAACTAAAGTCTGACATGCAGACCCGAAAACTCTTGTGGAATATACTGGCTGCATGAAGCTTGTTTGCTTTCAACTCAGTTTCCATGTAGCTTCGTATTGATTACATGTTGTGTCCATGAAAGCCTTCAGTGATCTCATTTCAGATCAATGGTGTCGAAAAGTCAAGGTTAGCATGTCTTCGGGGTGGTTTCTTTGTGTGTGTGTGTGTGTGTCTCAATGCATTTGTGCCAGTGAGTGAATTGATCACACTGCATCAGCTAGCATTAGCTTCAGTCCCAGAGAGGAAAAAAATCCCACAGAGGGATGGACTGATGCCACAAACAGGGTGAAGACAGGGCTCTTATTTTCTCTCCTAACTATCTGAGAGTACAGTAAACGAATGCCCCAAATGCACTTTTGCTGAATGAATGGACATTATGTGAATAGCACTGTGTGTGTGTGTGTGTGGTTGAGGTCTAGTAACCATGTATTACAGGGCTGTTAGAATATCTGTCCATATGTCTCTCAACCAGCAGCACCATATAGACATATTCCTGTACATTTATTGTACTTGTCTGTCTTAATTGCAGCCTTTACAGAAAATTGAGACCTTCTTTTACACTGTAGACCTTGGCACCACACCAAGTCTCCTTTTCTTAGCTTTTACCCATAAACCTGTCTCCATCCTCCCTTAGGGCTCTCTGCACGGTGGAAAGTGATAAATATTTTTTTCTTTTGCTCCATCCGCGGCAGCAAATCAGGTTAGATACCTTAAATTCTCTGAGCGCAGTAAATATCTGTCCGCGGTGTAGACAGTCGAAGTGAAAAACACAAAGGATTGATCCCTAACTAGGTTATTAAACCTGAGCTGAAACTGGAGAAAGAATCAAGCTGGAGCGCCTCAGGAGCCACAGTTTACATCGATATAAACAGCCTTCAGGCATTGTTTGGCACAATGTGAGGGAAAGTCATCCGGGGTATGTCGAATATTTGGAAAGGAGCGGGCTGGGCAGGGGCACGAGGTCAGAGGAGAGGGACCGGAGATTTAGTGTGTTGCTGACACATTTAGTCTCTACTAAATACATAGATATGTACATACAAACACAGAAATATGGACTTAAATCGAAGTGAAATTGATAAAAACGAATTGAATTCCTATGAATTAAATGTGTATTCACCTAATTTGACCATAACCTAAATATGAGGTCCACTTATTTACTGGTTCTCATGTTACCTTTGTGTCCTACAGACACAGGTATGTTTGTCACATCTGTTACCGTGGTGTGGTGACCCTTGACCTCTCAAACGAGGTCGCTTCAGTGTTGATGTGGGTTTGTTCGATGGTTTCAGGACCAGCCAGATGTCTGAGTTTAAGACTCAGTGATAGATAAAAGTACTTAATGAAGCATCATGGGACATTTCTAAACATACTTGTATACCTTATATACAGATTATCTGGTGATCTGAGACAAATACGCACTTGTGCAACACCACATTGGCAATTAGCCGGACCTACAGCCGGCATACAGCCTAGAGGTTGTTCCAAGGTTGGAAAAAAAAGAAGAAAATTCAATATATCGGCTCCTTCCTTTCTCTCCCAATAAATGTCAAGAGCAGTGATGGGAGCCATGAGACGGACGGAGGGGAGAACAGTCTCAGCTTGTTAATTTAGAAAGCACGGTTAATTTACAGAGTGCAATATCTGTGTTCTTTACACATCCAAAGTAAACAGGTTGTGAATGTTTTATTGGAGCATTACCTCAGGTTTTTTCGCACTGCAAGCTTTTTTAAGCAGTGGCTTAACGGGGGGAAAAAATACGCGGCCTTTTCCATTAAAACTACAACAGATTCCCTATTATTGGGTGGAAATGAATTGAGCACTATGGGCCGGTGGAATGAATGGAGCTTTGATTGGTTTAACTGAATACATGAGGTCCTGGTCAAGCCAACGATGAGTCCCTTGGAGCGCGACCAAGAATGAAGTTATGGGCTCCCAGTGTGAGAATGAGAGGTATGTGTGTGTGCGTGTGTGTGTGTGTGTGAGAAAGAGAGACCAATACAGCACCGGATAAAAATGTGCTTTAAGAAAATGACAGAGAATCTTCACGTCTGATGACGGACTGTATCGTATTTTCAGAGAGCAGATGTCTGACTTTTCGTCATACGAGTTTCTCAAGAAAGTTTCCGTCCTGTTTAAGTTTGAAATGACACTTATTGACTAACAGGGCAGGAAACACACCTGGAGCAGCTACTCTGTCAAAAATGAACCGAATGAAGGCACGAAACTCCTGGATGAAGAGGTTCAACCTTCCAAACTCAAAGCGCTCTTCCAGACTGCCATCATTCAATCCATCAGTGTCTCCCACACTGCCAAGGGCAGAGTGTATCATTTGCTCTGCCTATGAGGTGATTGGCTGCAATCTTCCTCCAGGACATATTCTCCTCGAGGACGCCGGGGCATGTGGGTAAGAAACCACATCCCTCCGGCGGCAGACTGCAGTCCATCAGGACCCAAAAAAACCTCATGCCACAAGAACCGCCCATCTGCAGCTGACCTCATCAGTGAGGGCTGGGACGCCAACCCCACCCAGATGTACACACCTGAATACATGCGTTACATTCGTGCACATTTCATATAATAATATTTTTTCATGTTATTGTTGTACTTTCTATTCATTCTTCACCAATTCACCAAAGCAAATTCCACATATGAAAACTTACTGGGCTATAAGTCAAATGTTTTCATTTTACAAAGATGTGTTTATGTAATGAAAATATTCTGAAGTGCTACTCCAGAAAACCCTTTTCTCCTGTTTCTTAAATATAGAAATGAATCAAATTGTTTAAGATTGTAACTTTGTTGGCTGACAAAGATGCTCCCAACACAAAAGTGTGTCGCCCTGCAGTCAATCAAAATATAAGTGGTAAGATAATCCTCTCTAAACTGTGTGATTACCAAAGAATAATGTAAAAAGAAAAATACTTGATCCTGACAGACAGTGGAGAGCTTGTCTGTGTCCAGGGGATTGCAGAACTTCAACACTCTCAACACTCCACAGTAATTCATAGTAATATGATAAACGTCTGAAATCCTGCTGAAGATCTGCTGCCTGTGCCAGCGTGGGCACAGTGGTTGACTTTGCTCAAGTGCGTGGCGTTCATGCCACTTCAAATGTCTCGTGAATTTTGGCTGTGTGTCCTGTGGCTGAACCGTACTCTGGTATAATTGAGGCTGTTGTGGGAGTAGAAAAAGAAGTGTGTGTATACATGACTTTGAAATCCATTGTAACGATGGTTAAACAAAATTTATTTTAGATGTCTAGGTTAGACTTTTCAAATAAATTTATCCCATTTATCCCAGAGCTCGCTGGGTTGGTCCAAGGCCAGGGTGTTGTTTAGTTGTGTGATTACAGATAGGAGTTAAATTTAGACCTGGGACTGGTGTGGTTAAGGTCAGGGTGAAGATGTAGGAGGGACAGTCTGTAACCTTTCCCCTAAAGAGGCATATTTTTCTCATCCCCGGCTCTTTTAAAGCGTTGAGCTGGACTGAAAAGCTGGCGATGGAGAAGCTGTAATGCAGCCGAGGAATGCTTCTTGTAAGCATTTATCATGTTTACCACAGAACGGTAAATGGTTTTCAGCAGTGTTTTTATAGAGATTTGTGATGATAAAACAAAGCCTCCGTAGATGCACTTACAGGAAAATCTAACCATCGGGCAGTTCTCACTCCATTTCTTGGGTTGCACTGAAATGTTGTGAGATGCCAGACTTTTAACTTAGACGATTTAAGTCTTGCCTTGGGCTATGAGAAATGGCAGGCCTAACCACAGTGTCCATTGCAGGTCCACCCAGCATAAAGACATGTAATTAGCGGATGATCCTGACAGCATAAGGTCAATTTAAGGGCCACCTGGGATCTCTCACAGGCTGGGAACAGCAGTGATTGTAGCTCATCTTAATTTAGCCTCAGAGAACAGAGGAGAGCAGCCATAACTTTTACTGTAGTCATCAAATTGCTGTATTTGTCTGCAGTTTCAGTTTGTTCTGACAATTTTACCCACGACCGCAGGTCTAACTTGTTGATGAGCTAACCAGCAGTTCAGCAGGAGGCTCCGCCTTCGCTGCGGCTGTCTCGGTGTCTGACAAATGCAGGTCAGGGCTGGGTGACACGGACGACCGCCCCCACACGACGACAGCCACGCACACACGTGCTGGAATGTCGTGCAGAAAGTACAAGTATGCGTCTGCACACAATAAATCCACCTTTTTATACATTTTTCTGCAGAGTGGAAAGCACGGGGTAGGACGCAGTGCATGCAGACCAGCGGAGGCTGATGTCAGTGATGGAGTGGAGACCACCGCTCTCCCGTCGCCCAATGGCCACTGCTGCCCCAGATGGTGTGTGACCTGACAAATAGGGGTCACTGAAAGTCAGAAGGGCGGCTGCAGGGTAGCTTGTCAGTGTGGGTGGTATAAGTATCTAGTGCAGGGCAATATTGCAAGGAGATGTTGCTCCTTTAGTTGTCTTACATATCCACATTTCAGGAACCGTCTCATTCATTAGGCATCACTACTGCTCCATTAGAAACAGAAGAGAAATAATAGTGTGGATTTTACTTTGCAAAACAGAAGCAGTGTCCATTTATTTATGAAAGTTGGTTCTTCAATTTGAAGCATAAAGGTTGGTGATGACTTTCAAACTGAGACACAGGAAATGCCCTCTCCAGGGTCCAGACTTTTTAGCTTCACCCCTAACCATATCCACTGCTATGTTATCTCTCAGTTAGTCAAAGTGTAACCTTTTGCTATTCACAACAATATCTCAAAAACCAGTGTCCTGTGAAAGAAACCAGTTCACTGACCAGTTCACGATTTTTGTCTGTTTGTTCCCCACCAGCGCTTGCTCAGATTTGGGAGTCTGTACGAGGTGCTTTTGTTTTGAAAACTGACCCTTTCTATGCCCTTTCTGTTTCGGACTTCCTGCCAGCTTGGTTTGGTCTGTGCTGCTTGATGCGGCATCCTTAAAAAAACAGAACAGCCGTGTATTCTCTACGGAGCCGAGTGGAGAGCCGCTTCTGAAACGCACCGTGGCGCTTCTGGTGGGAGCACAAACGTGAAGAGCTGGGACTGGGCCACTAAAAAGGACCTCAATCACAATTAGACTACCTGAATATTACAGATGTTCACATTATGTAATGATCAGGTTCAAGGAAGGTTATAGGTTAATATCTATTTAAATTTAATTATCAACTAATAGAGGAAAGAAACACTGAGCTTTGCTACTTTACCTACATCTGTGAAAGTAGCTCTGATTATTGTGTATGTTGTCCTACAGATGTAGCATCTCGTCACATAAAGCTAAAGCATCAATTTCACAGCTCAAACTGAAGAAGCGATGCTGGTAGCGTGCCGAGTATGAGCATCCATGTGAGTAACCCTGGGTGTTCCCCTCTCTGGCGCTGCTCTCCTCGTTGACCTTTCACCATTTCTCACACTTAATCCAAATAATCCATGTTGTATTATCTGGCGGCCACTGTGCATTAGCCTAAGCTAAAAGTTTTTAGGTATGAATACAGCCTTTTATCATCCTCTTCATATGGTTTGCATTAGATGCTTTTAGGGACAGCTTTCAACTTTTAGACACCAGCACTTCTTTTCCATTTACACTCCGTCTCGAGCATGTCCTGTTCCCCCTCTGGTCTCTTGACACCCATTTAGGTCGGCTTGTGCAAACAGACGCTATCAGCCGTACGAAATGTTTTGTCTTGGTTCCATTAGCTGGCGCACATGGCCGCTTCGAGATGCAGCAGCATGTCACGGGCTGAAAAACACTGGAGCACCGCGGTGGAGTTCTGATCGACCGCGTGCCAGCGACGGTGTGTGTCCATCGACTTCTGTGGAGGCTGCAGGAGGAGTTTGAAAAACCCAGCACATTTCCCACACACACACACACACACACACACACACACACACACACACGTGTGGGTAACGCCGCTTTCTGTACACTTTCATCCAAAAGCCCCGAGTGTAAGACAGTATATTTCATCATGATGAGCTGCAGCTGTTACAGGGCCATGCTAAAACTCACAACGTTCAACAGCCTCATAATACACAGCATTTCTGTTGCTGATGTTTCTATAAATGTTTTGGAAATTTATTTAGTCTTTCAATAAGTAGCAGTAATTTTATTTGCCATTTCAGGGACTAATTGTAACTTTTAAATGCTTGTAGAATTATGAAAGTCCATGTGGAAATCTGCAATCTGTGTTTTAATTAAGTTCTATTATTTTACCTATGCTCCAGGAAACATGACAACTTGCAGAGAAATCCAGGTTTAAAGAAGCTCCTTTGGAAAAGATGCAGCTATTTTTGGTAAAAATGTTGAAGCTTGGGGCGCTGTGTTGGCCCCAGGGTTTAAGGCACCAACCATATAAGTATGACATTCCTGGTTCAAGTCCTGCCAAGGACCTTTTGTTGCATGTTCACCATCTCTCTCTACTCTCTTATTACATAAAATGTACGCACATTGACTAAGAACAGAACAATTTCAACTTGAGCGCTGGTCAAGAATCTCTACTTGACCTCTTTTCTCTGTAGACTCTCAAACTGCAACTCTTTCATCACCCCAAAGTGGAAAGAATGATGAAGATCAACACAAGTGTAATGCTGTTTTGATTGTATTTCCTTTTTTTTAATATCTGTGCCAACTAGCTCAGACTCTGTCCACACCTGTCATGATGAAATAGTCCTGGATTCCTGCTGAAGATTTTGTTATTCTCTCCTCTCAGTGCTAGTATAGCTACCACATCAGTAATAAATAAATGCATTACTGTCACGGTAAGCTCCATATGACTCCATATGTTGAATCTCAGTGAGTGTAGCTTTGTAAACTTTGGGCACTTGGAGAATGATGGGCCCATAAATGGTCATTCGGCTCCATCCATCTTCATGAAATGGTTTGTTCCAAATCCAAATCCCTCCGGCCAACAGGAGTGTTGGGCGGAATGTTTTCCCAGCTGTTTACACGTTCCCTCATTTTTTTCATTACTGCACAAGTATGGGATTAATCTCATAAAGGAACAATTAACAATCTTCTCTTTGTCAGCAGTAAAACAGCTGGGATGACCCGGGCTGGGCGGCCAGTGGCCTCTGCTGCGGTATTTGTTAGTCATTTGTTGAGGATGGATTAACTTGGAAACAGCGTTTGACTCGTACTGTAAACTCAGGGCCCCCTCATTAGGTCAGTGCGTTTTCCGCTGCTAAGACAGCTGAGGGTTTGCATTGGATGTATGGGTGAGTGAAGAGGAAGCGAGTATAAGGGTCAAGTGGGCCAAGAGCAGGTGGTCACCAACTTTATGAAAGAGCAATAATGAACTGCATATGTTCTGCTGAGAGCTTGTTGGTTCAGTGTTTCTGTACTGGAAAGACGTCACTCACAGGCTTCTGAAGAGCTCAGTGTGTGGGGAAATTAGCTACAGAGACCAAAACTGTTTCTGTACCAGCTGTAGCTGTAAACATGTTTATTTCTGCTTGGACATTTGAACATGGGGACTTATGGAGACTGACTCACTTCTGCAGCCAGCCTCAAGTGGACGTTTGAGGAACTGCACTGCCACTTGGTGACAAAGTTCAAACCCTGTTGCTTTTCGTTGCAGTGTGAGAAGTGAACTGTACAAAAAAGCTCATGCATCATGCAAAACATTTAAAAAAGCATTTTTAAATGATTATTTTCATTTAAATTTGTTGTGTAAACATAACGTAGCAGACATCAGGTCACATTTTTAGACTGGAGTGACAGACGATGTTTCTTTTCCTCTCTGGTGACGAACGTTCCTGCATAAATGACAGCAGCTCCTGATAATGTGTCCTAATGTCAGGGAACGGAGAGCCAACTGAAACTGAAGACATCTCCAAATTTAAATTCTTTCTCAACTGCTTCCTCTGGCACTTTCCAAGCTCAAATGATACTGTGGTAAGTCTCTCATGCGTAAATCCCATAATAGCTACTCAGAACATCATAGGAACTCCCTGCAGCATCAATACCAGTAGTTAGCATCTCAGTGTTTTCATTGGGCCAGTTTAGAAAAAAACTGCCATGTGATGATCAGCACGTTGGAGTATTAACCACTAACTGGCTGCATTTGCAGATCACTTCTGCTCAGCTGTCCACGGGGATCAGAGGAGAATTCACCCGTTCAACACATGGCCAAGGATGTGCGCACCACCATGGCGAGAATTAGCTTACCCATGTAGAAAGACGTCCTTGGACAATGATACTGACACGACTGGCATGAATACTAATTGATTACCTCAGTATTTCTGTGTACTCTGTCTGTTGCGTGTTGCTGTAAGCACGTGGGAAGTTTTCTGCATCAGAATGAGACAATTTTACTTTGCCCTTCAAAGTTCCATCTCTGTTTTAAATTTCCATTTTATTCTCATGTACTAAGGGTTTTTGGGAGGGGGTGTTATCCCATTTTGGCTGAAAAAGAGCAGTTGCGGTTACTGCAGACATGTAAAGCCCACTGATAAATTATACATCATTTTGGTCCATTCAAACAAACAACTTGAATTAGACGTAATGCATGAATGCTCTAAATGCTGTGCTCTGCTGGATGGAAATGCATCATACCTCACGATCACAGCAGCTCTTGAGTTGCTGCCCTTATAAAACTTTTTATTTAGAAGATGTTCCACTGCAACAGTGTTAGAATCTCAGATAGACTGCTAGACTGTGTCTTGGTATTTGTGCTGCACATACATCATCTGTTCTACACTGTGAGGTTATCAGGTTTGCGAGCCAACCAAAGTTTTGGCTCACGGTGAGCTGTTGAGACAAAGTCATTACGAGTAGCCTGTGGTTCGCAGTGAAGTGTTCCCAGGTGTAACTGGAGTAAATTCTGTCGCTGTTTTTGTTGGAAGCCACACCGGAACCCTACCTGAACCCTGAGCTTCAGTCTGTGTTTACTTTGCGATTGTGGATCCTTGAGATGCAACGCAACGAGAGCTGAGCAGACACACACACACACAGCACGGGTACAGACTACTATGAGCTATGCACCTACACACAAACTCACACAGACAGGCCAAACATGCCTGATTTACGTCTCTCACACTGATCATAATCTCAGTGTTTTCGTCCCGCAGTAGGAGCAATTAGTGCTGACATTTGTTTTTGCATCAGCATTCCAAAGTTGACAAGTTGCTTCCCTCAAACTGCAAAATGCAATGACCATGTGTGTGTTTGCGCTGCCGTTTCCCACGCTACCTTTCTGCTTTCGCAGTTGCCTGCGACATTTAAAATCTATCAATGCGCGCACACCTTTCGCACATATGTTCGACAGTGCGTGTCATCTCCAGAAGGATGCAAACCAAAAAAAAAGAAGAAAAACACACACGGTTGCTAAGCGCCGGGGGGCGTGGCGTGGCGAGGTAGCAGCTTCACGCTCTCTTTCTGACTCTGCAGTTGTGTGCCACATTTCAGTGCATGTTGCAAACTGTCTGCACCCACCAGGTTCGTCAGCTGTTAGTCTGAATCAGATTACTGCACGCAAGCTGAAACATACTGAATGAACCAAAAGCTTCAGGCTTGATTTAGTGCAGGTATGCTAATGAGTCTCCTTCATGGGGTAATAGGGTTCACCTTCAGAGATCACGTGAGGTGTTCAGACATCTGGAAAGAACCACCACTGCTCATTGTCAGAAGCTGCCACCTGAGCTGGAACACCTTGGGGTGCCCCAGGAGGAGATGGAAGATGTTGCTCCTTAGCTTAGCTTGCTGCCACAGTGACCCACATCAGCGCAGGCACAATACATGACATTTATTATCCCATTTCTCACATTTGAAAGCTGAATACTGTGTATGCCAAACCTGCTTTTTTAATAATAAATGGAACAAAAGCTTCACTGATTTGTGCCTTTTTATGCCTATTACGAGCTCAATTTATTGGTGGCTGTTTTAATCAGACTTAATTTCTAAATCTCCACATTTCCTGACCCAGTTTTTGTTAGAATAGAGCAAGATGTGTGTCGCCGTTTATAAATTACAACAGATTCTGCTGAATATAAAATTATAGCCTAGCTTTTGGCTAAACTAATGATTGATTTAACATGTTTACATGAAGTTGTTTTCTTCAACTATTTTATTGAATTTTGTGCACGAAACCGCGAAACTGGTCAGATTTTCTGCAGCGGTAGTTCTTGACTCTCTCGGATATGGACTGGTTATGTGTCAGGATCTGTACTCTGTCAGAGTAAACTTAATACCTCTCAACCATGGGAGAAAATGAATGTAAGGCAGTTGTTATATAGGACAGTACATAGAGGAAAAGTCCCTCTGTCTGTCATGTAAAGGCCAGACAACTCCAGAGTCAAGAACGAGAAATGACGTGCCAAAGTCAGGATATAACTTCTTTCCCTGCTCATCTGACAGAAACCCACAGAGTATATTCCTCTAAAGCAATTCAGGCCATGTTGCAAACGAGGGACTTTGTGGGATGCCTGTGTTTTACTGTAGCTGGAGTTTCTTTACGTTTACACCCATGTGGGACGTCAACAACCATCAACCGCGAGACGCAATGATCAGCTCATCACGGGGTGACTGGAGCTGGTCGTCATCGTTGTCGTCGTCTGTGCAGCACATGAAGAAGTTGACGATCCCCTGTGAAACATCCTTTGAGTCAGACTACTTCCCAAGACAGTGTAGGTGTCTGTACAGTGCGCACTTCTGCCACATTCATGCGGCTCGTAGAGGCAACCAGGCAAAAGTGCTTCGGCGTCAATCACACAGGTGCTGTGTTGTGTTTACCTAAGTCCCACAGCGAGAGGTGTCAGTCTCCATATACAGGCTGTATCTGTGGCGGCTTTGTCTGCTGACAGGAGGAGCAGTGTGACAAAACAGCAGGGAGATTGGCATCCATCTCGCCCCCCCAGGCGCTCTGCTTGACGCTGTACACATCACTGGATGCTTTAAATTCCTTCGCCCTAGAAGAACCGTCTTGCATGAGTTTTTTGTTATGTGGGTTATGTTTTCAAGCAGGTGAAAGGAAGGGTGTGCAAGGATACCGCTCAAGAAATGTACATCTGAAATAGTTTGTCTGTGACTTTGTTTGCACAGCCCGTTTTTGGGTCGAAGTCGTTGAACAAACGGCGGGGCCGTACGTTTGGATGAAGGTCTCTTTTCTCCTGCAGCGATACACTCAGTTTTCTGATTGATTTTTTCTTTCTTCTGCTCTCTCTCTCCTTGCTGCCGCACACACAAATCTGAAAGTTGAGCTGAAGATTCCTTTCACAACCATCAGACCTGCCTTACAAAGTCAGATCAAGCAGATGGCAAGTGCTTCGCATAAAGGCCATGAAACTAAATCTGTGGGGCACCTGCGCCGTAGAGGCCAGGCTGCCAGTGAAAACCAATACCATCTCTTCAAATGTGACCAGGAAACCGGAGCACTAATAGAGCCCTGACAATGGACGAACTGGGAGAGATCGGCTTGGCTTCTCTCTCTTTTGGACTCGGCATGAATGAGGTCATTATGGATTTTGGTGTGTAGCTGGAAGGATAACATCTGTATGAACATGGACTGATGGGGCTGTATGAATATTTAAAGGTGTCACGTCCTGCATTTTAACTTGCTGCTGCTCTTCTTTACTTCAGTGCTGTCTGATTTGTGAAACACAGATTAGAAACACTTTTGACCTCTGCATTTTACAGTAATCTTCTAGAAATGACTTTAGCATATTTCTAAATTGAAGATAATCCAGGGATTAAAATAATCATTATGGTTTGTCGACAGCATTTTGCAAGATTTGGCAGGAAACATATGAGTTATGTCAGTAAACATTTTACTGACAAACATTTTTGCGACTTGCCAGGTACGTTAATTACCAACATTTCCTTGTTGTTGCAAATTTGTTGTATATAAATGTAATTTCAGGGAGACAGGGCTGAAAAGATTTAGTCTGGAGAGAAAATTCCTGGATTGCATGATGGCACAAAGCTGAGGGTGCTGTTCTGCCAGAGAAAATAGCAGAAACTAAAGCATTCAGAGTTTCTGGCAATGGCAGATTCACACAGACAGTAGCACTGCATCAAAAATCGCAGCCGCCAAATTCGACTCAATAAGCCCATTACTCTGGCACGGTGGGAGTCTTGATGCATAGCATTCTGGAAAATTCACACATTGTCAGGCAAGCTGAACCTGGATCAACTTTCCAAACCCTCCCACTCTATATGGTCACGAGATTTGTGGAATAACTGAAGAAGATTTCGATTCTTCGTGAAGGAGTTTCAGGGTGATCTCAAAAGCTTCTTGGATTCCTCCCTGTGGCGATATTTAAGACCAACTGGACCATGTGTCCAGGTATGTTGGTGGAAGGTCTTTGGACGCCCCAAGAAAGAAGTGATGGAAGAGGTGGCTGAAGAGGAGGGCTGATGTCAGGGCTCCTTTGCTGAGCTCGCTGCCATCGTGACCCAGGCAGAGTTCCATTGTTTACCTTGCAATCATGAAGATGAAGGATTAAATGTTTGTTGCTGGAATAACGGATCATCTTCTAACTAGTACCTGCAGCAACACACACACACTAAGACAACCATTATTTTTTTGTATGACCAAAGACTGAGGCCAGTGGACAGCTGTGTCTGGGATTAAATGCTCACATAAATATGCTAATATGTCAACTGGTAACAGGTATGTGAGCAGTCATGTTATGCAAATTAGTCTGTGTACCTTGCATAGTATGGTTATGTTTTATTCTTTTGGCTGTGTAACATCTGTCCAGAGATTAACAGATTTACATTTACAGACATATTAGTTGGTTTATTTAGCAAAGACAGTGCACATGAATAATATAAGTTACTTCTGCAATAGAACTGTTTCTAGTGAATAATTTGATGTTTTAATGTTTGTTTACCCTAAAACATCGATTTATCTATCGATGTATTCATCTGTGCACATCTGTCTGATACTCTCTCTCCTTTTTTACAAACACATGATTAATTCATTCACGTTTTACACACGAGCAGGAAGGCAGCGTGTCAATTATGCGTCCGGGCTCCCAGGCCACTCCCAGCCATTCAGCGTAAGCCCCTTTAGAGAAGAGAACCTCGGGCTTTTAGTCCTTATTCTGTCCACAGATTTGCAAAAGACACAGTCCCATATGCCTCATTGTGTGCTGGATTAGACCTGCCTCCATTCAGCTGAACCTTGAGAGTAACCCCTTGGCTGCCTCTCCGCCATTGGAAGCAAACCAATTAGAATCAATTGGCTGTATTCTCTGGGGTGATTAGCATACATGCTGCACTCGTGGAGCTTTGACAGTTATTGAAGCTGTCCGGTTTGAGCGCCGTCTGTATGGCTGCTTCGTCACCTCGCTAACCATGGGTGATAATAATGAGGACTAATGAGCTGGTTTGAAATGGATGTATGTGTCATACATGTGTGTTTTAGTCAGATTTCCTCCCAGTGAGCTGATTGTGAACGTTTGGGATACGTTTCAGAAGGACGCTGAATTCATATTTTGCCCATTTAATTAGTTAAAATATAAACACGTGGACAAAGAGCCTAGATTTGATGAGCTTCATTCCAAAATAAAATGATTTCCTGGACGGGAACGAATGACCAAATACTGAAGCATGATCTTCCTGAAGTCAAGGTTACCTTATTAAATCACAGAAGAAAATATCCATGTAGTGATGCCATGCGATAAATACATTTTATATCATTATGGGATTGTAACATTGAAATACATTGGCTCATGAATCGTGTTGTTGACCTGCTGTGTGAAAAGAACTGGTCAGCATTTAAAAAAAATGAATAATAAATAATCAATTTCAGTAAAATTCACAATTTGGATAGATATAATAATGAAAAACATATAAAAACATATGGATAACAACTTTTAGCTCTTGTTTAACAGGCCACTTTTATTTCCTGCAGGCACTGGATGAATGTCATTAAATGCTAAACTGCCAAAGGGTGTTAAATGGGAAACCAATCACAACAATGACCGGCTAATTAAAAGACAATATTACTTCCACTGAATACAAAATGTGTCAATAACACACTAATCATCTAAATAAGGACTCTTCAGCTCGTTGCATAGCTAAGCCTTTAAATTTAGTGGGATCTGTGCTGGCTGATAATGTGGATCCAGTGGCCTCTGGCATAAATGCAGGCATAATGAATCATGGGAAGCCCTCCAGAGGATAGTCCAATGGATGTTTTCCAGCTGATCTTCATTAGCAAGCATCCAGCTGAAACATCTGTCACTGGAGTGCTTGGCACTGTCTCATGGCAATTAGGGAGCCGCTTGCAACAGGTTCTGCTGGAAGATAAACAGGATGCGAGCAGAGCCGAAAGGCATGCACGCGGCATCTCCCTGCACGGGCGCAGCGAAGCAGAAGCTTCGACTGACGGTGGTGCGCTTTCACATGCTCACGGTGCGCATTATGACATCTTGAAAGAAGACTAAGCTGCCTGCATCGTGCATCTGTGCAACACAAACACAAACATGGAAGCTCATGCTGTAAATAGGACTTCACGTGTGCTGATATCTGTCTGTCTGTCTGCTTCATATGGTACTCACAGAAAATCAAGTCTCTTATTGTGTGTACAAGTCTGCTGTGTTTATTGTATTCCTTAAATTTAAAGGTTGAATTCAGAAGTTGGATGAACAGTAACAAGTTCAAAAGGCCAACACCGTTCTCACAGTTGCTTCCAGTAAAAACTTTAATTACAGCTATTAGAAATTAGAGATACCATAAACCAGAGCAAAGCAAAGGTTAAAAACAACAAAAAAAACACGGAAACTGGATCCACAACAACATTCCACCTTGTGTTACTCACCCAGTTTTACACATGGTATCATTTGTGTTTTACACGCGATTAACGTGAGTAAATATTCAGCCTATCCGGCTTCCTACAGCAGTTTGAACTCACACGTCAACATGTGTTTGCTGTGAATCAAAAGGATGCAGAGATCATCATCATCATCATCATCATCATCATCATCATCATCATCATCATCATCATCATCATCACAAACCTGATAAACAACTTTTAAAATGCTTCTTTTCTGAGTTCAGCGTTTGTGTCAGGGTAACGCTGCTTCTGCAGTATAGCTTGTGTTATATTATTTCTCTACCTCCTCATATCTTACAGACCTGAGGCCACACCTTTTAACCTTTACTGATACATTTGTTTTATTCCACATGATTAATGCCCACATGCGCCAACAATCACCAAAATCTGATTATGAGATTTAATACGAAGCTAGGCCTACGCCTAAGTTTTGCAGGTGCTAACTCGTCTTTAGCATATACTGCCTCAGTGTTTTACCACCGCGCTCCACGATAAGAGCAGGCACGTCCATGCTAACCACAGTTTACTGCTCGAACTGTTAGAAAATGGAATCAGATTTAATGGCAGATACATTTCTCCTTTTTTAACAATGGGTTACTGACTGTGTGTGATGTAGGTGTGTGTTGTCGGTGGGGGGATTCTTGTCTGGGAGCGGCAGTGTTGAGAGCTTTCTGTTGATTGTGTTGAAGTGGTTGAGAGCTGACCCCTTCACCGCCGCCGCCTCCACCTCTCTGTCACTTTTCCCTCCATCCTTGCCTCTCTCCCAGGCAGCAGCACACAAAGAAGCAGCAGAGCGGGACGAGAGGGTAGCTAAAGACCAGGAATCCCTGCCAAACAACACCCCCCCCACACACACACACACACACACACACACACTTAAAAACCTCTTTAACAACCCAATGTGGAGTGCCACATACCTGAGCTGAAAGTAAAATGGATGTCAGGATCAACCAGGGAGGCTTTAACTTTGAGAGTTCCTCTAATGGATGTCATAGTCAGGTCAAAAACATGTTGGTTTAGGGAATTTGGAGTGTGTGTGTGTGTGTGTGTGGGGAAGTGAGAGTGCCATTGAGTGAAAAATTGACTCACGGACACAAAATGTGGTTTAAGAGGTATGAGCTGAAAGGAGTTTTGTGAATTTGACATAAAAATTCACTGTATTAACTGCACAAGGCCAACAAGAGCTGGCACAGAGTTTGATGTATTTATGTGTGAAGTTGTAGAGCGGACAGGCATCACCAAATGGCAGAGCAACACGTTGGTGTGCAGAGTCACTTTGCATTCGTCTGCAGCAGTGTCCGCTGACTTACACACGGATGTCAGAGACAAATCATATCGTATCGGTGTCACAACAATGTGCCAGAAGTTTAACACTGTAAATCACTGACATCTAATACAGCTGATCCAAGGTCAGTCAACATAGAAAGGTTGATATGTTTGAATAAATACAATGAAATCTGTTCCAACTAAAGAGACTTCCCTTTCCTCTTCTGTGACCTAATATCTTAAATAAACATAAAACTGCTATCATATTTCCAGAAAGAAGACTGGATGTGTATCACTGACAAAATAGTTCTGAGTTAATCATGGAGATAATATTGAGATCAGCGCTGAGAACAGAGTCAAGTAAACTTATCTGCAGATTTTTCGGGCTTGGAAAGACTTTAATATTCACATTTTACTGCTGTCCTGTCGTCCATATCTCTAATTTACATTAACAAAAACAACTGTCAGTAACCATCCTTAAGGAAGCACGTCTCTGTAAGGAAAGGAACCCAGTGCCCCCCACAAGCCGAGCGCCTTCATCTCAAATAAACAAAGTGTGGAATGATGGGAGATCCTCATTGAGATACGCGCAGTCATACACGGGGAAGAGACAAAAGCAAACACAAAAAATGCCACACAGTTTAGCGAAGGCAGACAAGCAGACACACGTCCTGACCTCCTCCTCGCTAAATAATCAAGCCGTGGAATCTGCAAGACAAATCTCAGCTCTTCCCAAAGCCGGGATCAATGGGAGCCATCATTTCTTCAATCTGCTTGATAAATCAGCGGAGGAGGAAACAAGTGGACGCTGGTGAAAAGTAAATTAAGATAGGCCGCAGTCGCTGAGATGTGGGAGATTATCTTGAAATATTTGGCTGCTGGTCTCAGGAGACGAGCAGGAGATTGTGACCTGTGTAAACGTCTGAAAGTAAAAAGAAACGTGCTAAAAACTCTGTCACTGTTTTGGAGAAATGTGAATGGAGACATATTTCCTGCATGGAGTAATGTCGCCTCTCGCTACGTGCCAGTCAGATAATGAGCAGCTAGTCTGGCCCTTTTGTATAATTTAAGATGGTAGTTGTTATTCCACGACTGTGATTATGAATAACACAGAGGGCTCACTCCTCCAGGAGTTTAGTCTATTCCTTCTTTCCAACATTGCGCCAGGCAGACACCCAGATCCCGCTGATTAACTGGGACACAGGAAGCCGGCATGTAAACACAGAGGAAGACAAGCAGGCTACTGTTGGGGCTCCGTATCTGTTCTTATGTGGCGTATTGTGCTTTTGTGCGCCATTGTTCGACTTGAAACCTGTATCAGATCGTACACTGAGGAGGGAGACGTGTTGACGGTGGGGGAGAAAAAGCTTCGAGCCTCTGCTGAGGCTCTGTGCGATACACAGCCGTGATGAATGACGGCTGCACGTACAAAACTGTTCTTAATTTCTCAATAATTTCGGTTGAAGAGTGCGACTGTGGTTCTTTAGCACTGATACACAAGCATGTCTGTTAGTGTGTCAGTAGGTTTGTGTTTCACAAAACTCAGTCAGGTACATTTATTCAAGTAATCTGTTAAATTACACTTCCCCACAGGTGTCAATAAAATAATTCACTTGAACTTTGACCTCAGACGGGCAAATTTCTAAAAAAGCAGCACAGGTTCTGCAGGCATTCGCTTACAAACTTTCCACACTGCACACAGGCTTTAAGACTGAGCTACTGAGTGTCACATATATATATAACTTCCTGATGGGCAACTAGTCACAGGTGTGCATGTCTGCCAACAAGGCAGCAGGAAGGAGGCTCCCAGGAAGGGGACAGCGAGGATGGCAGCCTATTGGCTCAAAGCCGATAACTGCTAAAACTCCAAAATGTTTCAGGAGCTGTGAAAGATAAATGTGCACAGTGAGTGACAGCACTGATTTTACTGTTGGTAAATTTTACTTTAGTTAAACTTTATGTCATGAAGTAATGAAGTATGTTTCACTTCATCTTACAGCGTGGCAAACTAAAACATCTCTCAGCGAGCAGCTGATGAATAATAAAGGAACTGTCTTGACCTTTATTGATTACTGACACACACACACACACTCACACACTCACACTCCCTCTAAATGTCTATTTTGCTAAATTCCCCAGCGCTGAAAAATTCCACAAGTCAGGGAGTGAATGAATGCATCCCTATATGTCACCCCCTCCCTTTCCTGTCTGTGTTCCTCTTCCTGTGTGTGACCTCCGCATCGCTTAACGCCGCCGAATCCCTCCTTCCACTCGAGAGGCAGACCATTTTATTTAAACTGTACCCGGCAGATTTATGCGAGGAATCCGGTGGGCTGTTTGATTCAGGAAGCTAAGGGGATCAGCGGGGGACTTAGAGGCTAACACAGACACACACATACGGAGCTGTGTATATACACGTGGGTGAAACACTTAACACACAACGCGCATATTCACACGTACAGGAAACACTAAACCACAAATACCTACACAACGACAGATATATATTTACACGCAGGGACAAACACGTGGAGGAAAGCCTCGTACACAAGACGAGCGTTCACGCATACAGGAAACACTCAGCCACACACACACACACAGACGGGGTCAGCACTTATGAGACCTGATGAAGACAAGTGTTCTATCACCAAGTCCAACTCCAGTATCATTTCCTTCCTGAGGTTCACCGCAAACATTACAGGCCCGCTGGCTCACTCAGTGTATGGCAGGGCTGCTAACAGGGTTGCCAGGTTGGTGGGAGGTAATGGACAGAAAGCCCACGGTGTGTGTGTGTGTGTGTGTGGGACGGCGAGGGAAGATACACACATCCTCAGAAATTCACACAAAAATCAAAGCAGCTCTGACACATGCAGAGAGACAGCACATGCTCACAGAAAGACACAACATGCCGTCACATGACGCTGAAACATGCAAAAATACAGCAGAGGTACACACACACACACACACACTTGGAGGGAAAACCCAGAGTGGAGGATGAAGAGATTAGTTTATCATCCTCTCTGCTGACAGATCCTGCTGATGTGTGACCACAAACCAAACAACCATCAATCTCTTCGCTGCAGGAGAAGCAGGATGGAGGAGAGGATGGTGAAGAGTTTTGCATGTGAAGGTCTGAACACTCAGGAGTATTTAGCTTGAGTTAGAGTGAGTACACACACACACACACACACACACAGTGAAAAACTCTAAGTGGGGTTATTTATCAGAAAGAAGGCAGCTGTGGATTTTAGTGCGAGCTGACAGTGAGTGAGGAAATTCTGCTGCATGTCCACTTTAACTGTGGAATGTGTGTGTGTGTGTGTGTGTGTGGTGGACGTTATGAAGATCAGGCACATTTATGTTGCCTGTTCACTTTGGTGATGCGTTTTGTGTTTGTTTGTGAGATTTGGGAAACTGCACGCGGCCCGCTGATGTTTACCAAACTGTTGGTTCCTGCGATGCTTTAACAGTGAACGCACCAAGCGGATGAGAGAAGAAGAAAAAGTGATGCTGATCGGTCCAGGTGTCTCTGGATGGAGCGCTCACAGCCGTTTAGGAAAGTTTGTCATTTCCTTTCAGGTGGTAAAGTCAGCGAGGACACCACGACGTCGTCTTGGAAAATACACATGCAGCGGTTCAGAAGTGGAGCGAGGTCAGTTCAGGCTGGATTATGCATCGAGTGTGAGTGTGTGTGTCCTCTTATTTTGAAAGTCCTGCTGTAGGGTTTGGATGTGTCCTCTGTTTCCTGCTGTTCTTCTGTGTCACCTAAAGGCTCTTTGGACACGTCATCACATATGATATAAAATAAGTGTGGACAGCCTTGCCAGCATATCTTCTGGTCCTCATGAGGACCTCGTCAGGATCCATAGGACTGACAGGTGATCGGATTGACCAACAGAACACTCCTCCTGCTCCATCAGGCCATGCAGCCCAAAAGACGCTCGTTTACAGACTGTGTGTGCATACAAAGCAGAGCTAGTACATGAGCTATCCTCCCAGGCTATATGCTAATGTACTGGTGTTTTTTTTGTTTTGGAATGGTGCAGGGACCTGATATCAATAACTCGGGGCGTTTCGTTGGTGCTGGCATCTCTGTTATTTGCACTGATGATGATATCCCTTTGGCGTCTTTGGACTGTAACCATAGATGTGTACCGGAGCAGATTGCAGCTAAGTGCGATGCAGTCAGAGCGAGGATCAACACCTCCGAGTTTCAGACGATGAAAAAACAGGCAGGTGAGCCTGGAGCAGCTCCCTCAAGTGGAGGACTTCATGCAGCTCATTCCCATTAATAATGGCCACAGGTTTGGGGGTATTAGCTGAAGAAACGCAGCTTTGTAAGACACCACGATGGTAAAGATACGAGGAGAATTTGATCTTTTAATCTATACATGCCTGTTTTTGCGCACTCCATATGCCAGCATGCGCCTGGGTTCCTGCATGTGTTCCTCAAGTGTGCGTCCGGCCACAGCAACAGACGGCCTAATATTACGAGAACAGGCTGAGAGGAAGGAGTAGCCCCCCAACACGTCGGCGTGGTGAAAGCACCTCTTCAGCATACGGCAGCTGTTCACATTTCCTGCGTATTGGATGTCGAGCGGTGGCGATCTCTCATTTGCTGAGTGCATTATTAACAGATGGACTTCCCGCGCTGCGCTAATATTGGGAAATGGGAGAAATGTGGAGAGCACTGTGGTCACACACACACACATATACACACACACACGCACACACTACATCCCTTGAGCAGCTGCTGCTGCTGCTCAAGAAATGTGTGTGTGTGTATAGATATTTATTGCTCGGTGTGTGTACCCTCTGTGTTTCTGTGTGTGTGCATGTACATATGACTGTATGTCAGTGTTTTGTACATGAGGATATGTGCTCTGTGTGTGTGTGTGTGTGTGTGTGTGTGTGTGTGAGGGCTGCCTGTGTGGGCCAACTATGTGGCAGAAGAATTCCCCTTTGACCTTGTGCCTTCTTCATTGATTCACATGGAGTGATTTGATTACCAGTAAATGCATGACTGTCAGCGCTGTACATTCAGCTGGGAGGAAGCAGTTGGATGTTTGTGCTGTTACTGGAGTTCACCAAAATAAAGCGCCAGTTTAAACCAGATGACAACACAACAGTGATTTGGGCTGCTCTGGGCTGGGCTGATTTCTCTCTGTCTCGCTGGCTTTGGGTTGATGTTCATTTGGCTCTGGAGCATCTGCTGAGCTCTAGCAAAGGTTCAATCAGGAACACTGTCCTCGCCTGGTGCTGTCAGGTGTGATATCAGCCTTTGTTGGGTTTCCCGCCAGATTTGATGACCTGTTCCACCCCGATCAGTTTCACCTGGCCCTGATTGGGTTTCAGCTGTGCCTTGTTGTCCTGTCTTCGCTTGTGTATTCAGTCTCTTTTGTTTGTTTTCTCCATGAAATCATCGATCACTTTGTGTTTTCCTACCTGTTCAATAATTAACTGAATGAAAGTAAATATGAACTGTGTATGACAAAGACTTCTGATGGCTGAGTCAATCTTTGTCTGTCAAAAGCTACGGACAACCCAACATCTTTAACTGCCCGACACAGGACAGAACATTAATACCACGCAGATCCGACTCCGACTAACCTATACCTGCATGACGCATGTGATGTTTCGGATATCTGGGTGTATAAATGGAACAGACATCACCTCGAGGTCGTAGGATTCTGACTCGAGACGTTAAATGATTCAGTTATGTATGGAGATGAATGGAAACCAGTCGCTGCCAGAAGGTCAAAAAACAAGTTCTTAGCTGTGAAGTCAAGAATATTTTATTGTGAAAAATCACTACTCTGTTCCACTTTAATGATCTTTGACTCAGACCTAAGAGTCTGCGTGTTCTCTTACTGTAGTCCATTATTGAAACAGTCCATGGATCCCGGTCTCATTATCTCCTGCATCCGTCATCTGGCTTCCTGAAATTTAAACTGGCACACAGTCATTGGCAAAGGATGACTCATTACAAGGCTCTTCATCTCTCCAGTGTTCCTATGTACCTTCACTTACCCATTTGTCACCTGGGTATGTAAACACAACCAAGCGCTTCCTCCATGTTGCCATTCCTAGACGAGCGAGCTCATTGAGACGGACATAAACCAGGCTACTTCCTGTGTACTTCAAGCAACTAATGATGGCACAGGAACAACACCAAGTCCAGGTTTATCTGAAGTGTCTCCTGCCCGCTGTAAACGCATTTGTTAACTCAGCCAACCATCAAGAGTCCCGGACAGTGGAACGGCACACTTTCCGCTTCTTCCTTTAAAGCAAACAGCTGAAGCAGAGGAGCGTGATGGAAACGAGTGTTTTGATAAAAGCCTTCTCATGCCGCGATGCCAACTTCTGACGCCAAGCGTGCAGTCTGCTGCGTCTGAACTTTTAATCGCAACAATCTTACTTCTGCTTCTTCTCTATTAATGATGACTACACTTTACAACCTGTTGTAATACAGTCTATGGCAAGCTGCAAAGATCCACAAAGACCAGGATGTGAATAATGAATATTTATGTACATGTCACCATATGGTTTCACCAAGATAAGCTGCCTTTGAATGACTGTGACTTGTCACATTTTCATTGGTTTTGCTTAGCTAACGAGCAGAAGTGGAGAGAAAGGCATCACCTTTAAACATTAGTAAGATTAATCGTGATAAAGATGCTGTGTGTGACCTTTGGAATGAGGTTATAGGACTCGACATTGTTTTTCTTGGAGGTTGCATCTCGGAACGGACTGCGTTTTCTCGGCCTTGTCTCATTCTCAGGGTTATTCACTAACATCATCACTGTGATTGGATGTAACATCCAATAACTTGACTTTTGTATTTACATTTTTGTTTTTCTGAACAGCTGACAGCTCTTCTCACTCCCTTTCACAAGCACTCCCAAAAATGGAACGTGTCTGTCTGTGAGAAGATGTCAGCCGCATATTTCTGAATAAAATTTGGCGACTTAAACCACCTAAATCTTACAGAGATGGCCTCACCCAAAGAGATTTAGCATCAGCCCCTAAAAATCTCAGTTTTGATACACTCGGTTGTGACCTGTCTTTTTTTCACATTATTATGTACGTCGTGTGGACGACCACCTCAACATCAGAGCTGATGAAGTTGTGTCCAGCTCAGCGAGCGGCTTTGTTGACCTCTCAGACCAGAGCATCAGCACAACAACAGACCATCTTCTCACTCACAGCTTGTTCCAAGTAACGACTAAAATAAACACGGATGAAGTGTGGGAACAAGAACACCATCAAACAAAATGTCACCTGCAATAATAGTAATGTTACAATAACCTGCGTAAACAGAGACTGGTGGCCATAAACCTGCCGCTCTGGTGCATGCTGGGAGGATGCCACATATTTGGATGAATACACCAAAAAGTAGGTCAATGTATTGAGGCTTGTGCTGTGCAGATACTTCCTGTGTGTTTGACACTCTCCTTGTTATTTATTTCTGAGCGTGGATCATTTGGGAACTTTAATTTTCGTACCTCATCTACATGCCAGCAGTTATATAACCAGATAAGTGCAGTGTTTCATCACTGCCTGCCTTCTGCATAAACAGCCTTTTCAGGAGTCCTAATATGTCTCATGGCCTATTGGCATGGCGTCAGTGGTGCCAGGATAATAACTAACTGACTGAAGGCCTGGGCACAGCGCTGGCAGAGTTGTGGTTAGCGAGCCTAGAGTCCAGCACAGCGGTCCCCCTTTGCCGTCCCTAGGGGCTGCCAACTCATAACCCTCTTGCAACAAATGCAGCGTGACGTGGGGATCCATCTCCGTGAGCACGGTGGCGCCGGGGACCCAACTCCACCGGGCCTGGCCTGTCTCTGACCCAGCTGGCTCATACGGGACTGTCAGCTGGACACTTAACACGCAGCGTATCAGGGCCAAACTGCAACAGATGTCAGGATGAGGAATCTACTGCGACTGTATTTACAGAGGGTGTTGTGAATTCCTGCACAGTTACTCTTCATTGATCCATTCATTGACTCAGTGAACACTGGGGTAGTATGGCAACACTATTGCTGCAGAATTTTTGAACTGTCATTGTTTTATAACTTCATAGCCTAAAACATAACACCAGGAATATAATATTTTAATAACTGTCAAAAATCCCACGAAAAGGCCAAAACCAAGAATTCATTTTGGCTGATAATTGTAGACAATACCTGATATATTGAATTCCTCTGAGTGTTTTAAACATTTTTGGACAACAATGGAGCTCTTTGGAACAAAGTGACTTTTCCTTCATCGCCATGAGCACACACACACACACACACTTGTTTATTTTGAGTCATATACCAACTCACTGCCAAAATACTCACCAGTCCCACAAAAAGTCCCTGAGGTCTAATCATACTGAAGCAATATTTCATAACTGGAAATGGGATTGGACTGACATGTCGGTGCAACCGGGAATCCAAAGTCACATCTATCGAAGGTAGAACAAAGTTCAAGCTGATGAATACTTGAAGAGGAATGATCGGAGGGGAAAAGTTCTGTTTGACCGAAATGAATTAAGAACATGTAGAAATAATAAAATACAGAAAAGGGATCTGATTTCATCAATTTCATCAACACTGGGTAGCAAGAACTGATGACTCACTGGGTTTCACAAACACATAAAAAAGTACATGAAGAACCTGCAGCTGTAGCAGCTGAAGAACAGATATTAGAAGCAGTTAAAACACAGAGCTATACCCTAAATCTGATCAGCTGATCACCTTTGGAGGGTGATGTTGTCAGGAGATGTTACTAGACTCACAAACCAATAACCAACGGGACTTCGTGAGGATTTTGACACGTAAACCTGGAAATAACCTGTATCTCTACGGCATGTTCTGTTGTGAATCTTGTATGTTCACTGTAATCACTGTTTCTTGGTTGTCTCCACAGACACTGTAGTGAAACTGATGAAAAATGAATGTTCAATGCAACGTTAATTCAATGATTCCTTCATGCGTCAGCGCTGATTCAATGCTGTTCTGCTGCCTGCTACCTGTGATCACTTTGTAATCTGAGTGTGGAAACAATGATCTGCATATTCTGGATAAATACACAGAATATGTGTGCACATATATAAATGAGACAGCAGCACCATTGTTGCACGTCTCACTGAACTACACACAGATGGCACAGTACTGCAAATGAAAAAGAAAGCGGTGGTTTTATCATTTCAGCGCAGCAGATTAAATCCCTGCACATTAAAACCTGTCCTGTACGGGACAGGTGAGTCGACTGTAATTATAGGTTTTAGCGACACTGAGCGGAGTAATCTCACCACAGGGCTGAATGGAAAATTGATCACCCTGGAACAAGGTGATTAATGAACAATTGGGTGTGTTTTTTTTTAATACAGTTCACCTGATCTCCAGCTGTCACTGAAGGAGGACCTGCCATGATGGAGAGGAACAGACAGGTGTTTGTTCCTCTGCACCTGTCGCTGTTTTTATTGATGGTCCATTTATGTACAGTTTGTCTTATGTACAGCAATAAGGAGAACATTGCATCGTGCTGCTCTGATGTATTTTTGTTATTTTATTGAAAATGCGTCTTCTTCTCATACAGGTGAATAAAAACGAGCTGTCATTTTAAAAATTGTGACTGGATCGTATCTTATCTGTGACACTGTAGGCCTATGTGCCAATTTTAAATGCGTCTATAACTCGATGTAATTACTCCGAGGCGTGTCATTCTGAGCTCTTATTTCCTCAAACCAGTTTGTCATGCCGCCGTGCTTCACATAATATTTATGGCTAAATTTAAATTAAGCTGCATTCCCTTTGGATACAGCAAGATTCGAGATACTGCAAATCTACTTTTGGTGCTTCCACATTTAACCTTTTTCATTTGGACATGGAAGACTTCCTTACAGTATCCTGCAGCTGCCTTCCCATTTAAACACACTCTATCCCACCTTAAGGCTCACCGTACCCCCCAGCAAGCAGAAAACCCCAGACTTCCCTGCTGATCTGCTGGGTTTCATACCAAGTCCTGCAGCTCCAGGCTGATTGGTTTGTCTCGCCTGGGCGGTTCTTGAGGCTTGTGATTGTGGGAAACCATGCCGTGCGCGCTCATACCTCATACTGAACCACCAAATAGAGGGATTTCTCTTCTGAACATCATGGGAGCTTCGATAGACTAATTTGGCTCCCTTGTGGAGAGATTAGGAGGGAGGAGAGGAGCCGTTATGAAAGGGAGGAACAGCGAGAGAAAGATTGGATAGAAGAAGCAGCAAAAAAGACACTGAGACAGTAGAAAGAAAACTGAAGCTTCTCGTGTGCAAAGTTGCAGATTTAGAGCAGAGCAGAGGAGGAAGGAGATGGTTCAGGTCACGTCTGCACATAATGTCAAAATATTTATAATTTTGAACTAAATTATAAAAAAAATATGCATCAAACTACACATTTACATCTTCGGTGTCCAAACCTTTTTTCCTCTCTCTCCTCATATCTCTTGTTTCTTTTGTCCGTTTCAGCAGCAGCATCTGGCTCCCACATACAGTTCAGTTCTCCTCTCTCCATGCTTTCACAGCAGTGAGCTGTTAATGGAAGCGGAGGCCACTGGCTGTGCCCGGCAATGAAAATAAGACCCAGGTAGGGAGCTGGACTGGTGGGGAGAACAAGAGGAGAAGTGGGGAGGTAGAGATCGTGTGTGTGTGTGTATGTGTGTGTGTGTGGGAGATGTAGCAAAGCTCAGAGGGAGGGAATATTATCCATTTCCATGCTAATACCCTTGGCCTTTTACATTTGGCATCCTTGTGGTGTTTTGCCGATAAAGGAATTCCCCATCATTGGATCAATGCAGCGTTACTTCCTCGGCACATCACAGCAGCACAGAGCAGACAGCCAAAAATTGTATTGTATGCATTCTTTATTACTCAGGTTAAAAAAGTATACACCAAAATCAGATCTTTTCTCTAACCAGCAATTAAAATGTCACCAATCAGTGTTTTAGCATTCATGTTTTCACCGGTTCTGTGTGCCGCTCGGGTTTTGGATGATTGCTGATAGGCCTAATTTGTAAGACCAGTGTGTCTGTTAATGAAAACCTCCCTCCTCCACCCTGCACCACATGGAGAGCAGCCTCATGAAAAGATGTGGCACATCAATCAAGGTGAGGAAGCAGCTAGTGAGAGAAGGCTCGGCGCTCCCCAGCTTCACTCCCCATTGAGCCGGACGTTCTGACCAGCTTTGCTAAGCTCGTTAGCTGGCCGTCGTGCTCCGTCTGTTAGGCCAGCTCCGTGCTATAAATAATGAGTTTTGGTCTTGTATGATAACATATTAAATCATTAGTCAGCTTGTTCTCAGCTGTGGCTGTGACGGGCCTCGTCCCTGGTTATCCTGTCGAGCTGTTGACTCCCTGTTCACCTTTCCTGGTGGTTTCTGTCTTGGAACATTCTAGTATCTGGTATTATTATAATATTGATTATATAAAATAATGCTGCTGTTCAGCATACAAATAGTTGCAGAGGTTGCCAGAGTAAGATTAACCCCCAACTCCAGCTGCTCAGCGGCCAGCGGTTTGTCGGTCTACTGGTATGATGTGAACGTGTGTAACTAGTGCGAAGCACTTTAGAAAATAGGTTCACACACTATAAAGAATAGTGTGTTAGTGTGTCTTAAACTAAGTTTCTGGGAAGCTACAGGAGCTCTAACTCTTCCCTCAGCTTCCACTATACTGACTCACTTTTTCCCACTGCCCTGTGAAGGTCCACAGTGGGACCAAACAATCCTACACTGTGCTGACTGTGACCCTCGACGGCCAGCGCAGAGAGAGAAAACAGATGCTGCTGCTGCTGCTATATGGGACAGAGAGCCGTCAATACTTTAGTGATATTAGACAACTGTTATCCAGTGCAATTAGTCCCTGAAGGAGACGGGTCAGGACGGTCAACAGAAAGTGAGACATCTTCATCAGCTGGAGATCAGTATCATGCCAGGGAGAACAGCAACAGCTGAGGCAACCACAGGGCTTTCTTCCAAATGATGCAGACACAGCTACGAGAGGCAAAAGAAGCCGACCGACAGCGTGCGCTTTGGATTGTCATACGGCTCCCTCTAGTGGGTAAAAAGATTCACGTTAGAGATACAGCACAACTTCCACACCAGTTGTTATCCATAATTAAAATCAGAAAAGGAAAATCACACCATGAAAGGCTGCTAATGCTACGTGGAAATGTACAGCCCAGTGAAATGAATTGCTCCTTCACCTTCTCTGCAAAGCAGCTCAGTCTTTGAGTAATCCTGTGTCCTGGCTGATGTGTTAACTCCAGATTTATTCCATTATAAACAAGTGTGTGCGTGAGTTAATGAAAGACAGATTGCTCTGCTGAAGACATTAAACAGGAGGGGAAATGATAGGATCCGTACCCATGAATTTTCTCAGACCCGGGAGGGAAGCACTTTATGGTGATTCCTTTCACAGACCGAGAGCTGGAGGCTCCATTATCACCTCCTTGGATTAAGCTGTGACTGCTGACAGGCACACTGGGTGTATAAATGTCAGAGCACCGGGCTGCTCCGTGGGTCAGTTTGAGGCTTCGCAAAAAAAAATGCTGACTGAAAAGTGACAGATTTATGAGCAAGGAGCCCAAAAGGAGAACACGGGTCCGTTATCAACACGCCATGTTGCAATTTGTGGCAATGATTGGGTTTCTTCGTTGTGTACACATTTTGAGGCTAACGGGACAAAAAGTTTTGGTCTGACTGAACAAACGTCGACGCACTCGGATCAGGTCACGGTTTGGGCTTCAGATCTGTGTTCTTCTGAATTACGCTCGTAATGTCAAAGTGATCGTGCTGCTGAAACATCTCAGCACAGAGATGAGCTGTGGCCAAACATGCTGCTGTCACTGTGTAGACAAGGTGTAATGTTGTGCAGTGGTATGTGCAGATATTTTGACTCACATCGTATGCCTCCACTGATACTGAAGAATGCCAAAGAATATACAATATCTCTGACTTCATATAAAAATATGTGTCTCCAAAATGTAAACTCTCCAGGTTTGATCAATTTTTTAAACTTCTCTTCTGAATAACAAAGAAATGATAAAATAATTGTATATTTAACAAAACAACTACAGTCTAGGATTAAGAATTATTTACATCATATTAATAACCATACATCATCTTCTACAACAGAAGCTAAGACAGGCGTGATGGAAAAACTTTAATTTTCCTATTAATACCTCTACTGAAAAGACATTATGCTGGAATTATGGAACACATTTCAATTTGTCACGACTGAATGGTGCAATATGTCAAAGGAAAAGCACTTATGGCTTCACCGCCATCTTTACCATGAGCTCTTGATAGCAGGGTGCAGGCAGAAGGACAGCATTTTTGGCTTTTCCTGGACGGCCACTGACTAGACAGGCCTCCTTTCCTCAGGACAAGGTCAGTCCCAACCTCTGTAATTATTCTGTGCATAATTACCCAACATGGATTATTTTTACACGGTCATGGGACAAAGGACTTAAAAAACAGGAATACGTTCAGTTTGTGGCAGGTTAGACAAAGGCCGATAACTATTGAAGCTGTGTTTGTGTTGCGCCATGGCAAAGATGGCGAAAGAGAAGGGACAGAGAGACTTCACGTACGTTGTGAGTGTTTAAAGAGAAGAATCGCCTTCGTGTGTACCTCTGCACTCTCGGTGACCCCTCGCCCCTCCATGCTAAAGAAAGCTAATCCTCAGGTTAACAATTTGACGACAACATTTTCTCGCTGGCAGTAGCAAACTGTGCCGTCCACGCCAACCCTCCAGCAAAGGCAAACAAACACCACATGGGAGCCATTTCAGGGGCACAACCAGACAAAATGAGTCTTTAATAACACTCTGCGGAGGGCCTTGTAATTGCAAACGAGTGGAACATTTTCTAATTATAAGCGCTTGCAGGCACACACTCGCTTCTTGCGCCTTCTGTAGTGTAGCATGCCCCGTTAGCCAGTGGCTAGCTGTGCGGCTGAAACCACATGAGATGTTGAAGATTGCAGGCTGGCAGAAGTTGTTTTGCACGGGTTGGGTTTTCAGTCAGGGTTGGTTAGCTGAGTAAACACTATGTGAAGTGGGCAGGGCGTATGTGCAGCGAGATTCTAAACAAAATCAAGGAAAGTACAAATTTCCCTTATGTTTGGCACGAGTTCGAAGTCGTGTTGTTTTTGGTCAGCAATTAGAGGATGTGACTGTCAACGTAATTATAACTTCCTAATTGCGGGCGGCCTCTTCCAAGTTGGCTCTCAGTTCGGAAAACAAAATTTTTCTTTCTTTTTCTTGGCGTATTTCCTACCAGAAATTCCAGTAAGATGTTTGTTTTAATGCAATTCCACTGCAAACACTTATTTTAGTTAAACCTGGTGAACTTGCAAAAGCGAAGATGATCGTAGAGCATGGAAACATCAAGCGACGGAAGTTTTAGGATGTGAAGCGTTGTCTGTGATAGAGTTCAGCAGGGCAGATGTTTGCAGAGTTTAAATGTGGGTCGTCGGTTCTTATCAGCATCAGGATGAAAATAATCTGAAATTTCACCCCAGATGATCAAAATTTCGCATCTTCCACCATGTAGATGTAGATTCCACCATAGATCCTTTACTTTACGACTTGAGAAGCATCATGCCAGTCATGCAAGAATACAGAGACATTGTCGCCTTGTTTACTTTTCCTCATACTGGGTTTGGGGGTATTTTCTCCTCCACTGACCCCCGGTGACCCCATCTTCATTTTGCTGATTGCTGCTCCAGCAGCCAACAGCTGTAAGCCGTCTCAGATCACATCCAATGACCTTGGACCCGTAGATCAGCTGGTATTCAGTCACCAGGTCAGCTGTACTGACCTGGTGACTGAAAGTCTCAGCCTGAGCTCCAGTGGCTGATCTGCTCTGACCTTTTTGCAATTGCAGTAATGCTGTAATTAACAGCCATGACCGTAGGAATAAATGGACGTAAGCCAAAAGCATCTAAGCAATCGGGGAAACTTACCAGTTTCAGCGCCAACCACACACCAGCACCTCTGGGCTTCTTTCTATTTGCCTCCATTTGGGACAACCTCCAGTGCTAGCTTTTAATCTTGTAACTGATCTTTGGTGCTTAGAAATACCACAACTGCAGTTTCTACAGCCAACTCCAGCTCCCTCCTCGGTGGACCGAAATCCCTGAAGGAGAAATCACTGGGGTTATTTGTAGGGTCAAAAGAGGAGCAGGAGATTTCTTTGTCTCTGTGTTCGAAGCTTCTTCGGATGCTGTCCTGTTGCATTCAGCTGATTAAATCACTGATCAAGCAGATAAGTGTATTGAAAAGAATGATTGGATGATCTCCAGCAGGAGCAGCATGAGTCCTCAAGGTTTGTGCTTCATTCCACAGAAAGCGAGCCAGAGGCTGCAGAGCAGCGATTCACATTACAGCCTCAGATTGACCTCTCACTGCTTCGTCCACAGTTCTCCTCGTCTGCACGGATCGGAGCCGCAGTGTAACACACACAAATAAAAGTCTGTATGCAAACACTCCTTTTGGACAACATGTTGCTCACTTTCATGGTTTTACCTCTTCATCAGTTGCAACAAAACTTAATACTTACAATACTTTTAATTCTTACAATAGCTGAAACCACGTCCACGCTTATTCAAATCTACTTTGACCACGTGGAACTGTGGATGCATGCTGTACAGAAACATTTCAGCTACATTAACTTTCAAATTCCTGATTCTGATTTCTTTTTGCTGATCTATCCACGCAGCAGCATCTATTGCATGCCTGCCCGTCCTGGATGGAGGCATCCTTCCTCTGTTCCTCCTCGTGAGGTTCCTTCGATTTATTCCCCATTAAAGTGTTTTTGGAGTCTGAATCGAGGCAGAAGTTATTCTGTACAAATTGTAAAGTCCTTCAGGTAAGTTCTGATTTGTGATACAAGACTTCATCTTCATCGTTGTAAAGCTGCGCTTACACATGATGTCGCTGAAACCTGCAAACTCAGCGAAAAATAATCTCTTAAGATTATGAAAAAAAAAACTATGATAAAACTTTAAGAAGTTCCCGAACCCAAAGAAGTATTTTCCCATACAGTATCTGCTTGTTCCAGGAGATTTCTAGAAGCAATAACATGCTTAAACTGAGTTTAATATTCAAAGCAAAGATGCCATTTTATTGCTGTCATTACCTCAGATGGAAAAGTCTAGACACATGATGGGAAAAAGTCTTTGTTGGACGAGAAATGAAAATATAGCTGGTCTCAGTAATACCTGTAGGAATGAGCTGTATAGGGGAGATGTGCATAGGTGAGGAGCAAATCCAGGAAAGTCATGCCAACTCTCGATTCCCAGACTTCCTCAGGTTGACTCTGAGATGACAAACTGCTTAAAAACAAACACTGAGTTAACTGATGATGATATGATCTGAGATCAGCTGTGCGATTTACGGTAAACGAGCGATAATCAAATAAAGACACAAACTTGTGATTGTGGCTCTGAATCTCGCCGCCTGTCATCAGTCATGTAAGTTATGCTCAAAGTGAAACATATGCATCAAACGCATCACGGAGAGTACGAGAATAATAGAGACAGAGCCTTCCAGAGTGAGACATACAAACACAAGCTGCTTCTGGACGTCTGCAGATTTACAGCAGGGAGGTCGGCTGGAGGAGAATGTGCGCTCCTCTATGGGAGTGTGTGATGAATTGCATTTGGCTGGCACCCAGGCAAGACAGCCAGTGTGTTCTCCCCAGCCAGCCAGACAATACAGCCCACCTGAGACCCCGAGGTTGTAAATTAGAGCCATTTAGCTGAGCCGAGGCACCTTTCATACGGAAGCTGACAGACACAGCACAAGGCCTGCAGACTTCGCCCTTCTTTTATTTATTTATATTAATATTCAGATTTTTATATAATTTTAGCAACTTTCTACTTTATTTAGTTTTATATTTGTGCATTCTCTCCATGCACACAAAGCATTTCCCCCCTCCAGTTATAATTTCCTCTCACATGCACAGTCAGACAGTTAATCTTGGCAAGTGTCTGTGCAGTCGAATCGGAGCTGGATGGAAATGTTGACAAGGTGATGATCATTCCATACTTCCTCAACAATTTTCACTACCCTTTAATTTTCCAAATTTTTCTCCCAGAACCAGGTGAAATACGATTTCACTCCTCAGTCAAACTGATTTATGATGCTGCTGTTTTTTTTTTTTACTGGTGTGATGAGGAAACAAACCTCAGGTTGATCTTTTCTAATTTCGGGGGCCTTTCATTCAAAACGATACCATGCAGTAAGATGCAATATAGACAAGGTGTGTACGTGTGTGTGTGCACATGTGGGCACGTTTAACTGGTTTCATGGGGTACATAAACTGGGAGCCTGCTATACTTGTGAGGTCTGGAGAGGCATTACGGACCTTTCCTCTTGTAAGGTGGTAGTCAGGAGTCCACAGGACGTACACCTCATCATTCAGTCCAAAAAACAGGCCGCCCTGGTCAGCTTTGCTGGAGTTAGTATAGAAATTATATTTGCAGGAAATGCAAACGTTAGGCTGAGGTCTCCTCCGTCCAGATGTGTGTGCTACAGCACGTCAGGCTGTCTTATCGAGAGGTGATTACGCACTTTGTTGAGCTTGACGCACTGAACCAATTTCACACGATTGGAACATTTAACCATGATAAAGTGATATCGGAGTAACGTGGTCATTCCTTTGGAGGACTAACTAAAGCACAATGAATGTTAAATGCCAGAAACACTAAGTATTTTGTGAACCCTTACTTTCTTCCAGCTGCTGTGTTTCTCCCCTCCATGGGGCAAAATATAATTTACTTGTCTGATTGCATCCAGCTGGTATTGGGTTAATAAATAGAATAAATGCATCTGTGCAAATATGGAAGTCCATGGAAATTCTCTCATCCTTGCTCTCCACGTGCAGCTTAAATCATTTTTTTGTGCATTAATTCCTGATTTTGTCCAGGCTACTGCAAAGTGTCTGTGGTAAATGTATTTTTTCAGACAGATACGCTATACCTGGATGAGTTGTAGCTCCCAGTGACAATGTATTTCTTCCCTCGGCCCTTGTTGACATATTGAAAATCAACTCTAGAATATCAACAGTAAGCTGGGAGGAAACTTTGGGGATTTCTGGTCATTGGAAAACATTACCTTTAATATAAATTGAAGAATTTCCTGTCGTGGGTTGATGCATTGTGTGTTTGTATTGTGTGAGCGGAAAAAGAATTTAGGGGTAATTTCTGAAGGATCAGATCATTTCCAAAACTATTTCATATTATAAACCAAACACACAAATCCTGTAAAACAATACAGTTCAAAACAGTCTCCGATTGCAGATACACAAATAAATATCCGAGCTCTGAGTCAGGGAGCTCAGTTTCTGTGGTCTGATGTGTTTGTAGTCTATTAGTTAAAGAGTTTATCTGTACGTGGGTGATTTATCCGCTCAACATGACAGATGGATGATGCTGACATGCACAGCTACAACACTGCCAGCAGCATTCAGAGCCACAGAGCTGATGAAAAACACAGAAAATGTCTGTGTGATTTATTCTCGTGTTTCTTTTTCAGGCCAGCTGGGTGAGATGACCGCCCGTGTCCGTTTCAAAGCAGTGTCACACTTTAAGAAGCAGTATCTGGATATAAAGGTTTCCGTTTATGTGAATCTTAAAATATATGGACCTGAAAATTAGGTTTCTCTCTATAGACTTTAGTAAGTGTGTGCTTGTAGGTCAGTTCAGGGATGTTGGAGAAGTAAAAGTGATGAATGTAAAATGTGTTTAATTTAGGATCACTGCAGCGCATGTATGGAAACTCAGCATAAAATCATATTTACTCACTCAGGTTTAACAGTCAGTGATAGACGAGATGATATCATGAATTTTATGGTTTAGTGCTGCCCTCTTATGGCCACTTGGCAGTAATGTGATTAGAGCCATAAACCCTACAAGACCGCTGACCTTGAACGTTACATAAAGTGACAATACGCTGCTTCCAGTATATGTTTTAGAAAAGAAGGAGCTTCGTCTTCACCTCAAACTTTGCTGTCTGATTATTTATCCCAAAGGCTCAGTGATGTTGAGGAAGGGACACTGGATTCCTTGTTGGTTGTCTCCTGGTACTCCAGCTTCCTCCCACACTTCCAAAGACACGCATGCATTCACATGGAGGTTAAGTGGTGACTGTAAATTGCCCCATGGGTGCGAATGGGTGTTTGTCTCTGTGATGTCAGCTGGGATCAGTTCCTGCAACCTTCAGGTTGTGGCATAGAAAATGGATGGAACTGAAACATGCCTGTTCATGGAAAAAGGAGAAATGCTGTGAAGTCTCCCAGATGGTAGAAACCAAAAGGATATTAAGTTTGCAAGAAGACATTTCTGTTCAGTGGTCCAAAATCGGTATTTGGGAACCATTATTCTGTGTTCAGCACAATAATCGTCCATCAGGGGGCGCCACAGCACAGGAAAAGGATTTCCCAAAGCTCTCTCCAAAGATGCAGCGATGACTTAAACATATGCACACTCCTCTCTGCGCGGACACCACGCCTGAGGCTTCTCAAAAATGCCTCAAACCCCAAATTACAGCGTTGTGGAAGTTCCAGGGAAACTCTCTGTCATATACATTACATCTACAGCGCGCATTAACATTCTCATTGTGCACAACTTCATGGCACTGCTGGACCTCTGCCATCCCTCCACAGCTGAAATGAAACCGTAGCCTCTGCTGCCTGAACACAAACAGAGACAGGCGGCTGAATGTTTAGATTGTACGCGAAGGGATTGGAATAGTCAGCTTTATGTTGCATGTCCTGCACTGGATGTGAAGTCCTGAGGTAGAGTATCAGCTGTCAATATCTCTGCACCCAGTGGCCCTCTTAGCTTTATTCATCCCTGTGAATTCACTTACTCAGATAAATCTTCATTTCAGTCCATATCACGCTCGGATGGATGATGCTGCCAAAGCAGACACTCAGACGAGCTTCTAGTATGAAAATGAAATGAAATGAGTCCTTTCTTCCTTCCTGGCGGCTCCATAAAGAAGCTCAGCGATGGAAATATGCGGCTAGCATTTTCCATAACGAACAGCGCCGTTTCCACTGGCTCTCGCTCCAATATAATTTAATAGCCGTCGTGGTAATTGAGCCAGTCTGTTAGGTGTTATGTGTTAATGTGTCTTAATTACAGATTTGAGTCTCTGGGCCTCTTTGTATGACGACGGGGGGAAAAGTGGCCTCATAAGAAAAGAAGAAAAAAACATCCCCGGAAACATTAAAAGGATAACACACATTTGATTAAATTTATATTAATGATTTCATTATTCTAAGCAGATTGGATTAGTATTCTGCTCCACACCCCTTTTAGTGTGGAAAACAAATGGATTTGGAGTTAATGTTTTCATAATGAACCGACGTTTTTCCCCCCACTCGCACGAGCTCGATCCAGTTTGTAATATCTTTCAGACGGGCTAAAGTGTGGAATAGATTTATGCCCACAAAAGGCTGATAAAATCCTTATCTGTGATTAAAATTCACTCTTCTCTCATCGTTAATATGCTGATTAGATTCCCCCCCTTTCCTTTTATTTGATGGAGAGATTATTGCACAGTTTGTGTAATGGTGGCATTGTGGCTCGTTCCACTGAAGTACCGCTCGTATCTTCCACACAATCGCAAAAGACTCTGGCCCGGCGTGAAGTTTAAACTCGGCCCGGCGGTTCATGAGGCTGAAACTTTTATCGCTTCAGCTTTATGTGTCACAGATCAGGAAAGTGAGTTGGGGCTTTGAAGGAAAGACGTAAGAAAAGACATTTCTGACCTTTAAAAAGAAACACTTCGCTGACCTATAAAGACGTGAAAGATTTCTCCCCGCAAACCTATGACAATCACTTTGACCGGGCCTTTCAGCTCTGACCTTTTTCAACCTTTCTTGGGGAAGTATTTCAATGTTAGTTGGAGACCAGTTGGCCCTGTGGTTACAGGAAGAGACCGCACTGTACCCTAAAGGTTACAGACTTGAATCCTGCGACCGGCCCTTCCCACTGAATCCTCTGGATTTTAGGATCTGACATCGCTGGCAGGTTTCTGAAGGGACGTTTTGAAGCTGAGTTTTTGGGTTTGCTGTCTATCAGCGATTAAAACCACAACATTCGACTTTGTGTGTTTTGCCTGGAGTCTAGAGGGAGCTGCCACTGTGATAGGCAGATAAACCTGTCAATCAAGCACCAAGCACCAAAACACAACAGTGTTTTTGCCTTGAAGTTTCTACATGTCATGGATCTCTTTCACTTGACTGACATCCAGCTTATATTCCTGTTATTTTTATTGTACCTGGGGCAGAACAACCATCACCATTCCCCAAGAAAGGTTGAAAAAGGGGCGGCTGCGGCTCAGACGTGGAGGTCGTCCACCAATGAGACGATCGGTGCTTCGATCCTTCAGCCTGCATGTTGAGCCTGCACCCCAAATTGCTCCTAAAACCGATGAGCAGTTGGCACCTTGCATTGGCATTAGTTAACGGGCATTACCTTCAACTTTAATCAACTGGAATAACTGAAAACCCTCATGGGTCAATGATGAGGCACCCGGTTGGCACTCTGATTGGAAAATCTAACAATCCTTTATCCAGTCATGGATGATCCAACATGTTTTGACTCAAGGAGTCTTCATCAGGCCATAAGCTGCTAATGAAAGTCATTTCAGGGAGTGTGTGCCCCATGCACAAGGACCGGGTCTCAGGTTTGATTCTGGCCTTTGGTTCCTTTGCACGCAGTAAAGTGCCGCAGGCGTCGTCGCCTCTCACTCTCTGTCTCTCAAATATCCAACAAAGACAGTAATAAAGCTAAAAACTGTCAAACAGAGACACTTTATATTTCTGTTGATGAAATCTGACTTCCTTTCTCTTTTTTGTCTGGATGGAATAGTAGCTACTACCCCAGCTCTTCCTCTGCTCAGCGTATGCCAAACAATCCAGGGACATAAAAGCATCGCCTTCTGAGCGGCAGAGCTACTGGAGGCAGAATATCTATCTATAAAAAACAGTCAATTAATTAAACATATAGAGGTTAGTTTAATTCAAAGTACAGGTGACTGATAAGCTGATACTCAGACTGTGGAAATATACACTGTAAAACAACGGGAGACTAATGAACACGAAAAGAAAAGAATGCGGAGGCAGAACAATAAAATAAAAACCATAAAATAGATAGAAGACAATAAAAACATTTTCAAAGAAACAATAAACGTAATGTATCTGAACTGGAGAGAGAAGCTTCTTTATTTTTACTGCCGCTGACGATGGCTGTCATTCCATCTTCAGCGTGAACGCTGTAACGTGCTTAATGGCAAAGGAAAGCATTGAATATCTATCTGTACCTTCTGTTTCATGACTGTGTGTGACCTGACATGTGGCTGGATTGAATTTAAACATTTCTGTAGCTCTGTTTGTTCTTTGAAGCTTTTTCCACCTGACACGGTCACGTTTGCTGTTTTCCATCTTTGCTGACTTTCCATTTAGCAACTTCTACATCCTCTGGTGTATTGTGTTCCTAAAGGGGGAAAGTACAATTCACTATACTAATTAAGTATCCAGCTGCTAATGTGTAATATCCCGTAGTCACTGGGGGCTGTGGGATCTGTATAATGAAATCAGTGCACATATTGCAATATCTCTGATTATGAAACACGGCGCTTTTATTGTGTGTGATTTGGTTGTTGGGTCTGCTCTACAGCCTGCGGTGAACAACACATTTTGGAGAAAATATGACAACCTAATATGACCGCCCCCCTCCCCATCATGCATTGCACACGCTGCAGTCCTGTCAGTCAGCATATTAAACATACACAGACCCTCTGCACTGCTGCAGTTCTTCCCCTTTCACTTGCATGCTGATTTTCATTTCAGTGCTCACAGCAGGTGCCAAGGAACAGACTCCCAGACTTAATGCTGGGCTCATTTCCCAGGTCAGGACTTTATTGATTGATATAGAGTACAATTACATAACCCGCTATGCATATCCCCCCGCCAGTTATTAGTATAATTTCCTTTATTACGCCCTCTGTGAACTCTGAGGGAGCGCCGCGGGCCACAAGCTGGGACCGTCTCTTTCTTCTGACTGCCGAGTATTAAAGTCCTGACCTGTGATTTCAAAGTGTCACAGCTGCCAGAGTCGTTTAACTGTGACAATTACATGACATGAAATGACAGCATGATTCTGTCTTTTCTATTCCTTATCTCTCGCTGCCGCTCTTGTTACGGCTCGCGAGGTAAAATAAGCTCTATAATGAGAAGTAATAATATCAGATCAATATGTTCTGTACCTAATGTTCTCGCAGAGTGAATCCCAGCGTCTTTTTTTTTTTTTTTTTTAGTACAAACAAGTGAAAATATCTGCTGGCAGAGCGAGATAATTTTAGTTTTTTCATTATGATTTATTTCAAAAATGTTCTTCCAATAAGTCACCAGATCTTCGTTCAAAAACTGAACTATACAAGAGGTTAATGGAAAATGTTTCTCACCACCCGTCTGAAGCCTTCTCCACAGTCTGGGAGCAGTTTGAGATTCGGAGACGAGCGTCTCCTCTTGTTCGGTTTTTGGCTGCTGTGAATTGTGGGTGACACATTTCACCGAGTCTGCTCTGAGAAGACCCCAACAGATTTGTCAACATTAAATTGCAGTAATCCAGTTAGGTGTATTTTCTGTTTTCTCCCTGTTGTCAGTGTCGTTATATTTGGAAAGAACTAATGGCAGTTTAGGTAGCTGTCAGCGGAAAAGTGCAAAACAGATATTCAGATATTCCCTGCGTGAGTGTCTTGTCATGGAGTCTGTAGTTATAATTCATGGAGACTGGATCCAGGCTAAATGTTAGGCAGACGCAGAGTATTTGCTCAAATTAGATTCTCATAGCAGATATAGTATTGAGGGGAAAATGGTCTTTTTAAAAATCTGCAGAGTGTCTGGATAATTTACTGAAGATGGATCTGCGGTCTGTGTATTCACTCCCAGTGCTCATGCTACTTTTCTGGCTCTGAATATTCTGCTCAAAGCTGCTGCAGGAAGTAACACTCTTTATGTTTTGGGTTTTTTTTTTGATAGTTTCATGCATTAAATTTAACGGTGCACTGTGAGCGTTGGTACATTTCAGCGCTTGGCATGGATTTTAGCTCTTGCCACTGTGAGTTGATTCAAATGACTGGCTTTGATGCAATGCTCTGAAACAGATGTGGAAAAAAATATTTAAAGTAGTGCAAGCCAGAAAAGAGAGAGAGGGAGAGAGAGATGGAAATTGCTCAAAGACAAAAATAAGCATTTGGTAAAGAAGTTTGAATTTGCAGAGTGGAAATAACTAAAGGGGGAAAAATGGATCCAAGCTGGATGCAGTGGTCGACGTCCTTCAGTCCGACAGGTGATGCTGCTTCTAATAAATGAAGTAATCACGTCTAATCAGTTTGATGCCATGTCGGGCTGACGTGACGCGAGATGACTAAACAGAAACCAATCTAGCCGACGTGTCAGAGGAATATGTTGTGTCTTGCTTATTATGTGAGACAGTAAAAGTCAGCACATAACCTGACTGCGCCGGAACGTTTGTTACACGGAACCACCTGGGAAGTCATCATTGGAAACTGGAAACACGTTTCAAAAAATGCTGTCCGCTAATTGGACGACGCATCTGTCTATTACTTCAACCAATCGGATCAATGAACCAGATAACACAGTCGGATTCTTACTGAAGCCGGTTGGAAGGTGGAGCATAAACATGAGATAACTGATGTTAGCAGCGTCACGCACACCTATCGTTAAACCCGTGGATGTATGAAGAGGACTGGAAACAGCTTTTGTTCATATGGAAACTGTTCAGTGGTGCAAGAAGCCAACAAAATTCAATTTCCAGGCATAAAATCACACAGATCCTCTGCATATGCTTCTCATAGAGCGAGCACACTGGAGACTTCCACGGGCACTTGTGCGGTACTGCGGTAGATTTTCAAAAGGTTATCGGGCTACATGAATCAAATTCGGATAGTGAGACAAGATATTTAATGGACACTGCGACCCTCAAATAAAATTAGCAACTGTTTCATCGCCATTGCTGTCGTTGCACAGCTGTGTTAGATTGGCTCTTCCTGTCGGCTTGGTTAACCACACCCGTAGCTCACGCCATGGCTGCCGGTTGTTCCTCACAGGAAGCAGATTCATAGTTTGAAACCCAGCAAGACGGATTCTGCCGTGATTTAACAGAAGGTTTGTGTGTTTCAGGAACACGTTAAGCTTGATAACATTCAAACCTTACTCAGCTCATCATGCAGAAAGTTTGATATCCCAGCTTTAATTAACAATTATGAATTATGGGTAGCAAAGTTCTAGAAGTTACTTCCAGGTTCCATCTTTCTTCACTTCTCTCCTGCAGCTCAAATCCAAATGACCTCATTCATTTCGACACACAGCGATTTTATTCATGACAACTCTTGAAACTGTTTCAGTGACAAATTTTCTCATTCCACTGGCAGATATTTTTTTATTCCACTTGCTGTAAGAGTGATGAGAAAAATAGGACTCAACAGTAGATCAAGAGATTAACGGGGGGCCGCCGGGTCGCCAGCTCCTCCAGCGTGGATCGCAGCTTTTACTGCTTCTCAGTGTAAATCATAGATCAAACTTCAGCGTGAGCTTTTCTGTCTGTAAGTAACCATCACTATGTAAACACTGCTTGTCATCAGGATGGATGGGTTTGGGCACGGAGCCGCTGGCCTGTGAGGTCTGTGTTATTGTGGTGAATGGATGGGAACACTCACACACTCAAACACACACACACCCTTATGACTCATCCAGTGTTTCTGTTTAGCTCGTACAGGGAGTGTTCTCCTCAGACGGACACGCCCAAACGCACGTGGAGAAACACGTGGATTTTTTTTTTTTTTGCGTTCGCCCAGTTGCAACAGGAGGCATAATTTTAGATCTACAAGTGTCAGCATGGCAAGTATGAACGCATGCAACAGTCCACAGAAAAGGTTTGAAGGGTTTTCAAGTCAAAACTGAACGGGGGACTAATGTCGGTATGTCAAGATACTAAGAACTTCTCTACATGTTCATGCACAAGAATAAAACACATTAAATAAAATGCAAACAGTGGGTTTACTCGCAAGGTGAAGTCAGAAGATCTCGCCAGCATCCATCTTGCCATCTTGCATTTCTGTACTCGTCTGAGGAACTACAGGTAGCTATGGCGTACCTGTAGTTCCTCAGGAGTGTTCAAGTGTGAGCAAAGTGACCATTCGACCATTCATCGGCTCAGCAGCAGCTTCTATGGACGTAATGATGGAGGCGAAAAGATCAAACCTGGAAGCTGACGGAGGAAGCTCAGAAGAGAAAATGAGAAAGTGACCAAGGAGCCACTGGACAAGAACCAAATCTGGGTACTTGCTTGCTTGATGTTTGGCTGTGTAATCAAAGTGACAGACTCACTAGTTTCTGATCACCTGTAATACAATAGACTGGCTTGCACTAACTAAAAATCAACGTATCTCAACCTCCGCTACGTCAGTATTGACCAATGTCTCGCATCCAACTTCAAAGAAATTCAGCACTCAGTTGCTGGAGCTCCTCTTTGAGCTTCATGACAATGCATTTTTGAGATAATCCAACAGGAATTTTCTCAAGACACAGATAATCATTTAATCATTCTGTTTAATTAAAAGCTTAAAAATGAACAATTTGGGCGCCCAACATGGTTGGTAATGATCCAAATGTTTAATATCTGCCTGATGTGTTGGTCAAACCCCCAAACACACACACGGCGTCCACTTCCTCTCCTATACACACATTCCCCAACTCGCATGCAAACACCAAAACTTACACCCACACCCACACACACACCCACACACACATTCATGCATGTACTTTTGGGAAATACATACACAAATACACCAAATCTGTCACACACACACACACACACAGCTCTCTCTCTCTTTGTCACACACAGAAATCCTCTTGCAGACATGCCTATTCATGTAGGGGGCGTTGTTATTAACAGAGCACATTAATAACAATACCGCAGGGCTCCCATTGTCTCCCAAACATAATTATATTATCCATCATGCTTCTCTGCCGCGTTGACACACATCGAAACACGGCTGGGGAGTCTCGCCGGGGCTGCTCGTCCACCAGCATTACCATAGATAATGTTTAATTATGCTAATTCGATTGCAATCATTTTGAACAAAATGACAACATGCTTGAGCTAATGAATATTTATAAGACGGAGCTAAAGAAGTTAATTGCGCTTCATGAGTGTGTGCCGGGGAAGTTATGTTTGGGACCGCGATGTGGAAGGGATGACTGGACTGCGGTGGGGGAGGGAGGGAGGGAGGGAAGGAGCCAGAAAAAGGGGGATGGAAAACTGTTGCAACTGATGATCTGTTACTGACTCATCTGATGGTGTTCACAGACTGAAGGTGCGCTTGATTCTAACTCCATCAGTGCACTGGCTCAGCCGATAAGACGGGAATACAGAGATTTGCTTCAGACTTTAGGTGATGTTTCATTACTCAGCGTGACATTCAGCCTGTGGGATTAAAAGCTCTTTGTTAGAGAAAAAACAGCTTTTAAGCATGATAATACAGTGAAATCTGATACTATGAATCATTTAGAGCCGATCATCAGAAGCAGATGTCACTTCGTCAGTAACGCTTGGTTAATATAACTAATTAATATTAAACTGCCTTTTCATTTTTCAGCTGTCCCTCCCTAAATTTTGTCACTGATGTATTCATTACTCATGAAATGTTGCCAGTGAAAGCAGTAGGTTGGAAATTAAAGGTGTTTATTGGGTTACCTGTTGCAGTTGTTATGATATCTGTCTGAGATTCCTGACTTCCCCCGTATACCCTGGAGATGTTTGTAGTTAAAATGACATTCAAACAATTCAAAGGTGACATTTAGAAAGAGTGAGAGCTCCAGGTTATTTGCAACTCTGTCAACAGTTTGAATGATGTGACCTAAACATGGAAAATTTCTTTTATTTCCTTTGATTCTGTTTGTTTTTTACCGCTCTGTAAAGCACTCTGTAAAACTGTTTTTTAAAGGTGCTATATAAATAATAAAAATAAATTACTTTTTATTTTATTTGTTTATTAATTTTATTATTTAAAATGTATTAAAACCATTTTCTGAACGACTGAGCGTCCTCATTGGTCCTGTAATGCTAACAGACCTAAAACACACCGTGCTTTATCATCCGCTTTACTCTAAATGTGTAGAGGACCGCGTGGAAGAAGATTTGAAGCCCATAAACTCATGTGGAATCTTTTTCTGAAGGAATAAACTGAGTGAGAAGTAGGCTCGTTTTTCCATTACAGTCAATACAAACCCAGCTCGTTTGCAGCCGGCGGAGTCGCCCCTGCTGGCCATTTGAAAGAAAGCAGGTACAAGACAAGACTGGGGAACAATACTTGCTACATCCCAAGCCTCCCAACTGTGTGGAAGTGTAACACTAAATGGCCACAGTGTAATCTAATTTATCTGGGTGACAGTTTATAGAAACAAGCGCGTGAACGGTTTAAAACACTCGTGTAACTCTATCTTTTTTATGTCCAGTGAAGCTGTCCTGCTGAACAAATCAAACATGTTGGAGAGCATCAGAAGCGCACTGACAGTCTGAATGGTTTCCTCATGTGTTGGAGAGTTTTGCTTTTCCTGTTTGAATCGGTGTGTGTAGATGAACTGGACAGATGAGTAAATGCTGCTCTACTCTACGGACTTCAGGAGATTTGTCTTGAAATTGCAGACGGACGCCCTTTGACTTCACTTTTTTATATCTCTGGGATATCTTCCTTCTTTCCTCTCTGCCTTGCTCACACCACACATAAATGAACACACTTTTTCACACATACACCCACACGAGCGTATATCTCTTTAGAGGTAAGTGCTGGGTTAAATTTCAGACAGATCATTTCTCACTGTCAGTAATGCACATAACCCGAGCACAGAGTCGGGGCTGATGGGTAACACGATTACTTATTATGCCTTTCCACGAGGGGGAAATGAGATTAAAAGTTGCCCTTTTACATCTTAGGGAACAGCAGCTCTGCGTACGATGGGCCGTGTCAGGCGCTGGCAGCTCACTGCAGAGTGCAGCTCATAATCCATCTTGATCTCATTAGGACGGCACGGCTGATTTTTACTGAAATGTTCCTTTAGATGCTGCCACAGGAATGCAGAGAGGCTTTTTTGGTTCAGACGATGCATCCGTACTTTCAGCTGACTAAGCGTGAATGGGTTGAGTGCTGCACACGCCAGCGTTGGCTGGAGTTGGCAAAGAAGGGGAGAGAGACAGAAAAAATGTGTGTGAGAGAGTGCGCGTACTTGTATTTCTATACTAAAGAGGACCATTGTTCCCGCTAGTTTAGGAAAACGAGGACGGATTGCGAAACAAGGATCTTCTGGCAAGCCAAAATTTATTTATAGGGTTTGGAATTAACTTTAGGGAAGACTCTCGGATAATTTTAGTCCAGGGTCAGAGTTCTGGTTTAGATTGAATGTGCTTATAAGCATAGCAGATGAATGAAGACAGAGAAAAGACTGAAGAAGGCAAAGCTTAGAAGAACTGAGTGAAGGAGTGAGATAAGGCCAGAACAAGGTGGACAAACACTGCAGAGGTAGTGAGATAAAGACACACAAGCTTCTGCACAACTTGCCAGGGTCTAACATGAAACCCTGCAACTCACCACGTTGTTTTTCATTCACCCAGTCAAGAGTTTCACTTCGACAAACTGAGTTCCCATTCAAATGTCATGTTGTCTGTGGTTGTTGCATAATATCTGGCTTTCTCCGCATGACTGTCTGTGTGTGTTTGCACACTGGGGGGCACCGTTCTACAGTCCTGAGCAGGCTTACTGAGCTCTTTGTCAGGGTTTTGTGAAAACTGTTTAAGCACTGGGATCAGCATTTGTTGCATTATAAATCACTGGAGCAAACGTGATGGCTTAAGTAAAGGTTCAAGGTTCTTTGTATTTACCCATAAAAACGGAGACGTTAATGTTTGCATCCTCTTGACTCAACACTCCAAAAATATAGTCAGGTTTGACCTTGCAATAATGAGCTTGGCAAGTAATTGTACTTCATGTCCAGACGTATCGAGGATGTGTCAGGTTAACTTTATACAAATTATCTAAATGCTTAGGAAGATAAGGTTTTTAAGGAGTGTGTAATTTATTAAGAGGACTGCTCTGCCAAAAGCTTTTCTTCTCTTGTTATCATCATTTCAGATTGACATCAACTGGTATTTATTGAAATTATGAAAACATTTTGACAAAATATTAAGCTCAAACAGTAAATCTGAGCTACAATGACTTACAATGCATCATTTTCTGGGAGCATAACAGCAGAGAAATTTATCGCATTTTCACTTTTTTTTTCTGGCCTGAAGTCCCTGCATGAATCTCTCAGAGCAGCTCACAGTGCCTGCTACAGCAAAGAGAAGATTATATTCCTAAATCAGCTGCTATTATTATACTGCAAAGAGGCAAGACAAGTTTGTGCATTGGTAATTTCAAACACCTGATTTTACGTGAGAAGAACTGAGAATGGGGAATGATCGCGGGCCTGTCCAGCTGCACACAAAGAAACGTTGATGCTCCTTTTTTAAGCGAATCAAGATCTTCAGTGTTGTTTTGGTGCATTATACTAAAAACGAAATTAAATAAATAAATTTCTCCAGCTAATTTCTGGGTCTCCTTTGAGGAAATTGCTGGACCAAGCTACCTTTGCAAGGCGGATGAAGTCGTGAGGTCACAAAATCACGCGAGAATCCGTCATGCACCTACTTTCCTGAGGCAAAAAAAGGCTTTTGTCTTTGAGATTGAAATTATTTTATGATGCACTTTGTGTTGAGAAATGTGTTTGAAATGTGTAGATCTGCAAGAATAATTTTTGACTCTTCATTTATTGATCAGCTGCTGTTATTGATGTCATGTTATGGTATTGTGTAATTACTGTGAATCGGCATCGCTGTGGGTCTAAGGTGGGTTTTCCCACGGGGGCAGTTAAGTATGTCGCTCTGTATCGCATCACGAGCGCTCGACATTAAAAAGGTGCAATGTCCAGAGCCACAGCGCTGTGCTAATTTCCATTACATTGTGTGCTCAGAAACCCACGTCAGTGTTTAACAATGGGGAGACCCGCTCTGTTTAGTCAGGTTCATTAACTACAGTACTGTGTGTGCAAGGCAGGAAAATGTATTGGTTTCTATAGCAACATCATCTCACCTCGGTACTTTACTGCAGGGTATCTCTATTCATCTTGCTCAAGGACTGACAGTCATTGATATTGTCTTGCTGTGATACAGACAGGAGAGCGACTCAAGCAGATGGAAAAATTTGGATCTTCTTTCTCACTTTAAATACCTTTTGAGTTTTTTGCGGCTGCAGCTCTGCAGAACAGATCGTTTGACTGACTGACTGACTGACTGACCGACTGATTGACTGATTGATTGATGACTGAGCGTTTGGCTGACTCATTGATGGACGGGATGTAAATCACTCAGTTCACAAATTGATTTTGTCACTCACTGACAGATATTTTACGTTTTAAGGCGATCTATCAGCAGCCGTGCTCGAGCTTCCCGAAGTGACTCAACAATAGATGAATAAACTTCCCACCAATCAGACAAAAACCACCAATATAAAGCAAAGTGGAGGTGGAGGATGAGAAGTTGTGTAGCAATGAATGTATTTTAAAATATGTCATGTTAGGCACGCTGAGTTATGATTGTGAACTCTTCGCAGGTTTCAAACAGGCTGAAATTCAAAAGTTAATAATGGTTTTTGGCAGCACAACAAGCCGCTGACACATTATCACCTAATACAGCAATAATAAGTCCTGTCTAACATCAACATTTAGTGCTGAGCAGATTTTTTGATATAAATGCCTGCCTGTGTCTAAAAAAATACACTGATGGCAGTGAAAGAGAACTGAGGGGGAAGTCTGATGATAATTCTCTGTGGGTTGATGATGTTTTTCTCATTGCACAGTGATTATTGATTGATTGATTGATTAATTGTCAATGTAGAACACTGATTGTAGCAGCTTAAAAATCACACAACCTCGAAAACACACACTTTAAGAAGGTAAAAATATAAACTGTTGTACTTCCTGTTGGCAATCAGTGTCAGAATCGCAGCAGTGATTGCCTTTGCCTGTAGGTGGCGACTGCACGTTTAAACTGCTCGTGCTTGCAGTTCTGCAGACGGGTGATCCTGTCAGCCTTTGAGGTGCTTCACATCGACACCGTGCATCCTTGTTAAATCCTACCATTATGTTTGCAGGCTTCAGTTTTACTAGAGGTTTGCATTATTCTCTGTTTAGATACATTTTTGTTCTACACAAACTATCACAAGAGGCATATATGTGCGGATATAAATTCTACCAGTCTGTCAGTTGCACCCCCAGTTTTTTCTCTGATGTCGGCTGGTGTTTGAGTGCATCTCTGGGTTTCGAACTTTCTTCCTTAATACGGGGAAAATGGGGAACTAGAAGTGCTAGCTCAGCATACCAGGCCTCTGTGCTCTTTATTGTTGGCAGGAGTAACATTATGGAACACACCATGCAGCAGGGAGACACTTAAACTGCATGTAACTCAACTCCTCTCCGTTCCCCCCGAGGACATCATACTGCCTCCTGTTTCATATGAGCTGAAATTTGAAAAATTTCACTCACTTTGCCTGCAAGAGCACAGTGTGTATCTGTGAGTGTGTGCATGCCAATGTGCATCCAAATAATGTGTGTGAGTAGACTTTGAAGGCCAGTGTTGTTAAGTTGCTACTTTTTAAAAGAAGAAATCTGAAAAATGCAGAAGTATCTGGCTTCATTCTGTGTGTGGGTATAATAATAACACTTTTATAGGACCATTAAATACAGATTTACAAAGTGCTATAAAAAAAGGTACTGGTGATAAAATAACAACAATAACGCAATAAACCCTTTAAAGAAAACTAAATATGTGCTTGCTCATCTCTGTATGTGCATTTATGCCTGTGAGCCTGTTGTTTTTGTGTGTGTGACTTCATGTCATTGACAGTGCAACGTTGAATTGATGAGTTAAATTCAAGGCCCAAGAGCTGCTTTCATCCTGGAAATAAAGCCTTTTTCAAGGGCTGCTTTTTACGCAGTTTCTTTGGTGTGATGAAAGCAGACCTGCCCTTTCCAATTTATAGGTGTCATATTCAAAGGAAACACTCAAAGAGGTGCACAAGCTTCTTTTTTCTTTCTTCTTATTGTTTTTTGCTTTTAAACAACCAAACTTGTGTCTAAATTCAGAGGCTGATGTGGCCCATGAAGAGGAGTCCTCCATGATGATGGTCTAAACTTACTGCTACCAAAACTAACAGGCGCATTCAGTCACTCCTCATCAACTTTTAAAGCCGAAATCTCCCAAATGTACCGTATGACCTGGAAGCTGCACCCAAACAAAACAGCCAATTAGCGACAGTGATAAAATGGGGCCAGTTCCATATCAGAGCACAGAGCAGAAGTTTTGATGTAACACTCCGGATAATAAATGAATATAACTTCCCGGCTGCAGATTTATTCCTGACTTCCGTTGGTCGCTTTTTGATTGGATGGATCAGTGATCACCAACCAACTGAACGAATATCTGTTGTTTAAGACATTAACGAGGGACTCCGTGGTGCACGACGATTATGGCATCTTGGTCGTGGCATGTGTGCTTTGACAGAGGCGTAGCCTGAATTGGATCGCAACTGTAGTGTTAAAAGTAAAAGTATACATAAGCCAGGCTTTTTTATTCAAATGAGCACAGCTCATGAAAAAAAGAAAACATGTTCAAATTTCTGGATGTTCATCAAAAAGAATCACGAATAATTTCTTCCAGAGATTTTTCTTTTTAGATAGAAATATTCTGCTAGACAAAACAAACACTGAGTTTAAGAAGTTGAATTTAAACCTGATGTGCTGTTCTCTTTTCAGTAAGAACAACTCACAACTGAAAAAATCAACATTTCCTCTAGACGTGTGGGAACGAGCAGACAAACGGAGGCCATCATGAACTAAACGAGACAGCATGATGTCACTCTGCTCAACAACTTGACTCGCACTGGATTTTCATTGCTGATCTCCATCAGAAAAAGTCAAATTTATCTCACTGGCAGATTTTATTATTTATTTGATTCATTTTCACAGAGATAAGACTATGAGGCTCATCGCTAGATGAAATCAGCCATTAAGATGAACAAGTTCAGCTGTGACAGAACGCACGGAAATAAACTGACGTCTTCATTGAAATGAGTCCCTGCGGGTTACAATGAGATTAGGTTATTCATGCTATCTTAACGTGCATAGACGAATCCCGGCATCTTAATCCCCCATGTGAGATGAAAATCTATGACATTATACGTGTGCCTGTATGTATCTTCATACAGCTGGTTATGTCTATGCACGCCACTCGTAGATTGATGTTGCAAAACTGGATCTCTTCCATGTTCAAGCTGCCAACCATCATTCTGACAGTGAAACGATATTTTATCACGACCTTTTATGCTAAAAATATGTTCAGCATTCAACATTTTAAGACAAGCCCATCACAGGACACGATATCCAGAATTAGCTTCCGATACTGTTTTTACCTTCTACTCTCATGAAGAAGAAACCTCCGTCATATCAGCAGCGAGCTGCCTCATATCTGAGATATTTTATGAAACAGAATCCAGTGCACGCGCTTTAAACCTCCCCATCTCCTCCATCAATTTGTTAAGCAGCAGAGAACAAGAGCTCATTGGAATTCGCCCAGTTTCCCACAGTCACTGGGTTCAAACCTAAAACAACACGTAGCCACTGAACAGAAACATCGCTGCTGTTCCTTTGAGACAAAAAAAAAGGCAGAAAACAAATGGCAAAAACCAAAAACCAAAAAAAAAAATGAAAGAAAGAATTGAAGACAGGCCGAGTATTCTCCTGAGCTGAAGCAGCTTGCAGACACTGATAAATGTTTTGTACACTCTCGGTTTCTAAATATAGTTTCAGATCAATGCAATCAGGAACAATCTCCCCATTACAACGAGCAGGTCGGCCTCTGAAGGCAGATATCTGAGGCTGTCAGATATTTCTGTCGTACAGTCAGGTAAATATAGTCTGTAACAGGAACTAACACTGTGTGGCTGGGGACACTCGGCCAGACAGTTTGGCAGTATTGCTTATATAATAACGCTCATGCCAATAAAGGATATTGAATTGGGTATAAGACACAGAGGGAGAGATGGAGTGGAACATGTATAGGAGATGAAAGATGGAGGAGGAAGGAAGAAGACAACACTGACAAAAAAGACAAATAAGATCTTCCGTCCGTCAGTCTAAAGGGCGAGTTCACTGACTGCAGCTATCTGTATCTGAAATATATGCACCCTGATATAAACTGCAGTGACTTGATGAGCTAAATGAAAGCTATTTATTACACGCCTGACATTATGTAAATGTGTGTTTTTCTTATTGCTGTGGATAAATCGCGAGACAACGTTGAAGGGAATTCATAATCTATTCTGGGGAACATAAAATCAATGCCTGGTAATACTGTACACTTACTGCAGTACATACATCACCTCATCCCCAAATACTGCAGGTGACACCACAGGATCAGTGCCACGTTTAAAGTTTGTCACCTAGCTCAGCTTATCTACCGTGTTTCTGAGCACTCTGCAGCTCAGAGCTTTTCAGCCTCTTTTAGCTCTTTGTTTTGTTCACTACACAGATCTGTCTCTCATGAACAGCGTTTCCAATTATAGCAAAAGAATCTCTCATAAACATAATGTTCACCACCTGACCGGCACTAAACTGCAGACCAACTAGTTACCAACTAGCTATTAAACAGTAGAGCATAGCAGTTAAAGAGTCAGATGGGTAGAGTTGGTAGAAACCAACCTATATACAACATACAAAGGTATGTCAGAGCCAGCCAATAAAACACATGAATGCAGCTTTAAATTGTAATATTTAAATAGCTACATGCCATGTCAATCAGTGGACATTAACCGAGCATCATTAACACTCTTGGAAGCCGCTGGCAGAATTAAATCCGTCTATTCTGTCCTCCATGTTTACTTTAAAACTGGCAGCATCACAGTCAAACCGGTGCGGTGATTCATTTCATGCTCTGACCGTCAGCCCTGCTCACTCTTTTTAATTTTGTGTTTAGCTACGACAAGAATCAATATTGATTTATCGACGTCCGCCGCCTGTTCACAGGAGCTCATTTTGTGCTCAGGTGACCTTCTCTTTACAGTCGGATGATCTGATGATCGCATCTTCCAGTTCCGAGCGATGATGCTCCCGGCGTTATTGTTTCACAGTGCCGCCGGGGCTCTATAGCTGCCTCGCCTAATGGACAAAAGGAGAGTAGAAAAGAGAGGAAGAGGAGGGGAGGAGTGTAGGATAATGAAAACATCATTGTATGGGAGGAGATCCTGATCTAATCACTGAGGAAATGAGGCCTGTGAATGCCCAGTCGTTTGGACTCATTTACACATCCCTTTTTAAAGCATGCTCATTCATCGATTAGCCACCGAGGACTTCTGGAGAAGATGAGGGAGACGAGTAAACGGTTTCAGTTTGGAGGCTTTACTTCTGCTCTAAGTGCAGAACAAAATACAACAGGTCAGTTTCCAGTTTACTGCACAGAAGTTCAATCATGATACATTATTGTCTAGAGATTCAGGAAGAATTAGGAGCCTTGGTTACGTTTATTTAGTGTCTGGACACACGGTGTGGTTAAAGATTTAATCGCTGTAACCAACAAGTAAGTCTTCTGAAACACTTCATCTGATGCCTGTAAGCAGCTAAAACATCACGTACTTAATAAGCCATCCCAGACTGTCCTCACTCACTCCCAGCTTGTCACATATGATGTTGGACGTGTGCACGTAGCTTAATGGCCTGACGTGCTGTTGACGTCATGTCGTAGTATAGAGGAGGGCTGGTGGATGGTTCAAACAGGACTTCCACTGTTGCTGTGTGTGTCCTGGTGAAAAAAACATTGGATATCAACACGTATTTGGATATTTGGGTATTATGAACTGATTTTAATGGAATATTCATTTTCATTTTCTATGTAAGCAGCTTGATCTTGTCTTTTTTGGAATGAGGAAAAAAACGCAGTCATTGATGGTTTCAAAGGCCGATGATTGAGTAAAGAAAAATATTTAAAAGATTACCCAAATTTACGAGCGAGGCTCAATGAGGCCTTTTCTTTGGAGCGAACGTATCCAGCATGAATCGACAGTCGTGTATTTCAAACTCGTTTTGAAGCGGATAAATTCTCGCCTTGCAATAATTAATCCGTGATTAAAACCTGAGCATTAATCACCTTTCATGTCTTTTTAATTGATACGTTGACGCTGTGTATCACCTCTGCACACGCTCAGGAGAGGAAACGCAGCTTCATTCATTCCTGGGTATAAAGCGTGCTTGTGTTGCTCACCTTCAACTAACTGCTTATTTATCTTTGCTGCTGTGATCTGACTACAGCTGTCACAGGGAAATCAGATTGTCTCCATGTTTGTATGTAGTTCAGGTTCATGTTACCTGATCGGGGCTCATGAACAAACACTTTGGACCCATGCATATTGTTTGCAAGCAGGAGTTAGATATCTTTAATGTAGAGGAATAAGAAAATGTGATTCGTGTCCCTGGAAGTTGAGCTGAAGGACATGAAAGTGATGTGTCATGATTAAGCCCTATTAGACGTATTAGAGTTAGCAAACTAGATTATTAATTACCGAGCTGGTGTTGGTTTAATACTGTTTTGGCAATTTGCAAGTGAACAGATGTGTTGGTGTCTGTAAAAATGAAGTTGTAATTGGTTTTTTAAAAAAAGAACTGTGCAAAGTTAGAAAGTGAAATTCTTTTATGCATGGCACTGCTCAGCCCATTTACAAATGAGATCCTGATGGCAGCTTGCCTGCTCCCATCCACAATCTGCAAATCTATACTTGAACTATACACGATGGGCCGCACTGCACAATCATTTCCCCAGTCTCGACCGAGCAGTCGTCTAGGATGTGCCTTGAAAATGGATGTTCCAAGCAACACGCACAACTTCCACACGTCACCACCCTTCTTCCTTGGCTTGGTGCTGCAGTACAGGTGCTCCAATAACTTCCACCCGGAGCGAAGTGTTTACAGACTAACCTGAGAGTCTATAATTCACCTTTGCTGCAGGTATCAGGTGTTGAAAGTCAGCGCAGACTTCACTTTGCTCGCACTCCATTTTGGCTTCTTGAGTACCGGGGACTGCAGGCTAACAGATGTCAACATCTGTCATCTGATACCTGTAAAATATTTCAATTTAGGGTCACATCCTGTGGCTGGACTGAATTACATTCTCACTTCTAACGAACCACCCTTGAGTTCATGTGAGAGAAGGCTCAGACGGATACCTTCAGGTGTCAGGATGACACTGATTGGGCGACCTGAGCTTAAGGAGGGAAGCGCTCGGGGTTATAATAAACGACTACAAACGTGTTTGACGAGGCTCGGGTTCTGCTCCGGGTACTCCGCCGCACCCCTGCTTATCACACACACTCTCTTAAATGAACCAACCCTTTTCTGTCGAGACGAAATCTTGCACGACGCAGCAAGAATTATCTCCGAGCGGAGTCTCAGCTCCCACATGTGAGACCTTTGAGATAGCTGTATCCTCTTATACTTATCCTTTACATGCGCGCAAACACACACACACACCGAATACACACACGCAGCCACTTTTACACGACATGGACTCGCAGGGAGGAGAATTCTGATTAGGCTGCATCCAAAGCTGCCACCCACGGGATCTGAGGGAGATATGAATTTGAAAAGACGGTGTAGTGCCGATATGAAGCTCCTGCATTGCTGGGCAACAGGGACCCCTGTTAAGACCTGCTATCCAGAGACCTGTCAGGAGAGAGAGACAGAGGGAGGGAGGGAGGGAAGCTGAACGTACAGCAACCCAGATCTCTCATTAAAGAGGCTCTGCATCATGCATGCACACACACACACACACACACTCCTGGCCCAGATTATAGCCACACATAGTGGAAATGTGCTTTATCTGTCCATCTAAATACATTTCAGCTGAAGTCAGTAAAGTATTACAGGATGAATCCACATAAAATAAAGTCATTTGCGTGTACGTGATGAGAATTATGGAACAAATTCCAAGAGATTAAGACGTTTGACTTTGTTTTCTTTGACTGACTAATGAAAAGCTGATAATTGTTCAGGTGAAATGCAGCCACAGAGCTGACTGGAGGAGACGTTGGTTAGATGCTGATGAATTTAGAGGAAACGACAAAAACAATTCATTTGCTTCTGGCTGTTTTGAAAACACGGCTGCCCTCGGGATTACGCGTGGTGCTTTTTATATATTCCATGAAAACAGTAGCCAGCATGTAAGATTTAGAGGGATCTGTTGGCAGAATATGGCAGGAATGGAATATATTATTCATGAGTATGTTCTGAAAATAAGAATCGTTGTGTTTTCATTACCTTTATATCTCCCCATGCACAGAGTCCTCCATGTTTCAACAGGAGCCCACAACGTACAAACCAAACACACGGGGCCTGTCTCCTGCTCACAGGAGGGCGAGGCGAGCGGCACTGATCTGCAATTTTCATCAGTGGATGCCACCAAATCCTACACACTGGTCCTTTTAACATATATAATCATTGCACATGTAATAATAAAGTCTTAGAGATTTTATTCTTGGCTCAAACTTTCCACAGTTCAAATAAATACGTGTGTTAGAACTTCTGGGCGTAGCTAATTTCAGCAGGGTGGTGTTGCCTCCACTGGAGTGTGGCTGTTGTGCATTTACCAGAGATGATTTTTCACTGCAAGCTGGCGGCGCATTAGCACCAACATTTGACTGCCAAACTTTGTAAATTGTGGAATTCAATGCAACGCTTCATCTCCAGCTCTCCCGGTGTCAGTGGTCCCTCCCCTTCCGCTGCGTAGCCAAATTGGCGACCGTCGAGGGCAGGAAGTGTCTCAACTTTTCGCCTGTAATGAGTGCGCCATACGGGGATTCACGCTGCAGTGCATTTTGCCATAATTGACAGTTTGAAGGCATTTATGTACGTAAGCATGAACGCAATAAATGTGAAAATACTGGAGTGTCTACAGTAAGTGCATTCTAAAATATTGCTTCCTTTTGGGGAGGAGAAAGTGTAAATTGGCATCATTTTTAAATTAGATTCTTTTTATTGAGTGTATTCTCATCGCAGGTCTTTGCTTTCCCACCTTTATTTTTTTTTACCCCCACATTGGTACTTTTGGCAGTTGTGCTGACTGAAACATTCATGCACCAAATGTTCATAATGAACAGAATGGAGAAGGAATCCGAAAAACAGGGAGAAGCTGTTGGAGAGAATCCTGGTGGGGCCAGAAAAATAGAAAATATTTCAGAGCCGCTCCCAGAGATGATTGGCTTCATATGTTATCCTGTCATTCCATGAGCTGTTATGAGAGGATGGAGTGGGTGAGGGAAGAGAGAGCATGAGGAGAGAGGGAGGGAAGAATTAAGGCAGGGGTTGCAGAGGAGGGATGAGGAGAGGGAAAGGAGGAGAGGAGAAAATAAAAAATACGGTGAAAGGGAGGAGGAGGGGATAGATGATTTGAAAAAGAAGGAATGGAAGAAGAAGTATGAAAGAGAAGAGGAGGAGAGGACAAAATGTAAAGGAGAAATAAGAGGAGGTGAAAAGAAAGTTAAGGAGGTGAGATGAGACAAGAGGAAGGGTAAGGGGAAGGAAAGATGAGTTGTTACAAATGAAATGAAAGAAAGAAAAGACGAGAGCCTGAAAAGAAAGAAGGAAAATGTGAAGTGAAGAGGCGTGGAGAGCAAAAGAGAAGACGGGAGTCAAATCAAATCAAGACTTCCTGTGAAAACAACCAGAACAGGAAAACACAGCCAATTGGACACGAGAAAAATAAAATAAAATAAAGCGAATCCCCGCAGACTGATCCCGGCTCTTCACCCCATCTGTTTCCAGGCTCTGGCTGCTGGACAGAGAGCTCCAAACCCAGCCCACCACCCTGACTGGGTCATACAAGACTTACACCCACGTACGCAATCCTGGGAGAGTAGGCCCGACGCCAGAGCACAACGTGAACCAGCTGTTCTCCTCGCTCCCGCATACTCAACCAATCAATACCTACAACTATGAGAGACAGCAAGAGAAAACACGGTGCTGTAACTGTACTCTTGATCTTGCGTAACAGGTTTGAAGCAGATCTAGAAGATTAGAAGACTTCCAGATGTGACGTCTTTGACCCAGTGGCCCAGCATCTCCTCGTATGACCTGATAACCTTTGTGTTCAGACATTAGCTAAATTACAGCAAAGCAGCAGGACCACCAGAGCCTCCAGCAGCCCTGCCTGCAGTTTACACTCTGTGCTTCCAGGACAGATGAAACCAAATCTGTTCTTTTGATTTGTGCCACAGAAGAGGCCAGTGATCCTGCAAAATAAAGTGTGCTGAAGGTTTAAGAGTTTTGGGCGATGGAGAGAAGGAGCAAAAAAAGGACATGGGATGTTTATTCTCTTCAATGTAGCCAGAAATGAAATAAAAGTCAGGAAACAGGAGAACAGCGAGTTTCTTTTGTGGCAGGAAGCAGCTGGTGTATAGAAATCTAAGTTTTGAGAAAGAGCAGTGCTCAGCGCTGGACGAATTACTCAGACACTTTATTTATGCTGCGAGTAGACGTGAGACATTAGAAATCATCATTTCATACAACAATTGTATTTATTTATTTAGTAAATGTACTTTCAAGTTTCACAGTACTAACGAAAAAATGTCGCAAGTTATTTCTGGTAATTAATCCAAGATATCATTATTATTTATTTATTTATGGTTAATGGTATTAATGGTATGATAAGCACAATCAGCTTCTTTATATAAGCCGAGGAGCAGCTGCCTATTTCTTATTTTGTTCATGTCAAATACAAGAGCATCTTCAAAAGACACAGACCTGACAGATTATGATATTTTCCTCATACACAGAGCTGGACAGAAGATATACAGTACATATAGAAATCTGCTGCTTGTACTGTCCATATTTCCATATGAGTTTTTTTTAGAGATGCTGGAGAGTTTTTATTTCCAAACCAAGCTTAATACCGACATAAGTAATGGGACAAGTGATAAAGAGTAGTGAAGTCATACGAGACATTTTTCTTCTTGTTGCAAAACAGCTACATATCTGACACATAAATCACGGTAGTGAGTCAGAAATTTATCTTCTGCAGTAAAACACAAGACACTGGTAAGAAGGTCAGCCTTGAATACAACTACTAAATATCTCTATAATCAAATTCAGACGGAGTAACTGACAGAGGCACAGTTTGTTTTGTTCTGTTACAGAAGAACGCAGCGCTCTGGTTTTGGCTCCGTTCTTCAGTATCTCTGTTTTCTGAGTCAGTCAGAAGAAGTTTGAGAAGTTTTCGGCTGGTTTGTGGCTTTGACACTTATTGTTTTTCCGTGTCGGGTTTTAAGATCACAGCTGTGTGTCGGGAAGATTCGCTCACAGGTTTTTTTTATCTGACGGGGTCGACAATGTGCAGCCAGCTGAACCAGCTGTCAGACAGAGTCAGAGGTCACGTTCAACACCTCAACAGTTTGGACCGGTGTCCCTGCAAACACACACACACATATACAGAGATACATGTATACACGGTATCCATAAATGTATGTAGTATAAGTACAGTACATCCTTACGCATCCATGCTGTCATGCACACAGTCGCACAGATACACACACCTCACACACACACACCCCGGCACACAACAAAGTTCTCAGCATAGTCTTTCTTAAGCTTTGTTTAATTATTCATTTGCACGTATAAAATAATAAAATATTTTATAACATAAAATATTTACAGTTGGTGAAGATGAGATACAAAGACACCCCGGGGGATTTAAAGAAGCATCTCATCCCAAAAGAAAAAAAAAAAAAGAACTTTCAAGGGCAGAAGTGAAAAGTGTCTTTTTCCACACACACTTCAGGAATTTCAACAAGCCACCGCGGCCACCTCACTCCTCAATTATCTTCTTAAAAATGCGTGACCTCTGCAGCCTGTTTAGTTTTTTGAAACTGTGACGGACAGTCAGAACGTTCTGCTGATGGACGAACATTCATTTTATTTCATGGACACTGAAGGAAACTTTGTGTTTATCTTGTCCGGCAGTCTTGGTTATTAATAATGTACCAAACTAAATCTGACTTACACTGAAAAACGTCACACAGGAGTCAACTAAGCTTTTCCCATTAACTGAACTTAAACTTATTCATTTATTTTCTAGTTGTTATTTTCTCCACTTTTCTGATTTAGAGTCTTTTGATTGGAAATGCCGATTTTAATGAATGTACTGCTGAGAATTCAACTGATTAAATTAAGCTTCTGCAGAAACATGATTAGCAGACTTTCCAGAAAACATTACTGAGAGTTAAAACTCTCCAAAAAAACATTTCTCTTTGTAGTTTGAACAAAACAGACGTGAGGGAGAGTTTTGTTTTGCTGTCGTGATGACCGGCAAGCGTCTCACAAAGAATCAACTCTCCAAGACACTTTGCTAAGCTGCAGGCTCGTCTGGACTAATGATGAAATGAAACACACCTGCTGAGAGAGCAGCCAATCACGAAAGAGTCAAACTGCATCAACTCAAACTGGAGAGCTGGCCACATTCTCAGTGCTCATGTTGATGTGAACGCCCTGAAACTGAAGCAGAAAGTCAGTTTTTGCTTCATGTCCAGTGCGCTGACATAAATGTGACACTGTTCAGGCGCTCACCGAGTTTGTCCTCCAGGCAAAAACAAAACAAGCTGTTTGTTCTGTCCAGCAGGAGCTGGTTAGAGATTCACCTTTCCTCTGAATTTGTAGATCATAATATATTCAATCAGTAATTCAGCAGGATGTTTCAGTGTTGAAGAGATAAAAAGCTGCTTCACACATCACGCACAAGGCAGAAAAGTTTTGTCAGGATGCTGCTACACACTCAAGGATGAAAAATTGCCTCTTCTGTTTTATAGCAGTAGATTAAAAAAAAGACATTTTAACATCAAATTTTCCAGGTGATGCACGTTAAAACGAGACCACTAAGACAAGTGTCTTCAATCGAAGCAATCACGGAGCCGGCAGAGCTGTGGTCACGGCGTCTTGTGACAATGATGCTGAAGGATTTGTGTGTTGACGTCTTTCTGTCCTCAAGTTGGTCAAAACTGATCAGAGCAGCTTCAAGTCAAAGTCAAACTTAAAACTCATTCAAAGCATGAAAGCTGCCGAGTTTATTTAAAGTCATTTATTCCTTCCAGCAAACAAACCAACCTCCGCCGCCTTCTACCACACACTCAGTCATTGTTTCAGAAATGCTAACAATGACCCCCTCACACACACACACACACACACACCTGAAAACACACACGTACACACACACAAACCACAACCAAGCTCTCTGCTGCTCTTATCAATTACCTCACAGATATGTAATTTGAGAAACGTGGTGCTGACAGCTGCTTTTACATGCCAAACGCTGTAGAATTAGTCAAACAGACAGGCTATTCAGCAGCACAAAGTGCCTGTCAGAAGCAGTTATTACAGGGAGGACGCGGAGACGAGGCCTTGGACGCTCTGTCACTGATACTCTGGGGGGGAAACTCGCCTGTCGTGGCCATGTTGCGGAATCGGGTCTGGAATTTGCAACAGGATGATAGATGTGTCAGGCGCAGGAAGGTAAACTGCTGTCAATCCGGCTTTGAAAGCTGCTCGAGGTGGCTGCGACAAAGGAGGGAGTGAATCACCTTGTCATTTTTTGTGTTTCTTTCTCTTTTTTTTTTTCACCTGGTTAGCTTCGCCTGAGGGGTCACCTCATCCACGGGCCCCCGCGGGGCAGTGACAACCTCTGCTTTTTATGACCCTGACTGAGGGTTGACCCCGGGCTGCCTGAGGCGGGGTCGTGACAGACAGGAGAATGCCCTTAAATTAAAGAGTCAAGACAGCTTTTATTTTCCGGGTGTTTTTCTTTCCTTCTTTCTCTATTACCAACCCCCCCATCCCCCTTTGCTGCATTAACTCCCATTGTCTTGTCAACTCTTGGTATGAACAGCCTGCATTTACAGTATAGAGCATAAGTGCCATTCATAAAGGGCTGATATTATCAGAAGAGGCCTGTCAGGGGAATAATTGTCTCAAGTGCCAAATGTCATTATGATAAAATTCCCTCCTGCTTTATGATAAAGGAAAATCAATGCAGATAATAATTACAGTACAGTTTCAGATGTGATTTGTTTTTTTTTTTAAAGGTCCAGTGTGTATGGTATTGAGCTGTGAAATTGTAACCGACTGAATACCCCTCACCTTACCCTCCCCTTCCAAGTCCATAGTAGATCCTAAGGTAGCTGTGAAACTTGCAGAAAATGGTAAAAACCAACCTTAGAGCCAATGTTCACTTTATAAGGGCTCATTCCAAACTCAATGATCCTCCTACTTGTCTTTGAGAGTTTTCAGTAATCTGAAGCAAATCCAGTCCGACTCAACACTTCCATACACCATGAACTGTCGTTTTAGGCCCCATGGTTTCATGTGAACGTCCGTGGCTCTTGGGTGTTGACAGGTTGAATCACAGCAACAAAAGTTGAGTGTGCTTGCTTGTGTTTTGGTCTGATTTCCATGTTGCCGTGGATCAACGCTGACCAATCCGTTGGCGCGAGCAACAGCTTTAAAGTCAGAGAAGCGGTGCCAGACACTATGAACTAGGAAACCGAAAGTTCTGCCAGCGATTCATAAGATCTGGAAACGAGACTAGGGCAAATGTGTTTTATGACACACAACAGCTGTGGGGTAATTAACAGAGGGGCCATTAGTCTCTTGTTAGTATGGCATCAAGCATTTACAGATGTGACCACTGTATAATATTTCTGGTGCGTTCACTGTGCTTCTGTTGCTCCAGCTCAGAGAAATCATTCGAAATGTTTCGTCATTCTCAAATGTGCCTCCAAAACATAAAGCCCTTGAAATTTACTGCTGTGGAAAGAACCCGGTGCTTCTCTAAATACTCGAATAACAATCAGAATGATGGACTTTGTTTTCTGTGATGTGTGTTTCTGTTCAGGACATGTCTTGCTTATCATTTTGGAAGTAAAGGAAGCTGAAGGTCGTGCGTTTGTTTAAATTCTGTGACATGTGTTCTTGTTGTGCCTATATGCTCAGAAAGTAAATGCAATAAATCTAATATTTACGTATGCTAAATGCGGAGCTGCCCTTCAATTGTAAGCAAATAATTTGGAGCAGGGACATGATTTGAACAGACGGGGACAAACAGTATTCAAAACAGACCAGAAAGTAGAGCAGAATTGCATTTGTCCTTTTCCTCGTAATCAAATCTGGTCCAGGATTTATGTGCATCTCTTCAATGTCCAGGCTGGTATCTTGATGTTTGTTTCCCCTCGGTTATTCATGTCCTCAGCTGCCCTGTGATGAACCCGGTTGTTAAAACTCTTTTACAAATACTTTAGACTTTTAGCTGACGAGTCAAAATGATGAGTTTTGTCTTCTTTCTTGGCCACAAAGTATTCAAACACAGCACACAGCATCATGCATCAAGCTTTCTTTGGCTGCATGTGATTTACACATTACTTGAACATACAGTATCTCTGCAGTTACACTCAATGTGGAGCGTCAATAAAATTCTGCGATAATTCGGTTCATAGCGACGTGGTGATATGTCAGGACACTGACAGCTGTGGCTGCAGCATTGTATTTGATATCTGATCTAAGGCTCTGCTGGTTCACTGTTCAGCCACTACATTTCCTCTCTGGCTGCCAGTCAGAGTGTCTGCCACGCTGCCTGGACCCACACGGGTTCTGGATGTCCAATGCAATATTTGCAAAACGATACAGTGAGTTTGATCAGTGTGTCATTATTATATGAAGCATTACTCCAAAGGTAATGAGACATACAGATGAATGCCTCAAAATGAAAGATCTGTTCTGGTTAATACGTTCACTAACACAGTTTACAAGGATTTTTATATAAAGTACTTTTCGTGCTGTGGAGGAGTTGCTGCTTCTGTTCGCCACCTTTGTTTGGCTCAAGGACAGAAGTAGCACCATTGGTCCACACTGAAATATCTCAACAACCACTGGGGTGGTTCGCTCTTATAATTTTGTGCCTCTTAAATTAATGAATAATTAAAAGTGAAATAGCTCAGCGGCCATGGAATCTGCTACAGATATTCATAATCCTAAGCGCAGGGGTTCCCAAATGTCACACACACTCGACCACAGACCCCCAATTAAGGAGTCCCCTCCATAATTAACATTACATATTAACTGCTGACCATCAACATGCTGTCTGACACTGTTAAAGATGACATTACACACAAGGCTGGGTACTATTCTTCAGTAATAAACATCATTTATACGATCACAAGACACAAAACTCTCCTCAAAGTGGCTTCACAGTCTGAATACAAACAATAGATGCCACACGTATGACAGACACACATTAAGTGTAAAATCTGAATTCCCGTAATAACCCTTTGTTAATTACAGGTTAGAGGTTTTTGTGTCCAAGACTTTACAATGGCTTTATTCTTCTGTTTCAACTTGTACAGCCTTGTAAACATGTGGGAAAGTTTTCTGTGCAGAGCATTACCGGTCAGTGCTAAAAGAAATGAATTCACGCAGTTCTCAGCTGGTTACACTAACTGAGCATTAACACGGAATACTGCAAACGGTTTCCCAGTGATTAATACAAGAGTTAACGCCAAACTGAGAATATCATCAAGTCCATCATTACTGTTTACACTGTGGCAATAATAAACTCCACAGACACAAATACGGCCATTTTAACCCTCGACAAAGCGCTTCATGCGACGCGCTGATGCCTTTTCACAGTGGATACTTTTGGTGTGCTGGGTCGGGCAGGAGCCATTTTAGTTCATTTCTAAGAATCAAACAAACTACCCACTCAATAATAATATGCAGCGCCGCAGAAGCCAAGCGAAGCCTGTAAAACGATACACAACCACAATGCAGCGCTTGTGCCGAACACAAACAGCTTCTTCAAAGAGCCTCTGATTGCATATACAGTAGTTATGTTGCTTGATTCATGTTGGTTGCCTCAAAGAATGTTTGAGAAAGACATCTTTTGTTTGAGTTTTTTGCGTATTATTCCAGGACATTTGCCTTTGCTGTTTTAATGAGCACATTTAATAGCTAATTGGAAGATTAGCCTCCTTGCCTGCAGGCTGGAAATCGTGTCCCCCGCTGTGCTGTTTGCTGTTCAAATACAAAGCTCAGACAGTCATGCCTCTCAGCTTTGGTCTGAACTCATTCTTCGCTCTATCAGTCTGCAGGGAAATGAATCTTGATCCAGTGTTACAGGAATTAACTGGATAATGCAGCATTTTGCACACAGAGAGGCTGCCTTTGTGAGCAGGAAAAGTTTGTCTCTGTTATCTGGACGGGCGTAACTATCTCCGAATGCCACTCAGGCTGTTCAGCCTTCAAAGTGATTGGCTGATGGATCTCCAGCATCAACAGATGTTGACTGATGTGACCCTGACACTGCGACAAACGTTATTATGAGGATAGTGTCTCTGTATTAAACTAAAACAGATCTTGTAGGTAGATGAGATCCAATCCACTGAGCGAAGGCAGAGAGCAGGTAGCCCTTACTTTCATAATTATGATCTTCATCTGTGCGCCTGATGATGCACGCGTCCTGTGCTGTGCAAACTTCTCTTGCAGCATGCGATGGTGCCTTAGAGATGAATGTTATCCTCCACATCATAGCTATGAAAATGTAGGCTGGTCTTCATTAGCATGCAGAGGAAAATTTGAGTCCTTCTCCCATGCAGGTACTGTATAAAGGTCTTCCACAATGTATTACACCTCAGTTTGACTTAATAAGGTCTGGGAATGTTCCTGGTTTGGGCTTTGCCCCTTTATTTCCAATAAAGAGAAAATTACAACTGTCTGCACACTATGTCTAAAAGTTTTTCTTTTTAGACAGTGGTGTGTGTGCTTCCAACTGCAAACACCTATTTGAAATAAATTGGATCAGTGGTCAACCTCACTGATGCTTACTAATGTGGCTGAGTGGGAACAAATCCCTGCAGCCTTGTAAAATAATGACATGTGGGTGTAATGTGCAGTCCACATTATTTTGGCCTTGTCGGGCAGCTCTGCTGTTCACGACATTAACTTTAGATCAATGCTCCTGCCAGACGAGGACGTCAGACACGTTTGCAAAACCCTGAATTATATAATACCAATGTTTTCAAGATCCTCGCTGTTCATAATTTCTGGGCATGGCAAGAAAGATTGTGGGTATGGTAAATGAATTATGGTTAAGGTTATGCAACCAAAACACTTAAGGTCAGGGAAAAATCATGATTACGGTTTATAAAAAGACATATTTTAAGTGCTGATGCATGATCAGACACACTAATCAACCGCCCTGACCTCCACACTGTTTTCCATCTTGAAGATCAGCTGAACGTTGACATTGGACGGAAACCGTAAAGTCAAGAATCGTCTCCGATAATGGCTTTTCCTGATACCCCGCGGGCAAAGTGTTGAAAGACTGTCTCAAGTATTTTTCACAATGTAAATGAGGCGAAGTACAAACCTTGAGCATCTCATCCCATTGGCTGAATTGAATATCTGACGTGCACCGTATGACCCAGAGGTTTGTGATCCATCCCCTGCTGTACTCAGGCCTCTATTAGGAACGAGTTCTCAATCTCTGTGGTATTAACTAATTAAATAAAGCTCATGATAATCAATAATGACAATGCTGATGCAGCATTTCTCCTGATTTAATCACAGAGAAGCACACAAACAAGTGGCCAGCTCTCAGACGAGGAAGTCTCGCTCTGCTCTGCAACTCAGCGCACGTCCTGATTCGAGGGAAGAAAATATCAGACGCTGTCCAATAAATAACACGAGGTGGGGCGCATTGCTCAGAATTAGCTCAGCGCTGTAAAATTTCAGACATTTTTAATATTTCTGAGTGAAATGTCACCGCGTGCACTCGCCGCTGTGCACAGTGCTCGGCCTGTTCAGATCGAGACAATACGGTATTCTTCTCACGTCAGCGAGGCCAGCCAAGACATTCCTCTCTTCTAACATCCAATATTCCCCCCCGCGCTCCACGCACAGAGCCACTCTCGCCACATCTATGAAAGCTTCCTGTGGTGCCAACCTGCCCTGAGACTGGTGGCTTATGGGATTTGCGGTCCTTCATCACAGCTGGGCTCTGCCCCTGAGCTCCACTTAACCTCCACGGTCTGCACGTCTGGGAGCTCTCATTGAGGCATCGCTGACACAGGAGAGACTGGAGGAAGTGTGTGTGTGTGTGTGAGGGTGTGTGTGTGTGCTGCTGAGACTGTGACCACCTGTGTGGCTGTTGCTGTGTACCTTTTATCTATTGTTCTTGATGACACACAATAGAGCTGTTGACTTGACTTCAAGGTTCCATGCGTCACGACACCCATTTAACATCGAAATCAGTGTGCAGCTCGCTGGGTCGTACGCATGCAACTCATGACCACGAAGGTTTGCAGCAAACATTTGATGTTGAATAGACAATTTGATATGCAGAGACCTCCGTGAGAGCGCTGACGCTTTGATTGACAGGTGGGTGTCGTTACAGATGGCTTGTTTGAGCAACCGGGCGTCAGCCGCCTCAGCTCCATCAACATCCACGGCCCCATGTCTTTGCTCATTTTTGGATCCGTGGGGAGCCCGTGGAGGCGGCGCTGCCAACATGGCTCTTCAGAAACCTCTGGGTGATAGATACTGTGTCCGTGTTTTATACTGTCCGTGGGTTTTGACCCTCTGTTTTGGTTGCAAATGTGACCCACTATAACTGCTGTGAATCCAAGATAATCTGCCAGTCTCCAGCAATAAACCTTTCAAGCCCACGACTGATCAACATCAGTAACCTCAGCACAGTAACAAACATTAACTCGTACAAATAGTTTGTAAAACAGGAGAAAATGATTGAAATTGCTCAGTGTTTTTGTAGAAAATGAAGTAAGTTTTAATATGAATGTGATTTTGGCTGATGGTGATGCCTCCTGCTCCTGTTACTGTTGCTGTCTGTAAACTTGCTTGCTGGGTTTGATTCCTTGTGGAGACCACAGCGTGGTGGATGTCAGCCCTTGAGGTAATCCTTGTAAGCTACTTTGGAATAAAAAAAAAGTGCCAGCTGAATTTCTAAAACGGGAAGAAAAAGGAAGAAAAAAAAACACCAAAATTTGCAGTTACATGTCTTTTCTACAACAGCAGCAGACTGCTATCTTTGGACAGACATGCCGGTCTAATGGCAGCAGCACAGGGACTCATATTTAAGCTACCACAGACCCCAGTTGCTCCTATAAATGAGGCAGCTGGGTGGGTCAGGGAGGCGCGTTGGGAGCACAATTCCACCTTATTGGTCGTACTTACTGACTCAGTACTTTGGGGCTGAATATGGACAGCCTGTGCAAAGTGGCTCTGTAGATAAAATGAAAATTAGTTGCCCACTTAGCCAGCTGTGCAGTTTGACTAAATCACAAATCAAGTGTGGGTATTGTGGTTTTTGACTGTTATTGTGAGGCTTCCATATACAGGACAGGCAATTCTGCTCTGTCTAAACCTGGTGCGTTCATGTCATGCATGAACACGGCGGACGGAGTGACGGGAGGATTTTGACATTATTTGTCAGGGAGCTTTCAGCTTTAACCTTTCACTATTTATACAGTAACACTGTGTTCACAGCGGGCTGTGTCATGTGCTATTGTGGGATGGACATGTTTTTCTACAGAGCCTGGAATATGATGCCCAACATGAGAAACATTAAAATCACAAACAGGAGCTTTATATTCTGTACGGCACGCTCCATAAGGTCCATGGACAGACGTGCAGTTCCTGTCATGTGATGGACAAATCAAATCCTTCCTCACAAAATGTGATTAGAGTTTTCATAATTGTTGTTTGGGACTGTTTAAAGTTCCATTGCTTTCTTTATTTTTTAATATTCTGGCTCTTATTTCACATTATTATTCATATTATATACCAAACTAACTCGAACAAGCTTTTAACTTTTTGTTTTCTACTATTATTTTATCATAATTAACCATTTTCTCCAACCAGTTTCTCATTTGAGAATATTAAAGTGGTATATTTTCCTTGTTTGTTTTCATTTTTTTGTCAACTCATTTTACAGTTTTGTATATTTGGTCTGTGCTTTCTTTGCTCCAATTACACAACATTCGTTTATTTTTTAATATGGAACCAAGGACGAACCACCAATTTGCAGACGGTGATCAAAAAGCATAACAGAGAATAAAATATGAAACATATTCCACGGCCATTTCAGTCTGCTGTGGTCTAAAGTCTTATCCATCCATCCTAGTCCATCATCGCGTGTCTCTGTCCAACGTTATGCAAACCCTGAGGATAACATTCTGAGACGCTCTCAGATGCAGATGCTCCTCCCTGTCGCAGCAACACATGGCTCAGAAGTTTGCCAAAGTTTGCTCGTACTGTAGCTGGCTCGAATACTTTATATTCCTTGCTCTGTGCCTGTATGTGGGCGTGGAACAGCTGTGATGAGACGAGCCCGAGCCCCAAGTGACAGAGCCTGCAGAATGTGTGCACAATTTTCACCCACGCCCCCTCATGGCTTTCATTCCCTGCACAAACTCGAAAAAATTGTCCATCAGAACGAGTCACTTAGTCTGCCACTGAGCTTTCAAATCTTTATTTTTCCCCTCATACCTGCGCTTTGCAGGGTTGTTATGCAGCAGTGTGCCAACCTTTTTGTCAAGTTGATCTACAACTTCCCCGTGTGCCCAAATCAAATTCTGGCATTCAGTATGGACAAAGGTAGGAAATCTTTGCCATCCGCAGGAAGCGGTAGATCAAAGCTAAAAAGTTTGATCCAAACAGTTTCCTTTTATGGCCGCTGAGCCTTTTTCCATCCCTCGTTCCTTTTGATATCCTTTCTTAGAAATAACGCTCATCGCTCTCAGATCACCTTTTAAATCAAAAACACGCTGATCTTTAAGAACATCGGATTAGTTTCATCTTGTCTCCACAAAGAAAACGTGTCAGATTCTTCTTTTATAATATCTGAATACAAGTGATGCAACCTACATGAACCAACAGATCGCAGTGAAAGCTCGTGACGGGCTTTAGCTAGCAGGTCCACAGGGCCCCCAGCACAACCTCACCGCTTCCACTGTCAAGATTTACACCGCCAAGTTTGAGCAGATAGGATCATTTAAAGTAAGACGTAATATTTCATTTATGTCAGTGCATTTACGCATCACTCCTATGGCTCTTTTTGTAAGCAGTGGAACAAGTGGCCCTCCACCCTCACCACCCTCTCAGCTGCAGGAGGAAATAGGACATTCCTCCTGCTGGCTCAGGCCACAGAGGAAATGGAACAATATACTTCAGAAATAACAAGAGGAGGTCATCACAGCGAGGCTTTTTATTGGTGCTGTCAATGCTGAAGAAGCGAGGATGAAACACAGGAATACTTTTTCTTGTTTTATGTCTGTGCTGTAAAACATCACAGCTGCTTACTGAGTCTTTGACCAGAGCAGAAATCAAATTAATTTGTCGGTTTAAAACAACAGAAGGACACAGAAAACAAATTCAGGCTCTTCTTCACAGCAAAGACAGATCAACACATCTGATGCAATGAAGTAAAGATCTGATTTGTTTCATCTTATCAGCAAAGCAGCTCGATGTAATGAACTTATCCAAACTACAAACCATAAAGTGAACAGAATCGTTATTTTAGATCAGACCGACTTCAAAGTAAAAGCAAAAAAAAAAAAAAGAAAATTATTTTTAAATACCACAATCACGATTCTGGAGGGAAATCTGCTGCTTTGTCTTTTTGTAAAACTACTCAAGCAGACACATCCATTTAATCTGATTAGCAATGCAAGCTGGTGTTATGAACTTCCATTAATATGCTCCCATAAAAAATAATATGCTCATAATTTCAAACTCGCTTCATATGGCGGATATATGGCACAGTATTTATATATTCTCTGCATTAAAGGTTAATCTGTTTTGATCAAGCCACCGCTGACCTCCATCTGTGAGAATCTGGCATCGAGTCTGTTGACTGCAGAAAACCACGAGTGTGAAGTACTGGCATGAAGCCGACCTGGAATTAAATTTTACAGCCCACAAACAAGGTGTTTAACTGTTTGAGGTATATTTCTCCCAAGGAAAAAAAACACCATCACATTCTTTTTGCTGTTTAACTGCTGGATTTTAACGACAGACAGAAACAGTAGGCAGCGTTCATGGAGCATCCCTCAGTGTTTAATGCTGCTGGAATTTACTGCTGTGTGTTAATGTTAGATAACTCTTTTTCCTAGACTTCTAATTTTCCCCTAATTGTTGGAAGCTTAGTCAAATATACAGAAGCAGTTTTATTCTTAGATGCACAAGAGTTATTCCTTCGATCCAGACCAAAAAGCCAATCCACATGAGAGAAACTTCAGCATTGGTTGGTTGTCCAAATGTGTTAATTGTGTGTATCTTTATCTATTTTGGGCTTCATTTCTCAACATTTTTAGATTAGCTGGGAGTCAACAAAGTCCAGGTCCAGTCCAAGATGTCGACAGCCAAAGCCACCACCACAAACACCTGTAGGTAATTTTCCTTCATCCTATGTACGGCCACACACCAATGGCCTGGCCATCGGGAGCAGCCATTCATTGGTCTTGCTCTGGGACATTTTAATAAGTGGAGAGGACAATTCAGGGATTGAACTACCAAACCTGCCAGTAATGAACCAGCTCTACATCCGGAGGTTTAACAGAGAGTCTGTGTTGGTCAAAAGTTGAGGAAGCTGTCACATTGGCTGTATGACACGATCCACTTTTAGTAAACACAACTTCACAAAGACTATCTGCCATGTTTAGCAGTTAGCTGTGACGTAGCTCTGTCTCTATGCTATCATGTTTCACGAAACCATCAATTTAATGAAGGTGTGCAGATGAAATTGAGAGAGAAGCTTGTGCATTTTTCACTTCATTCATGTATCATCCTCTCCTGACTTCTCTTTTCACTGCGCGCCGTCTAATGAAGCTCAAATGACATAGAAATAATCTATCAAACTGGATGGCTACTGTAATTTTAGCGCACCCTGCGTCATAATAATTTCCTAAACCTGCCGCTCATGAAGGCGACACGCTGTACTGAAGCGTCGGATAAACCGCTGGCTCCACATCAGTATTCTCAGCGGGCACCCTCCCTTCAAAATGCTATATTCCTGCAAATTACATAAACAAATTGTGATTGACCATGGCGGGGGCGTCAGTTTAGACAACCAATCAAAACAACTCTACATGAAGTCGAAGCCGCCAGGCTGAATTCTCTCACACATGCGGTCGCAACGCTTCGACAGACATTTAAACAGCACGTCTGCCTCCGTGTCACCTCTCTCTGGTTTGTTGTAGAAGGACCTCGTTTTTTTGTTTTGTTTTTTTTCTGAGGTTGAGCGCTGAGCTCCCCGGTGCACTACGGCTCGGTGCTTTCCATCCCCGAGCTCGAGCTCGAGCTCAGGAGCCTGCAGTCTTCTTTTTTTTCTATATATATATATATATCAATATTGCTGCAAAGCCACAGAAATTTGCTGAAAATGAAAAATGAAATAGGTGGGTTTTGTATGTGTGTGGGGAGCATTTAAAGAGTGGGTGAGCGGCCTCATGGGAACCGAGTAGGTGAGGAGAATTGAGCCTTCGGGAAGCAGCGGGCCATGTGACTTCCTCCCTCTGTCCGTCCACCGCAAATTCTCCTTTTTAGATGCTTCAGTGCTTCCAAATGAAGAGATGAAAATTAAGACGGAGAAAAAAAACACAGCCTGACACTCATCTTGGTCTTAGACATAATTATTCATTGGACAGGGAATATTAATTACAGAGCATATGTTGATGCTGTTGACTCAGTTCCAAGTTCCAAGACCAGATTTAGAAGTCAGGCTGAGTTTTTTGGGTTACTGCAGGTACCAAGTTGGTAGTTAATCAAAACCCCACCACGTCACGGTACCGCTGCGCCGATTCATGTTCATGTGCTTCTAAACATGCTTCTACATGTATAAATATGCTACGTAGTTAATTTAGCTTGTCTCTGTTTTTACGACCGGCTGTTTGCACGGGTGTTTTATTTTGAAAATCTGACGGATTTTCTGATGGCTTCCTCTCAGCTCAAGGTGGTCTGTGCGAATGTGGACGCCCGTTTCTCGGATGCTTCTGGACCGGACCGCGGTGGAGCTGGTGGGGTTTGAAACATTTACTAGAACGGCTGCGTATCGCTGCGGTAACTGTGGCACATCCAAGCCCGGAGGAATTTGGGGGTTATCCATCACAAATAAGAAAACAACACATATGAATACCAAAAGTCAAGTGCAACAAATTTCTTTGAAAAAAAAAAAATCTATCTTTCCAATTTTAGTGTCCCATTACTCCGTTGATCAGGCAGAGGAGTGTTCTCTTGGCAGCTGATGAGCAGATTCAGGCTGAAAATGAATCACTCGGCTCCGTGGCAAACCTGACAATCATTCAGGACTCATAACCCCCCGCTGACACACTGTCCAATTACCCGGTAATGTCCACGGTACCTGCGTGCGTGTGTGTGTCTGAAAGTAACTAAGTAAGGTTGTGAGTGATGGATAAAGCTGCTGGAATGACACACATGTGGGCAAGTATGTGTACACACATGTGTATGTGTACACAGTACGTGCGTCATGTGCGAGCATGTCTGTCTGTATGTCTGTATGTGTAGGCGCATCTGTGATGGATCAAGCTATCCCTGGAATGACATTCTTGTGGGTGAGTCTGGCTGTGTGTGAGAATGTTGTGTGTGTGTGTGTGTGTGTGTGTGTGTGTGCATGATGGATCAACCTATCTCCACAGAGGCAGGATGACAGAGAGGAGCTGAAGACGGTGAAAATGGGAGAATGTTCTGGTGCTGTGAGCAGAGTTCAGATGTGTTTTTTGGCTCCTGAAATAGGAGAAAACACACACACACACACTTTGAAGGTCCGGTGTGTCGGATTTAAGTGGCTCTATTTAAAGAGTATGTCAGAACTGAAATATGATATGCATAACTATGTTTCTGTTAGTGTGTAATAACCTGGAAATAAGAATTGTTACCTTGGAATGAGCCTTTGCAGACACCTCGGGTCCTCTTAGGTACTCATAGACATATATTCAAATTATGTGTTATACTACTGTTAGACTAGAATTATACTAAATTCCATCCTTCCTTGCTTCCTTCAGACAGGTAGGTGCAGCAAATTTCAAAGAAAATGTGCGGCGATACATGGACATATAAATATAGATTATGTGTGTTATATTTCAAAAGACAAAAATAAAATGAAATAAAGTGAATAAATAAAAAAGAATAAAAGAAATGGTTTGCTCCGTCAAATCAGCTACATGACCACAACCGTCCTACATCACTAAGAGGGTCTGCAGCAGAGGGGAGTACCCCAACCCCCCCTCGGGAGCTTCGTAGATTCATCTAATTTGCCCAAATCAAATTCAGGTTCAAGTGCGGTCACCGCTGGGGCGAAATCTTTTCAATGCACAGGAAGTGACAAATGGGAAGTGAAGAGCAAATCAGAGTCACCTTAATGTCGAGCCAGCAGGTCCTTTTGTCCACAGAAACCCCGACTCACGGTCGATGATCGGACCGCTTCATCATCTCCTCCAACCTCACACATTAAACTTTAAGGACACTTAAAGAACTTTAACTAATTTTTTGTCTTTGGTTCCCACTGCTGGAAGAAAAAACATCCTGTAGTGAATTTAGAAGCAATATTGGACAGACAGAGTTTTGGTCATCTGAATCTCTGATCTGGCAGTGATGGGAGTAGGAATGGATCTGATTCCAGGTCTGGGTGTTCTGCAGTTACAGTCATCTGATTATATATAAACATCTGCTCTGTGATTTGTGTTTTTGTGGTTGGTTTGTGCCACTCGAGACAAAATATCACTGTCCTCACCTGCTCGAATGGATGACACCGCATCATGTTACACGCACTCATTGATTTTTAAGTTTTAAGTTAAATGTAACACTAAAATAAAAATCTAAAATACTTTTCCATTTCTTCTTCTCCCTCCCAAGCTGATCTGGCTTGTGTGGCCAGCCGGCTCTGACACAGACCAGATGCTGTAAAAATAAAAGCTCAGAGACGGATGAACATATGCAGGCTTCCATCTATCCCTCCCAGGGGCGAATAAACGGGAGGCATCCCATCCGGCGATTTTTCGCGGGCAGTAAAACACTCTTAAACGCAAAGAAGCCCCACCAGGCCACAGCTGCTGTCATTACAGAACATGAACTAATTGATTGGAGGGCGCACCCGCTGGTCGGGCGTGGAGTCGGGAGGGAGGTTGCTGAGAGTTTAGGAATAAGTGAGGGAGGGAGGGGATGGGAGGGATGGAAGGGGTTGGAGATAGTTTAGAGGACGAAGGAGGTGAAGGAGTAGAGAGGACGGGAAAAGAGCAGGAGGGATGATGTGTGTGTGTTTTCGTGTGTGTTGTGTGTAGGAGTGAGAAGTGAGGACGTTACTCATCAGCCATTACTCAAGTCATGGAGTGATCACATACTGCTGCATTAGTCGGTACAATGTGACTGGGCGTAGGTGTGCGGATGAGGAATTCATCATTGGTTGTGGATGGATGTACGTCCTGAACGATGCACGTCATTATTTGTCGTCAGATGTCAACGGCAGACCCCGAGTACTTAAAATAACAGAGGATTGATGCCGGGCGTATGTGCAGGAGGGGGCAAGGGGGGCTAAATAAATCAAGGCTAAACAAACGCTCGACGGAGCACTAAAGAGCCGTGAAGACATTGAACAGAAAGAATAGAAATAATGGTCACTTATGTTGATCTGACGTGCAAATGCAAGCGTCGATATCTTCAGTGTAACTCCGTCCACCACGGCTACAAAGCCCAAATTATACTTTAGTTGTTCTTGTGATGAAGATTTGGTCATCTGCCAGGCCTCGTACACAGACACCCAGCGGAGGATAAACAGAACCTCTGCATGTCTGCTGCACGTCCTGCTGTTGTATCCAGCATGTCCAGCCCTTTATTAGAGGATGTAGAGAAACAAACTGACCTGGCAACATTCGCTTGACTTCTTCATTGCATTTAGAGTTAATGGAGTTTGTGAAAGCGGTGATCTTTCTACCAATGCTCTGTTTATGAATCTAAAATTTGCTTGCACCTTTTATCCTGAATTCTCTTACAATGCATCATGAAGTCAAGGTAGCAGCAGCCTTGGCTAAGCCATTGGCCTTAAGCTAGCCAGTTTAGCTTCCTTGTCTGGATCAATGAGCATGTACCACGACTACACCCATGACTACAGGAACGGAGAACTCTGAGGTCAGTCCACAACAACAAAAAAAGTCTTAATTACAGTCTTAAAAGTTGAGGCTATCATAATTATTGAATTTCTAAGTGGAAAATTAAAGTGATAAGCATTAAATTGGCCAAGGAAGAAGAACAAAACAAACCCGAACCTCCCGACATGTCAGCTTTCACGACACCCGGACAGGCTTCAATACACACTTTGGTATTGAAGCGTCAAGCATTATTATTGACACTGAAACAGGTTAATTGAGGGACAAATGTCTGAGCGGACAAATATGTTATTATTCTTTGTTCCTTTGCACTCTTCATTCCTCAGTTTGTTTTTGTCTTACTCGGGTACCTGCTGGAATTCTTCCAAAAAAAATGAGATAAAGATGACAGCTTCGCATCTTCAGCCAGCTGTGTAATTATAGAGGAGTAAATGACAGCCATGCTGCTGGTATGCACGAGAAAATGTCAGCAATGCAGATGTCTTAAAAGCCAACACTTTGTTTACCAAAGATGGCGCACACGGAGCATGTGCGAGAGCATGCACTCCGTGTGCGTCTGTCTGCATTCAGCCCAAACTATTTACTTCTTGTGAAAATGTTTGTGCAAGTTTTTCTTCCGTGTGCACACATTTGGCGTGTGTGCTCGACCGCGCTGATGGATCTGCATGTGTGTTCGTGTGTGTAAGCATGTCCTCACAGGTGAATGTCTCCAAAAATGAAGCTTACTACGGTGCATACCTCCGCCTGCAGATCCCTCCTCTTGTGCAAGTGTCTGCATGTTTTGTTTTTCCTGTTTCTCAATGGGGCCTTGCACTGACTCAATGCAGCCTTTATACCTTCGCCGTGCACGCCACTGCCACGCTGTTTGAAACAAAACACACACCTGTAACACAAACTAACCGCCCACTGTCCCCTTTGAACTTGTTGCGCAATTGAGTATTACGGCAATGCGTGGGTGGTTCAGTGGCAAACCAGAGCTATTCACCTAGACAAAAACACGTCTGAGATTTAAGCCCGCTGCACTCGAGCAGCCCTGTGAGAAATCTATTTGTGAGTGTCGCTGGTTAATGGTTGACACTTAACATACTGTACCAGGTGTTATTGTGCTTTCAGCTTCGGTTTTAGCAGAGCAGTCAAAGGTGGAGGTCAAAAATAAAAGTCTTGAAAAGAAAATGTTCTCCTCCTTCAGTGACTTTTACATGTTTGCTGCTTAACTTGTAAAAGAAAGGGTTTGATAAAATAAAAAAAGAACACCTAATAGTCACAAATTTAAAAGTATATAAAATAAAAGTTTTATATATAAAATATAAAAGTATTCATGTTAATCTCCAAAAAATAATGAACTTTGGTGCGGTAATAGTTGTACAATAAGCGGGTCACTGCAGCAGAAGTGCTGTGGAAACTATGCATCAAAAATAAATAATAGTAACATGCAGCACAGAGTTATAAAATGGGGCTTTGGGGTGATTGATGATGATGATTACTAATAACATGAAATGAAATGAAAGATTTCAAAGAGGTCTATGAAATTATGTTCAAGCCAACATTTGAAATTTAATACATAGAATCAAAAGTAAAGCATTTATGATGCAGTACGGGCCCTTTCAAGTGTTTGCCAAGTGCTGCCACAGTATATTACCACATATTACTGATGCATTAATGTGAAAGCAAAACCTAAATATTGCAGCGACTTCAATTACAGTCCGTGTATCCTGTGCAGGGTTTGTGAGCCAAGAGGCCAGGGCTACACCTTGGCCAGGTTGCCAGTCTATCACAGGGCTCGCACGTAGTCAGACAACAATTAACACTCGTATTCTCACGGGCACTTTCAAGCCGTTCTTTCACCTGAACCGCATGTCATTTTGTGGGCACAAAACAGAAGCACCTGGAGGAAACTCGCTCCAACTTGGTGCCAGTTGGCCCGTGGCCTCATCACCTTCTTGCTGTGAAGTAACAGCCTGAGCCAGTGCAATGCTCCAATCCCCTTAACCACATATGTCGTGTGTAACATATGAAACTGCAAGTACAAATACCTCAAAGCTGTACTAGATTGAAATATTTTAATACTTCCATCACTGTCAAAGTGCCAATCATAAGACCTTTGCTTCTGGCATTATGTCTTGTCACCAGTGATATGAAATACTATTTAAATATATACAACATAACAAAGGTAAATACATACAAATATTTCAGCTGCATTCATCTTCTGCAATAGCAAAACACAGAAAGCATTTTGATGACAGAGATACGACATTTCTTTACAGCTAATCCATCCCGCAGCCGCTCTCCAACCTTGTGTTTCTCCACCTCACGCTCCGCTCCAACCCTCAAGTGGTTAACAGCCATCTAGCTGACTCTTAAATGGCCCAGATTGCCATTACTAAGGTCTTCTGGAGCCATCCCTTACCCTTTTAATGACAGCTGCTTCCGCCATTAATTCTCAATCAATAATGCAAAAACACTCAGAGCAAAGTCCATCCTGCCACAGCTTTATTTTCTAATGCTCTCCAAAAGCTAATGAGTCAGGCTAATTGGTCCGTCATCATCACCACTCAGGAGTTTACCAGAGGAAGTGGCTCTTTGCTTTTTAACTTTAAAGCGCATTAGCTGAGCGACTGGTTTCCAGTGACTGACCAGCACAACTTCTGCTGCCGCAGAGCGCAAACTTTGAAATCTTTCGACGTGGTTTTCCTGACACAAAAATACATTAGCTGCAGGTATATATTTTTTCTGTGCATTCCCAGGCGACATAACAGCTATGACACTCACAGTGCTGCCTCCAAGTAGCTGCTAAATCCATGTAGAGACAAGAATGCTTTTAGAATTTGTAGTTTTAGTTTCAGGGTCATCTGATAATGGAGAGAGGAACCATGTAGAAATCTCGGTTTTCAAGAAAGTGAAATATGTTAGAAAGGACAATAATATTCATTTAATTCATAAAGCAAAAATTTACATTTTAGAAAATATGATCATTTGATTTCTTGACATACACACCGCACCTTTAACCGAGAAATAGAAATCATCAAACTTCATTTTTTTTCCTCAGTTGATTTGCCTTTCTGCACAAAATGCAGTATTAATTAATGAAAATAAACACTGAAAAATAAGCATAAGTAATGTCCATTTCGATTTTTGCACAGGAAACCTGTTCTCGGCAGATTTCGGGGTTTACCTTGTTATGCAACTGCAGCTTCCAGTTTTTTGGAGGATAGGGTTCTTAGTTTAAATTGTCATCTCAGAATAATTTGCAAGTGGGAAAGATAAACCATAAAAGAACCTCGCAGGCAAAAAACAAACGAAACAGAAAGAGACGCTAAATGAGATGCCTTAGTGGGAGAATTGTGGATGTAGCAGGTGTAGCTCTTCTGCTTCTATGATCTATTGTCACATTAGCTCCATAATCCCACTCAATACTAGCGTCTAGGAGGCTATTTCCTAATGGTAATTCACCTCATTTAGCAAAGCACACTATGGGGCATTTTGTTTGTTTATGGTCAAAATAATGTGTTTAGGAGTCCAGCAGTTATGAGAAATGAAGTGGGATATTTTCCCTGCCATCATCAAAGGCTGAATGAACTGCTTTTTGAAAAGGCAATCATTGTACCGTACATAATTTTTCACTGCGAACTCATTTGCCCCCCCTCCACCTTCTCCTCTTGCCAATACGAAGGAGGGGGGCTTCCCAAATCCAATATTATCTTGTAAAAACATGTAGGCTGATGGATTAGCCATAAATCACAGCATATGCAATACTGCAGCGTGATCGGGGTCATGTAATCATCTCGATCATTTCAAAGAAATAGTCCCACGTTCGATCGATACAGGTTCAGACGCAGGCGAGAGAAATGCTTTTCTTTATGGATTTTGTAATCAGCAACAGCCTCTCTGTTAGACGGCGACTGCTGTGGATTTTTCAGTAAAGACTAAGCGTATGCAGTATTGAATGTGTTTTAAATAAAAAGGGCCGAATGACCCGGTTTGATGGACGGACACTCGTCAAGATTTGTGTGGCGTGGAGATTAGTGGACAGCTGTGACCTGGAGGTTAGAGCAACCTGACACCTGACCCCGAGTCGGTGGTCAGGATTCAACAGAGTGTCAGAAAATTTTGTTAAATAGGTTCTAAATTTGAAATGTGGATAGGCCGCTGTAGACGTGATTAATTTGCAGGACGTATTTCCCATTGCGAGAGCAGTGCATGATTGAATACTGGCAGCAATGCATTGATAGTTACATGAGGAAAATCAATATCCACATCTTTTATTTATGCTTATTTAAGCAGGATGGTCTCTGAGGATGTAAACCCCCCCTCAGCCAAAATGAAAGCAAGTATAAAACCTAAACCACCAGAGACAGTGTCAAAAAGAGAGGAAGGAAATGAGGAAGAAAGGAAATGAGGAAGGAAAAAAAAGAACAAGGAATTGAAACACGCAGAAAAGGAGGGAGGAAACATAAAAGGCACACTGAAACACACCATTCTCCAAAAGAAAAATTAATAAAATCTGCATTTCAGAGCAATGAAATGCTACCTGCACTCATCAAACAGACAGAAAATAAGATTTCCCTCCAGAGAGAAACGCAGTGAATGTATAACAGCGAGCAGATTCACAGCAGATGAGTGCTCGTGTGATTCTCCTGTGACTCGTGGCTTCAGAAGAAGATTGCAGATCACTTAAAATGTAAATTTTCCACAAACTAATGAACTTCCTTCATTCCATCTTTTTTCTTTTTCCCCAACGTTCTACGGGAAGTGATTGTGAAGAAACCCACTGTGGAAAAACACTCCTCGCTGTTCGGTTTCTCGTAATGCTGACTGCGACATTGTTCGGTCGGAGTTTAGGAAAGACACTGGAAACAATATTCAGCAACCAAAATTATACACCAGTGTTTGGCACCACGAGTGTACTTGTTTGCCACTTTTAGACGCAGAAATCATAAGAAGTCAGTTCGGGTTATTGTTGGTAAAAAACTGTCGATGAGTTCCCCCAAAAACATTTCCAAGAATATTTTTACATATTTTATAATTTCACATCACTTTAAGTGGAAAAATGCAGTGGGTTGTAGGTCCATAGTGCAATAACAGTAAAGAATTTAACTGTCTAAAGGCACAAATAAGTGCAACACTTACTACATAATAGTATCTGGCATTGCCAGACAGAAGTCCAGCAATGAGAGATGCAAAGTCCAAAATCTGCTCCGTCCTTGTACAATTTATTTTGTAGAGGTTATTGGTCAGTTGTGCAACTTCCTGTCCGAGCCAAGTAAGAGTTTTGTCTGAGCCAGCTGTGCTCACTGAAACATGTTCGAACCTGTCACATAAATATATTGTACAAAAAATAACCTCAACTTCCTTGTTTGTAAATGCGATAATGTTCTCACGGCGTCTGACAGTTGATGGTCCCAGGCCAACCAAACCAGTCTGTCATGGGATCCTGCTGGGCCTTTAAATTGTTTCAAATTCAAAACAAGGTTTTTGGAAAGTTTTGGAAACTTTATTGGTTGTAAAAGCGTCGGAAAGCTGTTTTCAGGTTGCATATGTGTACTGCATTTCTTATTTATTCATTCGTGGATTATTTGAAGTGTCAATGAACAGCTGTTCTTCCAACCAGGCTGCATCCAGGCCGTGTGACACAGGTCTGATGATTCCTGCTGCTTCCTGTCACTCTCGCAGCGGCTGGACAGAGAGGTAAGAGAGTTTAAAGACATCCATTAGATCAGAGACAGACCCTGGATTTCTATCAGTCAATGAAATGAATGACACGTAGCGGAGGCATCCATCAGGCCAGGGTAGAGGCTGTTTGCTCTTCCAACCGTGCAGATGCTTTTTCTTTGACCCTTCACTATTTAACTGGTTGGGTTATTGATAATCTAGAGTTTGTAATGACTCATGGGAGATTCCTCTTTTTGCTGTAGCCTGTTTCATAACCAGGAAGGATTAGACATGATTTAAAACACTAAAATGTCACATTTTTATCTGTAGACGTTTATGAATAAAATGTTTTATGACCACTGCCTTTTGTTCTTTTCCTTACTGTCGTCTTTTCCTCCTTCTTCACTGGATTTTCAGCGTGAGGTTTCTGAACATCACTGCAAAATTACAGCCCTCAAAAGACCTCCTTGTTCTTTGATTCTGAAGGACTGAAACCAAAATCTTAACAGCCATTATTCTGCAATCGCACTATCCAGGAACAACAGATGACTGAAATAAGAGACAGTTGGTATCACTGTGTTTGACTCAGCGATGTAGAAGATATTTAAGGTAGAAATAAGAAGTTCGACAGTTCATGGCGTGTGTTTTCCAGTCCAGAACACAAAAAGGTTTTTCCAAACATCTTCTTTTGACGCGCCAAAGCCAAAATACATTGTGGCATTTATATTTCTCTGGTCTACAATCTGCTGACAGAGTGAAAATAAAAGTTATATTCTCACATTTTTAGGATGACATTTCAAAATTGAGCAGCCTGTCATTTAGAGTGCAGATGTAATGACCTTACACAGCACGGCAGTCATACACAGCAGCTTCTGTTTCCCACGAGCAAACTGGGGAATGTATCATAAGATCAAGTTGTTTGGTATGATAACATCCCATGACTGTGGATGCAGCATATTGCCTAATTATATCATTGGAGCTCTGTATCTGGAAGCATCCCGTCACCGTGTCATGTTTGCTTTTTTTGTTTTTTCTCTGCTGTGTGTTAGAACTCACATGACCAACATGTCTGAGTATTTGCTGTCTTTGTACTTCTTGGAGAAAATTATAGGAGAACATGACACAAGATGATGAAGTAGCTACTATCGTTGTTGTCATTGTTACAGCGATATCTACTTGGTTACAGTTAGGGAACAACCACGGTCATGGTTAAACGAAGCCACCGTTGATGTCAGGAGAAAACAGGAAACAACCAGCAATCTACTTCCTCTGCCAACTCTGTAGCTTCATAACAGCGTCACGCTTTAATACAACCAACCGCAATGTGGCTATGGCGACTGCAGTAGCTGGTCTGTTCAGTTGGTGTGTCGGTCAGTTTGGTTTTAAAACCAGCAAAAACTGACCTGACTTTGGCCACGGTTGTGCTCACGGGAAACCGTACCCAGAGCACAAGGTTACATAGTGCAGAAACAGGCGTGTAGGGTGCGCAGTGGGAATAGCAGATGCAGCATTCACCTGATTACAAGTCAGTGTTGCATCAAAATGGTTTAAAATATTATTTATTAAGTTATTTTCTCATGTCTTTCTTCCCCTTGCTGGTTAAAAATGGCTTAATGCAGCTTTAAGTATTAAGTAATTCCGTCTACACTTAGAGGAATCTCAGGACTAACCTTTCGTGTTTGATTTTCAAATCAAACATCAACACATATTGTCAGTATAATTTTCTGTTCCGTTTAAGGCCACTATTCAGCATAACCTGTAAGTTCAACTCACCAACCAAAGGTTAAAGAAAATGGGTGTAAGTCTCATATTCTGCCGCTAATGTAACAGATGTGCTTCATTTCTATCTAATTGAACTCTGCCTCGCTGTGATTGGTCCCCTGCTGTTTGTGAATGGGAACACTGACTGGGAAATGTCATTCATGTGTTTGGCTCAAACTCAGATTAAAGGTCCCATTATTGTCAAATGGCCTGCTGTTAATACCCCCAGGCATACCGCTCTGTGGAGGTCACCATGTTAATAGATACAAAACTAGCCCATTAGCATTTTGCCTGCATACTGCGCCAGTAAGAGCTTTTAAACAGAGTCAAAGAGATCTTGTTTTATCGTATGTTATGTTTGATTCTGAATAGTTGTAGTAAATGTTAATTTTAATGCAACAGATCGAGATTATCATCACTGCAAGGACACAACTATCCATAAAATGATATCCTAACCATCTCAAACAATGAAATTTGACTACATTCCCTCCAGGTAGTCAAACATTTTAGCAACATTTCTGCTCTTCTCGAATATCATTGTACAAATCTTGAGTTGACTCTTAACTTAAGGACAAATACAGTGAAAAATAAAATGTGGCATTCATAAATGTTAACTCAACAACAAATGGGACATATTGGCCTAATTTTGGACATATTGGATTGAAACCAGAGCTGAACACGGAAGGGAAAACATTGAAATTGATGGTATTGATTCAATTACTGGAAACTGCCTCAGGTGATGAAGAAACAGTCAGGATGAATTTCTTAGGAAGGCTGGGGCCAAACTAAAGAAGGACAGGAGTCGATCACTGACATTATGATGGGAAATTATGATTCACCAGGACTTTCCTGTTAATATACCTGTTTTTTTTTGTCTGCTTAAAGCAAAACAAGACAGAAACCAGACCATACTTCACCACCGCTGGTGCCCAGATGGCTAACATGTTTCATCATGCATGTATATAATGGTTTCTGTTGTAACAGTAAGTCAACCACACTCCATTACTGGGAACATTGGTCATTTATTACTCGTGCGTGTGTGTGTGGATGCCCTTTGGCAGAAATGGTTGATGGCGAAACTAGAATCTGTTTTCAATTGAACAGTTTTACCAGCCTGTTACAGAAAAATATGTGTTAATGTCGTAACATTGATCCTGCGCTGAGATAAAAAGGCAGAGCAGGAAACTTGCACAAGAGAAGATATTTCATGCCCGAGGCGTCTCCGTGACTTCGACAGGGCCGACTGAGTCCGAGTTCATGACAATTAATTCATTTCTTTCTTTCTAAACTTCTTATTTTTTAAAACTGCATTATTTTATAACCTGATCTTTGAATTTTCTCATGCAGAAACAAATATGGAAATCTCCTGTGAGGAACGGGGGGATGAAAGCTGCAGCAGACAGGATGTTAAAAATGACTCCCGGTAAAACCGAAAATGCCGATATGACAGAAAGGCTTGTGTTGAAATCGTGAGAATTAGTCATCAGCGCTGTGATTTACCACACGCGGGATGGACTTCCTGTCTGAGTCATTCACGGAAAAGGGTTTTAAAAAGCGGCACGTCGGACCTCGAGCTGCACGGAGTGGACTAAATGGAAGCTAAAGTCATTTTTATGATGTGTATGAGACTTTCTGTGTCCTCTCGTTGTTCGATTCAATTTGACATTTCTCCCCAGAAGCCAAAATTCCTCCCATGTCAGCCATCTTAATGAGCTGCTGTGTTCTCCTGATCAAACAATAGATTGATCATTAAGTCTGGAAATTGTCAGAAAATGTCCAAAAACCCACCAAAAGATTTCAACTTTCCAACAATGTCAAGCAGAGAAAAGCTGCAAATCCTCACATCTGACAGATATTACCATGAAATGAGAGGTTGGTTTCGGTTTATTTTCATTTCAGAGCGGCACTTTAAGTGTTTAAAACCATCTTATTGGCTTCGTGCATGTTTTTTCTTTACATCCACATCCTGAGTGTGCTTCTCTCTCAGTGTTCCCTTGTGTTCTAATGGTTTACGTGTCCTTGCAAGGGTGATGACGACAGTTAGCTAAACCTATGGCCACAGGATGGGAGTGACTGAGTCATACATTCATTCGTTCATGGGACGTATCCCGGGGGGGCGACATGACATGGGAAATAGATGATCAGTGTTCTAAAGGAGCAACAAAGCGCTGTTGTGACCGGAAGACTGTCTCAATTTCCTGGAACTTCTGGGAAATAAAAAATCCCTTTGGTTCAGGGTTTGGTCCCTCGCTCACTCAGGGTTTGCTGATTAATGGACCGTGGGACTCATGGTTTTTGTAACTGTAATATAAGATTATCCACAGATTCTAATATTCATTCATTTTTTTCAAGGTGTTCAAAAAAGTTCATTTTGATGGAGATGAAGTCTTTCAACTTTTCAGCCTGAGATTCACATCGAGGGTCACGCAGTTCCTCAAACATCGTTCTGGGTTTCGAACGAAAACCAAAATATTTATTAACTATAAATATCTATTTCAAGTTAAACAGAAAAATCACCAGTTCTGTGTAAGGTCTTTCCACTGCAGAGATATCTGTGTTGTAAGTAACATTCCTCTTGACTGTTCCGTGGTTTGCTGCCTCGCATCAAACCTCATTACACAAGCACAACAAATGTATCACTTACATGGTTTGGCATGCGGGCCTCACTGCCAAGCACTAGTTGAATCATCATATAAAAAAAGAAAATACGCGATCCTCTCCTCACGCTGGGTGCCCGGACTACGGTAAAGCTTTTTTTGATGGAGATTAATACCCCCACCTCTCCCCCCTCCCTTCTCCAACGTGGTTTATTCCAATTTTTTTTTGCAGGCGAGCGTTTTTACCCTCCTGCTAATCTCTTCAAACATTTTCTGGTGAGTCGAATGCAGACAGGTTTGAGTGATCAAGCTGAATTGCCTAAGAGGCCATTAATAGTTTATAGGGTCGAGGCTGATGAAAGACAGGCAGGAGGAGAAGGAGAAGAAAGCTAATTAAATCAGTGTCGGGGGTCGCTGGTGTCTTGGGCTGGCATGGTGGGCCGTAAAGATTACCATTATCACTTTCATTACCCCGGCTGATTGTCTAGAAGAGGTGGGGGTGGTTTAGGGAAGGAGGGGACACGTGGCACCAAATTGCTTCGCCATCCCCATTTACAAACCTCTGACAATTTCCATTATCGTAAAGTTATGGTGCATGGGGTGAGGGATTTGATTTCACAAACAATACTCACCCCCCCCTCTGGTATATAATTGTCATGGTGTGTTTTGATTTCTAGATTTCTGTATACATTAGAAAGACGCCCCATTCAGAGCCCAGAGCAGCCAGCGCAGGGCCAAAAGTCATTTTTATTGGCCACGTATGTGTACACACAAGGAAAGCGCACTGGCTCATGTAGCCGATAGCTTTATGTACATAAGGTAGGTGGAAATGACAGTAATCATTGTTAAATATGACTTTCCAAACTGTGGGTATTAATCTGCTGCTATAACAGCTTCCACTTCTGGTTTCCCACAAGATTTTAGAACCCGGCTACAGGGATTTGCTCACATTCAGCCACAAAGAGCATTAGTGAGGTTCAGCACTGAGGTTGGCCAACAGCGCCCGGCTTGGAGTCTGTGTTCCAGTCCATGCCAAAGGTGTTGGATCAGATTGATGAAAAGTTTCATGGCGCTGTCTTTTTTGCACAGTGGCAGTGCCTCGTTGAAACAGTAACAGTCTGCCACAGAGTAAGCAGGACACTGAGATCCAAAATATCACTGTGTGCTGTACTTCTAAGTAAGAGGTCAAGCCAAAGATGCAAAGATGCTGTTAGTTGGAGTCCATAAATTTCACACATCGGACCTTTAAAATATCTGAACATCAAATGAAATGAAGAATAAAGTGTAAGTGTAGCTTCAGTCTCCTCAGTGAAGCTCCGGTCTCATCTTCTGTTTCCACATACATTCATTTAGTGAAGTGAAAGGCTTCAGTCTCTGGAGAAGCACAGATATAGACTGAACCACTTTATTTCTATGTTACATAAACATGTAACCCCGCCATACAGCGTACGTGTAATTAAAAAAACAACAACTGTTATTAAAGTTTGGAAATAAGAGTGGAGAATGTGAAGGTGGGCTAACGTGAACTCACATATGTTCTGCCATGCTTTGAATCCCGCTTGCTCACCCACTGTTTGTCCTGGGAGGTAATAACAGGAATGACCTTGTTCCCATAGCAATCTGCTGTTCATTATTGGATGCCGGTTTGGACCGGGCCTGTAACTCTTTCATACTTCTCTCCCCTCGTTCACCCTTTCTTTTAGCTTCTGCCACGCACGGGGTTCTGCCAGCCTGGGCGGTTTAACACAGTGTGCTGCCACTGGGTCGGGTTTATAAATATGCGCTAATGAGCTAGCGGCTGATTGTGCTGTGGCACGCTTACTCATTACCCAAGATCACCATGGAGACGCTGTCTGCGGAGGCAGCTCTGGATGCCATGGTACTCACATATGGAGCGGCATATATTCAGGGGAGTGACACGCAGACAGTATATTGAAATAAATACTTACTAATGAGGAGTCAAAACAATCTGAGGCAGGATCGGCCTGATGATAATGTGGATAATGATGATTTTGACTGAGCAGCTGCTCATATTCACAATCTATAAACTGGCGTTTCAACTAAAAGTTCTGATGTTTTCTGAGCAGAACTTTTTCATTCATTTGTTTGTTTCATGTTCGTAAACAGACACTCGGGACTTTGAATGTCTAAACTGAAATCCAGGATAACATTACACAGATCATTGATAACTTAATAATACAGATGCTGCTGAGTACTGTACATACTTATTGAAAGAGATGAAAATATGGCACAAGGATCTATTCAGATTAAGGGCTTCCTATGCAGACTGCGTCACATGCACTATTTCAAACTTCCAAATACTATTAATAGGCCTACCTGATATTTACAGGTACAACACGACTGTATGTGCAGATCCCAAAAATATGGATGAAAATGAAGAAAAAGAACCGACGCCTGCAGCCACTCTGCTCCTCCCTGCGTTCAGCCTCTTTTGTTGTGTATATGAACCTGAAGTGACTCTATCATAGACGACATCATGCTAGCAGCTCTGCAGCTTTCAGCTAAATGCTATCATCAGCATGCTAACATGCTCACAATGACAATGTGCTAACAGCTGTTGTACTGAATATGAGCACAGCCGAGGCTGGGCCGTAGGACTGTTCATTCAAACTACAGCTGATGTCACCGTTACAGAAACGTTTGATAAGGTTGTCTGACCATGACTGCTGTTAGTTACTGGTTTGATTAATGGTCGTATGATGATTACTGACTGTTATCTTATCTTTTAATAACAGCTGATCATAGTCAGTTTCTAATGTCAGTCAGGTGGTGTAATGTAACACTGATGTAATGGTTACTAAAACACCTGTGAAGCAGCGTGATGCAGTTGAAAGTCTCAGTGCATGGAGTGGTCAGAGCTGACTGCAGTGTATCCACTGAGGCAAGGCAACCTTTACAATATCTGTCACAACACCAACAATGTTGTTAGACTGTATCCTCTGAGGACCATGATTGTACCAAATGTCTCGGGGATCCAGAAATGTCTTTATTTGGACTGTGATCTATAGAACCAGTGTTTGCCTGACCCTGTGCTATATTATACATTGTATATACCAGATCATTCATACATTATGTATGGTATGTTGTCATGGTATTCCAAGCCATTAATATCCTTAGATAGATATGTAACGCATACTCAAGATTTCAGTACAAGCAGCAACAAATACAATCAACATTTCTACATTGCGTGAATGTTGATGAACGATTCATAGAGCTGGGTGTGACAGGAAACATGAGGGAGGAAAAGAAAGATTGTGAATTCCACTTCATGTAATCGGTTACTGCCCAAATCCCATCGGAGTGTTTATCTCACTCGTCCTCTCGCTCTCTTCTTTATGTAATAAGAACATATGAAAAAAATTAGATTTACAGATTCAGCAGGTGGTGTAAGCGAGTCCACATCTCAGCTAATGACTGCCTCTAAAAATGTGTGTAGAAATAGACTTATTGACTTCTGTTGCCTGCAGTGTTTGGATGCAGTCTGGTGCTGTTCTGTCCTTTACTCTCTGCAGTGGTACTTACTGTTTCTGGTTTGGTCCAGCACCAAACTGGGAGAGGGGATTAGAGAGACAGCCGGCCTGCTGGATCCCAGCCCTGCTTCTATAAATCTTGCTTTTAGGGAGGTTTTAGTAAATGGCCAATCAAAAATGTCAGAACAGGTTATGTAATAAGACATAAATCACTTCTGGAATTGTCTTTGTTTTATTGTTTTGTCTCAAAATGCCCGTGCTGTTGTGCTCTGGGCTTTAAGTAACTGCTTAACAGATGTCGCGTGTGTTGAAGTCCCACTTTTTTACAGCACATTGTCCCGAACGTTAAGAATTTATCAGAAAATTGGGAGCTGGTTTCTTTTCCACAACAAAAGGACTTGCATTAACCTGACAGTTGGCTGCAAGCCAGCGGAAATTTTGATGCATTTGATGAAATGTTGATTTCGTTCCACTTGGATGTTTTCAAGGAAGATTTAATTTGCCGTCAGCTGAGGGTTACAAGGTGACAAATGAATCCTATTTGAAGCTCTTGTGGACACACACATTTAGCTCTCGTATTCTTACTCTCACAAATTCGAGTGAAATTGCTACATAGAGAAGTGAGTTAACTGAAATGCATCATGCTCACTTTAAATTTAAATCATGGCGGTACACTATTGAAACTTAAATGAACTGCACTTCATTGTACTTCAAAAGATCTTTGTGAAATCATCTTGAAACCTCTTCTCGCTTTTGAACGTGCCATTGAAATTTAAACCATTAAAATGACCAAAATCATTGCATCAATCATCGCATGTACTCTAACAAATGGAATGATACAACATCCTTGTGTGCTGCATGGTACTCAAATCCTCACAAAAGACTAATCAAGCACTCAGAAACGCAACTGAGACGCTATTGAAATACTTCACTATAATAAAATCTTTGAGCTGAGCGTCATCTATGGATTCTTTGTGTAATTTACAGGATCATGTATGAGGACTGAAATCTCTTAATTAATTGGAATAGTCTGAGATTACAGATGGGCATCAGACTAAGAAGTGAATTATGTTCAGCTTTTTGTGCCATAAAAATGTATTACTGCTGCGACCCATGAACAGCACATTTTCTACAGTCTTTGCTGAAGGCCATGATAGATCATCTGCAGGCCCTCAGCTGGGCACTCAGCTGTGGCTCATTTAAACTCTAAAATGTGTCATGTTGGGCGACGACAGTAGCTTCAACTTTTGGATTTAAAAATTCTAATATCTTCGATGGAAGCAATAACGATGCCATGATGCATTAATTTTGAAATCTGGAAACGTTGTCTTTAATAGATCCGCAAAAGAATTTTGTTTTGCTGAATTTTTAGAGAAAATTCCTGCCTAAATCTTGTGCAACATATTAATGGTTAACATGTCTACTTTGGCGTGTGTGTGTGTGTGTGTGTGTGTGAGATCTCCCAGTGTTTTGGAGAGTTTGTGGATCAGGCTTTTATGAGCTCGGCCATCGGCTCTGTCTCCCACTGCTGCAATGTATCTGGTAGTGCTGAACTGTTCTGCTGCCAGGCTCTGTAATGGAAAAACAGAGGGTCCAGGCCCTGGGATGTCCAAGTACTTTGTGTGTGTGTGTGTGTGTGTGTACACGTGTGTCACAAATGGAAGGAGGAAGGGAGTTTATTTTCGTGTGTGCATGTGTCAACATGCGTGGGTGTGTGTATGCGCAAGTGTAGAGGTTTGGAACAGGGCTGTGTGTGTGTGTGTGGAGATAGTTTGCATTGTTACCATGTGCATGTGTTTGTTTGTATGTGTGCAGACATGATAATTACAGGGAGGTGAGTTTACCTGCACACACGTCTAGGGACCGGTATGTGTTTGTGCCATGTGTGTGTGTCATGCCCGGCTGTTGGAGTGTTTTTGTGCATGTGTGCCTTACTGCATCTGTTTGTGCATTCACAACACAAAACACAAAAGGCAAATGGGAAACATGGAATGGGAGGAGGGGGCATTTGGGAGTGGGGTGGAGGTTTTTGTTTTTTTTCGAGGGGTGACAGCTCTCCAACATCTGCAGGTCCACTCCCACATTCAGGGCATTCCTTGAGAAATGTACACTATTTGTCTGAGGAGGTGGAGGAGGGTGAGGAGGGTGGGAGGAGGGGGGCCTTTCCTGACTTTGACTTCGATATTGTGTGTATTTTTTTCCCGCTGATGCACAGCGCAGAGGAAATGAGTTTGGGTTGCACAGAGACAAGAGCGACAGAGAAGAGGGGTGGAGGGTGCAAGGTGGAGGAGGGGGGTCGGGATGGTTTTCATTTAACTCTCTTTATGAGTCAGGACAAAGCTAGCCGGGTCAAAGAGGAGCTGCGTGCGGGGAGAGGAGGGAGTTGACTTGTCTGGTTGATGTATGACAAATGCATGTAGGAAACGCAGGCAGAGGTGAATTGGATTCTTCCCTTCTCTTGCGAGATGGCGATTACTTTTTTTTCTTCTTCCTTCCTTCCTTTCCTCCCTTCAGGCAATGAGGTTATGGATTTGGACAGGTGTGAATACTGATGATGAATAGTAATGCTGTTAGCTTAAATGGAGTGCTGAAATGGATGGAGAGAGCGCTGGCTTTTGATTATGACGACTGCAGAAGGATCAGCCCGCCCCCGCGAGAGTTTATGGGGCGTTATTTTGGTGTAAATGGCAAAATAAATGGAAAATAAATTCCGCATCTTGTAGCTCTGATTTGCTCGATTTCACACGTGTCGCTCCCGATATGGAAAAAAAATGCAGACACACTCATGCAAACAGTACATGCGTCATTTGGTAATTTGGATGCACAGATACACAAATGTATGCACGGACACAGTAGCTGACATGCAAAGGTAAACATACACAAACACACATAAATCTGCACATACACTCATGCAAATTGCATACACACAATCTGGTAATGTATATACATGTGTATAAACACAAAGACATACAGTAGAAGCGTGCATACAAACATATGGACAGAAAAGCAGGCGCCTACCTAGCCAGTGTTACAGATACTGTATACATACACGCAGACATTATTTTGAAAGAATGAACAAAGATATATACAGAAACGCCGTCCAAACAACCGCAGGCTCCCAACGGCAAGAGAGAAGAGAAGCTCTCAGAGTCGTACAAGAAGGAAATTAGATCAAAAAGATTTCCTGGGGAGTGAAAACTATCCAGATTCCTATTTGGACAAAATTTCTGAGCGCTCCTCCTCAAACAACACCAAAGTCCCAACATCAAGAAAACCACAGTAACTTTCCACTACCTCTGTCTCTGCTCCTCCACCTTCCAACGAGAACGTATCTGATCAGAAAGTGCAATGAATGTACAGGAATATGCCTCCACGCCGGGGTGGCTTCTTGGCTTCTCAGTAATAATGACATATGCGATGTATCAGTTGAGTTCATATTTTTCTTATTGTCAACAAACATCGCTGACAAGAGCAAAACCAACAATGAACAGATACTATCAACAAGTGTTGTCTGTGTAAACCTGATGTGTATGTGTATTCCTCTGTGCCACAGAGCTCCACAGAGTCAGCGAGCCACACTGCTGTGTTTTTATTACCATAAACAGACACTGTTTATTTTACATAAAACATCCTGCTGCTGTAAATACTACAGCACCGGACGTGGATTAATCCACCGCTGGAAATATGCGCATGTTTCTCCAAAAATAATGTGTGCCAAAAACTGCAGTTCCTCATACGGCCACTCGAGGCTGGCTACAGAACAAGTCAGTCTCCATAGGCCTCTATGTTAAAATATTCAACTTCACAGCAGAAATAAACATGTTTACAGCCAGGTCTCTGTAGCTAATTTACTGTACTGAGGGTGAATTTGTATTTAAAGTTAAAATGTAGCCTTAGACTGCACTTATGCTTGATTGACAGGTTGTTGCTGTTGCAGGTGCACATAACAGAACACCTGACTCATCCTTAAATATCCAAATACTACAATCACTGGTCTTTAGTTGAACCCTGTTTTTTTCCGACCCCTTCGCTAGCTGTCTCTGAGCCGAGCCAAATGAAACAATGACAACCAACAGCTCATTATCGAACATGATTGGCTCCGTGCCACAATGATCCAATCAGCAGCTGGCTTAGACACAACGTGTTGCAACACAGTCATGTAGCTATCATCGCAGATAATCGCGCCGCTCTTGTCTTTTATCTTATTGGTTTTATTTATGCGTGTACAGTTGAGAGCGAGAAATGAATGATGATATATCTTTATATAAATATACGTTCCTTAATTTGCATTGGGCAACTTCTTGGAACATCTGGCAAGTTAAAACAAGTGGGGACATTCTGCTGTATTGTGACATCTTCAGTCACATAAATATGGAAAATCTGTTAAAATTAGCTTCTAAACAGAGCTGTTCATGGGTGCAGGATATGTTATAAATGATAATAAATGGTGTAATATGATCTTAAGCAGGTTATAAACTAATATCTGGAAAGATATTAAATATAATGCCCTAAAAATAAAGAAGCAGATAAGGTAAACACAATCAATGAAATGCAACCGTTGAACAAATTACCTCCTAAAAATATCGATCACCTGTTATTTATTAGCGATGGCAGAATTCAATTAGCGGACCTCCATCATGGCTGCCCTAATTCAAACCACACAAGGTCAGAGGAGGGCGCAGTCTGTTTACCTCCAGCTGATGAAGTGCTACGTGGTCTGCTTCAACGGCCGTTACGTTCCTGCCCAACAGACCCGCCCGGACCCCCACTATCAACCAATGACCTTTGACCTCCAGCGCTAGGGCTGGCCAACATCTGGTCGGAGGCATCCCGGCGCCACCGCCACTGCTGTGGAGAAGGGAGGGAGGAAAAGGCTGGTGGGTGGTGCTTTTTTCACATAATTCACACCTCAGCAGATGAGGTCCGGCTTTGAAGCTGCCATTTCAAAGAGCCGGCACTGTTTCTCTGTGCCGTGGGTCATCGGCTCAGTCAGAAATAGTCCAAATATTATACTTGTATTTTGAGTTGTAATGCACGGTGGGAGTGACAGTTTTACAGGCAAAACTCAGACGTATATTTCTGCCAATAGAAGATACAGTAGAGAGTTGATTTCATTTGTTTTCAGGGCGTTTGTGGGCAAAGAATTATCTCAGACAGTGTGAATGTAGCTGGAGAATACAATATAGTTTTTAAAGTACACAGTGTAACTTGACATTGAAGTTTGAGTCCCATAAGAAATGTCACTTTTTAATGGGTATTTTTGAAAATGCTAGATGATAAAATAAGTTTTATTCTATAGAACAGTCTGAAACTGTAAAATGTAGATAGAAATCAATCAAAGACAAAGAAGATCAATCGACTGAAGAAGAGGAAAAGTTTAAATCTTTTGGCACTCGACAGCGCTGGGCTTCAGTGCTCAGGCCTAATTGCTCCACACGTCATCCACTTATTTTAAAAACCATTAAAGAACTTGTTTTACTTCGCATAAACTGGCAGTGTTCAAGGCCTTTGGAAGGCCCGGGTTTCACTAAGAAAATGGGGCCATTTGGAGGTTCAGAGGGGTTTTCCCAAGTTCCCAAGTTCAAACTCTTACAACAGCCAATCTGTCCATTAACGGCCATGAAGTGTCTTTGAGCGTCTGAGCTCCTCCCTGCGAGTCTCTCCAGATAAGAGTGTCAGCTAAAAGCCTCCCATGTAAATTTCTCTGTCTTGTTAGCAGACAGCTTGACGGTGGCATTTGTCTCCACCGGCTCCTCAGCTGCGGCTCATTTCTAACGATGCCCCTTCCCTTACTTCTTCCTCTCCTGCATGTAAATTCTCAGCTGCAGCAGCCAGTCACTCCAAATGACAAGTCCCATCTGTGCATCCCCCTCGCCGAGGATGTGACCGAACAAACGAGAGCAGCAGTACAGTGGCTTTCTACGCGGCCATATGTTTTCCATATTTGCGCTCTAAATCAACACTGCGAGGCAAATTGTGTTTTCGTTTTGAGGTGGGGGTGTTATGCAACAAAAGCACACGGCGGTGATAAAAAGAATGCACTACCACTGATGAAAAATGTGCTATGAAGAAACCCCCTGCCTTCGCTCACGTCTTAGAAAAATACAACTGGCTTTCACATGGTTCGAATTCCACATTAGAACGCTTCCCAGCGTATGACCGGGTGAAAGTCTGACAGGAACAGCAGCCTCTCTGGATTCAATAAATCCTCAAACTTAAATCTTTAGCGTGGTGAAAGATAACAGTAAATTTGTTGGAGACCAAATCAAATATTTCACACTCTGACGTCACGCAAGGAGAGACTGTAAGTACTTACGCAACTGCCGATAAAGAAGACTGTATGTTGTGCGGACTGGGAGGCAGATTTGTGTATTTTAGAATAAAATACATGAAATATTACACCCATATGTGATTATGGAACATCTTATTTCAAAACCATGAGCATCAATCTACGGCTATAAAATCATCCACTCTTGTGGGGAGGCTATCCATGAGATGAAGGAACCTGGCTGGATTTGATCCCATTCGACCACAAAACAGCCCCGTCGTCAGACAAAATGTTGAGATCAGATGTTGTGTAAAATCCCAGATGTTCAGTGATTGTTATCACCCAGTATGAACGTTATCCCCCAGATGCACAAGAGAATTACTGATGATGGCCGAGAAAGCCTTCATTTAATCCCAACGGTGTTTGGTTGAGGTCAAGAGTCTGTCCACACCAAACTGGAAAAAGCCATTTCTCCAAGGTGATGAGCTGAAATAGAAACAAACCTTTCCCCCAAACTGATGCTTCAATGTCGGAATACTAATGTATAAAATATGACTGTAATGCTGTAGCATCAAGATTTGCTCTAAATGGTACTAAAGAGGCCGAGCCCAAACCATGAAAAACAGCCCTGGCCCAAAAGTACACAAGGCGTAATGAAATTTTGGCCACCTAGTGTAGCTTTTATCTGGGGAAAATCACAGTAATGAATAAATAATAGCGAGAAAAATGGAAAGCTGGAGTAGAATAATGATGGAAAACAGTTTAAGGATCCAGAGCTTGGCCTTTGTCTGATGCACTCTGATGAGTTCCTGTGCCTGTGTAATTATTTCGTAATTTTGTTTTCACTCATATTTTTCTTCAGCGTCATCAAAAACAGAACCGTGCCATAAAAGAATAAAGGGATGCCCCTGAACTCAGTCAACAGCTCTCAACAAACATTTTGCAATTTGATATCCTGTGAAAATCAACATGTAAGACGTGACTCCAGCCCCCAGATTTTCGAGGTTTCTGTAGAAATCTTGAAATCTTTTTCTTTCCCAAGAACACTCAGTAGAGGGGATGGAGTATATGTGGTGATGGTGCTTGAGGTTGTGGGCCAAGGAGGGAGGCACAAAGGTGTGTTTGTGAGTACGTGTGTGTGTGTGTGTGTGAGAGAGAGAGAGGGAGAGAGATCGGGGCTGAGCCAAAAGGTGTCATATTTGAAAGGTGTTCATCTCTGCACTGTTCTAACCTGCTGGAGGTGTATTACATAACGGAGCGCACACACACACACACACACACACACACACACACACACACACACACACACACACACACACACACACACACACACACACACACACACACACACACACACACACACACACACAACCCACATCACCCTGCTCTCACTGAAAGAAAATTTCCACTCAATTTATGCCTCGGGTCTTTGGGGAAGAGCTTAGAGGAGGGCAATCTGCCTGTGCAATTGGGCAGAGGAGGAAAAAAACAACAGGGAAAACAGAGAGGCAGAAACCTATGGGAGGGAAAATAGACATGAGGGTTCTGTAATTGTCTGGTTGTGGCCTCTCACAGCAGATCAGATTATGCGTTTATCTGTTGTTATGTTGAAATAACCTGGCTGGGGAACAATGCGTGGCAAAGAGCCACGCTAAACCCTGACACAATGCTTAACCCTACGTGAAGCATGTTTAAGACGCTCTAAGTCTTTTGTTAATACAAGTCTGGACACTGTAAATCTGTTAAATATCCAGGATGCCTCCTGAATGTTTTTGTCCCTTTGGCTATCAGTGGGTTACTGCAGGGGAGGTTCCAGTTATGAATCCTATCAGATTTGCTAACTGGAGTTAAATCCTTTTTAATCCCTCATCAAATCACTTGTAGCTGGGTTGAACCGTGTGAGAAATAACCCAACAATACAAGAAATCTGAGATTTGAAAACTCTGAATTAGCCCTGGATGTTCCACATTAGCTTTTATTTCCAGAGTAAAGCGGACGTGCGATCTACAGCAACACCGATGGCTGTGAAGACAAACTGTGGTACGTGTGTGGGGGGTATAACAAAGTAATCTCATTACACACTCTAACACAAATATTGTTGTTGTTGCTGAATTGAGTAATCAGATTACAGTGACTAAACAATTATGGCATTACTTGTGTTACGTAGGTTCTTCAATTATCTGCATAATAGGCGGATAGAAAGAAGTCACTGTCGTATGTTTGTCTGCGTGACGAGGGAGCAAAGATGGAGATCCTGGACCTTCTTCCCTTTCCCCAATCTCCATGAAATTCAACAGAGTCATGCCGTCTCCCCTGGAGAGGAGGAACAACTCCCTTTGTGATAAACACGTCAAATAAACTGGACGGGTCGACCAGAAAGTCAAAGGTGAGGTAACATTTTTCACAATTAGCATGCTAACATTTGCTAATTTGCTCGAAACTCAAATTAAATTTTGACCTGATGATGAATTATGAATTAAGATTAATCATTTGGAGGCCATGAATCCATTTTGTCAATCCATGAGATTGACTGATTTCAGTGGCACAGATAGCGAGTAGATCTGCAGCATTCATCCCTTCATGACAGCCCATCCAATAGTCCAATTTGAGAGTTTGTTTTGGAGCTCACCTGTTTTTCTACGAAGCTTCGAGTTTGCAGGAGAAATTCAGTGACCTTTGTTTGTTCAGGTTAAGAGATAAAGAGCGGCCTGGTTAGCGTTAACAGCGATGGCTGAGCAGACAAACACTGACACGCGATTTGATGAAAAGAAATGTCGAGTGGCAGGCGGTGCACTCAAAGATGGAACACTTTTTACTCCACTTATTTTCTTTGCCATAAATATTAATTCAATAATGAATCACGAATGGTATAAAATCTGTTTTCTATTGTTTGAAACATTCAATCATTTTGCAATTCCACCCACGCCCAGTCCGTGATGTCACTGCAGATGTTTTGCTTTGACAGTTAATAGAAAACACCCGCTGTGACACTGTGAGTCCAAGCACCCTTCAAAATAACTTCTTACCCTCTTCCACTGATGACTGCAGGCTTTAGGAGTGCGATTTAAAAGGTTTATGGTACTTGAGAGGTAATGACTTGAAACATCCACAATGATTATTGAATAAACCAAAAGATAGAAGAGAAGCGAGGACTGTTGGGCCAAAAGTTACATAACGTTTCCAGGCTCACAGCAGCCCCAGTAATAAACATGCTCCATATCCATCACATAGTCAAATTACAAGACTAATGACCCAGACCCACGCAGTAATAATCCTTCATGCTTTGCTGCTGGATATTCCTTTTGAAGATCGGTTACAGTCAGCTTCAGGTCGGTGCAGATCTGTAGTATCGTTTGTGGCTTTGACTTTTATCAGAACTGACCTCCTATTATTCGTCTAACCTCGTTCCCTCGTGCACGCCGCTGACCTCTCTCCTCCTGACCTTTACACTCTGCTTTGTGCAACTGAGACTGAAACAAATTTCAAGTGGTAAACTGCAGTATTCTCAGTTTATGTGTTTTTCTTTTATCATATATCCCACAGCCTAAATGCCTGTCAGGAATACTGGAATCCTACACAACTATTAATCTGTTAGTTAACGTACAAAATAATCATTTATCAGTCAGAAATGACACAAATAGCTGGGTTCAACATCTCAAATTTAACAATTTGTCTTTTTTCATTCTATCTTTGGAGATTTGGATTGCTGCTCGGATAAAATGATCAACGTGCAAACATTATCTCAGAAAGAAAGTGCAAATGAAAACGTCTTTCCATCCACCACGATCATATGAATGTTTGATTTTGTTCACGAGCAGACGAGGGCGCAACAAAACGATGGAATTAAAAGAGCAGCAGCCGAACCTCATCGGTGCAAAACAAAGAAAACACGATGGAGGTCAAACATTCGCGTGTGACTGTCTGTACGGAGCGATCACGGCTGTTTCATGAAGGGAGCCAACTTGGTATCAGTCAAGTCTTTTTTCAAGACACCACGAAGCTAACGTATGAACAAAGACGATTTTTTCCGAATTTTTCCGTTTCCCACAGATTTTCTCATGCGATGTTTCAAAATTGAGCCTGAACATGTTTAACGAATCACAGGCAGTAAGAAGACGGCGGCGCGTGGTTCAGTTCCTGTCAAAGCTGCGTTTTCTTCTCATTGTCTCTTTAACTGGCAGAACATTTATTTCATTTTTTTCCCGTTTATTTGAGCCAACTGGGAAAGATGTAAAACGCATTGTCGTGTTCTGTGCCGCAGGGTTTTTCTGAGGATGATATATGTTGAGTGTTATGTCATGCCAATATTCAAAATACGGTACATGGGAAAGCACATATTTAGCTATTCAAATATGTTACATGTCATTCATGACTCACAGCGTCTGAAGTGCAGGAATTTGTCTTGTGGCATTGGCACTGAGACGGTTTACGCAGTTTACGAGTGAGATGCAACGGCGCGAGCACTTGGCTGAGAGTCAGTCAGACGGGGAAATAGATCACAGAATGAGTGACACCTGAGCTGGAGCACATCTGGTTTCAGGAGTGAACCCGCGGGCCACACATGGTTTTCATTGGGGCTACATGCTGCAGGGTCGACCCCTCGAGTGTAAGGAGAAAACCCGAGGCGGTGACCCTCCTCCCCACACACCCCCCACGCATCTGTAATCCTGTTGGACTTCTCCCCAACAGAACAGCCTCCTCCTGACCCACTTTCAGCCCTGATAGCTGTTTTTTTTTTCTCCCCCTTCTTTTCTTTTCTTCTCTTCGGTTCAGTGGTTCACTTGGCTCACTCTAGGTTGCTGTTATGTCAAGCACGAGCAACATGCTGTAATGTTGTCAATTCGATTCTGAGATAATTATGCAACTGCAGAGCTACATGAGGAGCCATGTGTTTTTCAGCACCAGACTCAGAGATGAATGGGAAAGAAAAAACTCAGTAAATCAAATTATGAAAGACGATAGTTTTACTTGGAAGCTGCTGAAATAAAAGAAAACAATGGTTACGTTCAGGAAGGCCGGTCAGTTCAAGTCGAGCTGGAGGATTTGGTCATGCTTGCATAACAAAGGCTGAAGCTAAAAAATGATCCATCTTTACTTTCCACCTTCTCACTGCGCTGTCACACTTTCTCCTGGGTCATGTCACCTCCAGATAAAGCACTGATGTTATATTCAATTTAATATTCATCTCACAAAAAGTTCACCAACCCATCGGAGGTTTCCTGAGATTTCGAGACGGCAGATATTTAATCAAACTGTAACAATCTGTGGTCGACGGACGGAAATTTAAATCTGCTTCACGTTTCACTTCATGATTGCTGGAAAATTGAAAGATACTGTGTTTTTCTGAATCAGTCCCTGCTGAAAACATGGAAGACATTAAACATGTTTTAAACAATATTTCATTTTGGGGAAAACACCTGAATGAGCAGAGAAAAGTGACATGAGCTGAGCTGGGATCAGAGTTTAGCTTAACATAAAGCAGGAGTGTATCTCGCTATCAGTGCCTTACACTCTGGAACTCTTTTATTGAACTTGTACCAAAATACAAATGTCAAAGGAGATTTGTGCTTTCAGGGGTGTTATCTGTGAGGAACTTGTTTTTTGCGGGGCGGAACAACAGCCAGAGGCAGCGACTCTGCACGGCTCCCTGGAGTCTTGTCATCACAGCGAGGTTACCAGATTTGTTCCCATCTGTGACGACCCTCTCCACCCTGCCTGTCTGCTGCTCTGTTGTTCGACTGTCTGCTTTCTGTGCAGGTGCAGGAGGTGGGTGTGTCAGAGGGTCATCAGTAAACTGGCACCACCTGGGGCCTGTTGGCCACCTGATTTAAAAAAAACCCTCTCTGAGCTGATGCTGCCTCCGCCCTTGAGACACCATCTCCCCCAACCGTCCCCCGACACTGACCTCACTGAGTACACTTGCCACTGTTAAAATAAATGATTGTTAATCGGCTTCTCTGTGTGCATCTCTTTTGCCACAGTTTGTGACATGCCTGGACAGACTGCACCCTGAACCTACACCCTGAACCGATAAAAATCTCTGGAAGTACGTGCTACGTGTACGTGTATTGCTGAAAGATGATAAGAATTATCAAGAAATCTGACTCATAACCTCCCCGTAACATTAAAACATGTTTAGATAGATAGATCCCACCCGTGGCGGTTTACCGGGTAGCTTTGTTGAGCAACCCGCCTGTAAACTGCCCTAATGAACACGGTTTCCTCACAGCTTTGTAAATATTAAAATGGAAAAGGCCGCTCGACCCAACACGGTTTAAAATGTTTTGCACTGATGAAATAAAATATGAACACTTTATTCAAGGCGTACACGTTCTTCTTGCACAATATAAACAAGCGAAACCTTCAAATCCACCTTCTAATCACGTCCGTCTTTCCTCCACCGTCGCTCTGATGAATAAACAAACTTTTTTTTTTTACTCTGAGAAACGTGCGAGAGCTAAAAACACTTCCTTAGAAAGAAAAGAAGGACACAAAATTGTGCTGAGCCACAAGGAAAATAAAGCTCTCTCTTTAACAGCCCAAAGATCTACGAGCAATTTGTCCCCCCTGCCGAGCGCTGGCTGTTTCTCTTAACTTGGCACTGCATAAAATTACACTTAATGTATGAGTCCTATTTGTCATAAGTGGAGTTTGTGTGGTCCTTCCAAAGCTGCTAAGATCTATGACTGTGAAGACTGCGCTTTGCATCCGAATCACAGCGCCGCCAAAAGCAGGTGACAATGATTAATCCACTTACTGTTTTATTTTTGACCTCAATAACACACACACACACACACACACACGCACACACGCTTGACTGTTCAATTGCATTAATAAGTCTGCTGCAATTTTTCAACCTTTTTATGCCACTGGCGAGTCGTGGCATTATGCACCCAGATAATTTATCACATGAATATTTTTTTTTTATCGCCAGTCCAACTGCTGCTCGCGGGGTCTTCAACCGTTTCCACATCATGTGAGTTTTGGGGCATGTTGGAACTTTTTTTTTTCTTGGTGGCACTGTCGACACATTCCCCTGAAGAATTAAGGACACAATGGGCGGTTTATTGCAGCATGTTTACTGAATTCCCAAAGCAGTTGTATCTTGTTTCATGCCTTTAAGGAAGGAGACCCTCGAAATGTTCTGAATTAAACTGCATTCAGTGAAATATGACACCAAACTCATGCATGAGTTTATTCAAGTCTTAAACCCACAACTGGGTTTGTATTCTAAAGGCAATATGAGGTTTCAATTAAGTATAAAAAATAAAAAACTTTTTGTTGAGTGTGTCATCAGGCACGATTCCAAAACACACAACTCTCCGAGCAGGCGATAACGCAGCCTTGACATGTTTTCATGGAGGGTTTTTGTTTTGTTTGAAATAATCGAGGTCCGTGTTTATTCAGACTAATCGTTCACATTCTTCCTTTTAATCCCATTTATTTCAATTCAGCTCTTCCTGATGACTCATCGCCCAGAGATCATTCTGACGGTGATAGATGCCGGTGCTTGCACAAACAGGGCAAAACGGTAGTTACAACTGCTCTCAAACCTTTTTGTGAATGTGTGACCGAGATCTGTATCTGCAACTCTGAAGTTGTGTTTGATGCTGAACTTGGCAACCTGCAACAGACTTGAAATTCTCATTCATTCAAGCATTTAGTAACTGCAACCGTCTACAGTTTGCACAGTAACCACACACACGGATGGTACAAAGCACCTTTCCTTCAGGATGCAATTTGGGGTTCAGCATCTTGCCCAAGGACACTTAGACATGCAAACTGGAGGAGCCGGGGATCGAACCGCGGATCATCTGATTAATGGACGACCTGCTCCTCCTGAGCCACGGCCGCTCCATCGTGGGCATCTGTTCAGTCCTGTGAGCAAAAAAATATCAATTTTACAAAATCATGGATTGTTTGATGTTGATGTTAATCTCTGACAGGGGCAACAGGATGTTCACCAAGAAGACGGGAACTTCAATAACTCACAGCAAGGAGGTGCAATCAGTTTATTTTAGTGAACTAGCACAGGTTTGTGCATTGTTGAGTTTTTGGCATTGGTTCACTGACCTAACATGTTTCAGGTGAGTTGCCACCTTTTTGCAGACATGCAGTAGATCTCTGATGTTTCATTAAATAGTTGTAACAAGTTTAGATTTGTAGCTTTGAGCAACAAAAGCGAATGAGTAAAACCAAGATGACACCTTCAAATGACTGATTCTGCTGCTCAGCACTAAAGTTTAGCTTCCACTTCATACAATCTTATTTTTATTTTCCTTTCCCCCCTGGTAAAGACCCCCCCGCCCCATCCTTGTCCAGTAATTGTCTCTAATATCACTGCGAGCTGTACTCATGTTCGCACACTGACAGCTCCAGCTGCCAGACAGAGAGGTCACTGAAATCCTGTTCCATTCCATCAGTAAACTGCACACAGCACGCTCATGTTTACCAGCCCCGAAACCAGAGGAAACCAAACAAAGCAAACAGGGAATACATCTGATGCTAGTGAGTCTAGCCGTGTCTGGGCAGAGAGGTCGCTCGCTGCTGTTTAGGAGACAGTTTGGATTTTGATTTTTTAAGTCTTGTTAGATTTCCTCTGGACAGACAGCACCAATAACCTACTCTCGCGTTGCATTCCAACAGTTATCTAACGTGGCCTTTGCGCGTCTCCTTGAGGGATGCCCTCCAGCTACAGTAAGCACTGTTTCTGCTACCATGAAAACTTTGCTGAACTTTTAGTGAGATAAACCCTTCAGGTCCAACAGCGATACCCAGAATGCAAAGTTATTGTTTATCATTTCTGCTGCACAATGCGCTGTGGCAGTCTACTGTTATAAATTTAAGACCAGTAAATGATGTTTGGTCGGAATACAAATCAAATTTTCTGGCTTTGCTCTTGTAGTTAGGCTGCAACGCTGTGAGACTAACGTGAAAAAATATCAAACACATTCGAAAATGATCTGGATTTTCCAGATGAGGTGGAAAGCTCGCGGCCAGCAAGATTCAGGCGCTGTCAGCAGCATGGAAACATTTTAGCTGGTATTAGTTGGTGATTTTAATATGTGGTAGATGGTTAACCCCGTACGTACTCTGTGCGTCACCTGTTACTAAACACTACATAGCTCATATTTAACCAGCTGAGTGGGCTGTGTCACTGTGAATGTTGACTTTGCAGCCATTATTTGGTATTAAATGAGGATCCTGGGATCCTGGTAGGAAGTAGGAAAAACAATTATTACATACAAAAATGTAATCACAGGTTGCCACCTGACAAATAATTTCTCTGTGGAGTCTCTGAACTTGATTTTCTCAAGTTTAAGAAAAAAACATCAACCTCCAACCAGGAGGAAGCTGAAGCAGAAGATTTCCATGACATTAGTATCCTCCTGCGTGCCAAGAGAGAAAGCTACAACGTCTGCTTCATCAGGTTTAGAAACACGACCGGGACCCTGAAGATAGCAATAAATAATGTTTTTGAAAAGTGCTCCGAACATGTTGTAGTTTTGAGCAGAAATAAAACACGTGGTTTAAGTCAGCTGGTCAGAATATTGTGGAATATTTCCCAAAATCACCAGCTCAACCTTATGAGACTACGATCCTCAATCAGCTGCTCGTAATTATCTTTATGATGAATTTAGAACTTTTGCCTTCTACAAAACATCTGTGCTCACGTCACCTCGCACCAAGAGAAAGAGCTCTTTCATGTTTGACTTGTACTTTCACTACATTTTGCTATTAGACATCAATTGCAGGTCTAAAGTGAATTTAATGATACTGGCCTGATTATTATGCTGTAGGTCTTTTTTTCCACACTTGTACAGTGTATATATAAATAGGATTTAATATTGGGCTGTTAGCTCTGTCAAACACTGAGTGCTCATTCACCACTGTGCCTAATGGATGTAATAGATCTGATGAAGCACCGCAGCTGCTATTGAATTCATTTATGAAATTCACTCATCTGCAATATTTTATTCTTCTGTTTCTTCTTCTCGTCTGTCTTTAAACAATATTTATGATCATCACTTATGAAGTCTGCGTGACAGCGGCTGTGGACCAGTTTCCATCCTCGGTTCTCGAACTCTGCAAGTGGCCACTTATTTAATGTACGAAGCCACGTATGTCCAAGTCCTCGGGTGAAGGGGGGCCACGTCGAACGCCTGTTAGCCTGGATCGATTCCAGATGAGTGGGAGGAAAAAGAATGAACGCTGATGTGAGGAGTGTGTTCGAACATTCGAACTGTCCTGCAGAGCTTCTGCTCGCTCATTTCTGATGTCCTCGTGCTAACTCTCCATGTCGTCCTCCTCACTATCTCCTTCCTTCCTCGCTCTCTCCGTGGGAGCGAGCCCCTCTCGAGCCTTTCACCCCGGCTCGGTGCCAACTGCTATTTGGCTGTGGAACATTATTTGGAATTCACACGCATTTGAAGGGGACACGGCAGGGGCAATTTCTCAGCACTCCGGGGGTGTTCTCAGTGCTCGGAGGGGGGAGAAGAGGCGGCGGTGGTGGAGGGGGGGGGGATTTTTGGCTTGGCTACCAGTAGCTCTCAGAGAGAGCACTTGGCAAATCATAGATTTTTAGTGGAAAGAAATGGCAGCGCAGCCACGTTTGTGAATGTTCTGATTGTTACTGACTAACAACATGGCTTGGATATCTTTAGAGGGGGGGTCTTTGGCAGTCAGGGGAGGGGGCGGAGGGCATCTCAGGCTTTTATTCGTCTTTCTCTTCCTGTCTGTCTTTCTTATCTCTGTCTGTCTTTTCCTGGCAGAGCTGAGCTGTTAGCTGGATCACAGACTGAAGGAGAAAGAATGATTTCATTTAGGACGGTGGGGGCTTCTTTCTTTCTTTCTTTTTTTTTCTGCAAGCACTGCCTGAAATTGTACAGACCCTTGTCGGGGGAAGGAGTGCGGGGGGAGGAGGTGGGGAGGGAGCTACAATAGCTGCACAGTCTGACTGCTTCTCTGACAAAAGGATGTAATGTGGATGGGAGCTTTGAGGCGTGAATGAAATGCCTATGTCATGTGTCAGATATGTTCCAAGATAGGAAAATGGAAGTCATTTAAATTTCTGGTGCCGGGTTTATTTCAGAGCACGACAGGCTGCGTGGCTAAATTAGAAATAAAACTCTTCACTTGTGGTGCCGTGTAAATAAACCTCCAACTGCTGATGCACTGACACGGCGATTGCAATCACTCCGCAATGCATGAGCAGATATGAAAAACATGACTCGGCATGCTTTTTTTGTCATAAAATCTAGCTTTAGCCGCACGTTTCTCTGCACTGGGTCTCCACTTTTATATCTGCAAATCGAAAAAATGTGGCTGAAAAGAGGTGAATGGACTGTTGGATGGAGTGTGATGACTACTGTAATAAACTTTCCTCTGGAATTAATCAAGGTTACTGCTGCTACTGGCTCCCAAATGGTGCAGAGCACTCCTGCACAAATTATTACCAAGATCAAGAGACATGGACATAAACCCTGCGTGCTATACCCGCCATGCTCTGGCTCCATGTTGGCTTTCTGTATTGATTTTTTTAAATTTTACTACTGACTTTTAAAGCTTTAAATAGCCTTGTGCCAAAATTCATTACTCACCTCTTCACCTCTCTGGTCATCGAGTTTAAGTATTCAAAGATCACCTGATTTTGTTGAAATGCACAATAGACAATTAAATCTTTATGCAGGTCTTTTTTGAAGATGTCTGAGCTTAAATGAAGCTGTCTTAGCTCCAGGGGGTGAGGATGACAAACAGAGGAGAGAAAGAGAAGGAGGAGGAGGGATGAAGAAAGGAGGACTGGTGAGAGGGAAAGGATGTGTGAAGGGAAACGGAGGAAGAGGAGGAGGAGGAGGAGGAGGGAGCACAGGGTTGCTGTGTGAAGTCTCGCTGTGTCTTCCTGTAAGAATGCGCCCTCTGAACTGGATGACACGTACAGACAAAACAATCTGTGTGTGAGACACAAGACAGTTAAATGGATTCTTTCTAATGTGAGCATGGTGTGACCGTGTGTGTGTGTGTGTGTGTGTGTGTGTGTGTGTGTGTGTGTGTGAGACACAGTGAGACAGCAAGAGGAAAAGGCAGCATGTACAGCGTTGGTTGGATTTTGGTTTTCAAAGGGTGCATTTGTATTTATGAGCTCTGCTGCGGTTCAAATGAACTCTGGTGTGTTTGACTGTTGGTCGTGCAGATGAAACACAGGACTGAGCGATAGTAGATCATGTGACGATCATGAAAACCATGTTAAAGTCTGTTTCAGTTTGGAAACCAAAATTCTAATCGAAGCATCTCCACCCGATCATCGTGTCTGCAAGTGAAACTCCGGAGCGACTGCATGCATTCGTGCATCATGCTGAAATGAATCGTCTGCTGGCACTGCGACGTCATTTCTGCACAGTCCAAACTGCTTTCACGTCACCAGCGGCGTACTTTACGTATTATCGTTACTGATGCTTGCGTCATTTCCGCAGCAACCCCATGCAGATGCAGCCGGACGGTCTGTCTTAAAGATCTGATTTGCCTGCAGTCTGAGCCTAACCTCCTAACCTGATTTCTCCAGGTACAGTTCAGAGCGTTTTGTCCACCAGAATTTGTTCACTTGCTCAGATCCTTCCTTGGTTTCTATGCTTCTTAGTTAAACTGTTTCCCCGTTGTCTGCACATGGTGTTTTATTTTGAAATTCTACTGGACTCCTGATGCCTTTTCTGTGCCGGACTTCCAGCCAGTTCAATCTGCTCTGTGCTGCTTGACATGGCTGGTCTGTCAAGAAATACAGCAGCTACGCAGAGCGGAGGGCCAGAAAAGAGCTTCAGCGGTTCTGGTGTTGTCTAGATCTGCAACGATCCTCTCCGGCAGCCACGGCGCAGCCAGAACGCCACATAGCAGCTCCATTAGGCTTTTCTTACAACATAAACATCTAACACATCTAAACATTTCACAGGTATTTGGTCATAAAATCAAGTATTGGAACATTTTACCCAAAAGCAGAAATGTCAAGCTCACATTGGAGCTACAGCAACAGTCAGAAGATAAATTATTATCATCTCCATCATCATGCCAAAACCAGGTTTCAGCATTTACTCCAGGCATCCAGTAGGGCTCTAACCTTGGTGTGTGTCCTCTCTGAGTCTCATGAGATATCTTATGCCCGTACATGTGCTCTCATGTGTGCCCGACGGAGCGGGTCATACTCAGTGCGTCCTCCAAACGGCAAACAAAAGTGTCTAAAGTGGCAAAACGAGGGCTGAAACCATGCAATTTTGATGAAATACATCTTCACGAGCCAACGCTTTTCTTTTAGCGGCGCTCTGGGTGATTTTGTAGATGATACACACTCAGCGAGAACGGGGCAGTGAGTGCATGTCGTCCTGTGTTGCGGTGCTAAGTCATTCCTTGCTTGTTTTTCCCCCCTTCTGCCCCTTTTGAACGGTTCCACTGAAGCAATGGATGCATTGTGTCAAAAAGCAGGCCGGATATGGGCCTCTTGTGTCAGCCGATGCACCAGCCACAGGCTTGTGTGTGTGTGTGTGTGTGTGTGTGTGTGTGTGTTAGAGAGAGAGAGATCGAATGGGTTTGTTGGTGACGCAGCCACAAGGAGGAGAGTAGCCTGAAGATGTTTGTGTGTTTTTTCTGCGTAAAGCACATGGGAACAGCATGATGGTTGTTCCAGCTCGACACATGACGAGCATCAGTTACCTTTTAATCCAGCATTGATTAAATAATACATTTCTGATCAATAACAGAGAGAAATAATGTGGGACTCCATAAATGTAGGTAGCATACAGAGCAAATTATAGCCCAGTGCCCATTTTATGGCTTTTCCTTTTGTTTTGCAGATTAAATGTGCCCCAAAGAATTCATTTTATACTGAAACATTTTTCAACTTTTTCCATAATCGCTTAATTGAGAAGAAATTAAAGTCAATTTACTGTGAAGATGATTTGTCCGCTCATCATAAAAAGGACAATGAAACATCATTTCCCATTTCTCCCAAACTACGCAGCAGACTGTCTTATTTGCTCCATCACTCACGGTGCTTCTATTCATATTTCAGCAGAAGCCGAGGGAGGAGATGAAGCCCATGTGAACCGAAGTCCATGTGAAATGAGTCAAAAACTGGCCGTGCCTCTTCATCATGTCCCCGGTGTCTATAAACCACTGAGCTAGCTGTGTTCTCCAATCACGCAGCTGCTTTTAGCCACGTCTTCCACGCAGCTTACACAACAAACAATTGCACCATAAAATGACGTCGGCAGACATCTTTCCGTGATGACATACTGCAGGTGCTGACAGCGAAATTACAAACAAAACGGTCAGCCTGAGGTGAGTAACAATAGCAGCCGGTGCTGCTTCAAAAGTCATTTCCAAAGACATGGACTCATAAAGAGTTTACACAACGTGTTGGATATCATGTGACGCGTACCACGGAGCCAGTCGGTAGAACTTCAGTGAAAAAATCTTTCTCAAAAGATCTTTCTTTGGAACAAAACGTTATCCGGTGCTTCACTGCCTATTTCTACTGATATAAAGATGACTGAAAATGGATCCGCGAGCTGCTAGCTTCAAGCTGGGATGAAGAGCAGGCGGCAGCAAAGTAACGTGGTGTTACTGGATGTTTGTCTTCCAATATCGGCCACTCATGAACAAGTAGATGCATGAAATCCTCTCAGAATATCAGTGCATAGTCTGATTGTTGTAATGAATCAGCTTTCGATTGCGGTGACTCATATCGTTGAATCTATCATTTATCTATGTGTGTAAATAGAATTTATCGAGTCGTACACATGCACATCCCTGGATACTACTAGTTTTAGTAAAGTTAAAAGCAGCAGTATTGTATACGCAGGTACTAATACTACTAATATACGCGTGGTTTTATGTTTAACTGCAGTAACCGAGAGACGTCCTTTGGGCTTTAGCAGTATCACAATAAAGACAGAAACTGATGTTTTGATTCCCGCTGGAAGTCCGGGCCACTGCTGCAGCTAGACTTCAGGCAAACACTGCTAGTCTGGACAAACACTAACAGAGACCTTTAATAAGATCTACAAATAAAGCCCACCAAGGTTTAGGAGCCCTGTCCACACCTCAATATTGCAGCTATGCTATGGAAACACTGGCGTACAAACCTCAGCCTTATTGAGCCCGGCTGCTCCTTTGGCCAGTCCACATGTTCAATCAATGTTGAACACGTCCTTACCAGCATGCCATTCATTACCAGGCATTATAAGTAACGTTATACCTCGGCCTTAAACATGGTCATCGACCTGGGGGCCAGTTAATGATAGAAAAATGATATCATTTGCTGCAATGTTCCTTCGTAAGCTGACCCCAAAAACCAGACGGGGGTCTCTTCATCTTGACCACGTCGGCTATCGATTTCCACTGAGGATAATGACTTTTTATGTGTGTAATATATGAGGGGATGTTTGATGTAGGCTGATCTGTTTGCTCACTGTGGCCCACTTTCATTGCCATTGTCAGGGGAGTCATATCATGGAAAGCTAGAAGCAATACACTCTATAGACACTGCTTAGCGGGCTTTCATCTCTCATTTCAGCAGCTTACACATCTACAACCTGACCGTGTGTTCAGCCACATTCAGCTGCACAATGCAGTACAGTTTATCGTGTTAATCACGTAACGTGCATTATTATAAAGGTGTATTGTTTCTTTATTAAGCACCATAATTACCGCTGCTGGATTCATGCTGCTGAAAAATGCAATAAGAAAAGTGTTTGTCTATGTTTAATTACGTTCCATTTCAAGAAAAATGAGTGAAAAACCAGAAACAGTTTATTTGAACAGAGGATGTTCTTATTGTTTGCTTCAAATAAGATTTAATTAAGTGCTGTTCAATAGGCGTGTGCTCATTTTTAGAAATGATCAAAGGTTATTTCTGATGTAAATGTCTGAGTCGTTTCATATATATATGAGCAATATTGTGCATCAATAACGAAAATAATCATTCCAGGGACAGGGGATTTGTTCCGCCTATTGTCTGGGCGCGGTGGCTCTGACCTTTGACCCCGTGGCTATTGGCTGCTTGTATTGTTGGTGATCCAGGAAATGAATCTTATTCTAGTTTTCACGCTCATTTTAAGCAGCTCTGGATCGGAGCTTATCCTAACTGATATATAACGAAGGAGGCAATGTTATACCAGAATCAATAGAGTATCTATATCATTGATTCAATTAAAGTGTCGATGAAGTCAGAATCAATGTTTTTATTACATGTCTAGTGCCATATGTCACCTATACTCCAGAATCTGGCTTCACAGATGTTTTGTAGGTATCTTAATGATATTCTAGAGAAAAAATGAGCCGCCCTGCACCTAATATTCTACTTTTGCATCCATTGAAACTTGGTTTGTGTTATGCCTTACACAGGTACTGCATTAATGTACAAAAACATAACTTTGTAACTGACTTTGGTGAAGCTGGATCATATTTTATGGAGAAAATATCTCCCTGATGTTCTCGGGCTGCTCTGCCTCAGCACTCATCATCTCCTGGTGGACGGATACTTGCTAAAGTAGCTGATTGGTAAAGCTGCAGATGTAAAGTCGCCCTCCTCTGAACACGATACCAAGCGCCAAGGTTATTCCTGATGGAAAAAATAGCTTATCTGAACCAAGCCGAGCCCAACCCAGCAAGAGAACAATGGGTTCTGTATTCCCAGGCATCGAGCTGAGTTCAGAGTTCAGTTGGTCTTGCTGTGTTTGGTCCTGATCCTGGTTCCCAGGCCAAGAAGAGTCAGCTAAAACGGACCGCTGGTGCCATTTGGCTACTTTGCCATCAATAAAAACTCCCTCCCCAGCTGCAGAAGGAAAAATATGTCAAAACAATCTTTTAAGGAGAATATTGTGCACATTGTTGAGTGGAGATAATTCGTTCATGGAAAACAAACATGATTTAAGCCCTGAGCTGTGTATGAATTTCTCTTGAACTTCAAATTGCTCGCGGCCTCAGTGAGCTCCACTAATCAGATGGTTAGGACAGCGTGCATGCAAAGAGGAACCCAGGGCAGAAAAGTTCAAAGGCACTCATCAAGCTCATCGCTGTGATTATACAGTGAGAGCTACAGGCGACCTTAATGGCTGGACAAACATTATTCAGGACCTGAGGAAAAGGCTGTATGGTATGCTAAGAAAGTAATGATGATGGTGATAATTACAAAGCAGGTTAAACAGCCTGTGAAAGGCTTCTTTGACTTTGACCTATTACACACACACGCACAGTTTGGAGGCGGTGCGATGTCCAGCAGCATCCGCGGGGTCACGCGGCTCTGACCTTTCTGAAGGGCAGCGGGAGGATGCGGCTCGCCTGGTCGAGCTGAGAGAAATTAGCTCAGGCAGGATATGGATAATGACCCTGCAGTCTGGCTCAGCACCCACACTCTACCCAGGAAAAAAGAAGACGTACCCACCCACCCCTCCTTCTCAGGGTTAATGGACGCATGGATTTTTTTTCTTTTTTGCCGTCCAATTTATCTCATTCTTATTGGCATTACCCTTTTGCCTTGGTGCTCCAGCGGGGGAGGAGGGGAGGCCGAGCGAAACACGAGACAGTAATGAGATTTCGCAGACGTTGCACCATGTAGAATTTCTGATGATCATATTACATTTTTGTCGATAACCAACAGAACGTATTAAATCAGGCCTTCTCGGCGTATAGCACTGGATCAAGTGGCGTGATTACATGACCCACTTTTTTTTTTTTTATGTGCTTTGTTAAAGCGGAGACACGTGCATTCGGTCCTCTTCTTCACTCCAATCAACCCATGTGATTAGATTGTCAGTAAAGGATCACTCAATAATATCTCATCTATGAAGATGATGTGAAGACAGAAACATTTCTAGGCGACGTTAAAAGGTGCTTTAGAATTTTCTTATTGTTAAAATCTCTTGGCGTGTTAAAAGCAGGGCTGTCTGAACAAAGAACAAAAATATTACCTTTGAATATTATCCAATTATGTAGATTTATAAAAAACAGACGTCTTCATTTGAGGGCATAACGCGAGAAGAAATAATATTCAAATAAAAACAGCTCCTGACGCTGTTGTATTGAATTAGCTGCAGATAATAAATGTAACGTTTCACTCCTTTACTGGACAGTGATTGGTTGACAGCAACAGCTCCTCCAATTCGAATTAGGTGTGCTGAATTGAGGCTTTGCAGCTCAAATGCCTGACTGGAAAGATTTCATGGATTCACTCGGAGACGGCCAAGTCCAACTGTGATGCGTTTCCTGCAGCGAGGCTGAAAGTGCATTCCAACAGAAAAGGAAGAGAATTTCCATTTAGATTTTTTTTTTTATTTGCATGAATTTGACCACTGGAATGTGTTTCACCGACTGTCTGTTAGACATATTGTGTAGATTATGTTCATGAGTTCACCTCCTGACACCGGAGAGCAGGATTCAAATTTCACATGTGATTATTTTTTCTCTTTTTTTGTGGTTTACATCGTCACCGTGATTCTCCCAAAGTAGAATTTAATCTGAAACAACAGTCCACCTTCTGCTCGGAGTTCCAGCACGAGTCTAAACTGTCTTAAAAAAAGCACTGACATTTAAAGATGTGCAAACGCTTTAATACGAACCATAAACTCGCATTTTAAGAATGTCTTTATTAAACGTCCCTGATCATAAATAAAGATTTGAATTCCCTCCATATGGCGCCTTTAAACTCACCGTCTTTATTGAGGCCTGGTGGTTGCACAGCCGTTCAATAACGCTCGCTATCTGTCACCTGGCAGACACATTGAAATAGGCAGGTAATATCTAGTGGCTTTTTACAGGCACATTACTGTAATAATTCTGGAGTGCCGTATATTGTTTAGTGAAGTGTTGTTCTGCTCATATTGCTCCCCGCTCCAATTTGACAAAGCCACTTAGGCTCCTCCATGTTCAGTCATTTCCACTTGGCCTGGAGTGGATTTAAAGCCACTGGAAATTAAGTGTGCAGGATGACATCATCGTGCTGCCTCTGTGTGTGTGTGTGTGGAGCATGATTTTCTTTGTGTGCCGGTTTGTGTGCTTGTCCGTCCATGTGTGTAACGTGTGTGTGTGTAACACGGCTTTTTCTTTTTTTTTTTTTTGATAGAGCCCGGGCTCTTAAGGTGTGTAAATTCTGTGGCCAAAGCCATGACATCATGACGGATGAGTTAATCATATCAAAGTTTCATTGGATGAGTCACATGGGTGCTGAAAGCAGCTGGGATTCCCACCCTGAAGGTGGTACAGTGTGTGAGCGCGTTGTGTTTGGTCTGGATTTATTCTCTCGTTCTTAAAAACCTAAATCTATCAGAAACACACTCACCAGAGAAAATAAAGTGGTGAGTTATTTTTCTCAAATCTTTTCTAATTTTCCTTGAAACACAGAAAACCAAATGACTGACATTAACTATCTCTGCAGTGGAACAGAGAACGCAGAGCAGAACAGCTGATAAAACACCTACTCCATCCACACAAAGGGCTGCGGGACGTAAAGCCGCTCCTCGGTTTGCTGCTGTCAGGCTGCCGTTGGTCTCCAAACACATTAGTTTATGTAGCCGCCATGAGACCGATTCACTCTTAATTGGAAAGTGAATGTATTGTGCTGCATTACATCATATAACAATGGCGGGGTTATTGCTGGACTGTGTTAACATAATTGAACACGGGTCGACCACAAAGACTTGGTCCTAGGGTTAAGATAAGATCGAGGTTTAAGATCAGGTTGGGGTAAAGGTGGAGCTTAGACTTGTAACTCTGAAAAGGAGGTGTCATGATGTCTCAGTCCTGCAGATAATATTATATTTTAAACAATGAAATGTTGATATTATGATTAGAATATATAGGTTTAATTTGCTGTCCATGCAAACTCCCATTTACTGTATGTACTGTAATAGCACAGCTCTCCAATTCAGTGTTGCAATTTGCTCCAATTTTGCATGAAAGACGCTACATAAAAGAGTTCAGGTGGAGTTGTTGGTTAGAGCAGTAGCACAATATTCTGTGTTAGTAATGTTTGTGCTATGACAGCATCCTCCTGCAGCAGTAATCTAGCTATCGTACCAATTGTTGCACCAACTGTTGAGTCTGTGGAGATGGAAGAAGCCAGCGTCAGTCTCATATCCACATTGTGTCCAACAGAATTCATATTTGCACATGGCACGAAATCCGCCTCTGTAAACATTGAACATATTTATCGTATTCACGTCCATTGAGATTTGATTTCTCTCCCTCAGAGACTGTTACAGAGTCAGAGACGGAACAAGACCACAGATAGAAAATATTTTGTTTCCTCCCGACAATCCAATTTTTACACAAAGGGATTTATTCTTTCATTCATTGTCTGTTGGCAGGATATCTCAAGAAAGATGGACTGACTTTTCATTAAATATTCACCCTTTAGGCTGCAAAACAAAAATCAGTTCATCAGACTTTGGCATGATGTTTTCAGGGAAATCAAATAAAGTGAAGTGAAGAGATGAGAACGATATGTTAGGGGGCAACACGTCAGAAGTTTGCCCACATTTTCTCAGTATGTTTTCCATCAGTACGTGATTCAGATCTTTACACAACAAAATGATTTCTTTATTTTCTGTGTCTACTTTTATGGCATACAGCAACTGAGTTCAATCCTTCAACCACTAAACAACTGGATGTATCTAATGGATCCGGCTTACCATAGCACATCCCAGCTCCCAGGTCTGATCCTCCCGGGCACATAAACAAACCCTTCACAATTTACACTCAGCAATGCCCTGACCCTGCATTACTTACTCTATCCAGCCAGCATCTGCTGCTCAGTGAGTCAGCTTCCTATCAGCCGCTGTGGCCAGAGTCACTCTGGCATCCAGGAAAGAGTGTTAGGCAGAGATCCCCCCCTAAGCTTAGCAAGAACTGCTGATCTCATCCAGCTACGCTTTTGTTTCCAGTAACAGTCGAGATAGTGTGTTTCAGTCTCCCTGGGTGACTGTGTGTGTGTGTGTGTGTGTGTGTGTGCTCACATTCCTTGTGAAAATCAGCCAAAGTTAGCTGTGAGGGTAGGAGGGAAGGGAAGATAAGCTTCCACAGAAGTTTGACTGCAAGTGTTTGCGTCATAACTTTACAACATTAGAGTTATTGGTTGTTGTTGTGAAATATCTACTGTAACAACAACAACAGAAAGGTTTGGGCCTGCTTTATCTTATCTGATTATGATTCGTCATATTTCTGTGCTTGAAAGACTAAATTGAGCACTGACCTTGCAAATCTATCTGAAAACAGTAAACAGGCTGAAAAGCTGTTCAACAGTTTCAAGTGATTCAAATACCACAAGAGATTTATTAGCAATGTGGGAGGCAGAAGAGAAGTCTGTTCCAACAGGAGCTCTCAACAGAAGGTGCTGTGGACAGATAATCAGCCATGCAGGAGCTGGTAAGGTACCTCCAGTTCACATACAGGATTCACTTCCATATATGAAGTGTGCATACAGAGGTGGACGTTGCACAACTCCATTTTTAGACACGGCACTCTACGTGTTGAGAGTTGTGCAACACCCCAAATAGGAATTGTTTACAGAAGTCCTGCAGTGATCCAGCGAAGACGTGCGTCCACCCCACCTGCTGCGTGTTAGCAAGAAACCACCAAAACTACAACGAAGCGAACAGATTTGTGATGCATCAAACGCTCGGCCAAGCTTCCAAAAGCCTGAACATATTTGGCCTCCGGCGGACGTGTTTGACTCAAATGTCACAACGGCGAACTATCACCTCATCTGGATTTATGCTAAGTCAGATCACAAAGTCTGGAGAGTATGGAGAGTTATGTAGACACGTGTTTTTACATTGAACCATGGAGGCTTGAGATACGTCTTAGCTAAACTAACCTCAGCACTGCTGCACACATATCCAAAACACCCCAAACCTTATTTTGGCTCCTGTTTTTTCTATGTAATGAATCAACTTCCTTTCTATGACATTTTGCTGTATTGGGAGGAAAATATCTGAAGGTTTACTGTATTTAAGGGGATTCTTGGTTTAAAATAAAGAGTTTAAATAGAGAGCATGTTAACAAAGCACAGACATCTGGAGGATTTCCAACATGTGCTTCAATGGTCCAAAAACAAAGCAGGGATGCAACATAGCAGCGATTCACAAGCAAGCAAGGTTTCCCTGGGTCCTGTTTTATTTTGGTTACCAGTGGAATGAAGTCCTCGGTGCCTCGTACTTTACTCTAATTCGGCTTCACAGGAAGATTCATCATGTGGCCATTAAACTCTGCAGCTCCTCGCAATCCCAGCATTCAACAGCGATGTAAAACACCAGAGGCAGAGTGAGTCTGGGTCACCGAGTCACTTTCCAAATATCGTACAGCTACTGTGTGCATGACTAAATCCCTACCAGAGAGATACCAACAGTCCCCTCGGCTCATCTTTGTAGGAATAATTCCCCAAAGCCTCGTAGTCCTCACTGTGGGCCTCAGACATGTGTAATTAGGTATAAAATACAGCTGTGTTGAACGCGGGGTGGGCCCAAGCCACGTTAGCACGGAGGGGAGCTGAGGCTCAGGGCCGGAGAGCCTTGAGCTGCCAGTGCACAGAGACAATTAGGTCCAAATGAAAAATTGATTTCCACTCATACTGAATGGATGTTAAAACAAAGCACGTAATAAATACCATCTGGTGACAGGCAGGAGTGCTGGCCACAGCAGACGAAGCCCCTTGTTAGCCTCGGCAGCGCCAGCGTATCGATTGCTTGTGGTGACAAAGGCGACTCTAAACGGGGCCGAGAAGATATATAATTCAATAAACATATCAGAAGGCCTTAGACTGTACGTGGCAACATGGGCACGTCGGTGCCACCTTTAATATGCTCCTGTTGGTTGTTCGCTTGGTCCCGCAGACAACTGATGGAGTGACGTGGAGCTTATGTGGATCAAAATGTTGAGTTATGCACGTTTGAGGCAGGATCACATGTACGAATCTGTGCTGATATTCAGAGCACTGAATGTGCTCACAACCAAATTTAATTATTCCTTCATATTTTCCTTTTAGTTTTAAATTATTACATTTCTGTATTTTATATATTTATTTTGTGTTATTCGTATTCACGTACAGAAAGCTGCTGTATTCTCTATCTTTAGAATTTAAATTTAAGTTCATGGGTTAATTTGCCTGCAGAACATGAGCATGAACATGGTAAATGTAATCCAATTACTAATTAGTCAGTAACCTTATCCAAGCATAACAATATTAAAGTAATGTAACTCGATTAGGGCGGCACGGCAAGAAGGTTCCTGGTTCGAACCTCAGCTGAGGGCTCCGTGTCTGCGCGGGTCCTCTCCTGGTTGTTGGTCGTGCCCTGTGATGAACCGGCGACTTGTTCAGGGTCAGCTGGGATAGACTCCAGCCTATAAGCGGCTGAGCTATGATGTCACCTTAAAGTTCCTGGTAACAAAAGCTAATTTGGACTAAATATAAATACCTTCTGGGTTAGAGTTTCGCTTTGCTGTATCCTGATTACACAACACTGTTAAACTTTTGTTGATCTGCTGATGGAACATTTAAAGGAACAGGAAGTGGTCCATCTCAAACATATGCAGCCAACATCTCAACTCATTTTCATACATTTTGATTTGTCATAGAAAGACGAGCAACAAGGATGATTCTTCTTCGTCTGCCTCAGTCTGATAATGAGAATATTGTAATGTACCTTTGTTGAAAAGTCGATTCAGTATTTTTGCAGATGTATTTGTATTCCAGTAAAACTGATACACTTTCTACTGGGCCCGCCATGTTCGCCTGTGGTCACGACTAGTGTTAAATATGTTAATGAACTCACCTGCTGTGGACAGGTTTTCTGTAAGGAAGATAAAGGAAGTGTGGCTGGTGGTTAGTGAGTCAGAGAGAATTGGTTGTTTTAGATTTAGTTAGTCTTTAGTTTTACTGGACAAACCTGCATGAATGTGTGAAAGATGACTGAAAAGCGAAGACATGCTGGGTAATGAGGTTTACAATCTGTGTGAACAGGTACATTCTCATAAACAGGTACGTTTTCATGGTTCGTGGGAACATTGGATTGAAGAAAAATAAAAGAAGAAGGCGTCAATGTGAAGTAAGAGCTGACATTTCTCTGGTTTCATTTTTCACATCAAAAAGCACTTGTCTTTGTGGCAAGGCTGTGCTGTGGCACTGTAAATTGAAGAGGGTCTATTCGTCCTCCACTGAATCTGAGGAAGGGATTTCTCCCTTGAAGCGATGCAGAAGAGTGTGATAGCATCACTAATCTTACAGGGCTTTGTATGCACTTAGTATAGCTCAGTAAATCAAGAGTGAGCATAGATCTTCAAAAGAGACAGATGGAGGAGAGAGAGGCGGAGAGACGGGAGACAGACGGGAGGAAAGGGAAAGGAAATGGGATAGACGGACAGAAACGGACATGGTGCAGATATGAGAAGAGAGAGGCAATTAGACAATGAGGAAGGAAAATTACAGAGACGTTCAAACGCTAATTACAAAATGTTTATTTCAAGGAGCCTTTGAAAAATATTGGCACAATTGAATTTGTGGCCAAGTTTGAAGCAAAGCATCTAAAAAGGCTGCACGACAACCAGCGAGAGATTCAGTGACAAACAGCAGCAGAAAAAACAGAATAGCTTGAGGATAAATCCGACTGCGGAACGTTCATATTTTTATAGCAATGCCATTTAATTTTTATGCAAAAGAGGCCAACGTGAGTGTGGAAATCGTGGCTCAATGGAAACATTTGTCTCAATGAAGCTGCGTGCATTCACTACACCAGCACTGAAGCAGAATAAACTAAATAGTAAGACAAGAAAACAGAGAGAGAGAGAGAAACTCATTTATACGGATGAGATAAAAATCCCCAAAGCCTTCGAAGCATCTCACCTCAAAACAAACAGAACAGGAATATCTGCAGCACATCCACACGTCTAATTAAATATTTTTGTTTCGTTACTTTAATCTGCTCCACAGTTCAACTCCACACTTAATCAGGTTAGCCTTTGGAGGGGCGATCCTTTCACCGAGCCCTTTGAAGGTCTGTCCATTTTTATTTTAATTGATTCATATCTGTAAAGCAAACAGCTCCAACATCAGATATTTAAAATGTGGACTTGAGACGGGAAAAAATTGCAAAAGTGTCCGTGTTCTGTTTGTTTACTGACATGGTGCATTATTAAAAAGAAATCTGGTGACCTAAGTCAATAAACCAAACAGTTATTCTGCTACTGTTTGTCTGAAGCCGGGCGAGAGAGAAGCAGCCACAGGAAGAAACAGGAAGGAAGTAACGGCTAAGTGCTTTTGACATGCAAGACATCCTCCTTACTCCCTGGAACTGGGTGGAAATGTAAACGCAAGCACAAAAACCAGCAGCGACCAGCTGGTCAAGAGCAACCGCGAGAGTGACAAGCTAATTCTGGCAACCAGAGGTGGAAGTACCACATTGTGGTTAGAACCAGAGGGCTGCAGAGAGACGAGTAATCCAGGAGAGGAATTATAAATGTCTTTTTAAAATCTATTTTTCAAACTGGAGAATGCTTAGCATTAAAATAATCCAATTCACAGCCAGTTCAAGCTTCAGTCTCTTTCATTCAACTTGTCTTGTCAAAAGACGTCAGACTCCATCGAGGAAGTGCGGGAGAAGAGGATGTTAGCACAGCTGACATCCATCCCTCACAACTCCACCTGCAGCCATGTGTGGGCCGTAAGCAGCTCCTGCAGCAACAGACTGCTACTCCCACCACCACCTACCAGGAAGGAGCACTACCACAGGTTCTTCATTCCAGCAGCTGTCAGATCTTTAACAGCAGCATGACTTCATGACTGCATCTCCTGTTTATGAGTAATGTCTCATCGGTCTTCTGTATGAGCTGCTCTGACATAATTAAAGTCTGTCTTATCTTAAAAGCCTACGAAGATGTTCATTAAAGCCTCATGATTCACACTATCATGATTATCAGTATATATTTTTTACAGCGTTTGCACCAAAAGTGCAAACTTTACACTTTTACCTTTTTTCTTCAGTATTTGCACATTTGAACTCTTTTAGAAAGACGTCTCTGAAATCAGCCTCTCTCTCTTTTTTTGCTGCAATGATCCCAAACCTGTCTGGAGGGATGGATTATTAGTGGCAATAAATTGATATCAACACGTGTCGTCGATAATGGCCAATTATATCAGCTCATATTGTCGCCTTTAAAAGCAGAAGACGGCTGAATTGTCCTATTTATGATTGTGGCATCAATATCCAGCGGAAGAGGAGAAAAAACGTGAAAAATGAACTGATGCAATTTATTTGTGACATTTCCAAATGTTGAGGACGGTGTGCTGCTATTGTCAGTGCCGAGTCCACTGATTGCCCAGATTAGAGACACCTGACTTAATGGTCACATGGGGATGTTGGGCGGAGGTATATGACCCATAAATCAGACCTGCTATCTGCCTCAAAGAAACATTTGTTCTCAGGTGTTCAATAAAATGCAGATTTTTTTAATACATCTGGAGTGTGGGTGTAGTCGGCTTGAGGATGACATCAATTTAATCTCCCTGCGTGATTCTGATTTTATGTGGAAAAACATAACTCTTCCCGCCTGCATAGACTCACTGTTTTCACTCTTCGGGCTCTTTATTGTTCAACTTTTTCAAATTTGAAACAGCTGATAGCATTCTGAAGTTGCAGCTTAAATGAAATCTGCTGGTGCATGCATGGCATCATTTTGTGTTAATTACAAAAGTAGAAAAAATGGTCACTCACACAAAAACTGCTCCAGAGGCTCCAGATGATTTAAATCACCTAATGATTAAGAGCCTGCAGCTGTGAGCGGGTGGGTAGAGTCAAACATACGAATAAAGCCTCCACACTGGGGACATCGGAGGGCAAAGGAGACAGGGAACAGGGCTGAAATGTTTGGGAAGTTTTCAGCCCACTTTGGAACAAAACTCAGCACTTGTCGTCTCTGGGCATGTTAACGTTTCATCTACTTTTGTCAGAGCTGAGTTTGTTTTCCTCGCAGAAATCTGGAGCACCAGGAGAATTTATGTGAAAACACAGGCCAGCGACAGTACATGTCAGCTGCCTGTATGATCTGTCATAACCCATGACTGGTGGCATGCACATCTACATCAACACAGTGATCAATCAGTGAGTGTGACCAACAGTGCAGAGAAAATGTGGACAATGGAGGTGAAAGACGGGAGAGAGGGAATGTAGTGAACGTAGAGAAGAGACGCTATGATGCAAAAAAATTATGAGCAAAGGTCAAAGACAACATGACTGGATGTCATAATATCACAGCTACCCTTCCTGAGGTGATTCAGGGTTTTTAAAAACTACAACTTCATCATGATCTGTGGGAAAGCTGAAATAATGCAGTAAACAAAGAGCTTCAGAGTCCAGTCTCTGAGGAAGTGCAAGGTGCAAAACAAACATCTCCACACAAATTATTTACACAAATATTTTTTCCTGTAGCTTTAATTATGGACGGGCGCTTGACAAACAAAGACAGTTGCAGTTTCTTGTGCAGTAATGAAACCAAAAGATGTTTCAGGCATAAACAGTAGATAGTTTGCAGTACACGTGGTGTGTTGTTAATATGAGGAGACACTATTATTCCAGTCTGACTGTTGGATATCAAACAAGTTTTATTTCTCAAACTGTCACGAGTAAAATGTAATTTATGCAATTCTCTATAATGATACTGTAATCAGCTCTGATCTCTGTGTGTGTTGCACTTTTGGAGGGTTTGTTTTAACATTTGAAACATGAATAAATAAATAAATATATTCATGTTTCATGAACTCGGTGTTTCAAACTGTCCTGCTGCTGTTCCTCCATGTTTAAAAACCTTTATGCAACAAGAATGTTTTCCACAACAAGTTCTCAGGCAGCCACTGTACTGTGTGTGTGTGTGTGTGTGTGTGTTGTGGCAATTGTGTTACAGCTTAGAGTTGGGTGTTTGTTGGCTGTTCTTCAAACCATCTCTTTAGGAATCGTGTGTGTTGTGACAGTGTTGGGTTTTTTCTCCACTTTGCTGTAAAGCCGTGGGTCTTTAGTGTTGCCCATTTTGAGACTGACTGCACCATTTTATTTTATTTTTTTTAAGCACAGTGCTGAGAAGTGTTTGTCCAAGTAAAACTTGCAATCTGCCTACAAACGCCACACAGTTCCTCCACATGTCATCTCCCGGGAAGACGAGTCCCACGATGAACCTGCATGACAGATCACTCATTAATGAGCTGGGAGGGGGGCGGGGGCAGAGTTTTACAGCTCCAGCGGAAGAAGCTAGAAATGCCCTGGGGACTAAATGACAGTGATACTGAGTATAGGATAACATGTTTGTGACAGAGACTGACAGACAGAACCATGGGGGATGATGGGAGAAATGTTTGCAGCCACATACAGGAGAAACTCTTGGTGTGAAGCTTATTATTAGCCTGTTATGTTAATACAGGAAACATACTTTAAAATTAAACTGCAGCTGTGAAATACCTGCTGAATGAGCTCGTGTGAATCTCTCTTTACCTTCTCCGTGTGATTTTAGTTCCACTCTGTTTGTTTGTTTTTTTTTTAAATGCATTTTGAAGCCTGAATGTCACTTTTGGTCCTGGCATCTAATCCAATAAATCTAATTGCTACCCAGTGACAGTAATTTGAACCAAGATGTAATAGCATGCTGAATCATCCTGCCCTTGCCAAGAGGAAACTCCTGCATGTGGCAGTTTGAGTGAAATCCCATCCAGGTTGCATTTGCCCTTCTGTAAAGTGCCAGGAAATGATCAAACACGCGGGTGCTCTTACACTGCATGTGCACGCGGCTCGCTCAGATGTTAATTACAGCAGGTTGCTGCAGCATCATGGGAAAAACTGACACACACGGGGCGATTGAATCTCATTATGGCTGCAGTTTTAGATGTGTTTGAACTTGTTTTGGCACCCGGAGGGGATGTGGAGGTGAGGGGAGTGTTGGATTCTGACACGGATCATATCAGACAAAAACACAAAGGAATTCTCCAGAATGATGTTGTTTACTTAAAGGTCAGTTTCATTTTCATTTCCGTCGTAACGATTGTCTAACAGAGAACCGTTTACCAGGAATGATTTTGTTGTGGGAGGCCCGTCACGAGCACAGACAGTGTCACCGCTGTGATGTATCTAATGTTTTGGAAGTTAGCTCTGTGCCATTAAAGTGAGTCTAAGTAATTGCAGATATTGGATGTGACCAATGGAGGAGTGATACTCCCGGGGCGCCATTTGTACATCGTTCAATCCCGAGCCAGAAATCAATCGAAAACAGTTCTGCCGTGCATCTTAACAGAACACCCTTAAACCACTTGTTCACACACACACACACACACTCCTACAGTACACTGACAATGTGTGGTTCTCATAAGAACTGGCCACAAATACAGAGAGTATGTGTTCATTTCATTTGCGCTGATCAAAGATAGAAGTCCACAAATGGAGGAGTGGGGTGGAGTCAAGTCAGCAGCGACTAATGTTGGGTTAAAAGTTTGTAACATAACACAATCGTTGCCTAATCGTGACCAAGCTGTGACCATTTGAACTCAGGAAGCTTTATTTTGAAAGTCTCAGGAGGCGTTTCACATTAACCTGACCACAGGGTAACTACGCTCTACTAACTAGCTCGACGCGTAGGGCCGCTGACCGGGCCGCAGCACATGACAACGTGTTGAGAGCACGCTGCCTGAATCACTGCAGATATCAAAGATGTGGTCTGGAACCAAATCTGTCTAATGACGCGCTCGCTGACTTATATTTGGGGAAAATAATGCCGATCAGAGCTTCGCGTCCTTCTGCAAGACACTGAACCTCCGACTGCTCGCTGCCATCGGTGCGAAAATGGCTGGCTTTGGATAAAACAGCTTTATAAATATAGCCATTTACCATTTAACTGGGATTAAGGCCATTATCCTCCACTGCCAAACCCAGATTCAGTTCCAACAAAGATGGTGATGAGCACTGAGTGACGCAGCTATCGAAGTTATTGTAAGTCTATGAAGAGAACAACTAGTAACTCTAAGACCTAACAACTGCTGCAGCAGCTTCTGCTCCTGTTAACGTGACTCAGACATGAACGTAGATAATGATGAATGTTACCTTCTTTACTGGTTTCAAACAAATAACCTCCTTTAACTTGAATCGGGACAGGTGGACCTTTACTGTTCATCCCTCAGGTATTTCATTAGGGACAGATGCATCACTAAACTTCAAACACGTCTCACTGCGCGACATTTCCAACCAATCAAAAGAGACAAAAATAAACAAAGAATGAAAAACATGTCATTGGTTCAAACCAATTATTCTGTGGTTTAGACCGCTGAACAATGGCTTTGTTCCTTTTTTAATGGCAGGAAGAAAATCTCAGCGTATATGAGGAAATGCCCCTTGGTGAGTTTTGCTACACGATCTCAACACGTGTGATTATTTCTGCTCCAAGATCTTCATCTGCCTCTAATAAAGTTTGTTTCTGTACGTCTATTTGGAATTCACAAGTCTTTGAGGGCAAACAGATATTTTGTTAACCCATCTGGGAGAGACTGGGGATGTAGTCTGCTCAGACTCACCCTCGACATGATTCTAACTTTATGTGACAGATCTAGAAGTCTTCCAGCCTGTATAGACTCAGTGTTCATTATATATTCACTGCTGGCTACTTCCTGAGCCAAAAACCAAACATGACTATCAGCTGACACATTTGGGGTTGGCAGCATCACAGGTTCAGTCAGCAGCAGTGTGGCTCAGTCTCTGACAGCATGCACTGTTTGTCTATAAGGCCCTGGCTCTTATTTTAAAAGTGCGTGTCTAACAGTGTTTGCAGAGCATTAAATGTGGCGGAAAGTTGGAGGTTGTTTCATACCAGAAAACTGTGAAATTCAAAGGTTAATTCTCATAAGACAGCACAGTATCTGCATTACGGTCATCCGTTGTACTAGTTACCTTCATGAGGTGGGCTGTCTGATATTTGGACATTTTGGATGTTGCGCCGTGAGTTTTTCTCAACAGATGGAGGACAGGGGAATAATTGATTAGAAATTAGCGGTGAGTCATATCTAAATGTTCTGCCTACAGAGAGGATCTTTTCATAACTCTGAAAACAAATGGAGATATAGACTCCATCCAAATTCAGAGGGTATGTTTGTATGCTCAAGAAGTCACTTTAACTCTGAAGCAATTTATATGAATCTCGTTAATCTTGGTGCACAGAAAGATGAATTCTGCAGCACAGGCGAGGTTTTGTTTCTTTCTCCTATCTGCTGAGTGTGTATGTGACTTTCAAGAGAATGTTTCAATAAAAGCTGCATAAATGTATGAATTCACCTCGGGAAGTTCATTTTGGATACATACTATGCTTCTTTTTGCATCACTGATGTACCCATAATCCAAGTAATATAGTCAGGGTGTTTGGTGAGTGCAGACAACACAATATGAAGAGCTGCCCTTGCAAACACCGTGCACCATAATAAAACATGTTTTCTGGAGTTTCTTAATCCAATAAAAAGTGATTTATTTCTCTTTTTTTAATGTCATATCACAAAAGCAGACTGTGGCCGTGTGTGTGTCGTTTACTAATATCTCCATCTGTCCGCTGTGTAGCGTATGAATCCATATCTGAATTTTAATGCACATGCTAAATCTGAACCTTCATCTTTAGTCATGTGCAAATTCTTGTATCACTGTGGATGATTTGCACATGATGCACAATTTGCTGCTCCATTAAATGAGATGAACACGCTCAGGTCAGCCGGTCTACAGTATATCTGCCCTTCTAGCTATTTTTGGAACTCTCATTCAGATTGTGTGTGTGTGTGTGTGTGTGTGTGTGTCATTTACAGCAAACAATCTCAGACAAGAAGTAGAAGAACTCAAGGCGCTGCTGGTAGGCTGAGCATCCTAAAGGAGTGTCAGGTGTTTTCAGTGGAGACCAAATCTACAACAAAGTACTGGAGCATCAATAGGAAAATGTTTTTGATTTTGCATTTAGAGAATAAAGTCAACTCGTCTGATCTATCAAATCAATCCTGGAGAGCGACCAACACTTCTTCCAGATTCAAACTCTCTGGTTTGGTTTAGTCTATATGAAAAAGATTCTGTTGTATAACTCACTGTTAGGTTGACCACATTTGCCTGCAGGAGAATACAGCAGAGAAGAATGATCAGGCAGGATAGCTGTGTCCCAGACGATTTCTTTGTGCAGACTCTCCAGCATAGCAACGTTCTCCCTCCATCATTCAGCAGCAACCCCAAAGATAACAAAATGGCGCCTTATATAGGGTGCCCACCAAGTGAGGGAGAACCCACTTGTAATGCTGAAATGGCTCCTTCTGAGAACACTTTTTTTTTTTTTTTTACATATAATTATTCCAATAATCATTTCACATACACCCACAAAACACACATCTATTTACAAACACAAATATTTTAATCCATTAACTCAACAAAAATAATCAAACTCCAAACACCCCTACTAATCCCCAATTGGCTCCTTCCGGAACTACAAAAATGGCGGCTGTTCCCTGGGGAAGGCTTTTGCCCGAACACCCTGAGGACAAAGGAGACTGTGAGTACCATTTCACCTTACACTTTACCTTTCCCAATATGCTACCCCACACACACACACACACAATTGCACAATATATTTATATTTAGATGAATCACATCATGTCCACTTAGCTCAATTACCAAAAATACAATATAAACATGAATGAATATATATATATATATATATATATATATATATATATATATATATATATATATATATATATATATATATATATCTATATCAAATATGCAATGTGCAAAGTGTAACATGTGCAAATCCAATAAAGTGCCACTGCTCTACCAAAGTGCATGGTGCAATGTTTCCCCAACTCCCCCTTGTTCTCCAGGGAACGAAGTCCTCTTCGTTACACTCACCAACAGTGAACCACGACGTCCACCGTTCATGACCAGCTAGCGACCTTCGGTTGCATGTCACACTTCACCTCTCACTCCTTCATTTCCTGTCCTCTCTCTTCCGTCGCTGTCTAATAACCACAGATACACAGAACACATCTGAAGAGGGTGTACGTCAAGCACACTGTCCACCAGCCGCACTATACCACGGATGTATGTGTGCTGTACATCGTTTTGTAAATGCCACGCTCTGTATCGTATTTTGGGATGAAAATCCCTCAAACAGCCTGATGCGGTGAAGCAAACCTCTGGGGGCAAGTCATCTTTGAGTCAGTCCTCCAGTGTGTGGACAGTAGCTACTGTATCAGATATAATAGTTCTCTGTTTTGACTCTGCGGCATTGCTCAGGATTGAAAGTGACATGACGGAAGTACAGTGTATGTAGGTAACAAGAGTTGTTCTGACCTAGTTTGTGAATCTGTGTCACTGTATCTACTGTATATTAGTCCATGCTCTCCTGCAGCCACACCAAGATTATACAAGATTTACAGCTGAGGCAGATCTTTGAATTTCTTTCTTTCTCTGCTCGGTTGTGAGTAGGATGTGGGTTTATATTCGTATATTTATGCTGCAATAAACCAGTGCCAATTTTACTAAATACTCATCTATTCATTTTTTTTTTACCACTCGTATACCAAAAATTATATTGACTCAAGTTCCACCTCAATAATTTAACAGTTAGGATGAAACAGATAGGATCAAAATGCACTAAACCCTAATGAAAGTCAGACTGCTGAATTTATTTCAGGATTAGCTGCTATCTATGGAAGCATGACTAAGTATCTACTGTAGGTGAATAACACTTCATCAACCTCAGCTAATCAAATCTGAGGTTAATGACATAAGTGAGACATGATATTCTAAGAAAAAAAACAAGGGAAATGAGCTCTTGATTGAATTAACATGGTGTTTTCTATGCAAATCGCTGTTTCCTCCAGCGGCAGATGAATCAAATATAGTGCTGCATGCATGCATGGGTGCGTGCCTCCATGTGCAGAGGGTGAGAGGTGGGGGTGCAGTGGATGGCTGCAGGACGGTGAGAAGGGCTGACAGCACCAGCAGAACAGCCTGCAGCATTCTGTACATGAATTAGCTCGCCTTGCAAGTCTGCACAGGAGAACCAGTTCGCACTATCGGAGTCAGGGCAACCCCCGAGGTGACAAGTTGATTTGTTTCACACAATCCAAATGACCTGTTTTTTTTTCCTTCATACTCCCACTGACAAATGCGACCCCCCACTCACTGTTAACACATCAGGCACTGGTTGAGTTCTTGATGAAGGAGCATGATTCAGATGGCGGGCTCATTCAGTATCATACAGGCATGTTATTATGTACGCGGATGAATGAATATGTATGTAGGTGGAGCACTGTATAATCTACTGTAGGCTTCTCCGTGTTGTCTTTGTCAGTATGTGCTGTCAGCGCGTCACTCGTCAACATGTTTGTGCACCAGTACAGACAAACTGACAACCGCTGCACTCATAGTATTCAGAAATGAACCTAATTGTGACTCAATTGGAAAAAACGCATTCAGACTGCAGGGAAAATCAGTGAGTGGCTGATTCCATGTTGCACTTGCAACAATATAACAAACAGTAAAAGGAGCGACTGCAGACTGGCTAAGCCAAATCTAATCCATGTCAGTGAAACAGCGGCATGTCGGCTCCTGCACTCGCTCCTTTCTTTTCTTTTTTTTTTTTTTTCTTCTTTCTCACAGCAGCACCTCATCTAGAGTTTCTCAGGGACAAGCAGGCACAAGCAGACAGGCCCACATTACACCATCGCTAATAACAGAAGCTGGAATCAGGCCATGGGAAAAATAAATCTGTAACACGTTTTATTGTGGCTGTATTCCTGCCAGCCAGCATGTGTATGAAGTAATCATTCCAATTCTCATGAAGGGCATATCTGGTCTGGTCTGGTCTGCACTTCTATCATGCGTTCTAACACAATAGGGATTTACCCTGCAGTGCCGTATAGTATGATTGCGATCAGACAGACCTTTGCTGCTTGAGAAGCTCTCGTTCCCTGAGGTTTTATGGCAGGAAACAAAAACAGAAAGTGAAGTTTTGTTCATGCTTAGTTAGCTTGACCAGCTGTAACCGACAAAGAAATGAGTGTCTCTGCAGCAAAGATTCAAAAAATGAAGTCATTATTTTAAAAATGTGCAGCTCTTGCAGATGATCACTTTAATCTCCAGCACACGTGGTCTGGAACGGGTCACTCTGGTGTTAAAGGGACATTAATTTAATCTCTGCACACACTGATCAGGTGGATTTGCATTGAATTACTGATTGTATGAGCTCATAAATGAACCAGATATTATTGTTAAATGTGTTTTATTTGAACGTAGAGCTCACAGCTGTGACATGAGACAATATGCCGATATCCCATTAAATTCACGCTGGGTGCTGTCTCACATGTTATTTCATTATTCTAGCAGCTTCAACATTTGACTCAGGGTGACATCATTTGAGCAGCCTGTTGTTCTTCCTTCACATTTCCCAATATATGACATGTGTTTCACCGTGTGGGTTTCCCCTTTGATTCGCACTTTGCACCTTTTTTTTCCATGAGTGGATGAAGTTCCTGACTTGTCAGTCATACTGATGAGCGGTCATGACGCTCGAGGCTAGCTGAGGAGGATAAAGAAGAATCATCGCTTGTTGACTGTCCTGTAAACTCGTAGCTTTGCATATCTCTGTACCCTCAGCTCAGCTCATCCTCACATCAGAAACAATCATCGCTGAAACACAGAATTCAAGCAAACAAGGAATTTATCCTAATTAATCAAATGACTTCTGAGTTATGATGGTGGAAAACAGAACAACTAGCTAGCCCCACACATTTTAAACTATGAGGTGACTTCCTGTTACAAAACTTAAGCAACCAAGAGTGGCTGTTAGGCAATGCTGCAGGAGTCATCGGTATGAGAATCTTCATGGTTTGTGTAGCAGTAGAAATGCCGTGTTTATTTGCCCTGATTGTTGGACACACATGCCTGTCAGTGCTTCAAAGTCACAGGTGTCTGGATGTGCATGACATGCCGCTGCAATTTTTCTTGCTCCTCATGAGAACATTATTTGCTTTGCTAAACCTGGGTGGAGTTTACCTGCACTAAAGGCTTCACCAGCTACACTTTGTCAGGATTTACCTGTACCATACCATTACTGCATGTTGACATACTGGCACTGTTATATACTGGTACACTTACTATAATTTAGCTTTCATAAAAATCCCTCTCATCATGATGACTTTAACTGGCAAGTCTGGACACACGTTCTCTCACGTCTGCTGGATTCTCAAACTGTTATCACTTCTCAGGTTGATAAGAGTTCTCAGAACTTCAGATACGATCTGACGAGATGTGTCCAATCTGAGCCAAAGACAGTGCAGATAAAATAGCACATTACAGAGAGAGAGCATAAGCATAATCAGAGCGAGACATGTTGACATACCGCATGTGAGCTCATTAAATCCCAAAACTACAAGCTGAGACATTGGAGTATTTGGAAACTTCTTCTGTAACTCCTATAATCTAGTCATTCTGGCAACATGGGTATGTCAATAAGGAGGTCCATAGTGTCTTCCAGTATCTGCATGTGTGGTTCCCACCGTGAAGCATGAAGGAGGCAGCGTGACACCGTGGTGATTTATTGGTAATTCAAGGCACATTTAACCAGCACGGCTACCATAGCATTCTACAGTGACATGCCGTTCAATCTGGTTTGCACTTAGTGGGACCATCATTCGTTTTTCAACAGGATAATGAGCCCAAACACATCTCCAGGCTATGTAAGGGCTATGACCAGAAAAAGGAAAGTGATGGAGTGCTGCGCCAGATGACCTGGCCCCCACAGTCACCCGACCTAAACCCAACTGAGATGGTTTGGGATCAGTTGGACTTGTGCTCGGTATATTCAGGAACTGTGGTATGTGGTCTGGAATATGGCCACTCTAAAGGGAGATCTTCCCCTAAAACACACACATTCTGATTTTCCAGTGATTTCTGGACATACTTGAAGAAGATGTGATCAGGTGAATTGTTCCATTGACGCTGAATTACCGACAGTATGAGCTTAGAAATGTTTTTCATTAGATGTTAATGCAAATGGAGTTTAATTTGAACCTAGAGCTCACAGCTGTGAATGAGAAAATATGCCGATATCCCATTAAAATCACGCTGGGTGCTGTCACACATGGAGCAGCTTCAGCATTTGACTCAGGATGACATAATTTCCACAGTTTATTGTTCTTACTTCACATTTCACAGTTTTATCAAATGTCTAATCTTATCGCAGCAGAATGTGATACGATTCACTGGATTCCCCTGTTTAATTTTCAGGAATTTGCAGCTTATCTCAAATTGGCGTGGATCAAGTTCCTGACCTAAAACCTGTCAGTCATAATGATGAGCGGTCATGTAGCCCGAGGCTGAGGTAATGTCTCTGCAGGAGAATGAGGAAACGGAGAGTTGTGTAAAAAGGAAACTTTGCTTATTGACTCTCTTCTGGAACTCGTAGTTTTGCAAATCTTTCTAGTCTGATTCACACATTGCTGTGACACTCCTGAGCTCCACTGTCTGTCATCGCAGAAATAAATCAAAGAAAATTCTAGAACCAACCAATTAACTAGCTATAGTGAACTATTCATTCAGGTTCATTGTAAACTTCCTGTTACAAAACCTGCCATGACATTAAGTAACTAACAGTGGATGTTAAGCAAATGCTACAGTTAGGACTTACAGTAACGACGTGGTGCGATCTGACTGAATCCCAAGTGAAATGTTTATGGTGAGATAGTTGCTGTTTAAAGTAGAGAATCACTCAGCCCCAAGAAATAAAATAAAAGTGCATACGCTTTGTTCTCCACTGTTACAAGATCCTTGTTTATGGATGTACATTTGTTTTCCTGCATGCCTGTGTGTGTGTGTGTGTGTGTGTGTGTGTGTGTGTGTGTGTGTGTGTCCGTGCATGGTTTCTGCACGCATGTGCATCTGATTCGTAATTGGTCCGTGCTGGCAGAGGCACCTGTAAGAGATCCATCTCCTCCACAGGCAGAGGGGCCAATCTCTGCAGCATCTCCCACACAGATGGACCTCACAGCGGGCGGCTGTCCATGCGAACCCCCTTGCCCCTCACCAACGGATGGTGTATCACAGTGGGAACGTCGTTTCACATCAATCCCAATAAAGGCCTGGCCTGCCTTAGCAATGACATTTAGATGTTGTGTGTTCTCAGGGTGAGTAAGGCAGGGAGTTTTCTTTTGTGTGTTTGCTTTGCTGGAGGAATGAGCTATTTTTACTGTGGGAGGCTGTGATCGTGTTCAGTTATTCATAATCCAAATACAAAGCATCTACTGTTACCTATGATATTTCAAGCGTGCATGACTGTCTACATGTCTTTTAGTCATTTAAACAACCACAGATTCATATTTTACGGCGCGTTGTTACTGTCAATTTAACAATACAATAATAAGTACCACTGTAATTGTATTACTATGAGCAAATTGCTGTCACACGGTGGGAACAAAAACACGGCAGAACTAATAAGAATGGAATCCAGCTCACTTACACGACAAAGCGTGGCAGTGTCATGTTCTCAACACACACACTGTGTGGTCTAGTTAGTAAAAATAAATTTAATGTAATAAATGTAACAGTTAAAAATAAAAATGAATGTTTGAGGTCGCAGTTTGGTTTGGTTGGACACACACGTGTACTTTGCCCATCTAGGCGAGGCCAAACATGACACATGACACTGAATCCAACAGGTCCATTACACCTGTGCTAAGACTCATTCAGTCTTAAAAATGGTTTTGTTGTCGCTCTGTAAGAAGAGTTTGAAAATGTGTTCGTAGACTCTGTGACGGGAGGGTGATGAGCTTTCCCAGCAGCTAGCCTGCAGCGTGGAGGCTGAGCCGCAGTGACTGCTCAACACATCCCGTCCAACGTGAAAGAGGATTCCCAGATGTAGGTTTTCCGAGGAGGAGTAGGAATTACTTTCTGATCCCTTGACAAGTTAACATGTTCACACCAGTCTGTCCACTCAGAGCTTAGACTGGTATTAACCCTCCCATTCAAGCCCTCGTGAGCACACACCACATTCAAATACTCACATTTACTCACTCACAAGTGACTTAGAATAATTTTCTGATTCCACTCAAACAAACACAAACGCTCTTTCTTATAAATCACGACAGTTGGCTGTAGTAACGTGCACATCATCAGCAAACGTAGAAACTTTCCCACTCCTCTATCTGATGATTTTGTTGATTAACTTTTGGGTTCGTAGAACATTCATAATCCCGACGCTGACAGACGAGGCCACTAAGTAGGTAGCTTATTTACCCGACTCTTCTCACTTACTGTAAGCAATAAGAGATGTGGAAAAGGTAATTGGAAACTCTGTTTTGTTGTTGATGGACAAAGACCGCAGATTGAAACTCTATGATAATGTTTATTTTTTCATTGGCTTCCATGTTTGGTTTTTCCAAAGCTTCATGCGGCTCCGTGGCTGCGTATATGTTTTTATCATGGGTGGGCTCTGGAGATCAAACCCTGGTTCTGGCATTATTCTTCTGGTTCTGTCCATTTAACCCAAAAAATAACAATTAAATCATCGTCTACCCGCCTTCTTGTCAGGCTCAGCTCCACTGAGGCGTTCAGGATGTAACTTAGCCCACATGCTTTCCTCTTAGCCGTCTCCTAAACTTTTTACAGATCATTTATTAATAATTATCTGCTGTCAATCATCATTGAAGTATATTGTAGATCCGATTGCACTATTAACAAGCAAAACTACTATAAAACCTGGGTTTACTCCCCACAGTACGGGGCTCAGTCTCTGCCACGGCACTGCAGGCTAACTTTGTTGTCGGTGAGGAGATATGTCGGAGATAATGAGGTAAATATTGGGTTGTTGCACCCGCAGAGCGGCTCTTTGGGTACAAATCACTTGGAGTATAATAAAGAAGGTGGTTTGAAAACTGTTTGTACAGTTTTCTGGAAGCGTTGTAAACAACACAGTCAAATTAAATAGCTAGGAGAAGTCTGAGACGGTGACATAGTTGGTGATCCGACCCGCTTATGTGGACCCACAATGCACGTCTAAGAATCCAGGATGTCGTGTAACAGCCTGCAAATCGACAGGAGACAAACATTAAGTGTTTTTTTTTCTTTTGTCTTCAGGGACAAAAGACACACAGACACAGACACACACACACACACACCTATAAGTAGGAGCAGCGGGATCAGATTAAAAATACGTGCGGTACAAGCGAGGGAGCGAATGAATGAGTCGTCTCCTATTATGTAACAGCGCTGTGTTCTGCAAAACATTGAGTAACTTGCTGTCTGGGTTCAGGTTCAAGACATTTTGCTCGAGTAAGGCTGCAGAGGAATGTCTGTGTGTGTGTGTGTGTGTGTGTGTGTGTGTGTGTGAGTTACAGCCTTTGATTCTCTGCTGTTTTTCTCTGTCTGCTTATTCGATCATGCTGGACTCTTAAAACTAAACCAAAGTAAGATGAGACAAAAAAATGAGAGAGGAAAGCAAAATACTTTGTCTCAAAAGAAAGTGAGGCGGAGAAAAATTTCCAAAACCAGAAAGAAAAATAGACAAAAAGGAGAGAAAGTGACAGAGAGGGAGAGAGAGAGAGAGGGAGAGAGAGGGGAGAGAAAAGGGGGGTGTTATGTAACTTTGTCCTCAAGAAGCTCTGCCAAAACTCGGCTTGGCTCGCCCCGCTACTACGACGACAGAGATTTTCTCATGGAACAGATTAAACGGCGCTCAAGCGGGAGACCAGCAGATGCATGATGGATCCCAGCTCCTCCAGCTCCCTCCAAACTGTAGTAAAACTCCTCAGTGCACTCTGTGTATACCGCCCGAGGACACTGAGACGAAGCGCTGCGCTGCAGCGAGTGGGAACAGCTTGTCTTCACTTAACAAAATATGCGCTCGGATGAAGTTTTAAAAGGGGTTTTCATGAGGTCTGTGTTAGCTCCGATTTAAAGCTGCTCGGCCCACCCCATTTAAGCTCATCCGCTATCTGGACTCCTGCCATTTTGGGTGCTTGTGTGGTGAATTACAGTATGAAACAGCTCTAACCTCTTTATGTGATTTTGATTGTAATTTTGTCATCTGAGCTGCTCTTAGTCAGATTTCAGAGGAAACAAGCTCCTCGCTCAGTGTGCAAGAACACAAGCCGCATTTCTGATAGGAAGTTGCAAAGCATACAATAACTACGAAATTAAAAGTGGAATTCCCGTCTTCCTGTGTGCAGCATGAGGAGAAAATGTGGTTCATGTTTTTCCTCAGGCAGATAATACAGTTGGTGTATTTCTCTGAGCTGCACTATAGGTACCTTTGTGCATTCATGAGAGACAACTGACCTTGATTACATAGAATTCCTGTAAGGGGAAGTACATAAACTGCAACATGCTGACATTTATGGTCTGTGATGCAAACTGGATCAAAACTCCAGAGTCTAGAAAAACATCTGACTACAGTCGCCTTTTATTTTGGCATTTAGAAAATGAAGCTCTGGAGATAAAAATAAAAAAAACAATGAAGACAATTTAAAAAGAGCAGCTCTTATTGTGAAAAGCTGGTTCTGGATGACTAAGAGACCAAACCAACTTTCCATGGAGCCAGTTTAGTGCGAATGTGATCGGTCTCAGTCAAACCTGTCCAAACAACTGCTCACTCGTGACTCACGTACAGAACGCGTCTACTCACGGTGACGGGAACCGAGGCCTGATCCTCCCGTCTTTGGAGCATGCTGTAGACCGCTGACCTGAGAACAGAGGTGTGGAGATGTACCTCAACACCTGGTTGCCTAGCAACAGATTGTTTAGACAAGAGAGAGCCGGACATATTTCACTTCATATATTATCCAAAATCCATCCTGCGTATGAGCTTTTCAATCTCATTCTCTCCGTTAAAATATAAACCTGATTTGTGCAATTTTAAGAAGTTAAAAAGGCGCTCTTTAGTAATTTTGGTGCTCAGGTTATTCGTCTGAGAGAACAAATGCGGTGATGTAGTTCCATAGTACAAATTACTAAAGTGCGATAGTGTGTACACGGAGCACACAGAGCAGTGATTTGGGGCAATGATTCGTAATTTGAGGGCTCACATGGCTAATTTGAGGGACGGATGCTGTTTTATGCTCCAACATGGACGGTAAGACTTTCCATTAAACATTAAATCAGCTTTAAGGGAATCTTTGTGCGATGACGGCACGCCAACAAAAGTTTAAAAGCGTTTAAATGTTACCTTGAACCTTCACACTCTGTCTAATCATGTCGTCCAATCATGTGCTCTGCTCTCTCTTCCACTAACAACTCAGCTCTCCCATTTACTACCTAATTGGGCTCTCAAGGATAATGGCCTATTTGTTTGTTTGTGTGTGTGAGCGATCAAGAGTCTGTGGATGTAACGGTGTGTTTGCACGGCCGGCTTTGTGTGTTTGCGTGTGTGTCTGTGTGTGTGTGAGATGGCCTCTTTCCTCAATGTTAATGTCAAGTGAATGAGGTAGATCTATGGCAGGTGTGAGAACAGCTTGAGGCTCGTGTCATTAGCCCGCCACCGGTGTCACTCCGTCCTGCGACGATCCAGCCTGGCACCGTCCATCCACCACATGCCGCACACACACACACACACACACACACACTTTTATTAAAGTGTGCATTCGCTGCAAAATGATTTAATGTGGATGAGAGCTGCTGTTAAAGTGATTATGAAGGAACCTGAGGCTGACTGTACGGAGCTGGCTTCACTTTGTGGTTGTTGTTTGACACAGCCGCCTTCTGTGATGATACTGTGTGTTTCGGGTGTATTGTTTTACTTGTTTACCTGCACGATTTTTCATGTGGGTGTCTATTTTTACTGCCCTAACTAGAACAACTGTCACACTCCATATGTCTGCGGGTTACGTAAATGCTGGGAAAAGACAAAAAATGCTTTTGTCCTCGCAGATTTTAACAGAAAATGAAAAGCGAGAGGAGTGCAGGTGTTGAAGTGTGTCGTCTCCAGCGTTTGACACTTTCCCGAATGTGCAAGAGTCGACGTGAGCGGACGCTTTGGTGTGGACAAGGCACGGAATCGGGACAAAGTGACAGACTGCCCCGGTAAGCCTTTGGCACTGTCATCACGCTGCATTGTGGGTAACGCCACATGACACGACCACAGGAGTCGGAAAATGAATTTTCCACCGTGGGCGCATGGCTCTGGGGTGATTAACAAGGTAAATGTTACTCGATACTAATTAACACTTATTGATGCTGATTAATGTGCATTTAAAGCACCATAAATGTTTAATTCTTCTTACATGCAGCAAATGGACCCCCCCGCGGCGAGTTTACCTTGAACTAATTTATGTGCATGCTTCATGGAGCAGCGGGTGGTCTCCGTAGCTTGGCTTCATCTTTAAAACTGAAAAATGTGCCGAGCCGGTTTTCCTTATTTTACCCAGCGAGGTGTGAGACCTGTGAGTGCTGACTGCGGCCTGTCACTTGTCCATTATACTCTCCACTTGCCTGAAACATTTTTTTCTCCATACAGGGAAGCTTTGCTGAGCATGCACCTTTTTTCATGCTCCTACTTGTCATTCATAAAGTTACACGCACAATGCAACCTGATTCTTACTGCCCGGTACAACCACAGTCTGCTGCATGCAGGCAGCGATGAAAGAGCCACTCCAACCTTCTTACTTTAAAGTACTGCAAAAAATACTGCATCAGAAGTCAAGTCCGAGGTCGTTTGGGATTGTACCTCTAATTTATTCTACTGGAGAACATTTTCCAATATTCCAGTGTCAGGATACTAAAGTGGTGTCTTTGTTTCCGTGATGTTTTAGCGCAGCTCATATTTCATGGAAGATCTTAAAGCTTAAAGCGCCGCTGTTTTAACTCTTCTACCATAAAGAAACAGAAATCACCCTGATGCAACACTGACCTGTAATGTGGTGATTACCTGTGAACAGCCACCATCTATTTCATTGATTCTGGTTAAATTGGATCATATTTTATGCAGAAAATGTTGTCAGGTGCTGCACACCAACTCTTTAAAGGAAACCTCTGCAGACTGTAGCTGCCGTTAGCTAATGTGAGCTTCATTTGTTAGCTGAGCTGCCTGGAGCAGGAGCAAGCTAAGGAAGAAGCTAAGAGGCTATCAGCACTGACTTTTAGTCGTTGGTTGAACCGCGCTGCGGTGATGTAACGTACACCTGGGTGTGTCTCTACACTGTGACATAACAATGGCGATAACAAGTGCAACAGAGCACACCTCTGTCCACACCCGTTCATGCATTCAGCGTTACAGTTTCATGCACCAGTGCAGTGTTATTTACATTTTCGGCCTGGACATGCACAAATGTGGAACTGTACCTGAGTCTCTCTGATGGAGCGCCTTACTTAAGTGCACCACACTAGTTTATTGCTGCTGCTTTATATCCCATTCACATTTCCTCAGTGTGTAGAGAGGGGAGGTTCAGCAGGGTCATGTCTGCACTGTCTTACAGCAGCTGGAACACAGCACAGCTTGTTTGTTGGACTGGGAGGCTCTGGGGAGCGCCCTGCTGCCACACTGGTTGCCCGACACAGTGGCCACACACAGACACACACACACAGAACGACCTACACACAAACCTATGATCACAGTGTTCATTGTCAGTGCGAGTCAGGCTGGCACAAACAAACACAAATGGTTACCATTCTTGTAAGAGATCAAACATGCACACACAGACGTACACACAAAATGCTCCCACATGCAATTGACTTGACATACCGGCCCACATACTGAGCAACACACATTCACACACACACACAATCCCCTGAGCCCAATATAGAGTCCATTACTTTGGAATGCCACACTGCTTTCCTCTAAACACGAGATGTACTCAGACTTCGCCGGGGCTCGACTGGTGTGAGTCACACAGGACTCCAACAAACCGACATGATTGCCTAGTTACCCAAGTGGCTGCAACGGCTACATGTTTAAGGACAGAGTGACTCACAAACGCCCAAGATTACCCTGACATTAAAACCCGCAGCTTGTGTAAATACAGTTCTATTATTCCCGCTGAGCTCTCTCATTCACTGTTTGCAGTGGAGTGATTCATACAGTCGCAACACGTGACCTGAAGAGCGCCGCTGCTCTGAATTGGAAAGCAGGCATGGTGGGGGTTTCCCCGCTGTAATGGATGGTCATTCTGCAGAAGTCCTTCCTGTAATTTCTGTTGAGATTATCAGTTATGAACTGAAGGAAAATATGACGAAGGGAAGTGCTCAGTATCATCGGCTGTACACCAATTTTAAAGATCGAGGATGACGCAAGAATTAAAGATGTTTCATCAAAAAAATCTAAAGATAAAAATGATTTGTTATGATCTTCAAACAATCCAGAAAGATGCTAAATCTGCAGGTTTGAATTTGTTTTTGTAGCATGAGGCCTGTGCGATGTGTGTGTCTCATCACGCTGATGATGAGCAGGTTCAGTTGGCAAACACAGCACAAAAAAAACATTCATTAAAGTGATATTAAATGACAGGAAGTGTGGCTTATAATATCAGGTTTCTGTCAGGACGTAGATCACGGGAGGACCGACAAGCTCTCCAAAAAGCAGCGGGTATTCCAGGTGGTAATTAATACCTGAGTGAGGCCTGGAAGATCACACATTTCAAGTAACCCCCAGGTGGGATTAAAATCACAGATCGGTGCATTAAAAGTCACCCAACCTCACCCAGAGAAATCCACCCCATCTGAAAGAGGTTAAAGATTGTTTTGTGAGGGCGATTTGCATTTTTTTTCTTTCATGTCCTTGTGCTGAGCCCACAGGGGTGTTTTCCGATTCACCAAAAAAACTGTGAATCAAGCTGTGGTGCAAACAAGCTCTCAGAGGGAAGCAGTCCGCCAGCTATTAGTCGTCTACCTCACCAACCACAAGCGCAAATTGCTTCAGCTTTAAAAAAAAAAACTAAACTGGCAGCGTCATGCCCTCCATCGTTACACCTTTTTTTAGAAAAACCTAAATGCAGAGCACTGAGGGAGTTTGTGTTGCAAAGTGTAAATGAATCTGCCGATGGGTTTGGAGGGCTTCCACTACAAATAGCTATTATGAGATTATAATGTGATTTACACATAATTTGAATGTGCATAACCACGACAGATGCAAAGAGGATTCTTTTTTTTTTAGCCGGTGCTATTAGGCAGCGTTCCAGTCTTTGCACATTGTCAGGGAATTCCACTCCATTCCGGTCGGCCGTGCTGCTTTCATGAGTTCATGAATCTGGACTTTAGTCCTCGCTGACCCAAAGGAAAGCTTTTATTAAACCATTATTACAGTTTTTACCAACATATTTGAAATGTGGGTTTGTTTTTGCAGCATCATCGCATCGGTTTTGTGCCGTTTCATCGTGGTAGCGTGATTTGCTTTTCTCACAAGTCTTCTTTTTCTCTTCGCATGAGTCAGTCAGACAGGATGTGAAATACTGCTGATCGGGTGGAGGATTCCCCTTGGAGTGGAGGAGGAAAGGGGGCTGGAGGGGGCTGGATTCCAAGTCTGGGTTACAGTGGGAAGGAAGGGGTCACGTTCCTGTTTGTTCACATTATGGGGATGGCAGCCGCGGTGGACATCTGAATGGGGGGTGGGTCGTGTGGAGTCCTCTGGGGTCGCTCACTCCTATCATCACATTCACAGCTGCTGGGGCCGGGCTGAGTGGGAGGACAAGGGCAAGGGAAAAAAAGGAAAGAGAAATCTCCCATGATGTACACTCCTCAAGCACGCTGGACCTCAAGTTGGAGTTGAATGGGGGACAATGAGGTGAACCCTGTGAAGCACTGCGGTGTCGCTGCCCAGCATGAATGAATGAGTTCCCGGGATAAACACACTCCTCCCGCAGAGTGAAGCGCTCCGTTACAACAAACATGAGACACGTTAGAATGAAAGAAGGTTTTATTCTCTTCGTGATCAGTGTTAGGAAGCTGCGGGGATTCATGAGCTCCACAGATGACTCCTGACTGAATTCCAAGTCAGAATCTGTCACAAAATATGAATTTAACATTGTTCACATCAATATGACGCATGAGCAGCAGGACAAGACGAAACAAGACAGGAAAGAAAAACGGAAGTTAAAACAAGCTCGGATAAAACCGGGACACAACTCGAACTATCGTCATGTTTTCCTGTCGCGGCTGCAAGGACTTTTAACTGTCTTTCCACTCTCTGCAGCCGTCTCCACGCCGTTGCCATATCCTTAGCTGCGCTGTCTGTTTGTTTCCACTACCTGTTTTTCTTATCAATTCAACTGGTGTCCTCTGCATTTCCCATTTGCGGGGATACGGCGGCTTCCTTCCTCTCATGAACAACAGGATGTGTGCTATTTGGACCGTACGTGCAAGTTTTTGTAACCTACAAATCATTTTTAGCTCTCTATAGCGCCAGCGACTCCTTTTCCATTTTGCTTTGCTCAGCTGCTGTTAAACAGATGTTTGGAGAAAAGATGATTAGCCGACATGCAACTCTGGCAGAGCTCAGACTCTGACTGTCAGATTATCATGCTGTAACTGTAGATTTTAAGGACTTAAGTATACATGTAGGTTTTAGAGACATTTCCTGTGCGTGCTGAAGCAGTGGTGCAGTCTGACACGAACCATTATGGACAAATCGTTTCTTGTACATTACCGGGATTAACAGACCCTGCACATATCTCATTCATATATCATTCAGTCAGACTCCCGAGGTGCAGTTTAGTCATTTCAAACCTGCTTTAATCTTTTTTCTTTCTGCTTTGTTAGGTTGAGATTCTGATGATTCGACTCATTAATTCAAGGCGCTCTATAAGTGTGAGGCCGATAATGGAGATGAGGAAACCAAATTGAGACCCGTCTTTGAAAACCGGGCCCCGCTGTGGGAATGATGGGCGAGCGGTTTCATTACGGCGCAACGTGCACTTAAGTGGCGCCGTTACGACTGTCCACTGTGACACTTTATGGCAGAAAACAAGCAAGGACAAAAGAGGTTTAAAGAGTGAGAAAGAAATACAGACTGAAATGAAAATCTATATAGTTCATACTACGTGCTACCTACATGTCATTCCTACAGGGATGGAAATAAGTTCTAGGTTCTGATTGCGTGTGATGGTACAACCCGAGGTATCACAACATCACCATTTTGTTAAAGCTAAATTCCACCGGGCGCGGATGCAACACGTTCCATGTGTGCCACAGCCGCTGGAGCTATTCGCGGTCCATTCTTGTCAGTGTTTCAAACCCCACCGGAACCATCGCGGTCCGTTTTAGAAGCGCCCCAGAAAGGGGGTCTCCGCCGGGCTCCACTGAGAATAGGCAGCTGTTCCATTTTTTGCCCAGAGACACTGCGCAGAGCAACACCCCCAGTAAACTTTCACATGCAGATATCCAAAATTTACATATTTAGAAGCACCAAATCTGAACAAGTGAACAAAGTCTGGCGGGCTAAACGCTTCTGAAATGCTTCTGGTGGGGTCTGAAGTCGGACGGACTAAAACAGCTGACAGAGAGCTTGGTGGGGTTTTGGTTCTGTTGTTTGGTGTCTGTCTCTCTATGCTGCACGTGTAGACATTGTGCAGATCTTGTGTGTATGCCTCCATGTGGAGTTTTAAAACTGTCCTCCACCATGAATGAGATAAAAAATATTTGAAGAGTTTAGTTTAAACAGAACAAAATACTTCAGGCGCCGTGGAATGTGTTTCCAAAGCGAGACCTCCGAGTTACACCTCAATAATAATCCTTGATAAGTTGGTGTTTTCATTTTGGGCCATCAATCACATTCCGAGGCGTAAATGCATCGACTGGTATCTCACATATATCTCACTTTGGAGCGAAGCTGCTTTCTTATTCCACCGAGGATCAGCATTCAATTTATCTCTCCGCCTCACTACGATTCAACAGAGGTGATAAATCTCCAGAGCTAAAGCAAAGCTAAAACAACTGACCTCAGCGCTCGCTGATGATAACAGCCGTGCTCCCCTAAACTGAAATCGATACTTTATCTTTTACATTTTTTACATCTCACACATTTAGCTGATGCAATCGCGCGGAATGGATGGTTTACTGTCTCGTTCGAAGATTGTTGAATTTCATTTAGTTTCAGCAGGAAAAGTCAGTCTGTCCCCATGAGTGGAAAAAAAACAGCCATGTGCAAACAATAAAACAATTAAACATATAAAATAATAAGATTATATCCAGTCAAACCGTAAAGAATTAAAAACATCTCAGCTAGACGCAAATGAAATAACACGATTATGTCAAGTCCGACATGCTTAAAAATTCTTGAGAGTCACATTGGCTCTTCACAGGGATCAAACTTGTGACCCTCTGGCTCTTTACTGTTCACTCTAACCCTTTGGTCACCCTGCAGCAGCTCTGTCGACAGGAGCGCTGTATTCAGCGTCTGTGTTGATGTTTTCCGCCCGTGCACCAAACCAGAGAAATTCAACAGATTGACACACTTCACGGTTTATTGGTCAAGGTAAAGAGGAGGCTTCTGTTTCCATGGAGCAGCCGGTCATGAGACGGCGATGACTCACAGTCAGCTGTGTTAGACGTTCCTGAGCGTGATTCACTCCGGCCACTGCTGATTATTTTTTTGCTAAACGGCTCTTAGATTACAGGTACATGGAGCGAGAGGGAGGGTTGTGCACAGGTAAACCTGTATGATTGCATATGCACCTGTACTGAAGCATCATGGGATTACAAATCCCAGTTGTCACAGCTCCAACCTGCTCACTCTCTTGTCTGCTTTGCACATACCGTTCTAATTCTCCTGTCATTTCAGACCCAGCCACTCCCTCCTGTCCTGCAATAACCCTTTTTTTCCCGCCATTCCCATCACCTGACCGAGCTGCTCACCTGGGAAACCTCGTCAGCCTTGCAGTGTGAATATATACTGGCCCATTTCCACTCATTCCCTGCCAGATCCAGATCTGTCTGCTTTGCTTACGCCCCGGCTTTGTCCAGCCTTTGTTCTGCCTGTCTGACCCCCTTTTTCTGATTAGTTTGCCTGGTTCGTCCGCCTGTCTGGTCGTGACCTTTGCCTATCTTAGAGCTGGCTCTCGCTTCTGCATTTGAGTCTGTCTTTTTCTGAGCATTTACAATAGCAGCTACGCACACTGTGGAGTATAATCAAGCACATGAAGTGATGTTGGAGTTTGGGGTGCATCTACACACCGACCTGAAATCTACTCATGGTGCAGTTGACATAATTCAGATTACATCTGTCAGTGAGATTTTGAAGTGAAGGAGGCCGGTTTGCCTCGAGGAGGCAGTAAGGCGTAGACCTTTGCAGATGAAATATGTTCTAGAGCCCAAGTTCTAAATGTCAATCATCACTGAGTTCACAGCTTAGCTGAACTTGCACTGCTCGTGTTGTCCCTTGTTGTTGTGTTGCACCTACATGATTCGCCAAAGTCGCAGTCAAATCCAACAAAGTACTGCGATTTCTGACCCCAGCACTTGTATTTGCAGTTAAAACAGATCATTCTGTCTGAGGTAAGGTGCTACAGTGCTGTGGATCACACCAGTGAAATGCATGATGACCAATACAGTGCATACAGTATCATGCTGAATCATGTATCACTGTCTTCACCTCCTCCTTCCACCAGCAGCACACAGAGCCTGATTGGATTAACACTTAACCAGTCCATGACATCATCCACACCATTAAATGTACTGGGTTTATGGGTGTATGCTATACAGTCAAACCAGTGCAGATTTTACTCACGTCCACGTCCATAGGTTCCTGCCGCTGCCCTCTAACCCCTCACGGCCGCCACAGGGCACATGTGGCTCACTCTTCTGTTTGAAAGTAGCTATTGGCTGCTGGCAAAGTCGGACGAGGCTGCCAGATGACATCACGCAGTAATTAGCACATCAATACGTTTGCAACACCACTTCTGTTTTTTCCCAAGCTTCAGTGTAAAGCGCCGCATCGGACAAAAAAGTCATTCAACTGCCCCAACGTTTCCCCAACGTTCTCACAGTGTTTCCAGGTGGTTAGGAAACGTTTCCCTTGTCACTTTAAAAAAATGTCAACAGCAACTAATTTACACACACTGCGTGTTACGTCACTTGAAAGCTTTCATACCCGCCGAGCCGTGCACGCAGGCACTCAGCCAGTCCGTGTACATTTATCTGTCTCTCCACAGCTCTCATTTCCTCTCTCGCTCTGTCGGATCGCTGCGTTAGTGCTCCCCAGGGACGCTCGAAAACCCAGAATGCAACGTTCCAGCAAACGGTTAACATACTGTAGTCAGGTCATCTCGACCTGGCACCCCCCCCCCATGCCCTCCCTCCACCGCCGAGATGAACAGATGACGGGATGAAGCGGACTCATGACTCATCTAATGTACAGATGATAGATGTGGGAAACGCATCGACACACGTCTACGTTTCTCACAATTGGAATTCTGGGTAATTCCTATAGGCTCTTTGAGTGTTGTGTTTCTATGACCTGACTGAGTCATGCTCCTTGTTGCCCGTGCTGTGTGTCAGAGTCCAGAGACACGTCCCAGTCTCTGATTTAAAATAAACTTTGTTTTCTTTCATTGTGACTCATTATTTACATAATTTATCATCTCTTCTATTGATATTCAGTAGATACTTCATTTTTAATTTTACTCTGTCACCCTGTAAACATGATGTCACCACCTTTTTTCCCATCATCCCTTCCTGTAGCCAGGTTTATAGACATGCATCACGGTGTACCGCAATGGCAAAACTGATTCATGACACTAGAAAGATGTTGCTATGCTATTTGCACATCTCAAAATAAGTTTTTTTCTTTTCTCATTCTGCAGCTTTCTTTATGTTGTCATCACCATCAGCAGTCACCCACTTCAGGGACTTTTTGGATGAAGCACGAGCAGTCTGGCAACACACGCTGAGACCACAAGAGCTGTGATTGGTCAGATTAGTAATTATTATTATTATTATTTGGTGGGTAAGTGTTTTCTTATTTGGACAGTTTTCCCTGTGTTCCACAGAATCTTCCTGTGCTGAGGTTGACAAAGCGCTGACTTCATGCGGACACTGATATGACAGACTGAATCAAATGAAAGTCTGACAGATGTCGGACGGACGAAAAAACAAGACATCCACCGCGACGGAAAAAAAAAAAAGGGGGCGACTTTTGTGACAGTTGGGCAGGTTTGTGACTCGATGATTTGTCTGCTCGGTGTCAGTCGAGTCTGGCAGCGCTGCCCATGTGGCATCACTGTAGACAGCACAGTCTCCGTGTGGTTACATTTTTGAGGAAGTCAGCAACATCAGCGACTCCATCTGTAGGCCTCCTGAAGCCCGAGCGCACAGGTCTGACTCGCTTTTAGGAGAGCGACGTAATTTAAACAAAGCCTCTTAAAATGAACGCGGTCACTTAGCAAAGCTCCTCTCTGTCTTTATTTGGTTCTGTTTTGAACACGGCTTCGGTCTCGGCTCTGACAGGCTTTTATTTTCAGACAACCATGTAAACATCACTTAGGATCTTTGCTGATTCACCTTACTTACTCATTCTGCTTACTCGTGTTCAGCTCCGAGCTTCACATTCACTCAAGTCTTCTGCTGTAACTACCTCGTTCAGTTGGACTGCTGGGAATTGCAAACCTTGTTCAAAAGCACTTTGAGGGCAGGTGCTGGAGAAGAACGCGTCTCGTTGGGCTTCCTCGGGATACAAAGCAGCTCCCGTCATATGTTTTGCTCCTCTGAACGCTGCGACTGTTAGACAGGAATCCGTTCCCGTTTAACGACCGAGGTCTTATGATTCTTATTCATCTCCAGCACATCAAAACCCAAGATCACTAAGACATGTGATGTAATGAACCAATTACATTAACTCTGCTTGTTTTTGCTGCAGAGTCACTCCACAGACTGTTGCTCATTGTGCCTGCTCTACTCTTTTTTTTACATACTGTACTTTTCTTCGCTCTGAATATCTTTGCATTTCGATTAGATTCAAGTGACAGGCAGTTGGGGGTGCCACACGCTGAATATGTTAGCAAAATCAACTCTCTCATGCATCCAAATGGTAATCCCACCAAATGGCATACATTTGCGAGGCGATGAATCAGAAATGTAGACACACAACGTGCACGGCTCCGAAATCATTTGTCATTTTTTATTATGCTATCTGACTATTCTTTCTAACAACAAAACTTTTTCTTTTTTTTTTTTTGGAGCCTAATTGAAGCCGTGGATTTCTAATCAGGCACCAGACACTGTTTGCAAATTAAGAACTGGCCATTATCTGCTGTGCAAAGAATTTTAGGACACCTAATTAAAAGTGAGTGACCATTTTTTGGCATGGTTTCCAAGTGCAGGTTTCTAAACTGTGTGTGTGTGTTGGATGAGAAACAGCAACGGTTTGTTTTCTCTGCTTGATCCCTGACATCTTCTGTGGTTACACTCCTACAAAAGGGCTTTGTGGCCTATGTACATGTATGTCCTGTGCTGGCTTGTTATGTGGTTTTTCAGCTATGGTATGAATATTAAAGTTGTGATTCTGGATGCTGTTCAAAGATAGGACTGTAGCATCTACTTAAACACACAAAGAACCTGACAGAAACATGCAGCTTACACACATCTTGTGTCCACTCGTTCTGCATGTGATGTTTTGCTCCTGCATGATGTCAAGCGGATGTTTATACACCAAAATTGCAAAAGAAAAGCAATTAATCAAACACATCCTGTAGAAGACAAAGCCATCGCACATACAGCGTGAGGACAAACACACACACACACACGCAAACAAGGCCTGAGCAGTGCAGAACGGTGCTGCTTATCTGCATGCTGTTTATGCTCATTATTGTGTTGCTATGGACTCATCCTGTCACAGACCAGCATCCCACGTGCATTGCAACCAACATCAGTCACAGCTTCGTGGCAACTGCACTAATTCTATACCAGTGGTATGACTCGTGCTATCTTTGCATCGGAGTCAGAGTGTCGTCAGCTACCGCGGACGAGAAACCCGTGCCGCCGTCTGATTTGATGGCTGTTTCAGAATCGCGGTGAAGCACGGAGGAGGCAAACGTGTCTCTTTTAGAAATATTAGCTGGAGAGTGTGCCGCATTCTTGAGGTGACAGTGCTGCAGAAACACTGACACCAGTTTCAAACTCGCATGAAAAAAAAGCCACGGTAGTGATAAGTAATGGAAGTCAGGTGTAAATGTTAGCAGCCTGCATGTGTTGAAAATAAAGACAGTATGAGGCAAAATAAAAAGGACTCTGCTCCTTCCTGCTCCTGCTCCTTGTCGGGAGCGCAGAATCGACTCACATTTTGCACAATTTGTCCCACAATGCACTGCACAAAGAAACTCAGAAGCTCAGGGGCCGGAGGGTGGCTGGTTCAAGTCCAGCATGGACCACAGTACGGATGCCAGTTCACCTCCTTGGCATTACAAAGGTACCAAACTTAACTGCTAACTGCTCCCAGGGTGTTGCTATATGGCCATGAGCCGTGTGTGTGTGTGTGTGTGTGGTTGTATTTCGGGCCTGTACATGTAAAGCTTGAGTGAAATTGAAGGATCAATAAAGTTAATCTTCTTCTTCTGTGTCTTTGGTAAAGAAAAAAAGATCAATACTGCTACAACTTTATGAAGGCTTGGTGTCAGGTCATTTTGGCCTCCATGTTTCTCCTCAGTAACATGTGATGTTATGTTAATCTGTGCGACATGTAGTTAGAGAAATGTATCTAACACTGAAGGTAGCGCACATACAGTCCGTGCATCGATATAAACACTCTATTGTCCCTGTGCGCTGCTTTTAAAGGTCAGCAATGAGTCATCTATGCTTTAGGGAAGCATGACTCTTCCCTTCTACTGCTTATCATCCGTGTCACAAACAGAGACCTGCACATGTGCTCTCTGTCCCCCGAAAGCTCATAGACTCATGACAAAATGTGATGCTGCTGAGTGCAGCAAATGTGCCCACAGCTGAGATCCCAACAAAAGACAGACTCGGTTGTGGAGGCGCTCGACCGGGGCCGATGGGTCAAACAATGGTGCTCTGTTCCAAATATGTTGTTTGTCACATCGCCTGCCTTTAACTCGTCAATGCCGCTCTTGTTCTGCTTGAATTCAACTTTATCCCACATCTTATGCAACTGGATATGAAGCTTTTTTACTCACATGTACTGTATGTTAGACGTTCGCAAGCTTAATAATAGCTCAGCATTAGTCATAATGTTTTGACTGATGGAGTGAGATTAAAGAAGACTGGAAAAGGACTGACAGAGCGCACAAGTCCCAACTAATTAAAGTGTTTATCATATTTGCTGAAGGGAAATAAGTTATCACCTGGATCACCTGGATTCTAAACTTTTTTTTGACAACAATAAATGAAGTTTTTATTCTCACCACATGATAAAGCTCGAAGCAGAGCACATATCAAGGATATAAATCTCATCCTATATCAACATGTAGGCCTATTACCTCTGATTAATATTCATGCTTCTATTCATGATCCTGTGGGGGAGCGCCGATCGCTGCAGAGCAATGATTGTCTACATGAAAAGGAGGGAAAGAGGCGATATACATTTCTGGAAGTGTGCCAGTGTGTATTTATAACGTGACACTCTAGAGCTGGGGGAGATATATTGGGATGCTATATATTAGAAACTCTCACCGTGCACCACGGGCGGCCCGCGCTTTTTTTTCTTCTTCTTCTTTCCTGCTTGCAGAGGAAACAAGCAAACCGGCGATGTGGTTTCATGATCGTAATCTAGAATAGTGAAGATGCTTTGCAAGAGGAGCTCTTTCTTAGAAAGAGAGCCACAGGTGATTGAGAACACACACACACACTCACACTCACAAATGAACATTATCTCCAGCAGAAGCGAACCTGTCCCTCAAGCTGCTTGCTACAATAACCTGCACAGCATTTTGTGAATAATCATCTTTATGGCAACTCTATTATAAGTTAATAGCTTATTAAACTGTCTCCACTGTCACAGGGAGACTCATAATAATCCTCATGGATCTCTGGACGGCCATGAAAAGAACAAGTCTATCTGATTTGTTTCATGGAGCACAGAAATTGATCAGCTCTTTGCCGATCCCTCCGGAGTTTCCACGCACCTCCAAATAAATAAAAAAAAAGATCAGGCTGACAGGAGGAAAGACTTCTCTCCTCTCTCTAACATGCAAGCCTCAGGTCGCCCGAGAAAAGACGTGCCCGTGTTGTATGTGTGATGAAATAACAACAGTGACTTGTGTCTATTTAGAGACTCAGAGCGAGCAGCCAGCACTTCTCCTGCGGGCTGCCGCTGCTCCGGAGAAGCCCAAGCGCACACTTGAATCAGTAGAAGAGTCGACTTCCTCGTTTCGGTGAGAGAGAGAGGGAGTCCGGGTTATATAGAGCTCTAAAAATAGCACTGATCTAGCCCAATGGGAGCCGGAGAAGCTGCGCACCGCGCGCCAACCACAACAGGCAGGATGAGTCGGCTCTGGCTCAGCATTGGCCAGGGGTGGTCTGGTAGGCGGGTGGTGCGCTTCTGAGAGCTCATTGGTGGACGTGCCGAAACGTAATGTAATCACATGGGGGTGGGTTTGTCTGTAATTTTGAATCGGGGGGGAAGTTTACAGTGCGCTGACTTTTGGAGAGTTCAGTGTTGTGCGCTCTCGGTGCGTCACACGCTCAAAACCTCCACTGGAAGCGCACGACTCCACGCTTTATTATACATGCAAATACAGCCAGCAGACTCCAGCTCCAGCTTCTCTCTGAACACAACAGGCGTCAGGGTTTCTCTCCAAGCAGCTTGATTTCGTTTCTACTTGTGGCTGCATCTTAGGAGTGAAATGGATGTCATCCCTATGTGTAGCATCTTCCAGGAGCTCCAGATTGTGCACGACACCGGATACTTTTCAGCTTTACCATCTCTGGAAGAGTACTGGCAGCAGGTAACGAGTTATTCCCTCCAGCCTCTTCTTCTTCTTTTGACAGATCGTCCCGCTGCTCGTGCGCGTTGCGTTATGTTGTCTGAGAGGAGTGCGGGGAATGTGCGGGGTCGGGGGAGAAACTTGCTTTTCTTCCACTGACAGCTGCGTGTGGACGTGCAAATGTCAAAGTTGTTTATGTGACTCCGCGTTTGATTTAGCGCAACAGTTCATTTTAATTTGCCATTGAAAGTCGACTCAGTGCGTTTATGGGGGAAGTGATGCAAGTTCCCTTCATGACAAACCTCAATGATACATGAATATTCTCTAACAGTCTGACTCTGACACAGAATTGTGACTTTTTCGGAATCTCGTTGTACTTGATGAGATTATTTTTAATATAACTACAATATGTGGAAATCTTGCTGCACACGTCCTGTTCGCATGTCGTGGTGAAATAAAAACACGCTGTGTTGCAGATTTAGAGACTGAATGGCGAGCCGTGCGTCTTTGCGCGTATCTCCTCCTCCACCTCCTCCTCCTCCGCCTCCTCTCCGCACTTTCCGCTCTCTCTCCCTCTCTCTCGCTCGCTCTCTGTAACACACACACACACACACATACAGATGAGAGAGTGACAGACTGACAGAGAGAGGGAGAGAGTCTGATTTCGATTCCAGTTTGGCTCGACAAAGCGGCCCTTGGATGACAGAACAGTGGAGTTTTATGCTGGAGAGGAACGGGCAGGGCGAGAGTCGCTTCTTGTTCGTAGTTAGGAAATGAAATAAGTTGAATTGGCAACACGCTCCGTCTTCTTCTTCTCCTTCTATCTGCCGTCTATCAGATCTCTTTGGGACTGGAGCCAAGTCGCCCTCCCAGGCATTTAAAGCTCGCCTGGGATTCATCCAGCACTGCTGACGAGAAACATTTGTCTTTCTCTCTCATTACCAAATTACTACAGTCTTCCCACAGCACTCCCCTTTTAGACATAAAGTGTGTTTGTGAGAAGTTTCCTGCCTCAGCCTTCACAGATTGATGCACACACCTCACCGTGTGTACTGACATTTTGAACCCATCACTGTGTTTCTATAAGATCTGCTCTGATCTGTCCTTCTCTTGTTTTAATGTTTCTATAAAACACATGGAGGTTAGCTCGGAGTCTGCTCACCTCTCATAATCCTCTGACGTGGGTCAGTCCAGCAGGCTCTGTGTTGCATACCTGCAGCCAAACAGGGATATCCCCTCCGTACAGCGTCTCATTTGAATATTTCTCAGGCCTGCGGAGGTGAAACTCTTTAATAAAAGCTGAAAAAGTGGAATTTGCTGCAGAATCTTGCTGACGCATCGCGTGGACTCAGTCCTGTTCTAATCAAATTTGGCTGTAAATTGTAATCTGCTTCATTAGGAAATTGCACAGGCCTGCCTGTTAGCGGCCTTCGGATCTGGCCTGCGCTCATTGACGGCAGCGAGTTGAGGAAGTGCTCTCTCACTTCCTTTTCAAAGAAAAAAAAATAAGCCCCACAATCCACAGCAGGCTCTTGCAGTATTCATGCCAGGCTTTTTATGGACCCCCATGAACCAGACCTCCCTCCTCTCAGTCCCTGGTGTGCTATGTTATTTCTAGCGATGCCTCTGAATGCATTATTAAATCCACATTATGCTGAATAATTGATAGATTTAAAAGATCTACAAGCACTTCCCTAACCCAAAGGGGTGGGAGGGGGGCTCTGTAGCATATGTAAATTTCATGACCAACCCCAACACGCACCTACGCGCACACGTCTCACGCACACACACGTAGCTGTGCAAGTGTTCGTGGGTAAGAGCACCTTGTTCTCGCATGCTCTCAGAAGAAAATGTGGTGCTTGTAATCTTCCCTGATATGGCCTCAGAGGGCACCCTTAGAACGTACTTGACTACCCTCTGCATAGGACATTGTGTCTTACCTCGTTCCTGCAAGGCAGGAAGGAAGCATGGCCATTGGTGTTGCAGCGTCACAGCATTTCCCCCTCCTGCTGCTGCTGCTAAGAATAAACACAGTGTGTAGAAGAACAGCAGAGTTTGTCTGTCCCATTCAAAACTAGCTTTTACGGGTGTTTTAGGGACTTTCCAGCTGAAGACGAGCGTTGTGTTACAGGCCTCAGGCTCTGTGCACTCATGACCTCACTGCTATCTTGTCTCCACACAGACATGCCTCGAGCTGGAGAGGTACCTCCAGAGCGAGCCCTACGTCTCGGCCACGGACCTCAAATTTGAGAGCCAGGAGGACCTGTGGAGCAAGCTGATGCTCGCCTGTGGGGACAAGTCAAATGTGACGGACCCAAAGATCCCCCACATCAAGGAGGAGGAAGACAATCAGGACAGCCAGCACCTCGACGCCGGCGGCTTCAACTCCGACGCCAGCAGCGAGGCCTCGGACAGCTCCGAGGAGCTCTCCCCTACCCTCGACTTCTCCTCCGGCTCTTTGACTGACATTCTGGGAGACGGTGGCGAAGACCTGGGCTCGGCCATCATCAGCACACCGCCGTCCTCACCCGAGCTGGGCAAGGAGGGCTCTGTCACCCAGGTGTGGAGTGGGATACAGACAGTGCTGCACTCACCTGGGAAAATAAGGACTGGTGGCATGGAGAGGACCCTGGAGAGGTCGGGGCTGACCAGCGGGGAGGCGTCGCCTGACGGCAGGAGGCGAGTGCACAGGTGTCACTTCAACGGATGCAGGAAGGTGTACACCAAGAGCTCGCACCTCAAAGCACACCAGCGCACGCACACAGGTAAAGATGTTTGACACTGAGATGTTTTTATTGCTGCCATGCAAATGCCATGAGTGTGAACTCACTGAGGGGGGGCGGGGTGAGATGATACTGCCCTGGCAGGTTATGGCATCATGCTTTTAGACCATCAAACTTATCCGAAGAGTGAAAACCTCCCAAAAGTGTGAACTTGAGTGTTGATTCCTCGTTCAAAGTGCTGAAAACGCTCCCACATACTTGGAATAGTTTGTCAGGAGGAATGCCCTCAACTGTGACCTAATTCACACACAGGAACGTGACTTCGCGCAGGGGGGAAGGGAGACAGGCAGAGGCGGGAGGGGGCGGGAGGGATGCTCTTTTGTGGCCCGAGCAGCGCCCAGAGGATGTGGATCCTGAAAACAAATCAACAGTTCTCAGATTTCACCATGGGAACAGAAAAAGTCGCCCGTTTGCATTCACAGTAAAGAAGAGAGAAATTATGGGAATCTGACATTTGCAGTGTTTGGTCCGGGGGTTCAAATGTGAGCAGTTTCCCTCGTCACCTTTGACCTCTTGCCAAGCTGTGCCGCCCATTAGCAGAGGCAGTCACATTCCTAGCATCTCTCGCCGACCATGTTAGCCACATGGTTAATGGCCTTTAGGGCCCGTTAGGAACAGTCTCTATTTTTTCCTGCAGCTCTCTCCCCCACCATTACATAAGCCGTCTACTCGAGCAGCTCCTTAAAGCTGCATACCACAGCTCTCAAGACCCACAAGGCACGAGGTTGTTTTTCTCTTCAACTTCCCAGTAGTCCAGACCAATCTGCTTAGCAGCTACTTATACGGGACGGGAGATTCTCTCTGAAATCAGGGCTGTAAAATCTCACGGATAAGTAAGAATGTAAATATTAGTTGCGTGTTGGAGGATTTCCGAAATGTCAGTCTGATATTTTGATTGATGGCTCAAAATGACTGCAATCATAGCACCTGTCAGAGGGCACAATGAACGGGATTCAGCAGATGAGGATGGTGTCTGTATTCTGGAAGTATTGAAGGGTGCAGAAATGACATGCACGGTGACGTCTTCTTTTGTTAAGGTTTTGAAATCTCTTCCTGCTGAATGTTAATGCTTTATCCTCTTGTGATATTTGCAGGTGAGAAGCCCTACAGGTGTTCATGGGAGGGGTGCGAGTGGCGTTTCGCACGAAGCGATGAGCTCACCAGACACTTCAGGAAGCACACCGGAGCGAAGCCATTCAAATGCAGTCACTGCGACAGGTGAGAGCACGGAAACGCCATTTAGACACTCACGGTAGCTGACAGCGTAACCTGGGTGACCTTCAGCAAATATGAAACGGGAAAAAGTCAGACTGTCAACATTACAAGCAGCCAAGGATTTTTTTTTCTTGGTGGCAAAAATAGTCTCTCAAACAAAGTGCTGTGTTTGATTTCATGCCTCCGTGGCTGTAATCTCCACCTCGTTACCTTCAGTGCTCAGCGCTCATTCACCGACAAAGACCCAACACTTACGTATGCAAATCAGTTTAGCCAAACGACACGTTAGGTAGAGGGATGAATGTGGGTCAAGGACGGACTGATGGAAAGGGGTCGAGGTCGAGGGTTTGAATGAAAAGAGAGTCGAACAAACAACTCAAATGGGGATGGTTGATGAGTAGAAGTGCAAAGGCGTTTCAATGAGCCATTGAAGCTTTATCGTCCGCCACGCGGTTCTTATAATGACGCATAATGAAATTAGACAAACCTAGATAGGTTGTGACTGGAAACCAGTTGTACGACATAAACATCGAGAGTTCGGAGAAACAGCCCATCCCAAGAAAAGTAAAAAACAGTTCCAAGTAATCCTCTGAGAAATGTCTGACAGATATTAGATCTACTGGAGGAAAGTAATTTAGGTCGTAAGCAAGTGTACAAGTATATCTGGACATAAGAAAACGTCATCCATCAACTAAAACCTCCGTGTTCTCTCTCCTCAGGTGTTTCTCCCGTTCGGACCATCTGGCGCTGCACATGAAGAGGCACATCTAAGATGGCCTCTGTGTCGAGAGCTCTGTGGGATGATTCTGGTTGATTGTCCTGACCTGTTGTGGGGGATCAGCGAGGCCGGTGTGTCCTGGGAGCGTTAACAGGGACACCGCCGTGTTCCAGTCAGTGGAAAAAGATGAAGCAACGCAGGCTATTATTTGCACCATACTTAGTGCCTCCAACACCTCGCTGTGGAGATTGCTCTTGAAAGGCTTTTTTAACGGAGGAGTGGGAGGGCGGGGAGAGACTTGGAAGAACTGTTTAGAGAAAAACGGGAAAAAATCTGGGCTGGACAAGACGGGAAGAGACTCTTCTGTATGGTGTTCGATGCTTTTTTCCTGGAGGATTATGGGACTCCGGCAGGGGTGCCGTTTCCTCCAATGACAGTGTGTTTGCCTGTGCGCATGGGGACTGTGAGTGCCTGTGACTGGATGCCTGTGCTGGCTTTATGGAGCGGATGGAGCTTGCATTGTGGAACTGCGAGTGAATGACACGGAGAGGGGGGTGACGTTACGCGAGGGAGGTTTTTCTGTGGGTGATGTTTGTGGTCTCACTGAGAATGAATGCAAGGGTTCTGTCTGTGCTGTTTGAGTCTGTTGGGCTGTGGAGGGGGAAGTAAAGGGGGGTTGTTTGGTTAGAGCCGATTTGCTAGAGAGCGCCCTCTTTCTGCCCGGAGGCGGAACTACAGCTCCCGATTCAAACGCGGGAGGTCGTTTTGTTTAGTGCAGCTATTAAATGTGCAATGTATTATGTAGCCTGTCTCAAAAACATACACGCTATAAAGCTCATTTTGTTGTCCATTGTGTAAGCTCTGTATCTAAAAAGAAAAGAGAAAAAAAAACAACGGTTGTACACAAACAGTTATTGCCATTATAACAGAAGTTGCATGGGATCTGGGGATGTGTTGCTCACCTGTTTGCTTAGGACAACAAAATTCCATTCGAGAGCAGCTACCTTCATATTACTCAATATCATAGTATTGTACAAAACACATAAGGCAGTCATTTTGTTGGTTTTTTCTTTTTCTTGATGAGTTGGGGATACCACTATTGCTTGGCAACTTTCTTGATCATGGGATTTCTGTTTCTTCTTCTTCACTTTTCTCTTCTTCTTTTGTTCTATCTGTAAATGCACTGTTGACCTTACTGATGCCTTATGTAAGTGGCCTTGTCCTGTTAAATAGATTTCTCTCTCTCTCACACACACACACACACACACACCAAACGGGGGGTTGCGAATGCACTAGTGCGTTTATTGAATTGCTTTATAAAAGGCTCTGATCCATACAGTCGCACCTTTGCCCTCTTGTCTCGCGTCAGACTCCTCTAAACTCCGGAATAATAATAATAATTAAAAAAAACTATATATCAGCTTCACAATGACTGCCATTTTTACATCTCTGTGCATTATTTGATGAATATTTATCATAATCAAAACTAAAAAATCCCCCGAAAAATGACCCCAGTCTGAGACAGAATTGTAGAGCACTTGGAAAAGCAATTCAGTTTTGTAAAGGTTTTACTACTATGTAGTATAAGGTGGTGTGGACGCACTTCAGATGGACTGTAACTTGCTTTCAAAAGGTACAGAGTCTTGGAAATCTGTTCTCATGAGATGTGGCACCAACGTGGTGGCAAATTAGGATTTACTGCAATTTACAGTACGCTGTACGGGCCATTTCTGTCTGTTCATGTGTCAGAAGCTTACAGTCTTTAAAGAGAAAGGAGCTTTTCCTTTTTAGAATAATGACGACATTCTCAATCATGAGTCTGTTTTGATGTTGTATGTTTCGTCTCGCCCTCAGGGTGACTCAGTATCTTTACTCAGTCCTGGTTTAAACAACCCGTGATCTGACTAAACGGTACCAAAAAACCGGTCGAACCAGTTCAGCTGAGCTGCGTGCTGCAGGTCTAGAGGTTTCTGTCTTGCGTCTGCAGGTGAACTGTGATGAGACCAGGACCAGATGTATGTCTGTACCAACTTCACTATATGCATGTTTTAACTTCAGTTACTGTACATGACTTCAACGCACTCCTCTGTGGGTTGATCAGATTCTCCGAGCTTTTCGAGTTTATTGAAATCCCTTCGAGTTTCACAATTGGATAAACGTTTTCCCTGTTTCCAGGAGCCACAGTGTTTTTACTGGTAATATGTTTTGTTGAAAAGTAAGACGTGTGGAAGTGTTGAAAAAGAACTTGTCTGCTTTAAGGATATGGCTGGTCTAAGTGGTCATAAACCTCGATGATGTCTGTCACTCACAGACTTGTTGTAACTCAACAACTGGTCAACATTAAAGAAAGTCCATACACTGAGAAATGTCAAAAATGCAAAGATATGTACATTGTAAACTAAGAGAATTTTGTAAGGAAGCTTCTATTTTGAAAGGGTATGGGACCAAAAACAAGTGTAGTGTGTTGTTTCTAAAAATGAACCAATAAAGACAAAGAGGCTGAAGAATTATTGTAAAATAGACACACTCCATTCTCCTTCATTTGCTTCTGTAACATCTGTTTTTTGATTTCATTTGGAGAAATGTAGAGCAAATGTACGTTTAAGAAAAAGAGAAAAAAAAAAAGGCGTCAATTGCGTATACACCTGTGGCCTATCTTCTTTCAAGAAAAAAACAAAAAGAAAAAAAACCTTTTCAGACGTGAATTGTTCTGGACACTTGAATTCTGGTGCCCGTTAAGTATTACGTTTTTTATTTGCCATGTGATTTCTTTCTCTCGACTTTTCAAAGACCTGCGAAGACACCCTATCTTTAGCTAGAGAATCTTTATTGGATAAATCATGGAGATAAAAAAAAACAAAAAACAAATATGAGGCTCTATTTTTGTTTGTTTTATGGCATAACAAGATTTTTTCATTTGAAATTGTTTTGTAAAATAGTTTCTGTATGAATGTATTTTTTATTGGAAAATCGATAAAAAGAATTTATTGGATCTACATGTGGTTTTTGTTTTCTTTCTCCCGCAGCCCTCCCAGGACACGCTCAACCAGGAAGTCTGGTTATGGGATATTCAGTAGATTCCCAAAGGAGAAATGAACTGTTCCCCTCACAGAGGTCAAGCAGCTCCGTACTTGCAGAGATTCAGTGAACCTCGTGGTTAGATGGCAGTCATCCGTAATTCTTTACATTAAAGGATTCCGGTTGGGTTTTAATGGTCAATAGTTTTGACCTTCGTCGCTACCAGTAATAATAACATATCCTGGTATTACTTTATATTTTTCCTATTGGTAGCAAACCCATTACAAAAACATCAAAACCATGGATGTGTTAGTCTGTCTACCAGTACTTTCAGACTTCCTTAAACCTGTCTGTGACTCAGCTCCAGCCCATTTGTTCCTAACAGTTCCCAAAACAGCCGGACACTGTTGTTTTTAGCTCAACGTTACTCAAACAAGAGTAAATCCTGCATTTTTTCGGGACTATTATCGGCAGTAGATGGATCCACATTTGGTCCAGCAGGACAGTGTATGTGGGACTGAGTCAAAATAAACTACAGTGTGTGTTCCTGGTAATGAAGGAAGTGCAAGAATGTAGCTCATTGATGTGTTTTTAATAGTGTTTGGACAAGACGGAGCTCTGCGACACAGAGGAATAAGATAATAAGAACGAGATTGGATCATAAAAAAGACATATTGGCACGGACAGTTCTGTGTTGGTTTTGGTCTTTTCGTGAGATTTGTTGATAATAAGAAAACGCAGACGATCATCAGACTTGCTGAGAATTGCTAAGATGGGACGACCGCAACGTCTCTGAAGGGAAAACCAGTGAAGCCTGAAACACAGGCCGCCAGATCATAAACCCCAGATTAGACAAAAATGAAGCCAAGCTGTCCATCAGTTTGCTCTCCGACCTAAGAAGTGCAGTCGTTTCCCTACAATGAGGGATTACCTTCAGCTTGTTCACTCACTTTAACCTCCAGTTTTTTGCATTAAATTTCATTTTAGCAATCCCAGATGCCAGTAAGTGTTTCCATGGCCAAAGCTTTGGAGACCCAAGTCGTAATAAAATGGATTTATCCTTTAAATATAGTAATCACATGATCCAGATCTCCCTATAGAAGCAGCTGGGATGCATAAAGCAGATAAAAACCTGCTAAAAGTTTTGTTTATTCTTACAAATATATTCAGGATCAGTACGCCGAGATGAAAAGCTTACCCCGGGTTCGACATAAGAGCAGCGACGTGAGCTGTTCTGCTGTAATGTGCATTGTGAGGACAATCTGTTCTTCTTGCTCCAGCCAAGAGAGCCGAGTTTTCATCTTACTCTCCAAGAAATTTATGCAAATTAAGTTGTGCCGCAAACAAATCCCCGATAAGAGCTCTGCACACTACACAGACAAATAGCCTCTTCATCTCCGATTGCAAGCACAAAGTGCCTCAGCTTTAACACTGCTCCACCGAGTCTGCCACGCTCCGTGCCCCAAAGCCCCTAAATAATTGAAGCACTCTCTAGAGTTTTTCTTTTTTATTATTATTTTCCAAGATATATTTATTGGTATTTTTATTAAAATTGCCAGAACTAAAAACTGCAATATGATAAAATAAACACGTAAAGAAAGAGAATAAGAGCGTGAAAAGGAGATGAAGTAAAGAAGAGTCATATTTATTCAATCTCAAACCTCTCCGGAAACTTCCCGGCAACAAGAAACGACTGCAGCAGTTGTTGCTGAAAGACAAAAACTCTTACGCTGTCTTTCGAAGGATCTCGAGTGCCTGCAGTCGTTTGGTTGGGTGTTGGTTTCTCTGACTATCGGAGAATTGGGCACAATCTCAATTTGGCTCTGCCGCACTGTCAATTACTTTGTGGACACAATAACATTTATATCAATTAAATATGCATGACCGTGACAGACTCATACTGGCCTTATTTTTTTCCCACAAAACCTATTAGGCTTCCCACTGTGCACAATTAGAGACAAGCGCGGCACTCTGCTTTGGATAATTTAGTGGTAAAAGTGGATCTTTTTCCTGACAGAGAACTTGAACACAGATGCTTTTTTGGGAAGAATATATGACAAGTTTAAGTGAAGGAATACACCCTCACCCACTGCACGGACACTTATTAAAGTTTAGTGAGGGCTTAGAAACAGTGGAGCTGTTATAATGGGAGACACCCTTTCAGCAGTCAGTGGGGTATTCCTAGACATTGTATTCTTTAAGAGGCATCAGAGTAAAGACAGAGTTTATGCATTGCATAAAACTGTGAAGCCTGGCAGCCTGGGTAAATGTTTCCTGGAACGTGAGCAGAAAAATAGTATGAAGCTCACTGTCGATCGAGGCTTGCAGGTTTTTAAATTGAAAATAACAATTGTCAACAGAAATGCAACTAATTTCTCCAGGGCATCCCAGCCCCCGAGGAAATCTTTGGGCGAACAGCGGTAAAGTTTTTGTTGGGTTTCTTTTTTACGTTTTCTAAATTCATTTAACCGCTGACTCTACCAGTCTAAACCGAAGGAATCATCTGAGAGGGAGTTATCAGTGATTCAAGGCCAATTAATTTCATTTTATTTGAATGGATTCATTCCAGGGCTGTCTTTGACACCTGAGGGCTTTGTACACATGTGATGAGCATTGGTTTAAATGTTTCCCTTTTAAATCACCTGGATTGTAAGTACCACAGTTATCACCGGGGAAGCTCCAGTGGGACTCGAACCTCTAACCTTGGCACGGTTAGCGCTTTGCTCGTCTCATTTGAATCTCTGCCCCAGTTGAAGATTCAGCAAACAGTATTCAGAGCATGTATTCGTACTCGGAGCTATTGGTGAAATGAATGAGGACGCTCAAGGTTGACCAGGAGAACAAGATCCTCCCCAGAGCCAGGTTTCACCACACGCACATACAGTATGTATACACACACACACACACACACTCCTCCCCCTCCTCAGAGCTCATATGTCCTGTGGCCCTGGAGGGGGCTGCTTGTTAAACCAGACAGAAAGTGGAGGTCAGTGACCCCACATGGAGATGGTAGTCCGTCAAGTCCTCGTCACCTGGGAACCTTCCAGATGGTTTTCATTCATATCCAGCCACAAAAAGCCGAGACTCCTGCACTCGCTTTTTTACACGTTCACCAATATGGCAGAGTGCAAATTTTGTTGCTCTCCGGTGCTTTATAACGCTGCTTTCACATTTGGGCACGTGGTTGCTGTTTTGTCCGGTGACTTTGAATGAGCGCAACGACAAAAGACCAACCTGGATTTAAAATGTCTGTCTCTAAGAGCAGAGCTCGTGAAATTCAACATCTCTTCCTAGAAACAATATTTCTCAAATAATGGAAAGAGCGCGCAGTCAGCAGTTTTTATTTTGGTTTCATTGATCGCTGGTTTTAAATTTCAAGATGACCAAACATTAACGCTAAAAGAGTGCGCGGTAATCAAAACTGCGATGACCGAGTGGAACACAGCACACGACACGAGGTTTTAGAAGAAAGAAGAAGAACTTCCTCCTGATGCGTCAGCCGAAGCTTCAGCTTGCACAGTCCTCACACATAAAGGACAAAGTGGGTTTTTAGTGCCTTATTTCTATGACTCATAAGCCATTCTACCTTCCACCATAAAACCACCTGAAGGTTAGACGAGTCGTGTTTGTTGGATAGTGATGTCTGGATGCTTTTATCTTATATATTTTTTTACTTTTTATGCGCACCGTATATTTGTGAATTTATATGAACATTTTTACCATATTTATATATTCATGTTTTATTATGTTGTATGTTTTATGATGAGTTTTATGTTTCTGTGGCTCAAAACAAAGATTTAGTTTTCGATCCGGCACCTGTAGACGTGCACAGCTACACGAATTTCCAAGAAAATAAATCTTACATTTGATTTTTATAAGTTCAACAGCGTCCCGGATGTATTCAGTGTCAAACTGTCTGCTGGGTCACTTTCCCGCCTGTTGACGGGCAAAGACAAAGATGTTGTCCCTCTGACACAGAAAGTATCAGGAAATAATATATACTGGTTGAACTGTGGAAATAAATCCTTGTGTAGTCGCACTGGGGGGGTCATTCTCCCTGCATATGTTGCACTGAGGACTGGAAAGCTTTTCCAGCCCGCATGTACACAGACAGTGATGAAGAGGTCTAGAGGTTTGAGGGGGCCGGGGCTGTGGCCAGACTCCGGGTTTGTTGCCTGATGGATGGGCATTCCTCAGCCTTCCTCCCCCTCTCGGTAGCCCCCATCTCATCCTCCCCTTCCCCTGCTCTCTCCTCCCCTAGGTGATGAACAAGCTCATTACTATGGCCTACTGATAAAAGGAGGCCATTATCTTTTCACGGCGCACTTTGAACTCTGACAAAGGAATCCACTCCTCCCTGTCTCCAACTTCTGGTTATGTAATTCAGTCATAGGTGGCTCACTGCCAATGTTTTCAGTGAACCCCCGCGCTGGAATCTTCTCCAAGATACTGTCACGGCCACATGCACAGAATTCTAGCTTGTCAGTGAACCAAGTCTATCTCTATTTCTATCCTGCCATGATGCTTCTGTCAACAGAGGTGAAGTAGCATTACATACTGTGAACAGAAGCACTGAGGCAGACCTTTATTTCTATAATCCTGCCTGTTTGTATGTGACATTTCATCGTGTAAGAGCTTCTCTTATGTTCTGATCTCCTGCCATCTCATTAAAACCATTTTTACTTGTCCGAGCAGCATAACACCTTCTTTCCCAGAAGTCTTGTATCTGTGAACCTTTATTTGGGGCTTTTACTTCATTTAATTCTTGTATTTTCTTTAATTGTCTGACTTATTGGCCTCAATCCTCAAATGTTAATCCTGGTTCAGCCATGTAAAGCACTTTGTGCTTCTGTTTTGCATAAATAAAGTCGTGGGCTACTTTTTATTGTGGTTTCTTCACAGCAAAGGCACCAAAGCTAGCCGCTGCCTGATTTGTCTCATAGATTTGACAAGAGGTTATTATCCAATAATCAGTCTGCGTGTTTCTGTCAAAACATCATAACAGACTTAATGTAGACTTCTTTTTTCCGTCCAGCTGGACCTCCCGTGTTTGTCAGGACTTCCCCTGGTAGCACCGTGTTTAACGTCACAGTGAAGTGTGGGCAATTCCCTCAGGCTGAGACCTGATGATTCAACAGAGGTACAATCATGACACACACACACACACACACACACACACACCAGCAATACACGACAGAGACTCCAAGAGTAGAGGAGTGAGAGTGACATGGTGAGGATGCTCGCAGGAGCAGAAGCCTGCAGACACAGGAGCACACCGAGGCTTTTTAATTTCAGTAATTAAGGAGAGCGGTTAATACTGGACTATGAAGCAGCAGCTGGGCTTGAACAATGCTAATGGCTGTAGCATTTTTTCTGTGTCTTTCTCCTTCATGCCAGGAAGTAGAGGTTGATGTGAGGGGGATGCAATCAGCAACGACACTGCTATGTTTTAAGACTTTTTAATGTTAACAATCACAAAATGTCTCCAGTATAAAACCTTCATATTTCAAGTTAGGCTTGAATCTGGTTAATAAATCTATTTTGGGAACTTTATGGACACAGTGTCTGAATGATAACACATCAGATAAACCTCAGAGGATCCGTGACAGAGGGAGAGTAACAGGTTCACACGTTCATAAAGATGCAGTCACAGCCCTGAAACAAGATACTTTTCATGCAGCTGACAGTCATGAAATAATCTGTGATTCTCACCGTGCTGACGAATTTTATTAAGCGACAAAATGACCTCGTCGACAGTCATTTTCACCACGACAACACAAGACACCTGCAACGCGTTTGACTGCAAACAAAAATGATTCACGAGTCAAAGGAACCTTCCAGAGAAACCTTCCTGGAACCTTCCCTGCTATGAAGTTGAATATTTTTCATAGAATTATTAATAAAAATAATAAAAGCCAAACATTTTTATTAAAAGATACAATGACGTATCTTTAATCGCAGTGCACTTTTAAAAGTGGTCGTAAATAATTAGCCTCGCTCCAAAACACGACATCCACCTCTTGAAAAATGTAACACCGCCAAAATCCTTCTGCCAGGAAATGAAATTATGATGTAAAAATGACTGTGAGCTGCGAGTTAACCTGCATAATATGAAGACGCCTGAGGACGTGAACATGTAAATGTTTTAAGAATGGGGAGATGAACTGAAAATACAGACTACATGCAGAAGCATTTTGGCAGCAGAGTGTGTCCCCAAAGCCTGAGCAGTTGCCATGGGCTCCGTTTGGCAGCAGGGGTGCTGTACTGTCCTGAAAGTAACCCTGAGCGTCTTTGAGCAGCACAATGAATTCATCTGCTAAGTACGTTTATTCGACACGTCAAGAGTTCCCTCACCATACTTCTGCCGCCAGCACATTCAGAACATTGAGATTTCGAACATCAGTATGTGCTATGTAAATACATGGTGGAGTGAAGGCGTGGCGAGCAGACGGTGACGTCACTCGCTCTCAGTTTTGATCCCTGAGGATTGTTTACTGCTCCGGTTCACGTGACGCCATGTGTCAAACTGTTTTTCAGGGAAGTGACTCAAACTGCTGTTTTTCTCACCCACAGTGAAACATGGATTTATTTCAATCACATCACAGTTGGTGATTGTTGGACTAGGAAATGATATTTATACATGGTGGGTGGTGACCATATAATGCCTTGGTGATTGGAAGAGTAGAAAGAGTAACACAGACGTGTTGGCGAGTGTTTTACGATTATCTGAGAGTAAAATTAGAGTCAGTCGGCCGTGGTGCCCGACCTTTCAAAGATCTTATTGTTTTCATCATCAATAATGAATTCATGAATCGAGAGCGCTGTCCTTTGGTGCCTCTGCTTTGTTTGATGTCAAGAGGGCAATAAGAAAAGTGCCACCTGTACATGGTCAGGCCTGAGAGGGGCTAACAGAGCTGCTCGTGAGGAAAACGCTGTTGTTGTTGCACCACAGAGGAGCTGCATGTGCATTTTAATCCTTTAAACTATGAAACTGTGAAAGTCTGGAGAGACGAGTTTCTGACTGACGGGGCGCGCGCACACCTCGTGTTTAAATTCTGCCCTTGCGACTGACTCCTACACTCTCAGCTCAGGTGCGACTCGCTGCACGTATGAAAGTAGAAACATAACGCCTTGTGAGCCTTCATCAAGGTCACTGCAACTTTTCTCTCCTCTTCCACAAAATAAAATCCATAAACACACCCCAAACCACCACCACACACACACACACACAAAGTAAAAACTCTCTCACACCTCTTTCCCTGAAGGTTTGTGAAGCCCTGTTTGAATTCACCTATCACCATGACAACTACTCTCTCTTTACCGGCTGTGCCCGTGGGAGGTTTTCGCCCAGCCTTTTCTAATTTCACACTGTGTGGATATCTCCATTCAGTAATTACAATCCCATCCATTCTCATTTTCCCTGTCCAGACAATGTGCCCTGGATATACACACACACACAAAAATATCTCTTGCCTCTGTACACACACTAACCTCACACAAACACACACTAGTTTAGACCCCCCGCGTTCTCCGGCACCTACAGAAACAGAGGGGAGTGTGTGTTCCTGAGTGTGTGTGTGTGTGTGTGAGAAAGAGATAGAGGGAGAGAGACAGATGTGAACTGTCACGACTCCCAATTCACCGCCGCGCACAATCGCATACGAGCACATCGCTCTCGAAATCCAATTACGAGACAACCTCCAGCCTGTAAAGTTGCGCTCATTGTTGAAAAAAGTTCATAATTGCAAAATAATAGCAACTCAAATCAATATGATTTGTCTTGCAAATAGGCGCCGACAGATAACCAGCGAGAGTTGAGACAGAAATAAGTCAGCGAGCGTGAAGAGTGCCCTGATAGGACATTCACAAATTTATTTAAGAACTCAAATACAAATGGGAGGATTTATTTCAGGCACCAGAGTTCCAAAAAAACAAAAGCCCCATTCATTCTCTCCTGAAGGGTAACGCTCACCGGTAGCATGTGATGCATGTCAAAGACCTGCACCCATCCTTACATAAGCCTACACACCTGCGCCGGCGTGACAGTGTTCTGATGAGCTGACACCCCTCAACCTGTTAGGATACTGTCCTCTTCCCGGTGTCAGCGCGTGTCAACTCGCTAGAAAAGCAGCAATTTTACCGCATTTGCTTTCCAGGTTTGGCAGCCATTGTACATTGACTACGTCTTCTGTCTGTATGACGACTCTGGTAACGTCAAAACGAGGTGATGCTCTGCAACGCAGCACTCAGATCGTAACCTCAGGGCGTGATTAATTAACGTGCACCTGGAGTTCAGGATCGCAGTGGGATTTTCAGCAGACATGCTCAGGTTTCCAATGCACAGAGTCTCGCTCAGGTATCCACAGTTCATTTCTGTTCGTTTGCTGCTGATTTCGTCCCGTCCTGTTGATCCTGTTGATCACATGAGAACATTTGCATAACCTGACTGCATGTAAATTGTTGCCGCTGTGTGGTCAGACTTGATCTCTTTCACCTAACTGTGCAAACACGACATGCACCTGAAGCCATGAACTCGATAAATACAAAAGCCGTGCTCCCAAAAGACACTGCAACGCTGATCAGCTGTTTCTGTGGACAGTCTCCTCATCGCTCCCGTGACTCTGTAAGAATGACAGCGCGATGGCTCCGCACAGACCTGATGTAACCTTCCTCACATTAATACACAAAACAAACAGAAATGTCATATTTCCGTCGTGTCCTCTGCATTGTTTTTCACTGTTTGAGACTCGACAGGTGCTCTTTATATTTCGTCATCTTGTTGCTCTCTCGTTCTGGTTCTCATTCTGCTGGAAACAATAACAAACAAACTGCAGTTCCTCACTCGACCACTTGAGGCTGTAAGTCTCCATAAGTCCCCATGTTCAAATGTCCTTCACAGCAGAAATAGACATGTTTACAGCCTGGGACAAAAAGGTTTTGGTCTCTGTAGCTAGTTTCCTCGTGAATTTTTGTATATCAGATCATATTAAGGCTTAGAGAGAGGTGGGTGGCTTCACAGGTGGCTTGTTTGAGCACCTGCACTTCATTCAGCCTGCTTCTCTGCCCATTCATGGATTAGTAAGGAGCCAGCAGAGGTATGACTGCCAAGATGGTGACAGCGAGAGGCACCACACTCCGAGCTGTGGGTGACGTCACATCGTATCCATGTTATATACAGACGAATGCCACTGATAGTCACATGTCTAGCTTGAAATATGGCAACAAAACAGTAAAAAAGGTTTAAAACTCTGTGCCTGTCTGAGATATTACCTAGAATACATGTGCTGTAATGCATACTGATATATTCAAAACCATGCCGGAACAAAAAATCCTGAACCAGCGTTAAAACCTTAGATAGATTCAACACACTGATGACATTTTCAATTTAAAGACATTACTCCAACCTTAAACGGGTTTTTAAAAAGATTAAACAAAGATAATGAGAAAAGTTTTTTAAATTCTAATTTAAAGTTCATGTTTGCATCATTTGCAAACATGGGAGCACACAGGACCTCTATTATGAGTCATGATGGGATCAAAACATTGCAAAGTCATTATTTTCCATCAGTGGGTCCTGCAGGCCTTAATCCCTGTTCTCGTCAATGACGTTCTTTGATTCCTCTCGGTGTGCAAACGTCAGTGAAGTCTACGCGTCCTTCTGTCTTTAACACTGACCGTTGTTTCAGATAAAACGTCCACACGATGTGCACGTGTTTGAACACTGACTCATTCGATGTATCTTCCTCGTTCTGAATCACAAAAGATGGACGGATGTGACCTCAGTTAATCAGCTTATTTTCCCAAGATCCCCCTTTGCTCCTTGTTTACCGCTGGGCTCGGCTGTTCTCAGGACTCTCAGGGGACTCATGTTGCAACAAAGTGCTGCGCTGCATGTAAACAGCGGCCCGGCTTAACTTGTGTTTACCCCACAACTCTTTTAGGTCATCGCTGTGTCCCCCCTACACCGTCCGCTTAAGCAGATATCAACACTGATAGCGCGCCGGATGACGGCCGCAGAACAATAACAGGAACGAAGGAGGGAGATTCAGTGACATGAGGTCAGTTTTGTGGTTAAAGGTGGTGCTGGTGTGGAAAATCAGCTGCAGCAGACGGCTGTAGAAATGCTTCTACCTGCTACCAAACCACAAACAGACACAGTAAGTAACTGTAGCCGGTCAACACAGTGGCGCATTGAGCAGCTAAAGAAGCAGATATTTCCCTCAGGAGTCGGAGACCAGGTGGTCCAAATGAAAGTTAATGTTGCTCCTTAACTGCTTGCTAACAAGCTCTCCATATTAACTTAAAAAGTTGAGGGTAAATGTTTTCAGCTGCCTCCCAGGAGGCCAAAAAAATAAGAAAATGACTTCCACCATCGACAGTGAGTTCCCTGGTCAGTGTCCCCCAGCTCAGTGTAGGATTCAACAGTAGAACATGGTCAGTTTTGCATGTACATGCAGCATGTCGTGGTTTCAGTCATCGCCTTTGAAACACAGAGATATTTTTGAAGTAGCATCAAGTGGTATTTTTTTACCAGGTAAGGTTTGTGGTGCCGCTGGTATATTTCTTGATACAGTACCTCCAGCTGCTGGCTGCCAGCCGGACACATCCATTCATTCCATTCAGATAAGGCCACAGACCAGCCGACAGTTCTGTGTTAAGGACAGTACTGTACGCAGCAGGAGTGTGACGTTTAACCTTAATTCATAAGAAATGAAGTAGCTGTGTGATTCTGTAGCTGGTGACTCCAAACAGGTCAGTCTCCACGAGCCTCCACGTTAAAATGTCCAATTGACAGCAGAAAAAAACAGTTCTGAAATGAGCTGAACTTTGTAGGAGACGCCAGAGCTAATAACGATGATGAACGGCTCGTATGACACCTCCCAAAAAATAAGACGCTCATGCATCTACATCTCACTGACAGCTTGCTGCTCTCACTGTGCCGCTTCACTTTTGTTAATCTGTTTGTTGAGAGTCTAACATGATTTTGATGAGTCTCCTTTTAATGAGCTACAAGAGCCAAACAATGCAAGCCTTCCCTTTGTTTGTTTCCTCACATAATTCCTTGGTTCACTTCATGTTCCAACGCTTTCAAACTTTAGAGGGAGAGAGTGCTCTGGTACCGTTCCGTCTTTCTTTGCATGGCTTCTGATGTTTTTGAGGTCAAAGGCTGTGACACGATTGTTTCTCCCCAAGCAAATTGTTAACACTCACTTGCTCTGAACATAACGTGCATGCTTGACTGACAAACGTGCATAGAGGAAAAAATTAATTGTTCATGAAATCCTGTCACACTTTGACATGTTTTCCACCCCTGACGCTCCAAATATTTGGCCACCCCCCCTCACAAACCTCCGTACCAAAGCTCTGTAAATAACATGTCATTTTCATGCCTTTTGATCATCGAGCTATTCTGAGCGAACCTCCCGAGGTTTTTACGGCTGGGGGTGCGAGGTGCACGGGCGATGCTCTGGTGTAATAATAATAAGCTGAGTTTTTTTTTTTTTTTACCTCCTCTCTCTCTTTCAGTTTTTTAGGATTGAGGTTTTGAAAAAGAATAATAAAACAACTGTCAGCTAATTGGCAATAGGAGTGCACTATGGAAAAAAAAGAAGCAAACTACAAAGCGACTCCACAAGGGAAATGTAGAAAGCACTGCAAGCACACACACACACACGCACACACACACATACAGTGGGGTTCTAAGGGCATCCTCCTGTTGCAGAACAATCCCTCGCTGACTACTTTTATGCTTTCATTGTTCAATTTTTCATTTATCTCCGCCTGTGTGACACAGAAGGATGCAGTGGTCTTAATGCTACAGTAACTCCGTCTGAAGAAGAAGTTAACTTGGATGGGTGGCGGCGATCCAAAGCCAACAGCGTCAACCCGAACCCGACTCCAGCAGCAGCTAGGAATTATGTGTAGAGAGGTTTGTAGCAGCAGGCGGTGCAGATACATTCAGGGGAGTTATCGCTCACGTCAAATTTAAATAATGCTGAACAGTCTTCGGTTGAAGAGGCCCGGTAGGATCTATCGTCCATCCGCGTTGGATGTTGCTAACACAACATTGAAGCTGTGGGTAGTGATATCAGCAGTTAGCCTTTGACACATTTGAGTGGCTGCATGTCTCTGTCTGTTTTTATTACAGTTTTCGTGCATGTAAGTCTGACATTCATAAAACTTTCAGGGGTTTGAAAATCATTGCATAAAAAAAACAATAACTGACCTTGTTTGCAGACGTGTCCCGTCTCTCTCTGATGACAGCTGCATGAAACTTTCAAGTAAGGATTAAACTGTTCTTTGAGTCTTTGCAGTTTGGCTCTCCCCACCGTCACACACATGTGCAGTATGTTTTGTTCATTCTTCTGTCAGTTGTCCTTGACCAAAGCGCTGGCTTGGAACTGGCTACACAGCGCCTGCCCACAGCTCCTGATACTTAGGATGGGTTAAATGCAGACAACAGGTTTCACGATGTGTTGTACTGTGGTGATTTTAAACCGCTTCAAACACCTGGATTCAATATCAGATGGCAGGGCAGAGAAGTACAGATGAGATTTTGAAAATTAGCTTTGCCACTGATGATCGATGATGAGCATTTTGCAGCTGTTAAACTGTTTATGTTGCTTTTCTGTGCTTGTGGGAAGACCAGCATTCAGGATGTCACAGTTGGCATTCATGCAATGTTTTGAAAGAAACTCAAGCCAAGTGAACAATAAGCAGGCAGGCAGGCAGGCTGCAGCTCTGCATATCTGACAGTTGTTGAGTGTCATTGGAGGCTGGCACTCCACCGCGTAGTTGTTTCAGTACAATTCAGAATTCAGGACTTCTTTTGAATGGCGAAAAATGGAAATGCAAAGCTGCTCACAAGCCTCGGATGAAGATAAATCATGTCGTCTAACATACCTTTCTATAATGCCTGACAAGTGATTATCAATATCTGTGTGATTTTTTAAAATGATTCACTTTAATCTCACGTCCTGCAGCATAGAAGGAAGTCTCGGTTTCTCAGTATCTCATTCTGGTTTCTGCAGACACACAGAAAACACTGACACACACACACACACAGGCATATTCATTCATGCACAAATATACAAACACACAAATCACTCACACATCAATGCCGCATGAAAAAAAAAAAGCTTTTCAACATTGTTTCTTTCTCGGATCAAATGACACAAGCCATCACATGGTGGAGGACACATTTGCTCTCTTCCGTCGTGCTAATAATATGCTATCATCGGGCCGAGACCACAAATGCACCGCTCATGGCCATAATCTTGTTGTCAGCTGTCGCACACGGTGGATGACGTGCAGACACTCAAAGCCATTTGGCATGTAGGGCTGAGATCCCACAGCCCCAGCTTAATTGGATTTTGAAATGTGGTTTTGTGTGTGTGCGTGTGTGTGTTCATCTGTGGGTGTATGCACATAGGCATTGGTAGTTCAGCATATCTAAGTGCTTTCATATGTGTGCATGCGTATGTGAGCTCACATCTGACACATAAAACATCGCTGTCAGGTGAAAACCTCATAAATTACATCTTTTCAGGAGCGGAGGGGAAAAAAACAGCCTTGATCTGCAGCAGCTTGTGTTTTGAGTTTATCTAATTGATTTTGAAAGGATTTCATCAGCTCAGGCCTTGTGAGTCTTATTTTTTTGATTTTTTATTTTTTTGCTTCTTAAACTGGTGGAAAAGGTTCCATAGGCTTTTCCATTGAGGTGACACACACATAATTACTTCAAGGCTCTGAGAAAGCAGTTATGTATGTGTATATATTAAATCTTCGTTATTAAAAAATACTGAAGATGTCACTGCCAATTTGTTAAATATAGAAGCTTGGTCAGTGGCCCTGTGCTTCAAAGTAAGATGCAGCTAGACTTTCAAAATAAACCTTACTGAGAAACATTTGTGTTTCTGTGTTTGTCACCTCGCTAGATCTGCACCTGTAAAGTAACAAGTAACTCCAGTCTCCACATGAAAGATTCCTTTTTAAGTGCAGAGAAAACACGTTCAAGTAAAGTAACAGAACCTCAAAATTGTATTTAGGTCCCGCACGTGAGTAAATGCATGAAATCATTTAAATTGAAATTGGTTGCCACACCAACAGCCATGTGCGTTTTCACTTTCCTGTCCCCCACGTGTGCATGTGCTCGCTCTTGCATGCATACGAGTTCATAAACCCTAAAATGAAAAGGTATGAGATAGCTGGGCGGAAGGCTTGCCAGCGTGTGAGATAGAAGTGGATGCTCCACTGCTTCTCGGAGAGACAAGGGAGCTGGCGTCTCGTCTGTATTCACCAAAACAGCGCTACCCGGGCCTCTCTGGAATTCACTGTCCCCTGTTGACTCCAAACAGAAAAGAGTGCGAGTGAACCTCCGGCAGGAGCTACAGAAATGACAGGTTTCCAGACTGTGATCATTCACAGTGTAGAGGAAGGAGCTGTTTCTCTGTGCCGTTTCATGGAAGACTGAATAGCTGGTGAAAAACCGAGGAGAGACGAGACAGGGGAAGTAATAAACCAATTATTAAGGAAAAGGAAAAACATTTTTTTAACTGAGGAAATAGACTCATACGCATGCAGACCTTCTCAGACAAACAGTGCACTGTAGACAAGCTTTCAGCCTGCAAACCCACATAAAAGCAGCAAAGTGTCTGTTTCTATGGAATATTCAACAGGTCGTGGAAAATCTCAGATTGGCTGCAGAAAACAAAGTTCTTCTCTAATTTAAAAACTTCTCTACATACCCTGAAAAATGTCCTAGAAATCTTTTTTTTCCACAGAGACAGTTGAAAACATTTCAATCTGTGATCTTTTGCAGTGAAAAGAAGCAGGCCGTGCTGGTGACTAGAATATTTAATGACATATGTCAGCAGGCATAGAAAATAAACCAGTGCAAACTCAGGTACTGTTGAAACGAACTCAACTCTCAGTACCGTGTGGCAGACCTTAAGGCAGTGCTTGGTAGAATAAATCTGAATGACGACACTTCTTAAGCATTGTGAAGCACGACTGCTTTGCAATCAGCACTTTATTTCATGTTTTATTTATATGAAATTTAATATTTTAATAGCTGTCTTCTCTCCGTGGCCAAGCAGTGCGAAGGCAGTCACTCAGACCAAAACTTAAAATGGCTAAAATATTTTAAACTGCTCGGTCGCTCCATCTTTTTCTCTTCTTTGCTTCCTTCATGTCCGTAGAGGCATTTACATTTACATTACCCAGCATTGCCCAGCTCGGGTTCTAGCATGACACTGGCTTGAACACCTTCTCTTCCCAAGCAAAGGTGCTCAGGTGATTTTGTTGAGTCACTTCCTGGCACACTTTAGGAAGAAGACTGAGCTAGTAAGTATAAGGAGTGGTGGGCAGCGACCAGATTGCTGTTTTTTGATGGTGGGAAAACTCCGCTGAGCCACGGTGCATCCTGTGAGCCATGCTGACTTGTGAGCTTGTTGTCGACACATTTCTTTCTCTTTCCTGAAGTACATAACCATGCAGTTTTTTTAAAGTTTTATGCTGTAAAGCACAAAAGCTATCCAGCAGATCCCCTCCCACATGGCAGTGCATAGTGTATAGAATAAAGTTTAGAAGCCTTTGTTCTCCAAAACTATTCGATCTGCAGAGAGAGCACCGAGAGATAGGAAATGGCAGAGATAGTGATATAAATAGATAGAGGGATAAGGCAAAGAGAGGCAGACAGACTTTTCCTGACTTTCCCGGAAGCCATCTGTCTTTGTTTGAAGAGTATGACTGCTGTCAGGTTGCTGTGATAGAGACGTAAACAAACAGGAGGATCACAGCTCCTTATCTCTGCTCATTTCTCCTCCCTAACAAGACAAACACCAGCAATCCTGTCATGTTGACTGTGTGTGTGCGCATGCATTGGGGCTCTGCATGGTGTGTGTGTGTGTGTGTTTCATGTTACTGTGTAGTTCAGGAAAAGCTTGACCAGAAAAGATGTGCATATTTTAAGAAGTGTTGATGCAGATACAGACAAACACGACTATGAGCCCGACGGGTTCCGGCGCTGCAGGAAGAATGTGTTGATTTTTCTGTGGAACTGCAGTGAGATAACCAGCTCATCAAATATGGGTTAGATGGAATGGAGGTCAACCAAGCTAAAGCTTGTCTTCCAATAATCTTACTAAACAGGAGTCCAATCCCTGGGTCCAATTCCAAAAAATGTTTTTAATACATTCATCATTGTTCCTGCAGTATTTTTACAGGCTAAACTTGCAATGCTGAACTGGAGATATGAGATTTGTCTGACAGTCAGAATTAAAAGCGAAGCCACCAATGACACCAATGACCTACCAATGGCCAAAAACTGCAGTTCCTCTAACGTCCACTTGAGGCTGGCTGCAGAAGTGAGTCAGTCTCCATAAGTCCCCATGTTAGACAGCAGAAATAAACATGTTTACAGCCTGGTACAAAAACAGTTTTGGTCTCTGTAGCTAATTTCCCCGTTCATGACAACTGTACTGAGGGTGAATTTATATACAACTCACCTGTTCACATTATATTAGGATTAAGAGTGTGTGCGCTTTGATTGACAGGTGACCGGTGACTCATTTAAGCAATCATGCGTCATTCAGTTCACCTCAGCTTCACCTGCGCTGCACATCTTTGCCAATCTTTGGATTAGTTTGGAGTCGGTGGAGGCAGGACTGCCAAAGATGGCAACGACCGGAGCCAGCACACTTCACAACAGCTCTTCAGAAACCTGTGGGTGACATAACGGATATAAGTCCATGTTTTATATACAATCATAGCACTGATTAAAATACATACTGTATGCTATTTAGTGTGCATGGAGAAATTAAAACACACCTGGAAGAAAACATCAATGGTTTTAAAAAGATTGTGAAAGTAGAAATCAACATTATGATAATTTGTATGCACAAACTATTAAAATGACCAGTTTGTGCACACAGGTTCATCAGCACACACCCTGACCCCAGCTCCGTGCTCGCACTGCATCAACCAGCGAAACATTTTTTATATTAATGTAACCAAAAATCTTGGTGCAGTCATTCACTTAGTGATTCAGTGGAAGTCAGTAATAAAATGCTCCTCATGAGTCTGTGTTTGATTCATATTCATTTATTACTCATTTATTTTAAGTGTTGTGCGACAAAGTGACAGCTGCCAAAGCTGCCAAGGCATTTTGGGTTTGCAGTTCAGTGCCGGTTACCGTAGCAACCACAAGCCGTGCTGAGGTTTGTTAACGTAATGCAACGCTGGATATTTTGGAGGAGGTGGAGGTAATTGGAGGTCTGTTGTCCATAAAGTTTATCAATCAACCAGAACCCTTCCGTTTCCGAGTGACATAACGCTGCACCCAATCACAGCTGTGCAGCACGTGTAGCAGGCTTCCATATAAAGCAGGTGTACGACAGACTCTCAGCAGTGTCTCCACCAAAAAGGAGGTGATGGCCTTGATGTGGAGTCCTAACGACACACAAACACAGTTATACCGCACAATGCAGTCTAACTATCAGGCTTTATTAGGACTATGTATGCATGGAGGCACCTGGGTTTGTATGTGTGTGTCTCTTTATAAAGTCAAATATAATGATGCCTCACTCAGCCTCAGGTCTGCTCACTCACTGTAAAAGCACACAGACAGAGAGAGGCGGCGTCATCTGCAATTCAAATGAGCAAATCACTGATTAGTTAACAGAGCCAAAAGGTCTTAATACAGTCAAGTAATGAGTGAAATGCAATTTCCATTCAATCGATGTTTTTATTTCTAATGAGCGATACGGAACTCTGCCGCAAAGCAGAGGACGGATGGAACTTTGCAGATACACTCCTAAGCTGACGCGCATGTGCACGCACGCATCTTTTGCTCTGAATGTGAGATAATTGGCAAGATATGGGGGGAATATGTCTTTTGCTGCTGAGCCTAATTAGGTAGAGAACATTTTCATAGCTGCCAAACAACAGCAGACAAACCAAAGGTGCCCTATAAAGAATCTGTGGCTTCATTATAACGTGACGACTTGAAGTTCATCTTTTGCGTGCGTAAAAAAAAAAAGAAGGCGACCGCGACAACGCCCGACAGCCAAAGATCAGGAATGCTAATGTGGAAGTTAGTGAAAACTTGTAAACATGTATAAAAAAAAAGCAGGGACGAGGCTGCAGAGCCAGCGAGCATCCCAGGAGATCGATACAGCTGACGCTTCGATCCGTGTGGAAGGGCGGTTTGGAGGAGTTTTGATGAAGCACCTGGGGTCAGAGGTCAGCGCTGGCATTGATCACTAACAGCTGAAGATCATCAGAGAGCCCGTCCTGCTAGATCCACAAAACATTTCCAAAAAAAAAAAGATTTATGAGGACATTTTTCTCTGCAGAGACCTCCCAGCAAACGCCTGGGCGTGGTGGGTGCAGGTCGTCTGCAGGTCTGTTTTTTTATCTGCATTTTAAATCTGCAGGAAAAACAGTCAGTCAGTGGAAAAGAGCCAAAATATTAAAGAAAAGCTTTTTTCATTTGGCTGAAGTGGAAACCTTGGCATATTAAAAAAAAGGAGAAGATGCTGCCAGATTGAAAAGAGATTTTTCAAACGCACCTTGACGTCAGACTTCTTTCTTCTACTGTAGACAAAGCTTTAATGTTCTAATGCCTCCCAAAACTTCAAGTATAAAATGACTTTGTGTTTAGGTACACCTCCAGTTTGTCTCGTCAGGAGCTCCTCCATCACCACAGACGTGAAGCAGCAGTGATATTGTACATGATAGAGGAGGATAACAGGCACTGGTTAGATTATTTAATCTGGTCATGACCTTAAATATGTTTCTCTGAAGACTGCTGACTGAAATTCGTCCTGATTGACATTTTATTTTGCTGATATTTCAGAAATTTGCAAGTTGTGCAGCACTTTAATGTAAACATAACTATTGATAGACCTTGACTCCATGAATTAATAACCCTCTGTGATTTTATCCATAACTGCACAGAGTTTCTAACTAACTAACTGAACCGAGTGAAACTTCCAGGTTGGACTTTTGTAGCAGCGTAGCTCCAGGGAACATCGGCCAGACAGTCAGCTGGGATGAATCTCTGTAGCCTCGTATCACCGAATGTTATCTTAAAGCTGGATGTTATATTTGACTTATTGAAAGAGTGAAAAAGTCTGTCAGGAGGCAGCTGTTGGTGTTTCCCATGATATCATGTCGGACTCATGTTGGCAATCCCCTGACTATAACCAACCACCATGAGTCATGATGAGACTGTCTGCCTCCCAGTTCCCAGTGTTTCCCCTCCCCTCCTCTCTCTCTCTCTCTCTCTGGGCGTGGCCTCTGATTCTCTCTCACCTGCCTGATCACCTTCACCACCTGCAGCTCATCATCCAATCACCGGTGTGGTATGTAACCCTGACTCAACCTTCCAGACTCTCTCTCTCAGATTGTCCCCTGCCTGCCACATGCAGCCCTGCCTCTTTATCTCTCCGGTCTCTGATCATGAAGCACCACCAGCCCTGCACCTCCTCACCACCTGACGCCCACCTTCCTCTGCACTGTTTAGCCCTCCGGCTTTGTTTAATAAAGCCTTTTTGAACTATACTGCGATACACACTTGTGTCACCAACTCTCTGATACTTCAGATTGGGACAAAATGTCTGTAAACTCAAATTGGCTGCACTTTGTGTTTCGTTTCTTAGCAAACGTCAGCTAAGTCACGCTAAACTTAGCAGGTAAACATGGTACCTGCTAGCATGCTGATATTTGCATTTGAACAAAGCAGCAGTCAGTAAAGTAAAGCCTGGCAGAGCTGCTAGCATGGCTGAAGACTCTCAGGCTTATTGTCTAATGGCATATGGAGAAAATTACCTGACATTTACCTTAAGGGCACATCTTGAAAAATATGTTTACCTCTCTGAAAACAAAGAGCGTTCCAGTGATGTCAGTAGTTATTATACCTTCAGCCAAAGAGACGGAACTAATTACGGCTGTAGTGTTTATTTGCAATGAAAACGTCATCGAGAGATTTATTTGGGATTTACTGTAAATATGAGCTTCCCTCTTGGGAGAAATGGTGTCACATCAGCCTGCTGCTATTCATAAGGAGCAAATATGAAATTTGTTCCTTAGCTTTCGGTATCTTCTACTCTGAGTCACAAATTATGGCAACACAGATGGCAAACAAGGCGACAAACAGATGCCAGCACTTTAAGGTGACAAAAAGAAATAAAAAATGGGAATAACACTCAGACAAAGGTGATTCAAATTCAACAAGGCCAAGCTGGCTCTCGGGCTGTGGAGAGAATTCTTCCAAGGTTCTTGTTTTAGAAAGACAACAAGAGGATTGATTGTGTTTTTATAGTTCTAGTATCTGTTTCAACTGACAGTGTACAGAACACTGCTGTGCTGTCGGGATTATGATATAACATTTTTTACCGTGAGTAATGGGGTTCCCCTCTCAGTTAACCTTCAGGATTGTGAGATATTACCTCGACTGCTTCATGGAGGACGCATAGCAAAACATAAAATCAACCAGCGAGGGGGAACAAATCACTGAAATCAGCATCTAGGAGTAGACCTTGAACAAGAACTTAGATCTCCTCACTGGGGCTTCTGTGCAGACCGGACTCAGCTGTAGGCAGACGGAGTAAAATCCTGTGTGTTTCATGAAATAACAGTTTGGGTTATTTGTGAGAAGAATTAGGACATAATGCAGATACAGCTGTGACTATCCTCAACATCTCAGAGCTCATTTGGATTTCATATTTTTACTTTGGGTAACGTGAAAAGAGTCACGTATAAAGAATCTTCAGATGATTTTAGTGTCTTTCAGCTTGCTGTTTTGGTTCATCTGAGCCAGCAGGCAGCGGTTGATCGGTTTTTCAGCTGCCGGCTGTGGAAAGTCAACAGGAAACAGGTCTCCTCCTTCTGGAATGGACGCTACCTGCCCAACAGCAGACAGACATAATTAGCAACTAGCTGGTGAACACAGTGGCGCATTTAGCAGCTGAGAGACATTTTTCTCAGCGGCTGGCAGAGACCAAAATAGCACTAAAACAAGAGTGAATATTAGACTCGCATCCATCAAGTGGACAGAAACATGGCTGCTAATGAACGCTGATATCTCTCCGTGTTTGTTCAGGGAGTAAATAGGTCAGTTTGCCATGTAAACTGTGAAGTCATGGTGTGTCAGTGTTGTGTTTGCAGTTTGTTTTGCTGCCTTCCAGTGGCCAGAATTAATTGTCGAGTTGTGTCAAGAGTGCAACTCCCCACTTGAAAGGGCCGTGCGTGTCACCCGTTGCTCAGTGATCAGGCGTGTACTGCATGTAGATCCAGATGAATTCATTTTCTTTGTGATCTCATATGAGATATGGCCTTATATAATATTTTCTGCAGTCTGTGCATTAATCATAGTGCACATCCTTGAATGAATAAATGAATAAAATCTGTCACATCTGGTGAGTGTTACTTTGGCACAGATCTGGATCCAGGTGCAGATTTTAAAAAAACAGCAACTTTGAAACATTTTATTTTATTAAAACGATAAAATTTTGATCGCTCCACATCCTTGGCAGAGTGCACGAGATGCCTGGGCTCCTTGTATTAATTTTTTTGTTTACAAGAGACTTGTCAAAATTGGATTCTTCTAACATTTACAGTATTTAACAGGATGATTCCCATAGAGACCGGGCTTGTGAGACCTGTCCTTGAAAACAGCGGCAGATGCACTGACAGACGCGAGAATCGACAATACGTCTCATAATGAGGAAAGACAATTAAAGTAACAGAGCTAGAGGAGAGAGAAAAAGGAGCGAACGTGGAGAAATTAGAACGGGGCAACATGCATTATTCACTTTTCCACAAGCCTGCACAGAACAAACATGCGGCGCAGGCTTCAGGTGCTGCAGCAGCAGCTGATTGAATGTTTTTTAGAGTAGCATACTGTATAACAGTGAGCAATGATAAAAGTGCATTAGTGAGACGGATCTGTCCTCGAAATGAAGATTAATTAGACAAAGAAATGCTGCTGGAGATGAACATGCTCTTGATGGAGTGTTTTTTTCTTTTTTTCCTTCAGCCTACTTAAAATTCAACGTCAAGCGGCGCCGCTATTGGCCTATAATTACAACATCAGTCATTATTGATCATTGTCACTTTAATAAACAGCTCTCAACATTTTGAAGAATTTGCCTAAGATAAAATGCCGGGCAACAAAGCCGTCCTCTCCGCATTTATCTTGAGGACACACTCGATAAAGAGAAAAAAAAAGGAATTGTGAGACTGAGAGAGCTCCAGAATCAAAATCCAAATGGTGTTTTTAGAAAAAAGGGAGAGCGTAATGTCGACTCGGCCTCAAGGATACACTGCTTTTGTTTGCATTGTTTTGTTGATGCGTGTGTGTGAAATAGCTGGGGGGAAATGTCAGTGTCAGTCCATTATGTATCAAGGCAAAACACAGAAGGGTATGAATTCCTGTGTGTGTGTGTGTGTGTGTGTGTGTGTGTGTGTGTGTGCTCTTCTAAGTGCCTGCACTCTTGTTTTGGAATACACAGAGCAGTGTGTGATTCGGGGCAAAGGATTTGTCTTTGCTTCTGTTTTACGTCTGTCAGTAATTATTGTATCCGTGCAGAAAGGCTCACAGATAACGCACAAAAGCCGATAACACAAGGCATGAATGCACGCGTTGAGAGATGTGTATTTACAGTGAGGTCCTGTTGTCTTGATGCCATGGTTACTGTGAAACTCTGATTGTTGAGAGCGCGCGCACACACACACACACACACACACACACACACACACACACACACACACACACACTTTGTAGATCCCTTCAGCCTAACCTTTTGATGAGACTGCGTTCTAAAGAGTTTCATACTAAAGTTTGTAACAGCACCTTTATTTGAGCAAACAAAACTTAATAAAATAAAAGAAATAACAACTGTTTTTTTGTACCAGGCTGTAAACATGTTTATTTCTGCTGTGAAGTTCATTTGAACATGGGGACTTATGGAGACTGACATGTTCTGTAGCCAGCCTCAAGTGGTCACTCGAGGAACTACAGTTTTTGGCACTACCACATACTGTGGGCTTCACTTCAGTGATACAGTACAGTGAATTAAAAGCACTGCTAGATGCAGAAGATGCTAAAAACGTACAGTCACAGTTTGAAGTCTCCTCTTGCTGTCCAGCAGGACCTCTGCTCTCCAAACCAGCACCTGATTAGAAAAACAGACTTGCCATTGTGAACAGAGAGATAAAAAGACGTTGGCAAGAGGTTTCTCCTTACAGACATAATTGGCAATAAGCCATCAATTAGACTGAGACATATATCCAGCGGCCTCTGGGCGAGTAAAGGAGGAGCAATGAGGCAGCACTGGAGACAGAGGCAGAGCCAACGAGATGCAGGATGTCTGAAGAAGCAGGAAGAAGACAGACAGGGCTGCTGCTGAGAAACTGCTGATGTCTTCTGAGAAACTTTTAGAAAGAGCTCACATCTTTCTTTGATGTGTTTTCTCATGGTTCAATAGTGGATACTTGTTTCTTCATCTTTGTTTGGGCAGTTAATAAAGTATTCATTTTCAAGTTCTTCTGAAGATTAATAAAAAAAGAACAGCACATTTAAAACATGTTTAATTACAAACACTTAATGTCAAAATGCTACCAAATAATCTGCTGTGGTCTGCCAAATGTTTCTGAGGAAATGCCGCTCGTATCGTGTGAGTCAGAAAGGTGTTGTGTAAAGGTGTGTGTTGTGTAACTGCAAAAACATCATCCCTAATAATTGCCCTTGATGATATTTTATTATCAGTGTGTCTCCCTGCATGCACCGGATCCCTAAGCGTTGTGAATTGTCTTGACATACTCGACTAGCCGGGCACTTCATCAAACCTTCAGAGGAGTCTGTGCACATTCAAAGGAAAGTGATATTTCCAAGAGTTCATACATCACTGACTGACCCGAGCCTGCCCACGCACGTGTCAATAAATATCCCCGTCACACTCACCGTCTGTAGTCGAGCTGAATGGAATAATTTTGCACTTGAGTTAGCAGCTTGCTTCTGTTGTGGGAGCCTTTATTATGGTCCAGCAAGCATTTATTGCCTCAATTGATATTCTAAAAATATGGGATCAAGCTAACTGGGCAAATCCTGAACCTGTCTCATGCAGGTTTTTTCTCAGATGGGAGGAAAATAATCCTGTCCGCCAGGCTTTTTATGTATTTTTTTTTTTTTTATATGCTACTGTGAATGATGTCGCTGACAATAGAGCAGGTGATACTAAACGCACCGCTTCTGGCTTTGCATTGTAAATATTGCATTGTAAAATAACTGTAGGTGGATCATAACCGTGTCTCAGGTGGTTAGGTTAAAGATGCTTAAGGGCACAGCCGTGTGTGGATTTACTGAAACTGAGAGCATCTGATGTTCGGCTTTGCATTTTAAATTTGCAAACAGTTTTTAAGTTTAGTTATAATATGTTCCTCTTAAATATGTGCTTTCTATTTGTTTCACCTCTTCTCATGCCTCATTAAGATGTTAGGAGGAGCGGCCCTCGGGGCAAAAATCTGCCACTGGGCACCTATTGACCCGACCCCACCTCCAACCTTCTGTGCAGCGCATTTGTGTACTCTCACCTCCCAGCTCCTGTGCAGGAATAATTTGCACTTAAGATATACACATTCAGGTATAAAATCCAACAGTAAAGCTGGGGCACTGGCCATCACTTCACCTGTTAAAATCCCATTCAAACTGGAAGTGTTATTTCACATATCTACATGTTTACTGTAAAAACAGGCAGATATCGAGGGACCTGTGCATCAGGTAAATCAGACAGTTGAGCAGCCAGAGGACATCAGAGGGGGAAAACATCAAATATATTCTGTAAAGTTTCACCAAAATCACTGACCAAAGTTCTAAAGTTGTGCTTTTGTACAGTCGTCAGCGAGGCCTGGCCTTAGATGCATGCAGCAGCCCTCAGAATCACTGAGACTCCACAGACTGCACTCATACTGTAATTGTCTTAAGGGAGAAAACATTCCAAGTGCAGGATGAGTCATCAGAAACTTTATTGTTTACCAGGAACTCAAACAAACCTGAAAGTATCAGAAAAACAAACTTTTTCACTATTCCTGGAGCAGATGCTGGTGCACAGGTGACATATAGCACTGGATGTATTCCATAAAAACAATTTTGACTTCATGGACATTTTAAAATACGAAACATCCAAAAGAATATATAGCAGATGACGTTTGCTATTTCAGGTCAGCACTCATAATAATTTATACCAAAGCACTACCACTGAGCACTGCAGCAAATGATCTCACACATGGACAGTCTTTAAAAAAAAAAAAGAAAAGTTGCAGCGTTCATTGAGCTATGCGCGTCCATCTAAGCGCAAATCATGATTATGATCATGCGTTTTCCTGCTGGTAGAAAGCAAACCAAGATAGCAACTGCCAAGCAAACAGTAAATGGAAATAGATTGTTACACGGTGTGAGGGAGCCAATACCGGCATCATTATCCTCCACAACAAATATAGAAAACATCATTTGAGCTCTGGCTTGTTTGAATTATTTTCAATTGGCAAAGTGCTTTGAGGCCTGAGACGTGATCCACCCCTCCACCCCCCCCCCCCCCCACCCCGCAGCACCATCCGTGCTATTGAGTTTGCAGAAAGGCACTCAGCCACTTTAAAATTCACAGAGGCCGTGCTGCGTGTACAAACACACACTGTTGACGAAAGGCTCTTCTTTTTAGAATAGGATGGTGCTTGAGGTAAAAAGCCTCACAGGGAGTGTATGTGTGTCTGTGTCAGCTGTATCACAGTGTGTTTTCATAAAGATGTGTGTGTGTGTGTGTGTGTGTGTGGGTACATGCAAGATTGAGATTCAGGCCGGCAGTATGCAAAATAGAAATTTCATGTATTCTCACAGGCTGTCAAACTGTTGGACTGTGAGGAAATGTCACACGTGTCGTGAGACTACAGGAGTACCAAAGCATCACAGAGGGGGAAATGGAAACATGCACGCCCAAAAGAAACATGGGAAACTAAATTAATAAATAATAACATTGTTGTCTTATTGCAGCTGATATTGTATTAAATTTGGCTGCATGAGAACTGAGACAAGCTCATCTGGCTGGTTTGGATAGCAGCACCTGTGAGACGCTGTATAAAACATGGATGTGGTGTCAGTGAGATCAGCCATAGTGAAGCTCAGGGTGGCGGCTCTGGCTCCACTAATCCGAAAATAGGCAATGACATGGATCATTGGTGGACCTGAGGCAGGCCCAAAAAAAAAGCCCTCAGTTAAAATGGCAATGCTCTTAATTATGCATAACTGTGAGCCTTGATGTAATCTGACCGGGTGAGTTATATAGAGAAATTCTGACTCAGTGCAAAATGATTTCAAACCTCAACAGGTGGGCTTTTTTAGTGAACCAATCAAATCATGAATGTAAATGTAAATCTAGCGACTAACAGCCCGTCAATCCATGCGTTGTTCCAGCGAGGCACCCCAGCAACATTCTCCCGCTCCTCCATGGTGGTCCTATGCTGTTATATCATATATAATCCCTCCAGAAAGTTCTGAAGCTGCCCTGGGATCTAGACTTGGGATCTAGTTGGACATGCATGAAAACTTCACAACACCACAACTTCGAGAACTCCTGAATGAATTAAGGTCTTTGGCATCGAGATGACCCTTCCTGCAGTCGGGGCTTAAAGGGAACTCACTGTCTGGCTTCAGGCTCGGTCGTGCTTAGTTTGAAGAGTTCACATAAAGCATAGGGGGATAAGGTAGATAGGGGTCTGGTGAGCAGCCGATCAGTGAGAGAAAGGGGCCTTGTCGTGCTGAATCCTGCCTGTGCAAAGACAGACATAGTCTGGACTTGTAAAATCACCATAAAAGGGATTAGTGTTCACATATTCTCAGCGCTATGGATTTCAAAATCGAGGCAGTAATATGCCATTTCCACAGAAATTTGTGTTAATATGGAGAAAAACAACAACTTCGGATGATATTTGTCTTCCCTCAAAGCAGCCGAGGCTCTATTATTTCACTGCTTTTGTTTTTATCAGATGGAGAATTAATTACAGAGAAAAACCTCCGTCTGTGGCAGACTGTGGGAATGTTTTGACACTGTCGCTGCTCTTACGGATAGACTCGCCGCTGAACAAACACCTCGTGGCAACAGGTGACTTCATATGTTTTGACATGCGACAGGAAAGTCAATCTACATATGAACTCCTGCAGTCTTGTGACATTTTTGATTCGTTGCCAAAAGATGACAAACACCTGAAAATCATGTGATTTTTATTTGTTCTTGGCTTATGAAGCTCATTATACATTAGAGATGTGTCCCGGGGATTCACTCATTAAAGACAGTGTAGACTTCAGACATTTTGTGGGGAAAAGGTTTATAAATCCACTGCAGCTTCAGAATGTGACGTCCATGAATGATGGAGGGAAACTGTTCTGTCTGAGCAATGATTATTTCTGGCCAGGCGCCAGTAATTAGAAGGGTTTTATAGAAAACTGGACAGGCGGTTAAATGACAAAGTAAAAAGAGTCGTGAAATTAATTGGATTGGCAAAACTTCAGTGTGGAGCTGTGGAGAGTTTGTATTAAATTCAGCACAAGTACAGTGACCACTTCCATCAAAGAGGAAAGTTAATGCACAGAAATACTTCTTCACTATCACAAAGTTTTTGCTGAAAGTCTGTTGAGTTTACACATGGTATTACTACAGTTTCCATATATTGTCATGAATATTCAGTCAGTGAAAATGTACCCATAGTTGATACATATAAGGATCCTTTAAAGTCTCTTCAACCTTGAAACACTCTGAGATGACATGAATTCATCTCTGTCTCTCTGCTCAGGGCGGCCTCAGCGTGTCATTGAGCCGCCCTTTAAGGACCGCCCACAAAATCCTGAAAACTGTTTGAACCTCTGACTCCACGTTTCAGTGATATATCGTTCAAAGTCTTTTCATGTGTTTTCAGCAGCTATTTTCCAACATATTTAATGTGTTTTGAAAGAAATCTCAGAATTGCCTTTACACGGACTTTGAATTAAACTTTTTCGTTTACCTGGAGGCAACAGTAAGCCGGAAACATATTTCGTGTGAACCTGCCAGTAAATTGTTGCTTATTTGCACATGCAGCAGACAAGAAGCATTATTAGAATTTATTTTAAATGTTATGTGCTTGCTCCTGGCGAAAATCCAATACTCCAACTCCTAAGGGAAATAAATGGCTCTGTAGCTGACTATGATGGGCAGGTAGCAGACCAAGAGTTTATCAGAGCTTTTTTTTCTGATAACAGCTGCCTGCTGCTACAAATATGGTTGACCCTAAAACTGAGAGGTGATAGTTGAGTTTGTGGGTTTGACCATCTGTAACTTTGTGTTCACTGCTGATTAAAGGTAGAGCTTACATCCTAGAAGTCTGAAGGTTCTCAGTCATCCATGAAGGGTCTGATCTGGGGCAACTGGACTTGGTTGCAGATCCATGAAGCCTGGTCAACAATGCTGCCTAGGATAAATACTCGGATCTTCCCGTCAGTCAGTGAGAACTGAAGAAGCTTCTTGGATGAGAGGCGAAACGTCTTCACGGATCTACAACCAAGTCCAGTTGCACTAAATTTAACCTTCTTACATCCTAAAAATTCCCACACTGAGAAGCAAAGGGTGGGGAAAAGTTCTTCAGTCAGTCACTCAAATTAATCTTTACACAGGAGCTTGACAAAGACGGGAGTGTCTCGCACCGTTGTTACTAAATAAACTGTGAGTGTATCTATAGTTTGTATTGGTTGAAATGAAAACACAGAAAGAAAAGAGTCCTTTCTCTGACGCCACTCGTAGTAATGGTGCAAAGTACATTCCTTAAAGAAACCTATAATGCATATATCAATTGCGATTCAACTTCATGTCAACTTTCCACATTCCTCTCGCTTTGTCTCGGTCCTGCTCTGCGTACACCTCCACACCCCCGTGAGTAAACTCTCCATGGCTTTCTGGCAGATATCACCTCTTGAGTCTTGCATAACGTTCCACTCTGGTTCCCTTCCAGCTGCACTCCCTCACATCGCCATGATTCATCGCCGGGCCCTCCTTGATCCCTATCGCAAATAGGCCCTTATCAGTCAAGAAGCCCCTCTTGAGAAATCCACCCTTTTTTTTTTTCATGCACACCACTCGCTCGTAAAGGAATTCCAATAAGACGGCGTAAATCAAGGCTAACGCGCCCTCTGTTCTCAAGGCTCGGGGCAGAATCAACATGAGTCTGGCGGCGAGCCCGAAAGCGGGACCGTGTTGTGAAGCGCCGCTTGTAAAAGGAGTTATTTGATTTGGCTGACTAGGCACAACCAGTATGGTTATGTTCAACATTCTTTAGCTAATGGTCCATGTTACAGCTAGTCTGCACTTGGGGGGATTAAGGAGGGAGTGAATCAAAAAATGGCAACACTTCGAAGCACTTTATTCTGCTGTATCAACCTGTGTGTTGACCTGTGGAAAAATGGAGTACAATACACACACTATAACGCTGAGTGAGCGCACAGAATGTGATGTATGGCCAGAGGGTATGTGATTGTACAAACGCAGTGTGACCGAGTGCAAGTTTCCCACTCCAAAGTAAAGTCTTATCTGAAAACATAAACCTCTTTTTTTTTATTCTAGTCGCTTTAAACTGCTTTCTGAAACACATTTTGTCATTTCCAGTATGAGATGTGTTGAGCACAACTTCCAGAGCAGTGGTTGTTGACTCGAAGCCCAGACCTACAGGACAGATCAGGGCGGGGTGAAGTTATCTGCAGTTAATCCCTCTCTCGCTCAAAGGCCAGTGATCAGACTGCGTTTGTAGCTTCCAGGTGAGAACGTGTGTAAGTTTGGGATCGTCAAGAGGGCGTTCCTCAAAATCACTTTTAGAGAAACTGCACTGAGCAAATAAAGGTTGGAAGAACTGCTTGACTTAGATTAGATTAAAATGCCAATAATAAAAGCAAATACAAGACTGCAATCAATTTCTATTTACAGTTCAGTTTGTTAGGGATCATAGACTAACGCTGAAAGCTTATTTTAATCGCGGCCATCCTGACTGACAGTCTGCTGTATCTTCTTCACTATCTCAGTATATTTTTCTAACAGGTATCACCTTAGGTGACATTCCTCTTGTTGCATTGTAATGACACCTCGAGGCTGATAATTAAGTCAGAAACCGCATTCTCTGAGACTTTATTCGAATACTCCGTCTTTCCGCCGCAGGAAAAGAAATGATCCCGATGCAGGCATCTGTGGGGGGGGGGGGGGGGGGGGGGTTGATTTACCTGACTGCGGTGAGGCAGTTGTCTCTAATCTGCACAGTTTGAACCACAGAGGACTGTCTAACCTCTGAAATCAGCTGCTGCCGTGTTTGGTTCAGTTGAAAACTCGCTGCCCTCCCCACCCTGCACGCTTTGATGGCCTCTAATACAACCATCACTCCAGCTTATTTCTTTGTACTGCACGTCTGCCAACAGCGATCTGACTTGTGTCACTTTCAGACACCATTTATTACTGTTGCAGCACTTTGGCAGAGGCAGTATTAGATAGATTCCCTGTATTGCACACGGACAAGTGAAATGCCTCTGCGCGTTGGAGGCCGGCCAGAATCACTCACTGAGAGTAAAGGTTTGTGAAACACACCTGTGCTTTTCTCACATGCAGTTTACTCACGACCATCATTCATCATTTAGACGAGTCTTTCAACACTCCATCGTGCCGGAGCAGGGCAGACAGAAGTCAGAATATGGGGTCATTACGCCACAGACCAGAGCACTCTAAAATACTCCACTGCACTGATATAATAACACTATTTGGACAACAACTCCCAAATAAAATGCCACACAGCAAGCGCTGAGGTCGTGCCGACCAGTGACGATGCCCAGCGGTGAGAGTGGGTGACACTGGTTTTAATGGGCAAGCATCACCTCACCTTTAAATCAATAAAGGTTCATCTAAATAAAACATATCCATTAAAACAAACTCATAATTTAGAAAGCAGCTAAAAAGGAAAAAGCAGTTACAGCGCGGCCGTAAATATTTCTCTGTGACACGGGAATAATAGTTCAGGAACTCATCCAGATGTAAAGAGTTTAAAAGTCTCCCGTCTGCGATGGCTGAAGGAGTGGGTGCTTTTAGCAGGCTCTGGCACGCTGCTGCTGCTCTCAGGCTCTTTAAAGAGCTGCACGACTTATGTAATGTAAATCCGTGGCTCAGACAGCACCGGTGACCGCTTCCACGACAGTGCCAGCAAAGTTCTGCAGTGTGCACAATGAAGCATCTCAAACTTCTGCAGCACTTGTTTTACTTTGATGTGTAAGTTACCAGTGGACCGTTATTATCATGAGCCGCAGGTAATAAAGCGGCTGTAGTACTGTACTCAAGGTGTAATTTTAAGGTACTTGGATTGAAGAATTCCATTTGATGCTGCTTTATGCCTGAATTTGCTACATTTCAGAGGGAAACATCGTTTTTCTTACTTCAATTCATTTACTTGACAGTTGCTGAGTCCTTACCGCAGCAGCCCAGGTTCAATCCCAGCCTGGGCACTTTGTTGGATGTCTCTCTCCCTCTCCTGCTTTTTTGTCCATCTCTCCAGCTGTCAGCATCTAATGAAGCAAAGAAAAAGATCTTTAAATAAAAAATGTTTGAGGATTCCCGTTTAATCATCTCACGAGCCCTCAGATTTATCTTGTGACCTGTTGGACGGCCTGAATATTTGCCACATAACTTTCTGCAAGTGGCGGTACAGACCTGTTAACGCTGTTGTCAAAGATGTTAAGTCAAGTTATGCACCAAAGTAGAAGTAAAGAGTATACTAACGGCAACAATGGTGATCCGACCCACTGCTTTTTAAGTCAAACCCCTGATGGCCTGTAGTTCTTTGAGCTTTTATCTGTCTTTCAGTCTAAAGTTAGCCGGTCTGCAACTCTGTACCAACAACTGCTTTAAAAGTAAAGTTTGTCATCAACAGCCAAAGATGATATATCGCTGGTCTCAATGCCAAACCTTTTACTGGCCTGTTAATGCTTCCAGAAGCTATACTTGCACATAGTCAGCCTTGAAATGAAGACAGGAAGAGATTGAGCTTTGTTTCATTGCAGATTAAAAGTCCTCTCATATTACAACCAGCCAGAAACTGAATGTGACTTCATAAGTTTAATATATTTATCTGTTGTATTCAGTGCAGGGAGAGAGAGAGAGAGAGAGCGAGCGAGCGAGCTGTGGCTCTCAGGTGTATCACTATTCACTCTCAGAAGTTCACGTCTGAACAAAAGTCTTTTTTTCTCCGTGCTCACATATCTTTGAGATAGAAACTCGAGGGTCATGAAACCCACTCAGCACATTAAAAGCACATATCTTTTAATTTAACACAGAAGCTTCATTCAAACCTCGATAACAGCGAGCATCTGTCCTGCTCGAGTGTCCTTGATCACGGCGCTGAATCTCCACCAACTGCAAAGGTGACCTCCATCCGAATTTCTCCCTGAGGCATCAATGGAGTATTACAAAGGAGAGGAAAACACACCAATAACAGCAGATAAGAAGCGTTTCCAAACCAATGGTGACATACGTGGAAGCTCAGCTTGACATTTAGTTAACCTGTATGTATCATAGATCTGTGGAAAATAACAGTAAAGGCTCAGGAATCCTCTGTGGGCTTTGTTTATCTCTTGAACTATGAAGCGAGGATCGTGAACTGAATCTGCTTTGAAGGTGTGTAAAGCCATCTCAGATCTCATTCCTTCCCTTTGTTGTAAAATCTCCTTTTCCTTTTTTCCCACGAAGGAATTACATAAGGAAATTTAAAAACTTTGGAGCTTCCGTGTGGAAATGAGCATTACAAAAATGTTTTTGACCACCTTTATGAATTCAAATTCACTCTCACTGTTAATTAACTTTTTTTTTGGAGCACGTTTCTAAAAGTAGGAAAACGCTGTGGATCCTTTGCAGACATCACTGCTGCCAATACAAACACAAACTGAATTTATCAGTTTGATACTGACAAAATGACTGCGGAGAGTGAAAAGGAGTCTAATTTATAAGCATCATATAACTTCCAAACATAAAGTGACAGAACAGAAAACTGATATGAAAACTGATTTTTATTTTTTTATTTTGCTGATTAAAAGCTTTATGGAGATTTATTTATCAGACTAATTTATCAGATTTAGAAGCTGGTACATGAAATAAACAACGTCAGAACACACACAGGTAGATTACCGGACCGCCGGTGCCGAAACGGACCACTCCCACTCAAATGAATGGAAAAACCTGAATCCAGGTGTAAGAAAAGTGGTGGACGTGATACCAAATGGATGCAAGCAGCCTCCGCTCCAGTCTCCCAGTTCTCCAGTTGGTTTGGTTGCTGTTACACAGCAGTTCCTTTTCAGGTCTCCATACGCCTCTCCTGACTTCCACGTGGCTTTGAATCCATTTCCCGAAGAGGTGAAGGAGGCTAATCAAGCTCTGATGTGGTGTTAAGTTGCTCTTTAACATGAATTTGTAACGTTTTCATGCAAGTAAATGTTCGAGAGTTGTACTTGACTTCCTCCTACGCGTTCGCTGGCCTCTAACACGGCGGTGCATCGCTCGTAAAACCGTTGGCAAGCCCTTTGAAAATATTGCGTGTTGGCACTGAGTTAAAAAAAACGCCTTTGAGTGACTTGCGAACGGGGTCGAGCTCGGTTCAAATGAATTTCCTCCCGGCTGCTTTGGATGTTTGCAGTTTGATTGATGGCATTTTTTAACTCAGTGAGGACCAGGAAATTGCATCACAAAGTGAGCAAATTGAGTCACCATGACGACAGTGTGTCTTATCTGTATCCTGTGTATGTTAGGATAGATATGCCTGTGAGAATGCTCATCATTGTATACTGCATACTGTGTGTGTGTTGGGTGTGGGGGGCTGCGGGTAGAAATAGGTCATGCCTAATCAAGAGGAAAGACATCTCTATCAATGTCTACTCGACACATAATAACCTAAACAATGATCTGGCCTGACGTCTTCTCATTCATTCATAATGCCGTTTGTTTACTGAGTGAAGTGGGGGAGCGTGGATCTGATGAGGAGATAAATCACACACCAGAGAGAGTTGATTGTACAAACTTTTCTCCTGGGTGAAGCTCCCACGTGCTCCATAAACCCAGCCGAAGGCGTTTTTTACATTTGCATTGCAGTAGCCGATGCTCTTTATCAGCCGCCTGCGTGAGTGCCGTCCCGTGATAGAAAAAGCAGAAATTGATGGAAATTTAAAGGAGCAAATGTTCAGGTGAAAGGGTCAGAGCCCCGGCAAGCAGATAATTGAGGTAACAGATGATTAGAGAATAATCAGGTGGGATAGAGGCGAGCCAGATAAAGGAATTGGAGGCAGAAGGAGAATGTGACGGCGGTTTTAAACAAGACAGGACAGAAAAGCAGAAATTAAATTTCAAATCTACTCTCATCATTTTCATACTATCACTGACAATGTTCAGTGCATTCTGTGATGTTTTTCTGTCCCACAGTCTGCTTGTTTTCTGCTGCTGCCTGTGTAAAAATGGATCTTTGTTACTTCACAAATGGATTTCTGCATGATTCCTGAATGATGATCAAACACTGCAAGAAGTCAGAAACATATTTTTGAATTTCAGTTTAATTCATTAAAGAATATTAAATTTATTGTAAGACCACGTGCGTCTACAGTCAGTAGAGACAGCAAAGTCAGAGACGTACTTGCATTGAGCTCCTTCATGTAAAGATTGTAAATCTGTGTGAGGTGACATCATAAAACGTCTGATTCATGTATGAATGACATCATGCGGCATCATCGGTGGATGATGGATCCCATTTTTGTAGTTTGTAACCTAGAAATGATCCAGCATTTCACATTGATCAGTTTAAGGAAGGAAAAAAATGCAGTGTTCAGTATGACTGGAAATAAGAATTATTATTATAAGATTAACCTGACATGGGCTTATAGACAAACGTAGTGAGACGGTGGAGTGATGAGCAGCCGTGTTAGAGTTTCAGCTCCCAGGAGGTGAACTGGCAACCAATGCGTGATCCATACTGTAGTCTGTGTTGAACTTGAACCGACCACCCTCTGGTTCTGCAGCCAAGTCCCTATCGACTGATAACGTTTGAGTTTTTTTTCATATCACCTCATAATTTATTGGTTTTGATAAATATCTAGCGCTGCTTTTTTTTAAAATGTGGAATCCAAAATTTATTTTGTACCCAAGAACATTTTGTCACAGAGGCCCAAATCATTTTCTAAAACAACGTATCAGCTACAGTAAGTGACGAATGAATGTCCCATCACTTTGCCTTTAAAGTTAATCTATCAAGTGGACACTGACTGCCCCGTCCTCGATTGAACACATCAGCACTTTCCTCCCCGGTCCTGACTTTCTGGATGTCGTGTCAGCAAACCACCGCCAACTGTGTCAGGGATTACGCACTGCGTGTGGCTGCCCGATGCCACAAATTCTTGACTGGCACTGTTAGACCGCCGTTATATTGGGCCTTGAACCCCCTCCCCCCGTCTCATCTGACACCATCCTCTCTCCCCCCTCCACAACTCCCCAGGCAAGGCAGCAGCACTATTTTCGGCCTCTGGGCCCAGTGCTTGACATACTAATTATATAACAGCAATGCAAGCTCACTTTTTGCCGCTCCATTTCTTTTCTGTGCCGTAGTTTAGTGTTACACTCTTTCTTCATCAGAGCCTGCAGAGCTTCATGTGGACTCCTTGTGGAGATGTACAGGTTTACACACAGTATCTGTGCTATGGTGGGTGTAGTAGGTGTAGTACCTGCATTGTTTCACACATGGAGACATACATTCTGTGTGTATTTTGTCCTGTTGACCAGCTGAATGACACATGTTGAATAAAAGAGAAACAAAAGCATCAAAAGATCAAATTTAGAATTTTATTAAGATATGAAACTGACACAAGTGATTTCTTATCAGATGTCCTGAAGCTAAATTCGCTCCAAAACTTGCACACACAAAGCTTGCAGATCAACACCCCGAAATATACGTAAATCAGTAACAATCATGTGCTATCATGCAGCCATACCTTTGTTTATTTCCCAGATAACCACATGAATTGATGTATGGTGAAGCCAAAGGGCAGTGGATGGTTTTCAGTAACAGCCCTGCTGTGAAAAGTAGAAAATTGCACCATTTCACTCTTGAAAATGACGAGAGATTTGGTAGCAAATTGCGGCACCTTTATCACTCGAGGGAAATGCGTGCAGAAGTTAGCTACAGTTCATGCACATCCTGTACATCGGGATATTTCTGTATGTAAATGTTTGTGTTTTGCATCCAGCACGCACATTTATTTATGTTCATATGAGAGTGTGTGTGTGCCCAACACACCTTCAGGAATGTCTCCCAAATGAAATTTACTACTCTTTATATTCTTATTATGTTTATAGATCTGATTATTAACAGTTGGTGACTAATTCATTTAAGTTTTATTAAATCTGAGTGGTGCTTTTGGATCATAATATTCTGCAATGCTTAAAAGCTTGAATAGACCTCAAGGACGGCATTTTTAATTGTTACATTCTTAACTCGCCAACAGAATCATGTTAGCTGGAATGGGACCCTCTCCTCTGCTGCTTTAAACCTAATACCTATGTAACCTTCCAAATGAAAGTGCTATAATACAGAGTATCACTGTTGTAGGTAGGTAGTATTTATGTGAGCACATATGTGTGCAGCTATATATATTTCCATACCTCTGGATGTGCGTGCCTGCCAGAGTGGATTTGCATTTGAGGGCAGGTTTGCGGCCCTGCGTCAGGTTTGAGTCTCACATACGGCTATATTCGTGTGTGCATACCTACCGCTCACACATGCACATACACTCAGGTATGTGCAGTGTGTGTGTGTGTGTGTGTGTGTGTGTGTGAGTATATGTGCATGTGTGTGAATATACGCAGCTAACAAGCAAGGCAGGAGCTGACAGAAAACATTATTCAAATCATGCCTATCCCCCTCTGACTGCTAAAACCTGACATTTATCTGCAACATGAGCCACTGCTGAAGGTAGTGACACACACCCACACACACACACACACACACACACGCTCGAACGGAGGATTTGGACCACAGTTTTTTCGCTCTCGTTCCCAGAAGCCCCAGTGGGATTTGACTCTGGACCCTTGCAAGGTGTTGTTATTGTTCCTGTCTTTATTAATCACATATTTAATTTGGGCCAGATTACTGGCAGAGACAATGAATGGAGATTTTTGTGGCGCTTCCTGCAGTCGAGTGTCCTCTGTCCTTCTTATGTGTGTACTCTGTTGTTACTTCTGGGACTGCGCTCAAGGATTTTGGAGTGTTTGTTGAGCACCCTCTCTCCCCACAGCTCCCCCCAACCCCTCATCCTTCTTGCTTTAACACAACAGAGCTACAAGGACAAATGGATTCAAAATTGAAGTAAAATTGAAGCAGTAGTTCATATCGGGTCTGTGGGGATTATTCAGAGTGTGTGTGTGTGTGTGTGTGTGTGTGTGTGTGTGTGTGTGTGTGTGTGTGTGTGTGTGTGTGTGTGAGAAATGCCTGTTTGCTGCCAGGCTACTGAAATTTGATAAAAATGGACATAAAGTTTTAAAATGTAAAGAAAGAAAGAAAGAAAGAAAGAAAGAAAGAAAGAAAGAAAAATACATTTCACACAAGCAGTTACACAAGTTCCCTTTATAGGAGAGCATACCAAGACACATTTGCTAAATCACATGACCAGGAATATTATGAAATAAGCTGAACCTTGAATAAAATAATAATTCTCTACGAGGACTCAAAATTATAGAAACATGAGCCACAAAGATAAACCAAAGAAAAGGATTTTTTCTAACCTTCAGCTGCATTCATAAACGGTTTCATTTTATTATTTAATCAACATTTCTCCACAGAAACACGGCCGTGCTGTGAGCTAACACACAGACACAAACGAACAACGAACGCCCCACTGCAGCCACACTTGGTAAAGAAGTCCGATACAGACGGCATCAGTGTGAGGACGGTCCACAAAGATGCAAGATTAAATACAGTGGATGTGGGGAAGGAGCCATAAAGAATGCTGATGTATGGGTCCAGAACGTCGTGCTACGATCCTGACTGGGAATTACGGTACTCAGCTTTGTTAACTATGATGTGGCAGGACCAAAACAATGAGCCTAAAGAAGCTAAACAGGCTTTAAAACAGCTTCAATCATTAGTTTTGACATTACTTGGAGCTATTTAATTTAATATTAAAGACAGATCATCTTGGTGAGTGCGACTGCATATCTGAATAAAGTTATATAAAGCCATTTGTGGCTCCAGAGGGAGCTGTGTGATGTCTGGGTCATGTCGGTTTTGGGGTGAATTTTTGGGTTAGAAATAAGTGAACACACCAGACCTCCTTAGCCCGCTCCTCATCTGCGCTCGAGGCTCGAGGAAGAAGAAGGTATAAAAAAGACAATCACCCTGACTTGAGATGAACGTTACAAAAAAGTAACCAAATCGTTGCAGCAGAAGCAGACAGCGTTATCAAAGCGTAATGCTAAATCAGTGCATTGCTCTTTCACCATCAAAAATGTTGCTTAATTAATGCTGGTTTAATCTTTTGAAGCCCAACGATCCAGTTAAATCTCCCTTGAAGCTTATTTGCTTCAAAGTTATTCTTAAAACATTCTGGATCTGCTTGTTCCAGTGTTTCACTGAGACTCATCACACTCATGTTAACCCCAAGACACATATCAAACCAAAACATATAATATTACATTGATATTCAGCCTGTTATGCAGACAAATCTCCAGGAATTTCAAAAGCCCGGCGTCATCCTGGTTTTATTGAAGTTCATGACGCGTCATTCGTGTTTGTGCCTGTGAAACTGCCCAAAGGATGTACAGTACATGACCTGTGTGATGTGTTGAAATGCAAAAATAGCAACTATAACCTTTTTTAAACAATGATTAAGTGTTTCAGCGTGTTTTGCCTTTCCTCTAAGCTCGATGAGTGAATGTGATGAATGTGGGATAGATGAAGATGAAGGATAAGGACAGATGATGATAGATGGAGCTTTGGGGAGGGGGTTGAACCAGGACAGGACAGCAGAGAATCGACCGCACAGCTAAAGCATTCATGTTTTTGCATTCGATTTTTTAAACCACAGCAAAAGAAGTCACATCATATTTCACGTGAGGCTGTAAAGTATCTCCGGCCATCTTATTTCCAATTCATACAACATGCTTCGCTTTGCAACCGAGTCAGAAATCATGTCTGTGACAAGACCACACACAATCTGCTGATGCTGTGCTCACCACTGTTCAATACCCATGAAGAATGTTATCTATTCATAACTGAAAAAAGCAAGGCTGAGGCGCCTGGTCAAGGTTGAGGGGACTCCCCCTCCTCCCTCCCTCCCCTCACACACACACGGTGGAACAGGCCAAAACAAAAGATTCTGGTTGTAAACAGACTGGAAGCAGCTGACTGTGAGGAATGGTGTTCTGTTTGCGTGTGTGTGTGTGTGTGTGTGTGTGTGTGTCCTTTGAATGAATGAAGGCATGAAAGTGGAAATAGACCATGTGTTTTTCCTGTGTGCTCATGCGAGAGGGCAAATAATTGATTCTTATTACAGACATGGAGACAGCTTGACAATGTTTATGTGCAAATAGTATATACAGTGCATGCACACCATCAGCCTCCATCTACACTGGTCTTTTTTTTTATTGGTAGCACAAAAGACCCAAATGAAAAAGCTGTAAGACACATTTTTGATTGTGCAATGAAGAGTCGACAAGGTTTTTATTATCTGTAATATAGCAGATAAGTGTGTGTGTGTGTGTGTGTGTGTGGGTGTTAGTGCTGAAAAATGAGTCAATTAAACAATTATTTGATCAGCAGATAATGAAATGACAAAAATGGTTATCATCATTTAAAATGCCAGTTTGTGTGCGGTGCTGATGTTTATTATTATAAATTATCATTAATGTTTGAACTGTTAGTGTTGCTAGAACTACCAGTTTAGTCATTTTCACTCAATCTTGCCAACATCAAGCACCCTGACTTTATTTTAATGTGTATATTTTATTCAGACATTATCTGTAACTGCTTATCCTCAGTATGGGCACAGGGGCCTGCTGACTTCACCCTACACAAGTCGCCAGTTCATCACGAGAGAAACAAAGATTTGGCCTTAGAGTCACCGGTCAACCTGTTGAGTGCATGTTGTTGGACTGTGGGAGGACGCCGGAGTAACCGGAGAGAACTCACGCAGACGTGTCATGCAAACTCCGCTCACTCGAGCCGACTGCACCACCGTGCACAACCGTGTGTCACAGGAACACCGAGCAGTTTTGAGTTTCTGTGCCTAGAAATGGTCACGGTCCTCGTTTTGACAGTCTATCAATATGCAGGTTGTGTGTTCCACCCTTGACAATGCATGTTTGGTTGCCTAGCAATTATGTTTTTATAGTTGTTGTTTTTTACAAAGGTGAAGCTTACGTAGCTGTAACTTTGAGCTAAAGTCGGAGGACAGACAGCAGATATTTTAGAATGTGGCTGCTGAGGAGCAGGTTCAGATAGTGACGGCTCCTTCAAGTTCATCGACTCAGAGAATGAGGGAATTCTCCTTCTTAGTCCTTCCTACTGTTGTTTTATGTTGCATATATAACAGTAATATTAGCCCTGATAGAATTTAGTTATTTATTCTTAGATTTTGTGTCACTTATTGAAATCATATGCAAACAGGGCAAATTTTAAAGTTTCCTCACTTTTCTTTGCATCTCTATTCACCCAGTATTTCTAAGATAAGACTAGAATAATATTAGTGTTATACTATCTAGATATGATTCCAGTGGTGGCTGAGAAGGATTGTTTACGATCCAAACACGTCTGAATTTTGACGTTTGGTCCAGAATGGTCAGAATCACCGACAATCTATCAATTCTAATAGTTATTAAAAATCAGAACAGAAAGGTGCACACGTGAACATTATGTCATGCATGTGTCTGAGTGTGTGTTTGTGTATGTACACGAGAGAACGTGAACGAGAAAAACAGAGCAGGCAGCAGAGAATGAAAGGGTGTGTGTGTGTGTGTGTTTGACCTGACTTCAGCAGATCAGGTCATCCCCGGCTTTGTTCCACTGCCATTCAGTGTCCCAGTCGAAAAACCTGTGGGCTTTACAGCGTCCACAGTAAATATTGACGTCGCTAATGGAACCACAGGCTGACCTGAACTGCAGACAGTTTCCTTCCATAGTCGCTGACACACTCTGTAGGGACGGTTCAGACTCTGGATCAGCATCTGAAATCACCATTACTCTCCATTTAACCCAATTTACACTGCAGAAAATATTGCAGTATCAGATCCCGACTCATTTATCAATCCAGTATCCATCCATCCATTTCCCTCCGCTTATCCAAGGCTGGGTCACAGGTTGAACACCCTCCTATTGGATCCTGAGGTGTTCCCAGGCCTTATGGGCTGTACATATACAGCCCTCAGGGGGTTCTGGGTCTGCTCTGGGGTCAGTTTGATGTGCCCAGCACACCCCACCAAGGAGGCATCCTGAAACACCTCAGCTGGCTCGTTTTTAACATGAAGGAGTTTAAGGTTTTATCATCACATCAGGCATGATAGCAAGACTTAAATGTGATAGAACAAAAGGTCTGTCCACTACCCAAATGACACCAGGTGCCTAAATATCCTGCAAAGTGGATGCATGACTGCCTGGATAAGATAAATCGAGCACCACTCTGTGCTCTCAAGAGCTCCCACTTCACTGATACCTCTCTCCATCCACTGGACTCCATCACGGAGTCTGTCCGTCCTCATCTTCCTCCCCTCCTTCCACTCCTGTCACCGTTCCTCTGTCTTCCTCCCTTTCACATTCTCTGTCTTGTGCCCACTCTCTGTGTATTTGTCTCTTCCTGTTCTCTTTCAACCCACTCGTTTCTATTTATCTCATCCTCACAGCCGGTGTCCGTTCATCCTGAATGCGGCGTAGATGGACGACAACAAAATAAAATTAAAATAAAGAATCGAGACAGCATGAAAACAACCGGCATCACGCTGCCTCTCCAGATGATATCAGCTTTTATCTGTGAAAGGAGGCATTAAAAATCTACTAACTCCTCACCTCTCACTCCTCCTGCCCTCCCCTTCTCTCCCACATGCCTTTCTCTGTGAAATTTCTGTTTCTATTATAAGACTTTCATTTTCACAATGAGCAAGAGGTAATCACCTATCATATTTCCTGCTTGCATTCTTCACCCCCAGTGTATTTTAAGCTGCGTTGCCTGCTGCTGCTGACTCCCTTCTCATTTCCACTTTTCCATTACATTGTTGACGCGACTGTTAAACCGAAACCATCAAACCACTTTGCAAAATGTACTGTTTGAAAAGAGACAAACAGCGGTCGGGAAAATCATTTTAAATGGCTAATTAGTTATTTGTTGCAAAGCTTGGGTAGAATAGCTTCTGCTGCCACCGCTGCTGCATGTTATTTATGTACTGGTCGACTGCATTGACTGTGCTAGATGCTGCATTGTTTCATGTACTTTTTACAAACACAACAATATGAAGTGTGCCCGGGAAGACAAGGAGGTGTGCAGTTCAAAGGTGGCTGAAAACTTTTGGCAGAAAGCTGCAGTGGTTGGTAAAAGGTCGATCTTTGGTTGTAATGAAAACTCCATAAGTGATCCAATACTTGTGTCATCCTAAATATTTTTCAAAGCATATTTATGTTGAGAATATAATAATGTATACAGTAGGAGATCAAATCATGTTTGCCCTCTTCCACACCTGATGAAGCTGATGCCGCTCGCCCTAATTGCCCCCGAGCCTTTGGAGGACGCTTCATGGATGAGATCTCCGGTAGCAACAACCCAAAGAGCCAAAGAATAGACCAAATGTGGGACATACACAGTCAACGATAAACCGGAGCCAATTATTATCTTTGTCTCTCCACCACGGGGGCCCCCAGCGAGCCTGCAAGACCTGGGAGCTGAGACACGGAGCGAAGTGAGTATATGTTGATGTAGGATGAGGAGGGGGTGTGCTGGGAGTGCACAGAGCAGAGAATCAAACGGCCCTGGGAAAAAGAATCAGTCGCCCGGCGCTCCAGTCACCATAAAAACATCATGAAGCGAGGCCCTTGCTTTTCTTCTTTTTTTTCTATTTCCATAAGAGCAAGCTGGCTATTAACTATTAAGAGGCCAATCCGCAGAGCAGCCCGTTGCCATAGAAATGAGCAATAAAGGAGTCTGGGAGAATGAGTCCTCTGGGGGAGGGGGGAGTGCAAGCGAGGTTGCGCTCAAGGTCATGTCTGCTCTGACCCCCGCGGCCTTGTTACAATATATATGACCCATTTATGTCTCCATCCACTGTTGCAGCTGACCTTGGTGTTTACGAGGCCGCGGCGGCAGAAAAGGCCATCATACAATTGGCCTGATTCATGTGACATGTCGGCTAAACAACGGGCTTGTTACCCCCGACGCTCCCACCTCGCTAGCTCGTAGCGGTTGCTATATATCTGCTCGCTAAGACATATTAGCTCTGAGCTCAAGGCGTTATTTTGACAGGTAGATTTAGTTACCTGTTAGGATCGATACAAGCTCCCCGCGCCGGTTAACAGACGCAGTGCTTCATATATGTTGGTGACATTTTCCAAAATGACATTATAGATTTTGTGGAGCTCAAGCTCCATTCTGAAAGTTCTTCATATTAAAGGGCTATTAAATGAATAGAAACTACTATAAATCACCACTCGCTGTTTGTTTGTGACTTTCCTTTTTTTTCCTAAAGCCTGTCTTTCCCTTTTCGCCGGTGCTCCGGTGATATTAGAGATATTTTCTTTTATAAAAACCAGTTCCTGTGACCTGCGGTGAGCTGCTTGTGCACCGAGGAAGCCGGAGATGAAAAGTGCCAGCCACGCCAAATGTTGAAAAACAGTAAACATCAGTGTTGCCTTTTGTTACGGCAGATCGAGCGGGTTCAACGCCTGCTTCCTTGACGCCTGTGGAGGCTCTGTGGATGTCAGTTACCTCAGCCTCGGGCATGGATGACAGCTCATCAGGATGACTGACAAGTGTGTGAAAGTGTGGGGACTAACGATACATTCCTCATCTGAAGCTGAAAAAGTTGAATCCTGCAGTTTGAAGGAGTAAGAGACACTTCATGCTGCTGTGGAGGAGTGACTTAGCTGCATTTGTTATTTTCGTCTTAATTAAAATAGTCTCGTATTGTGTTATGATCAACCTTTGCGCTCCAAGTGAAGTAGGCGTCAGCAGGCAAATGTTCAATCTTTTCCTCGTTTAAAAATGTTCTTCATTATTTAGTTTTCTGTTCTGGGAGAGAAGAACTGAAGCTGCTGAACCGTCGATGGAGAAAGTTAAGGAGTTAGAAACAATGCTTCTACTGATGAGGTAAATTACAGAAAACAAAGTCATGTCATGTTGGGGATTTCATTACGGAAGCTAAAAACAGCTTATGTTGACCACCAAAACAGCCCTGATCCACTCACTTATGGATTCAGGTAGATAATGCTAAAGGTGGAGAGGACGTCAGCAGAGATCCTTCAAGTCCTGTAAGCTGCGCAGTGAGGCCTTCATAGATTGGACTTCTTTGTCCATCCAACAGATGCTCGAATCGACTGACATCAGGGAGTTTGGAGGGCGTGTCAGCACCTTGAACTTGTTTTTGTGTTCCTGGAAGAGCACGTTATCCTGCTCAGAAAGGCCACTGCCCTTAGAGAATACTGTTTCCATGGTCTGCAACAATATTTAGGTAGGTGGTAGATGCATTATGTGGGTAGGTGAGCCTTAGCTGTCCATGACCCTGTCCCAGGTTCAGAGCCTTTCCTTCTTTGGACCTCTTTTGATTGGTTTTAGCTCTGACCTCAGCGTTAACGCTGCCCATCTTTTTTTAACCTCCATGAGTCGTGATCTACTCGTACTTTGTGGCCGAGCACTCTTTGCCGCGGAGTTCTTGCGCCGCATTCTTCAGACATCATCTGGATGTCAGTCACGATACTGTGGGCGGTACTGTAACAACTACACACTTTGTCAGATGAGTCGCAGCACGATTAGCATCAATGTCATCTGAGATTGAGGCCTGTGTTTTTTTTTTTTTTTAATCAAAGTCCGCCGATAAACTAGGTTGTTTCTTCCAAAAATCACTCAGCATTTTCTGATCTGATGGCAACAACATGTCAACGCCTTCCAAAGGACTCTTACAATAAAATGATTCACTGTTTTCTGATGCGCCTCCATCATTATTCTGCCACCAGCGGTTGTTTCAGTTGAACGCTGTCGCTCGAAGTAACGCCTGTTGGCTCAGCTCTGAAGCTGTTTAACTGACATTATTTGTCCACCATTTTGTCAGATTTGTGACTAAGCAAATATTACCAGATAATCGGACACCGTGCTGCTATTTCAGTATCTTCACACTGCTGATTCTGCCTTTGCTGCATAATTTTGGAGTTACTGGAACATGCTATCTTATTAAGCGCGGTCCAAGAATGTGTTGGTGTTAGTTTGGCTGACTCAGGAACAGCCTAAAACCCCCACTCAAAAAAAAGACCAGGACCAGGACAAGCTTTCCACCCCAGCGATAGCGAGGGTAAAAAGTTTAACTTACAGCCTTAAACGAAGTGCAGACATTACACCATCCTTTCTATAAAGATGGTGTAATCTTAGTGTCAGTGGTGTTGGCAAGAAAGTACCCGACTGCAGACACAGTTAAGCCTCCCACACACGCTCTGTGTGAGTGATGAACCCCTGTTGGGGCAAACTGCTCATAACTGCAGCTAAACATTGGATTCCAAGTTCAATTTATTTAAACTTTGACCTGGGTTGCTGCTGACCTTTCAAAGCGGGAGGTAGAGAGCAGAGAGCGATGGAGGAAACTGTTCCCCAAACTCCACGTTAAAAAGTAAGATGAAGCAGATGGAGCAGCTACTGGCCTCGTATAGGTTGCAAACTTAGCTCGTGTTAACTCGATTAATGTTTGTCCTGTGGAGACTTACCACTGATGCTTAGATACTAAGTCTTTTCTCTTTTTATCATTGAATTTGTTGTCCAATAATATTTGAATACATTTACTTCCAGTAAAAAAGCTCAAAGGCCAGCTGCTGTCTTCAACCATCTCCGGAAGCATGCTTAGCTCGCTGCATAGCTGCGGACCCAATTAGTGAAAGAAGAACTGTGTTCAGGCTCGGGGAGGTTTGTGCTCATGTTTTGGTCCAGAGTGTATAATCTTATTATTGTGCATGTTTTTTTCTGTGTTTAACAGTATTGTTTGGAAGTACTACAAAAACGTACTGGATGTAACAGCATACGTGCGTTTCTGCAGGGTGTCTGTTGGAGGTTTCTGTAGATGGCACTCCTTCATTTAGTTTCATGAGATGTAAAACAACATTTTCTGTGTGCCGGTGGATTTTCTCCGTCCATAAATGGCTCCTAGATGGTCTGATACCACAGTATATAATAATTCAAAGGTTTTGTCGTGTGCTCACACTGGAAAAATGACAAAAATAAGTACACTCATAAAAGTCGGGGTATATTATAAAAAAAGCAGGCATAATGCATCATTTCCTGTGGACGTAGAAAACAAAACACAGCCGGTGTTTCTCCAGAAGGATTCAGTACAGCAGCCTCCAGTTTAAAGGAAAATGGATCAGGACTGTTTAATTAGCCTGCATTAGTTTTTGTGAGGTACCTAATTGGCCACTGAGTGTAAATGAAGCTCTTTCAAGCAATGTTTAATTAGCAGAATCACAGATCATATGCAGCTTTTTTTTCCAATCTGCCGCCAGTTTCATTTAACGTTCGTCATGTTTAGATGACAGGAGTGCGAGGACGCGTTTTAAAGCTTCCCACAAACTATTTGAATCTCCTCATAAACCTGATTTTATTTATTTATTTATTTTTTAGGAGCAGAAATATTCCCCTCCGATATGAGACTCGTCACATTGGAGGAGATATTTCTGCCACTGATGTGGAAATGGTAGTTTACACTCTGCAGTTTTATCACCAAACACAAGCAAGCAAACGGTTCCCTGAACATCGCCGTGAAAGAGTTTGATTCAGTGTTTTCTTGACAGGTATTAGAAGCTCCTTTCTCAGTAGTTTGATGCATAAATTCTCTCTCCTACCATCCTTATATGTCTTTGAACACACACACACACACACACACATCCTCCCACTCACTAACACTAACACACACTCTCCTGATTTCATTTTCTCCAAATTTGCAGCAGATTCTCTTAGATTCATCGCACCGTTCCTGTTTTTATTTGTTCGCTTTAAATAGACACAAAGAACGCATCCTCGTACTGAGTCATGACAGTTGAATCAACACAATTAATCCCCCGTTTGTGCCCGCCCCCCCACCCCTGACCCTCCACTTCACTTTCCCAGAGATTCCCCCCGAGGTCGCAGCGCAGCATGGGTCCCAGCTGCATGGAAGCAAGCCTGAGTGCATCTCAGCGTTGCCATCGCAACCTCATAAGCCACAGGCGTCTCTGGGCACCAGGCACGAGGATATATGTTGTGTTTACACAGAGAAAGAGCAATGTGGTGATTAAAAAAAGAAGGAAACACACACACACACACACTGGTATGCACAAGGACAGACAGCACAGAAAATGACAACGCTTCATTTGGAAATTCAAAAGCTGCATTCAGAGCGGGGAGATGTCGGAGCCCGGGTGTCATTTTGTATGAATAATTCCTTTTTATTTGATTACGCACTTTCAAAAAGTTGGCTCTTTTGATCAGAATGGGTGTCAGGCTGTTCACAGGTGTGGCTGCGTCCTTTTTATTTCATAGGATGCTGTATTTGAAGAGTTCTGTTCCAAAAAATGCTTTAAATTCACTCTGGGGGGGAAAAACATTTTAAAAGTTATCACGGAAAATGTGAAATTTTTGTGAAATTGTCAAGTCACGAGCCTCAAAGAACGAGTTAGGATTTAAATGTTGAGCTCATTAAATATCGGCTAGAGGCAGATTTTACGAGACGTTTTCCAGTTCAAAGGCAAATCAGCACAAGTCAGGTGAAAGACAAACATCGTCCTCTCAAGTGCCCTTCAGCGAATCATGAGAGGAGCTGCTCATTGTCCGACAGCGTGGATGTGTGTGATTACTGTGCACCTTATTCTTCTGAAGGTGCGGTTTCTCTCCTTTATTCGAGGCCGCTGGCCTTGTTTTCTTTTTAAATTACCTTTCCTTGAATCCAGAAGTCTAAATGATGTAATAAATTCAATCTCCACATGAATTTTAAAACCCTCATATATTTTTAAAATGCACCCATTACAATTTGGATTGTGTTTTCCAAGTTTTTGGCCGTGGTTTCCATCGATTACGATGATCTAAGCTAATTAACTGAGATTTAATAACATCTGACGGGGAGCAGTCTGATCAGGAGGCAGATCAGCGACCCGACAGTTTGGCCAGGATCATGTAAAGCACTTTATTTAATGGTGAAACCGAGAGCGAGCATGCTCGAAATGTTTGTGATAATAAATAATTACACGAAGGTCAAAGGTCTGTTAACTATGGTGAATGTTTGTACGGATCATTTGGATGATGATTTATTTCCCAAATAAATTGGACTGCTCGTTTCAGCAGATTTCAGGGATTTAATGGTGAGTTAACTTTACTGGATAAAACCCAGATTTTATGTCAGACGCTCTAACTCAGAAAATGACCTTTCTCGTTAATTTAACCAATGACATCTCAGATCTGCTTCAGATATCACTGACACCGACTGCACTGAGATGACATGTAAGACTGTCTCATTGTGGCTTTATTCTGGTTTTAAGGTGAACAGACAAATCTGGTGAATCCTTAATGATTACTTAAAGGTCCAGTGTGACAGAAACGGAATATAATGTGTTTTCATTCGTGTATAATCACATGAAAATCAACATTGTTATGTTTCTGTTACCTTGAATTAATCTTTTATCTCCAGACGCTGAGGGTCCGCTTCCACAGAGTCCGCCATGTTGAGCCGCCATGTTGACCCGCCCAAAACAGACTAAGCACTGGGTCTAGTTGTTGCGTGTTTCCCAGCCTCCATAGTTTCTCCTTCACGCTTTAGGAAGGAGAGGGTGAGGCGAGGTGGTTGCAGTCCACAAACTACACCTAGTCCAGTAAGATGTTACTTTTCCTGTGTGCTTTAACATCATTGACGTCATATTTTAAGCTCTTTTTATTAACTAACAAAGCATCTGTTTGTAGCTCATCCAATCCAAGTGCAGCTATTATTCTTAGAGTTAATGAAGACCTCATCCATTAATTCTCAGCCCTGTCGCTGTATTCTTAGCAACACAAACTGAAGTAAAGCGAACATGCCGCAATTATCAGTACGACGAACGTGTCGATGATAAGCTACTTAGCAATCAGGGCCTCTTAATAAGTATTTATTGGAAGCTAATAGGCTGTGGGCTCATGACTATGCAACCATTAGCAGGTAATTGCTAATTAATTAGCACCGCACACTCATCCAATTAGAGAAATATGAGGCCATTAAGGAATAACCGATGGGTCGTTAGTGTCAAGCATGCAAATAAATGTTTACTCGTTAAGGGGAAATCTATCCGAGGAAAATTATGGGGTGGTGTTGGGACTTTTTGTTCAACTTGGCAGGATGAATAAAAGACTAGATTGCCTTTAAGCCAAAAACAAAACAGTAAGTGTTCAGGATGTTTTTCTTCCTGGATTCATCAGTTAGTGTTTAAAAAGGTTTTTCAGCCTTGTTAAAAAATTGTTAACTCAACCCCCGCCTTGTAGTAATGATTAATCTGCTTCCATTTCATCCCAGCGCTTTATTTTCGTCTTGTTTTGTTTTTCTTCCAGCCGTGAATATCTCAATCTACAGCGCGGCTCCTCGTCTGCTCTCACAGGCTCTGCTCTGCGGTGGGTCGCTGCTTTACCGCGACGCCAAACATTTAACAAAATCTGAATAGGAACCAAACTCTTTCATTCAGCACAAAAATACTACTGAGCTCCGGCTCCTGGAGGAGAGATAGGAGACGGAGTCGGTTCAGTGGAAATGTGACATGGAGGCGTCGTCAGGATGAGAAGTTTTTGTTTCAGTGAACTACTTCCGTACAGTTTTTAAGGCTCTGCAGCAACAGATATAATGTGTCACGCTGCCTGCACAGTGCTGCTATTCACCTCCCATACTTGGTTAGTAATAATAATTATTGCATGATAAAATTTAATTAAAGATTCATTATGAATGTAATATAAAGAGCCAAACTCTATAAACTGGATGTCTGTTTTACACTGATTTCAGTGTAATTCAGTTCAAACTGTCTCCATGGACGTCAGTAAGGAAGCACGGAAAAAAAGACGTGTGAGGAAGAATAACTGAAGGTGTGACATTTATTATAATAAATAGATCTTTACAGTTTTTTTAAAATCTGGTTCAGTCGAGGTCTTGTCCCTGGCTGAAGGCCAGGTGTTTTCCTGAACATCTCGTTATCTATCAGTCGTTTGGACAATCTGGACTGCACCAAGTGGGATTTGAAGGAGGAGGATGTATTCTTTGCATTTTATTTGTTTTATTGCATTTCCAACCAACACTAGTAAGATTAACTTGAGTTTGAATATGAATAAGTGATAAAAGTTATTCTGCCTAAATGAGAAATATCTTGTCACTGACTTGACAGCCCAACCTCTCTAGTATCGAGGTGGTTTTGACCAGGAGGTATTTAAAGCTGCTGCTTCCTTCATTTGAGTTTCGTCAGTTGGCTGGTTGGTTTTCTTTGTTCGAATATGAACCTGTGCCCTCTAAAACACACCTGTGCCAAATGTCTTGACAGTTTAAGCTACTTCTGGTGCTCCAAACAGATCAACATCCTCTGCACACTGAAAATGTGACAGAATTAACGAGATCTGGCTGAAACTTTGAGCTGTTTTTTTTTCATGTTGGGAAAATGATGTTTTAAAATACACTACATTTCATTACATTTCAAGACCAGGCTCTGCTGCACAGCCAGTAAAACGATTCAAACAATATTTATTGAGCCAACTATAGTTCAAGTTGAGCCGTAACAAAGTCGCCTCTGAGTGAAGGTCAGTGAAATGGTGTGTAAAATAAACGACAATGAAAGTTTGGGTCTCAAGGCGAAGCTCGTCTTACAGACACAGTTTTACGACTGCAATTCATGTTTACACAGTTGAAAGGCAAAAGGACAATGAGAGACTCTAAGGAAGGCTGAGTGTGTGTGTGTGTGTGTGAGGAGTGGATGATCGAGTTTTATTCATTTTTGTGCATGATCAGTTCAAATTATGGTGATTTCCAGGCTGAGATTTCCATGAGAAATCATGTTTTTAACACATTTTATACCAAAAGGGAATCTGTGAGAATAATCTGAATGTATTTATATTATATTATTATATGATTTATTTAATGGAATCTGTGCAGCTGATTCTGAAATCTGAAATCAGTGACACAAACAGTTGTTTCATGTCTGTTCTGCAGCTGGATGTAGGAGCCTTGCAGGGTGAAGAATACTCTTGATGTCAAAGTATTCTCATGCCTGAATAGACACCCTGGTTACTCTTATGTAAGTCCTAACAGCGATCTTACAAGGTCGAGTAACATTCCTGTATCACTTTCAACACATTCATCTGTCAGATGAATGTAAAGGCAGCAGAGGCGGCGGCAGCACAAGGTTAGAGAGACGTGTGCACCGTGTACCGCCGCTGTAATTATCTCAATCACCATCACTGTGAGTTTAACAAACTAAGAAATACTGTGGAAGAAACACATTTTTAGTTGTTGAGGGGATCCAGCTGTGCTCATCAGATCGCTCTATAAAAATAATTTTTCCTCTTGAGGTGAAACCAGGGCAACAGAAGTTAATAAACCCTCCGACAACCACAGTAATCATCTGCAGAGCATTCTTCCTCTGTCGTCTCAATGCGTATTCATTCCAACTGCACAGAAATGAATGAAGATCCAGCACAACGCGTCACAAAGAGTGCATTATTATAAAAGTCACAAAAAGCCGTCTCTTTAACAGATCGATGAATCCAATGATGTTACGTAACCCGTGTCTGAAAAGGGTTTAATTGGACTGGCTATGTGCTAAGGCAGTAATTCCAAGTTATCCAATGGGATCAGTCTATTCTGGCTGACTGTCAGCACACTTAGCTGTGCTCTGGCACTCGAATGTGATCCAGATCTTTTGCAAGCTTCTAGGTGAGCAGACAACCCACCACGTCTTATTTAGGCCACATTTGGGCTCAGTCACTCTCACTGCTTAGTTTAACATCAGTTTTAACAGTTCTCTGTTTTTACGTGCACACACGCAAGTTTTCTCCATTATCACATTTTTTAAAAATATTCAGTGTTTATTCGAAATGTCAGACGCTCCTAATCGCGATCATTTGCACAGCGTGCCTTCAGCAACAGGAGCCTCCACATACGATGTGACCTGGAAATACATTCCTCTTCTTCTCCTCGATCTGTTTTCAGTTTTTTGAGTTGGGAGTCGAAGAATGAGACTGAGAAATAAAAACTCTCTTGTCCCAATGATGCAAATAAAAACCCACATAAATGTATTCTTTCATCAAAGCAATATGTAAATGACTGCACTCTCAGGATAGGGTTCCTTGAGGACTTGCTACAGTAGCACATCTGAGTCGCTGAGGGTTCGCCCGTTTTATTTATTTCTTTTTTCATCACTGTTGTCTTCATAGAGGCTCAGCTGAGGCAAACGGAACGAACGCCCCGTAGTCGTGTCGTGGAGGAAATTTATGCCTTTAATTAAGAAAGTTGCGTGGCCTTGGAGGGATGTTACTCTATTCGAGTCACCCCGGGAGCAAGCGAGTTGTGCCTCCATGTGTCTGATGATGGAAGTTGAGCGTATTCATTGTGGTCTTGGGTGTTTTTTTTTCCACGATGAAGGAATGGCAGATAGAGAGTGAAAAAATGTTGTAAACTGCCTCAGAAGTGTTGTTTCTCATGATGCCAAATACAGCAAAACAAAGTGACAGCAAGACCGGCAGACGGATCGGTGATAGAAAGACAGAGCCTGAGACGAGCAATGAGAGACACACGAGTAAAATATAAAGATGTGTGGGGAGCTGCAGAAAGTCACAGAGAAACAGATACAGAAGAGAAAAAAAAATAATTAGAGAAACTCAAAGAGATGGATGAGAGAAATGGATCAGGATGTTTTGGAAATCACCGTGAGCTGCAACCGCAGCGTTAATACTCAAAATTAAAGTAATAATTTGCAGTATTGACAGAACATTTCCATCCAGCAGACAAAGGGTGATGTTAGCTTTCATTTAAAGTCACGTCTGTCTCCACCTGATGAACGAACGTCTAATATTCACTCTTTCAGCTCAGGTTTGGGCTCCACCATAGACTCATTTCGAGGGTGCCTGCCTTCACCGGCTCCAGGCTGATCCTGAATTGTGCCAAGACGCTGAGACGTAGGTGGAGCTGAGGCGGGCCGGAGCAGCCACACACTTCATGTTACTTATGGACTTATGGAGGTTGATTCATGTTGTAGCCAGCCTCAAGTGGCCGTTCGAGGAAATGAACCGCAGGTTTAGACACTTCCACGAAGGTCGCTGCTTCGTCTGCACCACCAACTCCTGAGAAGAATATCTGTTTTCAATTCGCTACTTCCTAATTTTGTCTATCAGCATTTAGGAACAACACCCGACGATTATTTTAAAAAATATTGTTCAGTGCAGCTTTAAAAAGGGAAAAAAAAGCTCCTGCGAGCTCAGGAATGCTGGTTTGATCTGACTGATCAATATGGAAACTCATTCTCTTTTAACTGCAAACATTTAAATTAATAAATAAGCGCATAAAAATTCAACACTGGGCCTTTCATGTTATATTATGTTGCTTTGTTTATTCTGTATCCGGCACTGATGTGAGAGAAAAAATGATGGTTAGAGCTGAAACAATGACAATATGAGAACAAATGTGACTTTATTATCTTATTTCTGTTTATTTAGCTCTTAAATCATCACTTTTTAATTGGCTGTCTTCATCATTTCATAACATTTGTTCTTAATATTCTGTTGTATATGAAAGAAATATGAGCTGAGGGTGAGAGACAGAGACAGACACAGGTACAAGAGAGATACATGATGATCTCATCAGGAATGATCTCATCGCTGTATATCCATGGAGACTTTGTGTGTGTGTGTGTGTGTGTGTGTGTGTGTGTGTCAGCCTGGCTGGGTGACTCCTCTGGGGGGAGTTGGGGGAGGGGTGGAGCTGAAGAAGGGTGGGGGTTGCCCCTCTATCTCTCTCTTGTCTCTCCCTCTGCAGCTGTTCTACCACCTCCTCCCCCCAAACCAAAGCCTCCCTCCACACTGAGCTTTTGTGTTTGACTTTGATCCGGCACTGTTGCCAACATCAAAAATTCCTCTGTCACTGGGAGCAACGCGGCGTACAGTCAAAGAAAAAGTGTGTATGTGTTACAGAGTAGCACTGGTACTCACAGCAGGGGCAGTGGGGGTAGTGTGGTTATTTCAAGTTGTGGGAATTAATAATTAGATATTTGTGAGAGTAAATGATTCATGATAAAAGCACAATACAATAAAAAAAAGGCAGAGCTGTTTGATCTATCTGCAGAGAACAAGTAAAGGATAGTTCCAGTTCCAAGCGAGAGTTCAAGCATCTCGAGTGACGGGAAAATGGAGCGTGAGGTGGATCAACACAGTCGGTCTACATTTCAAACCTCAACTATGGTCCTGAGCTTTGCTGAGTGACCGAAAGAATGCGATCGCGGATACAAGCGGCCGGAATGAGCTTCCTCCACCGGGTGGCCGGGCTTCAGGAGCTCAGACATCCGGGGGCAGCTCGGAGTTGAGCTGCTGCAAAGGAGCCAGCTGAGGTGGTTCGGGCATCTGATCGGGATGCCCGCTGGGCACCTTCGTTTGGAGGTGCTCTGGGCACGTCCAACTGGGAGGAGACCCCGGGGCAGACCCAGAACACGCTGGAGGGTACAAAAACGGAGTTGGAAAACAGGCGACTTCAATGACCGGATTATATCACAAGATACATTTTTAAAAGCTAAATGACCATCAAACGGTGGCCGATGGGCTCTGAGATTGCATTTCAGCCAAGGCGCTGCGTTTCTTCTGCTTTCCACACGGACTGCAGAGCTCAAACTCAAACGTCAATACAACCCGGACAACGAGCAGAACCAGGAAAGAAAAAACAGAATGTGAAAATCCTGCCTGCAGATGATCCATACATACGCAGATATCTGTTTAAAGAGATGGAAGACAATGCCCTCAGCTCTTCCTACAGTACGTAATGTTGCTGCTTACAATGACAGGTAGATGTGCCTAACAATTATCTTTACTATATTTATGCATTTACAAATGGGCACTGCATCATCTGAAGCTACTGAATATTTTATGTTGGTACAACCCAAACAACTAATGGAGCAGAAAAATCTTAACAGAACCCAAATAAATCAACCCCTCTCCTCCGTTAGATGTCCGCTGTGTCAGATTTAGGGCACCCGTGTCACGTAATATGGCAGAAATGCAATATAATATCCATAACCGTGTTTTCATTTGTGAATAATCACCTGCAGATAAGAACCGATATGTGTTTGTTCATTTAGAATGAGGCTTTTATATCCAGAGATGCCGCAGGTCCACTTCCATCTTGCTTTCTACATAATCTGCACACAGTGAGAACAAAAGGCTGAAGGTTAGAGAAAGATCAGGATTAATAATAATAAAAAAAAATAACTGATGAACTCGGGTTTCCTACAAGAAAAGGATGACATGCTACACATCTCGCAACTTTGAGAAGCGAAGCTGGAGTGTGTTTCTTCTCCCCTCCAGCTCTCCTTTCTCTACAATGACTGCACGGTCTCTGTGTCACTGTAACAAATTAGTTCATCTCATACAGTGCGGTAATGAAATATACAAAGGAGGAATTGTGCAGAGACAGTAAATGTGGTTTAAGAGCAAATGATTTGATCATTTTATCATCCACCCACAATTTAATGATGGAAATAAACAGCATCAAAGGGAAAGGTGTGTGCGTGTGTGTGTTCCAGCGCTGCTGATGGAGAGGAGGGCTGCAAACTCCACAAACAAAAGGCTTGTTTCAAGGCAGAAAACCCATAATTGCATGATTGTATTGATTCTTCACAACATAATGAGCTATGATGAAACTAAGACTTAACGTTGTGATATTTCTCTGCAGCCGAGAAACCCGACTTCACAGAGATTGCTTAGCTGTTTCAAGCCATGAAACAATTAGGATTTTATTGCTTTCACAAGACGTAATGAGACAAAGAATCTTCACACAGTCGCTCTTGTGACGACAGCGAAGCCCAGAACTACACACAGGAACAATCTCTTTTCTGTTTGGAGCCGCGGCGTTTAGAGGACTAAACAGCAGCTTTTGTTTACGAGCTCATTTCGTCTTGACAAGAGAGATTTTCTTCTTCTGCTTTGAGTCGCTGCAGAATGAAAAATCAAGGACCTTTCTCGAAAACCCTCCTCCGTCTGTCGTTTGTGTGAAGCGTTGAAGCTGACACACGTCGACGCAGGGAGATAAGACTCTTCAAACATTCACACCTGAAGAAGAAGAAGCAAGTGAAGTACAGAGGAAATGAGGTGCATCAGCCTTTCATCATAACGGACTTAGATGTACTCGAATGCATGTGAGAAGGTGATCAATAGATATGATTAAAAGAGTGACTATCATTTGTACAAGGGACACAGTGTTCAGCTTTTCCCAACTGATCTATGGTGTTAAAACAAGAACAAGAAGTGTAAAGATTAAAACCTACTAAGACTAAACAGGACGCCTGCAAAGATCTTTCAGTCTTGACAAAGAGATGTGTCGACTGAACAAATGGGTGAATACTGTGGACAACACGCTGACACTGCAAGAGAACCCTCCCAAATCCTGCAGGAGCACAAACTGTCCGTGTGCTTGCACTTCCATCAATAAACTGCAGCGTTACGTACCGACAACACCTGATTACATACATAACATCAGGTACATGAGTCACATCATGCAACCCAGTCTCCTAGAAACTGTGTCACAAAGTGTTTCCATGTTTCTTTGAGTGGAAGATGCACTAGATACTTAGCGAAATACGTATTTGATGCCCTAACAAAGCATGCAAGCACAGAGGTCAGACATTTCTTGTTGCTCACCAGGTTTGTGCACATCTCAGGAACGATTGTGGTCCACTCCTCTTTGCAGATCCTCTCCAGATACTTTGTCCTCGTCCATTGGCAACTCGAAGCTTCAGCTTCCTCCACAGACTTTCTATGGAAAAAAATTATCATAATTATATCCACCAATAACACTCCAGTCCATTCCGATTTTAAATTTCTGAGTATTTCAGTTTTCAGTGCCTTATGAGAGGTTAACAGTGCTGCACTCCAGTCTGTAACCTAGTAGTTATTCTGGGGGTGAATTGAGATTTTGTAACGTTATTTAATTCAAAGCCTTCACTGACTGTGTTTCATGCACCGCTGTAACCCGGCTGTTGTAAAACCTGCCTTGAGACTTCTGAATTTTGGATTTTGGTTTTTTAAAAAAGTACTATAAAGTATTGAGCCGAAAAAAGGCAGAAAAACAGCCACGAGGCAACGCTAGACAAGTTTATTTGTATAGCAGCTCTAACAACACAATAATGTGAGACTTACATAGCATATGAAAGGCATTAGGAGAAAGCAGGACAATAGCCCAGAGAAAGACACGTAAATGTTTGTTTTCAATGCCACATCATTATCCAATAAATCATAAGCCTGATCCTCTCCGCCCCTGAGAAGGAGAGAAATGCTCTCTGAATGTGTATTATGCTGTACTCGTGTGGACAATGTCCATTTTGCATTCAGGCAGCGCTGTGCACAAGGTGGTGGCAGATTTCTGTCCGCGAGGGCCTGGCCATGCCGCTGCCGCAGTGCATCGTGGGATACGTACACAGCTCTTGTATTATTAACTTGTAATTGCAGAGTGTTAGAGACAGACGGAGGCCTGTTCCTCCCCGTGTGCAACCTTGTGTCATTTCACATCCTAACACTCGTCTCTCTGCACTCTCATGGCCTCGGGCTGCTGGAGACTTCAGGCCGAGCAGACACGGTGATGTGAGTGTGTGATTAGAATAGTGAATGAGGTCAATAGCGACACACACCTGACCTCGCTACAGCTGAGCCTTGTACAATATCATGGTACCCTGTGCTGTTATATAATGCAAAATGACTGACTGTAGTTATTACACCAGTCCACCAGGGACACGCAGGACTCTGCTTGCTTTTGTCCTTGATGTATGTTTGTGCTGAGGGCAATATGACCAGGTCTTCGTCAGAAACAAGGTAATGATATGGACAACAAAATGTTGAGCTGCACAAAAACAAAAATACATATCCATGAAAAAGCAAAGACCCGGCAAAGAATACATGATGGAAAAGTTGTAGCTGTGGTAGCTGCTCATCGTGAATTACAGTTAGTGTTTTAATCAGTGTGCAAGTAATCAGAAATATCGACTTCCATTGATGAAACGTACGTCCCTGCTAAGGTCATGGCATCTAACCCTAACCCACCGTCTACACTGGGACTTTATAGAGGCAGAAACTCTGCATCACTTTGCTGATTCAAATCATTTTAAGTTCAGCACGAAGCTTTGTAGTCTCTGTTTATTTTTTTAAGTCGAGATCAATATTCATTAATTATTTTCAGTTGAATTACACTTCGCCTATAAAAGACCAATAAAAACGGGAACTCAGCTTGAGTTCCTGCTCGGGTTTGTTCTTCATCGTCATCTCAGCACCAATGACACCAAAACAATGTTGTGGATTTGTTTACATTTATTGTAGCTGCTGACTAAAGTGAATTTAAATCTGACACGAGATCCGATGACGGGAGATATCGCATCCCTTTCATCTGGAGCCCCCTGCTTTCACCAGCCCGAATGCCAAATAGATGGGCTCAGGAAAGTGTAAAGCAACCTTAATTTGAAGTGAAAAAAAGTGTGGGAGGGTGGATGGACTTCAAGGCTGTCTCAGCTTTCCCCATTCACTCCCGTTGGCAGCTAACAGGCCCGGAGTAATTGGGATGTGGATAAGACAGTGATCAAACGAAACCTTCACACCTCCATCACACTTAATGAAAGCTCAACAAGCAAATACAGAACTGCCAAGTGCTTTGTAGTCCCTCGCCTGGAAGAGTATATGTGTCTGCATGCATGTATTTGTCTAGCATCGATGTGTTTGTATCTCTGAGTGTGTGTGTGCGTGGATGCACGTCGTGATTCCTTGTGTTATTTTTAAGGCAATTATTTTGGTTTTTGGCCGCGTCAGTCAATCCGGCATTATCCAGACCGACGCGGAGCGCATTCAGATAAGTCGTCTAATGGCACAGATATAATAAGTCAACACTGAGACAAATTTTTAGATTTCTCTCTCTCTCCCTCTCTCTCTCTGTTTGCATGCTCGTTTTTTTTAGGCAATAAAATACCTCTGGGGTATTGAATTCAATTATCTACAAAATTATAGAGGAAAACAAAATTCACAATGTGTGAATTTCACGGAAAAGTAATTATTTCTGTCTCTCGGGAGTTTAGACAAAGAACAGATTCCTCAGCATCGCTCTAACACTGTTACTGCTGCCGCCTGTGCTGTGTGTGTGTGTGTGTTTGGAGAGTACATGTAGGAAATGGGGTTGAAAACGATGTTGACAGTGGATTAGCACAGCCCCAGTTTGTGCCTGTCATGTAATTATTGTTTTATAACGACAGTAACAACAGATTTAAGCCGTTTAAGCTGCGATTATCATTTTTATGGGTTAGATGAGTTCATGCGATGTGAAAAGATGTTGCTGAAGTCTGAGTCTAACCCAGCTCCATGGACACTTTTAGCCTCTTTTAGCTCGTTTCGGTTTTAGAGCACACTTCAGAGCAAGCTGGTACTGACCAGACTGAAGACTCACCTGTTCAGACTTCCTCATGGTTAAGAAGGCAGACACAGAAACAGCACAGAGCCATGTTTATCAAACTCTGCAGTCAGGCCGCCGCTCTGCATGGCTGCCCATCGCGCCACCACCTCTCTCCACATTTGCATGTCTATGAAGCCTTTAAATGACACTCCAGCGATCCCTGAGCTTAATTTCATTAAAAACGTAGATGGTTTGATGATATTTCAAATTATTATCGAATTTTTAAGAATTTATTTCCAAGATTCGTACCACTACAGGAAAGTCAGGTAGCACTGGTGGTGCTCGTACCACAGTTTGAGAATCTGGGAAATTTCAAAATAAAACACCCTCTGATTGTAACAAAGACAAAATGAGAAAATTTAGCCTACTTACTCATGGAAGAAGCCCCAAACCAAGAAAAAATCTGAACAAATCTGAACAAGTTAACAGTCTGGTGGGCTCTACTTCTGAAACACTCCTTGTGGCAAAGAGCTTTCCTGCTGGATTTCCTATTAAACTTCAGTTTAGTTTTGACAAACAGTGGCTTGACTCCATGACTTGAATCTAATCATCACTTGAGAAAGGCACAAATGTAAAAGGTGCAGATTATCTCCCGCTCGCGTGTTTCGTGTGGCTCATCTGACCTGCGTCTCTCGACAGCACAGCTCCATCAGCGCGGCTCCAGAGGGACCAAAGATGGTAATAAGCAGTGAATTCACAGCTGTCGCACTGTATCTGTGTGCGTCTGCATAAATGTTTGTGTGTTTTCCGTACGTATTAATTTGTATGTTTGTCTCTGCATGCCTGATCTCACACTTAGGCGACACGGAGAAACGCTTCTGTCACACACAGTTCGGGCATTAAGTATTTCCTGCTGCACTGCACCGCCATCTGTTTCCCCAACTCGCTCCCAGTGTCGACATGTGTTCAAGTGTCACATACTGTCGCTCCTGCAGTCACAATGTCTCCCAACTCCCCAGTCTGTGGAGGAAGCAATGTGGAAGATACGACAATAAGTTCTGGATATGGACTGGATGAGCTGCTCGGAGATATCTGTAAAAACTGACACCTGTGCAAGTGATTGGTGGTATAAAAACGCAAGCTAACATTTCATATTTGGCTTGCTGTAATGAGGCTTTATGAAGACCTTGTAAAGACGATTTCCTGGTTGTATTATTTAAACAAGAGATTAAGTTTGTAATAAAGTTGTGGAGCTTGACGGTCTGATGACTGGAGGTGCAGCTGTTCATGCACAGGGAGAAGAAACGAGGTGAAACAACTCTTTCAAATCTGGATTCTGTCAGACAATCAAACCCAAACAGCAATATTAAAGCCACTTGTAACTTTTGGACAATCACCTTCTGAGCAGGCCGAACGGCATGCTGCAGTGTGTGCTTGTCTTTGGCAGTGGCAGCAGCGCACCAGATGGTGATGGAGGAGATGGGGATGGACTCAATGATGGCGATGTAGAAGTGCATCGTTATTGTCTTTGGCAGGTTGAATTTCTTCAGCTATGGTGGCTCCCAGAAGGTGGAACCATCATCACCATCAAGTGGTTCCCAGGAAGTGGAAGGACTCGTACTGGATGATGGGGGCAGGCGAGGTCGAGTTCCTCCTGAAATCCACAATTATCTCCGCTGTCTTTAGAGCTCCAAGTTGTTCTAGCTGCACCAGGTTACCAGACGGTCAGTCCTCCACCTGCAGGCAGACTCGTTCCCATCGGAGGAAGTCAGACTTGATTCATGCAAACGGCTGCCGAGATGAACAGGTGGAACGAGCTAAAAAGAGAGAGAAGCTTTTATTCCTAAGTGATGTTAGAAAAAAGCTGTTCACCCCTTTAAAAATATCAGTATCACTTAGATAAGACATTAATAGACTTTGCTAAAGCTAATGCAGCATAATACAGCAGTCCTGCATGATGTTTTCATGGAGGTGTTTGTTCAACTTTATGGTCATTCTGGGGTGAGCTGTTTCTAATACTTAGGCTACCTATACCATAGATCAGACTGAGTTATTCTATGTGTGCCTGTTAGCTTTTAAAGTGCAGATATAAACAGACAAACAGATATAAATGCATGAGTTATGCCGTTCATAAGAAGATTTCATGGGTGGTTCACACCTCGTAACAAGCCATTAACTCAAATGTAAGTAAGTCATTAATAGATGTCACTCTCTAAGCAGCAATCAGATGTTGATCAGCTGTCATGGAAAAGTATAATAAAGGTGTCTTACAACAACCAGTCTGCAGTTATATGTTCGTACGTTATCAAACATGAAGTCATGAATTGAGTTTCCAGATGTTCTGCAGAACTTTTCCAGACACTTTTCATGAACGTAAAGTTATGCATAAAGCAACATTAAATGATTTCATGACATTAATAAGACATTAATAACGACCCGCAAACTATTTATGAAGGGTGCATTATTAGAAAGTGACACCAAAATATCAGATTCCCTCTCTTGTGTGAGGGCTGCACATCGGAAAAATACATGAAGGAGCGAAACCAGTCAGTGTGTGGCAGGCAGGAGAGTCTGCGATGGAGGCGGACGTTTTATGTGTGTGTTCGTGTGTGTGTGTGTGTGTGTGTGTGTGTGTGTGTGTGCACGCACTGCCTCCTGGGACTTTCCCTCCCCACTCAGCAGTAATGAGCTGTGCAGGCAACATTTTGCTTATAGGCCCATAAACAACGCACTTATTAAGATGGAAGTCGCCGCAGGCAACCAAGGCTAATTCAGATACATATGCGTGGAGTGAGCGCTTTTGTAGGAGTGTGTGTGTGTGTGTGTGTGTGGAGGCGTGGGCGGCTTCTAAGTCATTCAGGTTGTACACAGAGTGAGAAGGATGATAGACAGACGAGGCCGAAGAGGATTTGCGCCCATATTCGGTGTGACTTCTGAACACAGAGAGAGAGGCGTATATATGAAGGAGAGATGTTTAGAGAAAGGGGCGACACAAAGACATGTACAGCATGAAAAGATGAGAGAGAGAGCGAAGAGTCAGACAGATAGGAATGAAGGACGCAGACAAACAGAAAGATTTGGACATGGAGACAGAAAAAGAAAGAGTGGGAGAGTAGCCGGAGAGAGAGAGAGAGATTAAAATAGAGTAAGTGAGTCAGACGTGGAAAGAGAGACCGGAGGAAAGACTGAGTCACAAAGATAAAGAGAGGGAGACGGACAGAAAGAGTGAAGCATACGGAGAAGGACTCAAACAGAGAGTGAAAGTGAGCGAGAAAAATACAGTGGCAGAAGGACAGTTGGAGAGAGAACAAAAACTGAACAGAGGGGAAAGAAAGACAAGCACTCAGATGAAAATAGAGACTCCATTCGAGGGAAAAAGAAAGGATCGTATATTTTTATATAAAGAAAGATAAAGGGAAAGATGGAGAGGATGAAAATTAATCTATGAGTACTGAGATAGTTACAAAAGGAAAGAGAGAGAGAGAGAAGCAGAGTTCAGTTCAGATCTTTATTGTCCCACAAGAGGAAATTCTTTTTGCAGCAAGGCGTCATAAAAATACAAACATAAAACATGGAACTTTGAAGATTTAAGTTTTACAGCTCACAGGATAAAATTCATAAAATCAAGCAAAGAAGCAAAGCCAAAGAAAACAAACACAGTTTTATGATGTTTTGGGGTTTTTTTTAGATTTGCACTAATTGGCCTCAGTGAAATAATCTCATAAAATAAGATTTTTACACAAATTTTAACACATTTGACAAGTGGGCCAATTAAAATTAGGCAACAAGAGCCCAATAATAGGACAAATAATAATAATTTTAAAAAATCATGGTTCAGTTATTATGAAACTTACGATTAGAGAGGTACAGCTGTGTGTCATCTGCATAACACGATAACAAGAAATGTCAAACAGCATTCAGCACTCATATACAGTTCCATGTGAGTTCAATATTTCAATTATTTTACCCAGAAATATCAGAATGTCATTTGTTGTGGCAGCTAGCTCTAAAAACGACATAACCCAGCAGCCACAGCTGACTTTTCAATGGAGGACAAGTTATTCTGCAAAATTTACTGCTGAATATATTTGTAGTTTTCTTGATGAAATACTCTTGAGAATCATAGACAACCACAATTGTTTACTTTTTAATACTAATCACACACACATAGGCCAGGAAATACACACATGCACTGACACAGGCCCTGTATACGTGCATTAGTGCAGAGATGTCAGCGTGAGCTGCCATATAGTCGACGCTCCAAGCACTTAGGGATTTGGTGCCTTTTTCAAGGACACCTCAGCACTGCCAAAGTGCCCAGGAGGTGAACTGGCACCTCTCCAGCCACCAGTCCACACTCCATAACACGGTCCAAGCACGGACCAGCCACCCTCCGGTTCCCAAAGCCAAGCCCCTACGAACTGAGCCGCCGTCCTCGCCAAATCATGCAGTCGAGATCCCCACATTTAGTGTTAGCAAACCAGGCTGCAGTGGCAGAGCTTCATCTTGGGTGAACCACCTTCCTTGATTACGGTATCTCCCCTGCCAGGTAAGTATGCCTTTTTATCAAAGAACCAGATATGTTCTCTTGCACATGCTCTTATTCTGGACCGCTGATTGAAGCAGGAGTGTTAACACATCCTTCCAAGCATTTGAAGTGTTCCAGCTGCCGGTAACCTACTCTAACATTACCTGGGCAGAAAATGAATGGAACTTCAGACGTATAAGACAGAGAGCAAAAATGAAACTAAATAATGAAGACAGAGAGAGAGAGAGAGAGAGAGAGAGAGAGGAGAGGACTGAACTGAACAGCAGTGAGAGAGTGAAAGTGAATGTGACACAAAAACAGAAAACAACACAGACACACCGTGCATGGGAGGAGAGGAAGAATGACTGAGTCTGAGGGTCAGACAAGGGAGGAGCAGAAGGAGGTGAGAGAAGACAGAGAGTAAAAATGAAAGAGAAAGGATGAAAGAGTGCTGTGGCATGCTTCTTCATGCCCTGATTACTGTCTGTCGTGTGTCCGGGTACTCTCCAACAATGATGTAATGATGAAAGTGAAAGTGTGACATCCATTTTTTCAAATATGATGAATGTAAACACACCAAACAAAAACAAGGAGATGGACAGAAAGAGAATATAAATCGAGTTTCATATCAAGCAGGAGACAGAGAGAGAGAGAGAAGCTGAAAATGAAGGAAAGTTAGAAAGAGAAAAATAATTGAAATGAGTGTACAAGTGGTGTGTGTGTGTGTGTGTGTGTGTGTGTGTGTAGGTGGGGCTGACTTTAATTAATAATACTACGGAGATCAAAGCTGGCATAAATTGACGTGTATGTAAAAGTCCAACTCGCCTCAGGTCCCCATTAGCCTCTGGTTTTTGTTTCTTTTTTTTTCTTTCCCTCAAGGCAGCGCTCGACTGGAGTTAATAGTGTTACCGTGTGTGTGTGTGTGTGTGTGTGTGTGTGCACTGGCAGAGTGTTCGAACGGCTGTCCGGCAGAGTCAAATTGGTCAAATGAAATTTCTCTTTTTAAGCACTGAAATGTCACAGGAGAGTAATTTGCGTCTGCTGGGTGAGATAGTGCAGGATGCCGCCGCCAGCTGCTGAATGGTGACGAACGCCTCGAACGCTCAGTGCAACGAAAGAGGACAGAAGTGTGTGTGTGTGTGTGTGTGTGTGTGTGTGTGTGAGAGAGAGAGAGAGGGGATCCAGTGGATATCTGCGATCATCTTCAAACGTGTTTACTTTTCTTCTTGGTATGTTTAATCATCACGTTACCTCTACACACACTTACACACTGAGTGAATACACACTCCTGTATTAATCCATGCACACACACACACACACACACACACACACACACACACACACTCAGAAATAAGAGGATGAGACACGTTTGCAAAGATGCACACTTGTACTGAACTCTTTCTTATTCATATGTTGGAGAAATGATTACACACACACACACACACACACACACACACACACAAACGTGCACACAGTCATGTATCCAAATGCTCAAGAATATGAAATTCAACACACACACACACACACACACACACTGACACGTCAGCTGCACATATGCACACATCAAGATAAACACAAACACTCTTGCAGTTTGTACGTTTGTTTACTGCATAAACGGAACTTAACATGCAAATACATGCACACATGCAAATGCAAAGGCAGTCACCCAGACACACACACACACACACACATGAAGTTGAACACATGCTCACATACAACTCAACATCATGCATGGCCAAAGGTGCGTGTGCAGCCGTCAGAATGTCGTCGCGCGCACACACACACACACACACACATTTACTCATTGACACACTCGTGCACACACTGCCGCTGCCATATGCTATCTCTCCCTCGCACACATACACTCGCAGAGTGAGAAGACAGACCGTCCTTTTTCTCCGAGACATTCGCATGTGTGCAGTTGCCAAGCTTGTTTCCATGGAAACCCGAGGAGCAAGGTGTTAATAAAAGACTTTGTGATTGTGCAACCATCACCAAATGTTCACCTGTACCTGCGTGCACAGCAGCGCGATGAACGGGAATAAACATCGGGGGCTTTTTCTTTTTTTTTTTTTTAAGTGCATCAGCTGTTCCGAGGCAAACAAACGACAGCTCGACAGCTGAATCCATATTTATGTGTTCGGTGGATAAACAGCAGAGAGGGCTGCTTCATTAAACCACGAGCGCAAGATTTAAAGCAAGTCTCCATGTGGTGACCGCGTATTGATCATTTATAGTTTTATAATGTGGATTATAAGACGAAGAAGAAGTGGATGGATGGATGATGGATGGATGAATGTCCTCTGTCTCTTCAAACAAGCTGATTTACTCTGACATTGGTGCCTTGAGGTTAAGTTCTGTAGTTCCTGCCACGTATGCTAATGTTTCACTCACCACTTTTAAACCGCCTGTATTCGATGTTGTTAGAATAATGTAGCAAATAACAACGTAAAACAATATGAAAGGTGTCATTCATGGTGATGAACCTACAGAGAATTATCAACTGAACTGCAAGCTGACTGTTTGTTCACTCGTACCTCTCATAATGTCGTTTTTAGATATAAAGCTTTACTGTAGACCTGCTCAGCGCCAAACAGCAGACAGACACGGTTAGCGACCAGCTGTTGAAGTTAGTCAAGAATTCAGAAGTCGCATTTTTCGTCTTATCCACGACCTTTCCCTCAACTTAAGTGTGTTCGTTGCCTAACCATGGCCAGACTGAGGTAGCCATCCGCACATACGATGTGTCTTTGAACAGTATCAAGTGAAGCTGACGACTTCTGCAGAATCTCCATTCTCAGTGTTCAAACTGGAGACAGACGTCTTGATCCTGCTGCATATCTATGGAGTCTGCTGCAGTTTCTGCTGTTGCAGCGGTTGTAGGGGCAGCAGAATTTAAAAAATGAAATATTCATGTTGTTCTTTGTCCTGTAGTTTTAATGTTTTATTATGGAGTGTTTGGCACTTCACAGTTTCAGTGTGAAATGATCAGGCCCCACAGCCACGCTGCGACGTCTCTGGTCTGACCACAAGTTCCTGCCTGCTGCAGCGTTGTCCCTAGATAAGAAAGTCAGCCGAGTGTTTGAAACACTTGAACGTTACGTCTCGGCTGCCAAAGTGTCCTCGTGCTTCTTTCCCTCAACGCAACAAGTCAGGGTTGTTGAATTCAGATATTTGTATTTTGTAATATTAACCCTTCGATAAATCTCTTGTCTGCCTGCTCTCACACCTCTCGGTGGGCAGGCTTAATTCCGGATTTAACAAATTCTTGAAATGGACATTTTTTTTTCCAGTGTGGGTTTCAGCTCTGGAGGAAGGTGCTCAGCGAAGCTGCGAACCTCTTCAGCCTCTTCTCTCTCTCTCTCTCTCTCTCTCTTTTTTTCTTTTCTCCTTTTTTCCAGGTGAGTGAGCGTCAGGGGAGATAAGCCTGTCACCATTTCCCTCCAGACTGAAGCGCAGGGAGCACATCTCAAACAGCAGGACGACTGGCCAGCAGCGATAGGCGGCCAACATCTCCATGAGACGGGGGAGCTGGCGGGGGTGCGTGGGGGAGGTTGGATGTGGAGGACGGGGGTGGAGGGGCGCGGGGAGAGACGCATCAAAAACCTGGCATACTTTCACAGGAGCCGAGGCACTCGGCAGACCGATCTGTGACTGAGCCCCGGTAATTGTTTTGCTTCCAAACGAGCTTCACACAGATGATTGATGGAAGTAAGAAGTGAGCGATGATGAATTTGAATGAGAGGTTTCAGCGCGGACATTTCTATTTACTATGTAAGAGCTTGTTGAGCAAACACTCTCAGGTGGTACACATCAGTACACACACACACACACACACACTGTACACATCCTGCATCTTTTCACCAGACACACACAACAACAGCATCAACAAAAGGACAAGTTAGAGAGAGTTGTCTCATCTATCCAGAAACTTTCCAAACGTCTTTCAGGGATATTTCGGTTTCTTGTTGCACTGACAGACCGACTGAATTTCATTTAAATGTAGAAATGAATGTTACATATTTAGATCAGGAGATGCTCACAAGCTAACAGAAAGGGACAGCATTTATTTTACAGTTTAAAGGTCCAGTGTCAGATTTAGGTGCCTCTGTTTACAAAATAACATGCATAACTGTGTTTTCATTAGTGTGTAATCACGTGGCAATGAGAATTATTATGTTCGTGTTACCTTAGGATGAACCTCACAGTTCCTGCAGGTCCTCAGTCATGGAGTCTGACATACTGGCTCCAGAGAGGGCGTTTCATTTTTTCTTTTTTTATTTCACCTTTTGTTGGAACCACAGTTTCTCCTACATGCTGGGAAGGAGAGCGTGAGGCGAGGGGCTTGCAGATTTGAGTTTCTAAGTGAGGTTCCACACAAAGAAAACTAAATCTGTTTGATTTCCACTGTTAGAAGAGACACTTCATGAGTGATCAAACTGGGCTTAATAAGCTCAGCACAGGTATTAAATATAATTTACTACCTAGTAATTGACCCTCTGACATGAGGACTTTCAAAAGTGTCCTCACTTCCCGGGTCTGACACGAGAACAAGTCCCCTGTTTTCTTCCTTCTCTCAAACATCCAGGCTTCAAATGTCTCCCTTCCCACACACACACACACTCTCTATCACACATACACACTCATATATTTCCCCACGCACCCCCACAGCATGCGTACTGTGCCATCGGGGCTAATAAACCTTCTCCGGGTTAATTATGCGTGCTGCCCATTACCTTGCCATCCAGGTCAGAGTCGACATGTGTAATTTCCCCGACGTTTATGAATGGAGGCCAACAGCCCACCAGAGGCTCATGGGAAGCAGGTGGCTGCTGGACGTCGGCTCTCCAACGGGTGACAGGGGGCTTGTTCAGACTCAGCAGCATTGTGAAATGGTCAGGTACGTACGAGCAGGAGTTTCACTCCAAATGGCACACCTGAACTCTGAAAGAGAGCAGGAACTTTCTGGACAAACTCTGCGTTTTCTGACTTTGGAAGGGTTGAATTTGCATTCCTCTCACATCACAACCACAGCTGGTACAGTACGTTCTCTGAGTGAACCACTTTGGCGGGTAACTACTTGTCATTTCACCATTGCTTTGTTCAGTAGAGTATGAAAAGGGTAATTTTCGGCCTTGTTATGTAAAATGTGCTCGGTGTGATTTGCTCCTGGCTTACTATGACCCACAGAATGTATAAAGGGGGAAAAGTCAGATATGTGTAAGCTGAAGACGTGAACTTTAACTGGCCTCGAAACCTGCAGCACGATTTTTACTGCAGGAGATGGAAAGTCTGTTGACTACTGTACCTTGCAGCCTGAGTTTGAAAAATTTAGCTCTCTCTCCAGCGACCTGTTTCGTTCGATGCTGTAGATAACATCCCCTCAGCGTGGACGTGATTCTTAGCTGATCATCACAGCCATGACGTGTCATCTTCAGTGCAGTAGAAACCCAGGTGGATGCAGGCACTCTCTCTGACCAATCAGTGATCTGCAGTATTTTACCTCCACCTTTGGTTCAGCTCTCTTTGAACCTCAATCGAAACATCGCCTGCGAATGGAACAAGCAGATATCGTGCTCAGTAGTTGGTGGAGACCAAAAACAGAGCAAATAGAAGAGTACTTGTCTGTCTGCTGGCCTGATCTGAATGAATGCTAATGCTGCTCTGTGTCTGCAGCGTATGTAAATATGCGAACGCGCTCCTTGACCTTTTGTCAGATGTGTTCTTTTTTTTTTTAACAGTTTTCTGTGATTTACGCAGCTGTGACACAGTGCGAGCCATAAATCTTGGTACACTGGCACTCGAGTAACCTGTGTGTTACCTGTTGACTGAACCAGGCTAATGAATGATCTATGAGCTCAGCGGCAATGAGACCACCGGCACACACATAACCTACACACACACACACACACACACTATTGAAGAGAAGCTCCTCTTTAAGGTGCAAATGCAAATAAATCTGCTGTGTGTCTGGCTCTTCCCCAATCACCATTCTTATTTTTATGAGTCTTTTTTTTTTCATGGCCCGATTGAGGAAAGCCCATGAGGGTTTACATCATCCCACCCACCACCACCACCAACACCTCCACTCCCACCCTGCATTCATGTGTTTGTATTTTAACAGCTCTCCCGGCACTACTTCATTATTGAACGCTTTTCCTGACATATTTTCTGATCACTCCTGCAATCTAGAGACACCGAAAAAGCCTGCAGTTCAAACTTTCCACGAGGGAAAGGCACAAAAGATTTCTGTTTTTATCAGTGTCAAAATTTCCCCTCTCGCCGAACTGCTGGGGTTGTCAAGAGGGTTGGAGCGAGGGTCAAAAAACACACTCTGCAGCGTGTATTTTAGAGAGATGCTACCAGATGGGACGCCTCACCCACCCCATCGCCCATTTACACCCATCAGAAAGCAGCGATGGCAACAGTGAGAACTGGAGTGCTGTCAAGTACAAAGTAAGGCAGTGAAGGAATGAAAAAAACAGAGAGGAGTGTGTGTGTGTGTGAGAGAGAGAGAAGTTGTTGGTTTTGACTTTGGAAGCTGTTTTTTTGGTTGTTGAACACCAGCACCGGGCTGTTTGCTCTCCCAAAGAGGTGCACTGTGGCAGAATTATTTCATATTGCCTATGATGGCGATAACGACTTGCCGCATATTGGGATTATACTGCTGTGTGAAGTCTTGGCACCCAGCCTATTAAATATGCATGAATGTTTGAAATGAATTTTGGGAGGATTTTTTCCCCCCTCCCTCCCTCCTGCCCCCCTCCTCTTCATTGTCAAACTATATAATCATATTCCTGCCTATTAAAATTCGGATGAATAATTTAAATGTATGACAACAGCCAGGCTCTGAAAAAAGGAAGGTTTCTGCTCAGCAGCTGGCAGACAAGGTTGTTTTTGATGAGTGAAACAATGAAAAAACAATCCTCTAAAAATTTCACCCCTGTGAAATTCAACACCACCACTTCAAAAGTGTGACACAGAAACATATTGGCAGATATGAAATATTTAGCCAGGCTACAGCGCGGCTGCAGCAGGTGGAGGCGCGCTCTTGTGTTGGCAAACACCTGTCAATCTGCGGCTGTTTCATGCGGTTTAATTCGAGTCAATGACTTTATCGGCGTGACAGTTGTTAGGAGACGATCCTGCTCCGTCGGGATGTGGGATATATTTTAACAAACAGAAAAAAACAATTCACAGCTTCAAACCGAACGCTCCTGCTCGGTGGCGGCAGAGTGGTGACAGCGACTGCGGATGGTGGATGAAGTGATGCTGTTCTGTATCAAACATGAAACTGAGAGCAACTCCACCAGAAGGAAGAAAAAGAAATCGAATGATAAACACGTAGAGATGCAAATGAATGAACTGAACATTGAAATGTTCTCCTTCATGTTGCTGAGTTTAATAAATGAATTGTTTCTTTCCAAAGTAACCAATGTATTTTTTTAAGAGGCAATTTAATTTGATCCTCAGTTACCTCTCACGACTTTAAAAAGCTTGAATTTAACTTCTAAGTGACAGGGACTTTATGACTTTATGATGATACACCATTTCTGAGCAGCAGCAGACAGTGGAAAGCCTCCACAAACTTCTTTGACATATCATCAGCATAGAAAGTTGTTCAGATTATAATTCATTTGGAGTTTTGATTCTGTCCACCCAGTGAGTTTTGCTCCTTACCGACTCCTGAGGAAAACAAATAAAATAGCTGCTAATGCTGTCTTTCTGCTGCGCGGTGCAGCAGGTAGCAGGCTGGCAGGTAGTGCACAGTGAGTCTAACTGAGATTGGAGCTGCCTGTGGCTGCTGGAGACTGAACCAGACAGTAAATGTGCTTTAAAACCAACTCAAAAGCAGCTAAAAGCAAGCAAATCCCTGTCACATTACACGTGGAATTTAAGTCAAATGAACTAGCAACATAACATAAAGGTGAAATAAATTGAATTAAACTTCCCAGGCTTGATATTTCTTTGCTATGAGAGCAGGAGCAGGAAGAGAATATACCGATGCTCCAGTGTCGGATTAGACTGAATCTTTTTCTGTATGTACACAGATATGGAGAATGAGACGGGCTGCATGTGCACACACACACACACACACACACACATACAAAGATGCAGAGATAGTGTGTGTGTGTGCAAGAGAAAGTCTGAGGAGAGGGCAAGCTTGAAAGCGAATGCAGAAATTGGAGATATTGCTGTGGGTGGGTGGAGGGCAAACTAACTTTGAACATTCATTGCAGTGAAGTTATTATCCGTCCTCTCCAGAGGTCACAGTCAAGGCTGCTGGGAAGGCTCCTCAAACAGGGAAAGAAGAAAAACTCCCACATACTGAAATCACGATATGAGCCTGCACTTATTCCCCCAGAGCTCTGAAAATATGATAGATAGATAGATAGATAGATAGATAGATAGATAGATAGATAGATAGATAGATAGATAGATAGATAGATAGATAGATAGATAGATAGATAGACTGTCTGTCAGGTACAAAGAAACGAGAACTTGAGGACACATAGTTGAGTCGTGAACTCATCATTTCCGTGGACCGTGGCAGGCATAAATGTGACGTTCGCAGGTATTTTTAAAAACGAATAAATGAACGTGCAGTTCTGCTTCATAACACGACTTCTCATACAGTCACAACTAAAATCATTCCACTCGGCCAGAGTTGAAGAGAAGAAGTAAATTATTCACCTTCCAAGTCTCCACTGGGCTCTGAGTACATACTTCACTGCACACATGACACACCGTATGAACTCATATTGAACACATTCAATACATTTTCTGTTCAATATGATGTACCACACTGAGCTGAGCTGTTTTTAATGCATTATTTAAAACAACAACAGCCTCTGACTCCTGCATCAAGCTGCAGCACGGCTGCCTTGTGAGTTTAGATGTCTGATTATTACCATAAGTAAAATTTCGGACCGTTTAACTTCAGGTGTCTTTTTTTAATGTAGACGTTCAGGCATGGGAATGGGAATCAATCCCATCTGAAACCAGCACAGTGGTGGCACACGCAGCCACTGAAGGACTATTAGCAGCCAGCAAACAGCTCAATACTGAAGCCACAGCACCTGAACAAGAGAATTCACAGCCAATAATGTTTTAAACCTAGTGGCCCCATGTGTTATTGATTTCCCCTTTCCATGTACACACAGCGTCTGGTTCACCGGTGCTCAGATGGCTACATTGTGTGTGTGTGTGTGTGTGCATGTGATGTTTTACTTTTAAAATTTTTACCGAGGTCCAAACAAAAACAGCAGAGCCTGAGGCCGAGTGTCAGGAGAGCCATCTGAGTCTGAGGTACGATTGGCGAGCGTCCGTCCAGACGATCCGTCCAGATTAGTGTCAAACACTCGATTGATGCTCCGGATTTAACCGGGCGCACATAGGTGACTGTCTGTCTGTGGCGGTGTGTGTGTGTGTGTGTGTATGTCTGGAGAGTGTCCATCAAGCTTAATTTAATAAAAACCCTGAAACTTGCATTACTGTGCGTCTTTGTCTGGCTTTTTTATTTCTTTCTCTCTCAAAGACCAATTTAATATCAGACCTTGAAGAGAGGAGAGGACATTTCTGGAAGTTTTCACTTTGGGTTGAGTCTTGGCTGGCTTGAAGCTTAAAATTAGCTAATTTGAATTATGAAGTGCAAATCGCTTTTTAAAGGTGACTCTGAAAAGTTTATCCAGCCTGAATGATCTCCGTGGCAACTGAACAAACTTCCTCCGCTGAGTAAGACGGTGAGATGGTGTCAGAAGCTCAGAATATCTATACTTTGTTATAGAAGTAATTTAGCTGTGTTGTACAGATGTTTCTTTGGATGTTCTGGTTTGTTTTGACCAAGCCAACGGCCACTTGAGGTTGACACCAGAACACCTCCAAAGGAAGGCGCCCAGGATGCATCCTGATCAGGCACTTGGAGTTCCCTCTCCGAGCTCCAAGCAACTGAGGACGCTCATTTTGGCAGCAATCTCTTCTTTCGGTCACTACCCAAAGCCCATGACCACAGATGATGGTTAGAACACACTGTACGCCTCCAGCTCAGCTCTCTTCCACTCAGCGGTCCGTTACAGTGTTCGCATTGCTGCTTTTAACGATATGAGTCTACAGGACTGAATAAATGTTATTTGAAAGAGATCTTTAGATGAATATTAAAGAATAAGTCTGGCTTGGTACTTCTCTTTGAGAAAGGCTCAGTGAGGGTCCTAGAAGGATCCACAGAAGTGCAAAAATCTGTGTGTGTGTGTGTGTGTCTTTCGTTCTTTGTGTTTGCTTCTTAAATTAAAGTGAGTGGAAAAGCACTTTATGTGCAATGCACATGCACCTTCTTTGTGTATCTGTGTGTCTGTGTCTACAGTCTATGTACCCACGCATTCAGCGCTGACTGTTCCTCCAGAGTATCCACTCAATAAGTTGGCAGCAAATGCAAAACCTGCAAGATCAAAGGGAATATCACCCTGCTAATTCAACTTCAGATCAGAGAGAGATCTTCAAATTAAGTGCGAGGTTTTGAAGTAAACGCTGTTTTGCCACCGCGTTTCATTTATTTTCAGCTCCAGCGCCCTAATTGGCCCCAGAGGTGAGGAGGAAAGTGGATGGGTTGGGAGCGCCGACCCAGGGCCAACTATCCATCTAAAATGTGTGCTAATGAAACGGTCTGGGGAGAAATTGACATTTCAGTGCAAAAAGAGCAAACCCGTGTCAGAGCGGCGAGTGGCCGAGCAAGCAGTCCTGTGGGACTTGCACTATGAAAGCAACTCAATATTTCATATCATGCAGGTATTAATTAGACTCTGCATAACAGCTTTTCACCTTTTATCACAAATAAGGTCCAGACCTCTGTTGCACATGCAGAGCGTCTGTAAAACTACAGCAACATCAGCAGCTGTGATGAAGGCACACATCCGGAGGGACACCCGACGTCGAGGGTTGAATATTTAAATCCCTTGTTGCAGTTTTTTACAAAAGCAGCACATGCGCTAATGGCTGACTTCAAATGGCTTCATACTTTCACACGTTGTTATAGAGTCTGAAACGGCTTCATTCCCAAAACGCATTTCCCCAAATCAATCCAATTTCAGAGAGACAAGTGTCGCTGAATATTGCTCGATATCTCAAAATTACAGCTGATTTCAAACAAACATCTCCACCCAGCTGGCTTCTATTACCTGGTGCATAAAAGAAGTCTTGGTGTAATACTGCTGAACTGAGGGAGGGAGAGAGCACAGCTCTGCCTTTCCCCAAAGATGGACAAGAGCTTAAAGCAAACAGCCCATGATGATTTATTTTATCAAATGCCCAGCCTTTATTTGCCCTTTGTGAGGTGGGGAGAGGGCGGGGGGTGATAAAGGCACGGCGAGGTGATAAACCTGAGCTCTGATATGGCGAGTGGCTGACCAGTGCGAGCCAAAATGTCACCGTGCACGAATGTGGCCGCGTCGCGTGCATCGAACGTGGATACTGCAGGAGCCGTAATGTCAAAGAAACATACAGAAATGATAAAGCACTGAGAATAACTATTACATCAGCACACAGTTATTGGTACATTCATGTCTTCCAGCTGCGCTCACAGCAACGTGGCTGTACACTCTTGTAGATACCGTGTCCAAGATATCAAGATACAATGCCCGAATGGAAACATTTTTAATTGAAGACTTTCAGGAGCAGGACCGCACCTCAGCCGCGCCGCTTCCTACATTCCTATAAATACCCTCCTAACCTCCTGTCCTCCTCTTTCGCTCTCATATTCTGCACCATCCAGCCCACCACATTGCTTTCTCCTATTTCTTCCCCTCGATGCAGCAAAGGAAAGAAGAAGTACAAGAGTTTGTAATCTTTTTGATTTCTTAATACATTATTTAAACATGTCTTGTTGATGTGTGATCCTTTCTGGTGAAATTACATTTATATTTGGAGTTTAAAGGACCAGAGTGTAGAATTTAGTGGCATCTAGTGGTGTAGTTGCTTATTGCAACCTCTAATTCCTTAAAAAAAGTTAATATGGCGGAGGGCTGAGGTGAGACTAAGTTAAGGATGAAGGTAACAGAGCAGCTTTACACACGAATCTCTGCCGAACAAGCAAAAGGGCAGCCTCCGCTCCTCTGTACACCGGCTGAACCTGGCTGCAGTGCATTAGTGAGCTGAACAGAACACTGATGTGAGGTGATAAGGCCTGGCTCACTGTCAACGTTCCAGTTCATCCCAATAATTTCAGACGAGGCCGAGGTCGGCGCTCCGCGCAGGCCAGTCGAGTTCTTTAGACATGAGCACAGGAGCGTTGTCACATTAAAATAGATCAGTATATGCTGTACAGGTTTTTCCCATCTTGAACTATAAAGCCTAGCGTAAGCGTTGAAAAACAGCCTGGGACCATGCAACAGTAAGAATATGTAGAAAGGTGCTGCTGGGGGAGGAAACATCCGTACTCAGCAAACTGTCGCGAATAACAAAAGCTGTAAAAGACAGAAGTGAGGACGAGCGTGAGAAGCCACAGGGTTTTGTTTTCCATCTGACACTGATGGATAGCTTAAGCCTGGATGAACCAGCGTCTGGACAGTCCAGACCTTTATGAAATCCTGCGGATTACCTGGAAGATAGAGCACATCAACACCAGCACGCCACTCACATCCGCGAACAACACAACATATAGCACGCAGAGGGGGTGAATCTTCCGTTATCAAAGTATGTTTCGGACATTATATTTGCTTTACATTTGAGGATTTGTATGCCATATTGTCGCCTCTTTTAAGGAACACACACACACAAACAGGCGTGTTTATGGCTTGACCAGCGTGTGTTTATTACTTTATTCAAATAAGGGCTTTAAGACTAGAGGGATGCAGAGTTTGTTCAACCTTCATAGAGGCATATGTAATCCTCCAGTTGACCTTAAAGTCAGCATGAAATGAAAAACGACTTTTTAAAAGTTGTTTGCTAATTTTTTCCACACCATAATATAATCCTGTGCTGAAATATGTCTGCATATGTTTTTATGTCTGAAAGAAGCAGTCCTCTCCTTCCAAAGATGTGGGAATAAAACTCAGAGCTGATAAAAAGAGTTTTTATTTCTTTGGAATCACGTAACGTTACACTTTTGATTGATCATTCTGTGTCCTGCCACAACAACGTCCCGCTTTCAACGGGAGCACATCAAATTAACGAGGCAAGATGCACGCTGCTCGCCTCCTGTAGATTGCAGATATGTGGTTTGCACGTAGCATAATGTGGAATTTAAAAAAAGAGTGAGTGTTATGAAACAGCTGAAACCCGCTGGTTCGATTTGACTTTAGAAACATCCTCGAAACTAGTTAAATTCTGATATTACGTCATCTCACGGCCACATTTTGCTTTTTCGTGCAATCGAGTTTTGAAGATGAATATTTTTGCGGACATGTCTGTTTCGCCCCGCTTTCGTGCGATCAAGGTTCTTCGCTGATAATGAACATGCAGTTGGCAGACTGGAACCAGCTACCATGTTGGAGGACGCTCCTGCTCTGTCAAAAAAAAAAAAAAAAAAAACCTCCTGCCTCCTCACCAAGGCCTCCTATTCATGCTGCTGGAAAATCTCCCACATGCTGTCAGTGGAAACACAAGGGATGACCGTGGGTGCCTCAAAAGATATTCAAAAAAAAGGATAAGGCAGTCTACTGTTGCTGTCAGTACAAGCAGAGCAGGGAAGAAATAAGTTTTGCATTGGTGCTGGAATGAGAACTAACTACACTGTGCCTATTCTGATCCCATAGGATCTCATTGTGAGTCTGCGGTACTCTGTTGTAGGTTTATAGAAACTGTACACTACCTTTATGATATGCTCTCTGCTGTTTTATTTACAGTGTTTCTCACATGCTTGCTGCTCTTACTTTAATAGCCTGGAAAGCATGGATGCCAGCAGGCTAAAGCTGCAGAGGATTCACCTGAGCATCACCTTGACTTAATTCCTGAGTGTCTTGAGTTTGCTTCACAGTGATCCTTGACGTGTTCGGGGGGGCTGCATTTCTCCTTACTACGACATAATTAGTCTTGAAAGAAGACGCAGCTTTATAACAAGCACCTCCTGATTTCAGGTGATTTCATAGCAATTTTACACCCTGCCGGACTCAACGTGGCTCGGAAACGTGCATCGTGCAGCTGCAGCTTTGCATGCATGTTGATATCCAAACACCAAAAATGTCAGGCTAAATGTACAGCAGTGTGTACGATGAAAATGTTAAAAGTGTGAATCACCAGCAGCGAAGAGTGGTCGCAGCTCTCCAGGGTCCCTCCCAAAAAAAACCATAAATTTATCGGGGAGCAATCAGTTTGTGCTACTTGTAACCAATAAAGCACGATATCAACTGACACGACGAAGGCCTTAAAGGTGCTCCTGCTTTTATTACCTGATCTTGAAAGTCTGTTTTGAAGAGAGGCCCCCTGTGTGTCAAGATCAGGTTTTAAGACCTACATTATTTTAGCTGACATTTTCCTTTACAGGGTGCATATTTCCTAATGAATTTGTGTTTCATCGTATTACTGCACAGTAAATCTGGAGCAGGGGGAGGCAGTATCCTATCTCAGGAATATATGGTGCACATTGGACAAAAAAGTTGGGAATAATGGAAGGATAATAAGGACCCGGCGGGTTTTCTTTTGGTCTCGGTATCCTAACAGATCAGTCCAGCCAGGAGCATGCAGTGTATTAAATAACATAACGTATGTAGTTTACACATTGTCTTGTGAAATTAGAAGTGTCCTAACACTGAAATATTCAAATGATGAACACTCTCCATCTTCATCGCCATGAGTATCTATCTATAGACGTGTGTAGACTGAATAATGAAACTAATGTCAGCTGAAGAAGAAAAAAACAGCCTTCCTGTATTTATTTTTCAAGCTCTGCCCACAGGGAATTACATTTGCACAGTCACGGTTTAAGAAAAGGAGCTGCCAATAACACTGAAGTACACTCTGAAGAATTCTGTGTTTATTTATGGAAATGTGGAGGAATATGAATTTGAAAAAATAAATGTGGCGGGCTGGCTACACTTTCTTTCACAATAAAAGTGTTCAGTTGCACTTTAATAATAATATAATAATAATAATAATGTGTTTCCCACTTTGGGGCGCCGCAGTGGAACATTTTAACTAATGTTGTGATTATTTAAACGTTATGTTACAGCGACATCTGCTGGAGGGTGGACTGACTTACATTTAAAGAGGAAATAATGGAAAATAAAGTCAAATTTTTTAGTTAAAAAATAACTTAAGTCTCATTTTAAACTCGAAGTTAAACTTTGGTGTAAAATAACGTTAAATTCATGTCGATGCCCTTCAAAAACAGTTCCGGTTTGGTAACCTTAGTGACGTGACGTGCAGCCAATCACATCTGCTCTTGCTCCCAGCTCGGCCAATCGGAGACAAGCATGTCGTCTAGGTGAGCGTGTCGAAAATGGCTCAACGGTTCGTAGCAGTGTGGAGTTATATAGCAGGCGGATGGGTGAAACTGGGCACAAAATGGCGTCCAGATCTACGATCTACTGCGCAGGCGTTCAGGGACAGTTTAACGTGCACGCGAATGATCTTATGTCAACGGTTACACATGGCGCGTGAGAGGACACCGACTAGAGATGCTCCGACGGAGTAACGAGCCGTTACCGACGAGTTTTGATTGACAGCGTGTGTTTGTGACAGTCTGGACCTGGCGGGGACTTAACACACTTCAAGAATCTAACAGCCGGCCCGAAATATGTTCCGACACGCGAAGGCGGCGCTCCAGAAACTTCGACATCTACGGTGAGTTTTAAGCTAGCGGCAAAGTTAGCGTCCGTGAACGCACCTGGTGCGTTTAAACGACAATCACAGGTGTGCTGCTTTGTGCCGTGACCGTGTCATTCAGTGACGATGTGGATGAATGGTGCTTTGTCTGTTCAGATCAGCTCATGAAGGAGCTGATGCAACCAAAGATGACAGCACACCTCTGTGGAGTTAGCTCACCTGGTTGTTTATCAGCTCAGATTGACTCTTATTATTATTATTATTATTATTATTATTATTATTATTATACTTAGTATTTATTGCAGCACTTTTGTGTGTGACTTTTTCTTCACGTACAAAAGGTTTATTTTGTTATCAGGTGATAAATCCACCTGACAGGTGAGACCTAAAAATGAGCTGTTGTATTATTGATTATTCAGTTTAATCTTTGCTTATTAATGTGAGAGAGACTGTCCCAGTCATGCTCCACCAAGAAACTGAAAAACTCTTTAAACATCAGGCTGTACATCAGCTGTCAGCTCAGGGAGGACAACCAGGACAATAAACTGTGACACTCTTATTTTTCTATAAAGATAATACATCTAGTATTTCTGTTTGTAAAGGTCTTAGCGCCGCTTTAATTTCTTTCTTTGCACGTGTCAAATCACCATAATAGCCTAATGATTCTTATTTTTCAAAATAAGACGTCACATTCTAAGGTCATGCCGTGTCAGGCGGTCGATGATCTTGGCAAACATTTTGTGTGCATAGAAGAAGATTTGAAACTAATGCGTTCATATTGTTGTTTCATACCTGAACCCTCCAGCTCAGCGTCTTTTCCTGGTGACTGTATCTTCAAATGTGCGATGACAGATGAAGAAACACCAACAGGAGGCGTGTTCATTCCCCTTTCTTGTTTTTTATGCCCACAGTGGTTCTTTATCATCTCTAAGCTTGTGTTGCAGCATGACTTGGACTGGAGGAAACTTCTAATTAAAGCCTCAGCATCATCATGAACTCGTGAAAATCTACACTTACTCTGCTGGAGAATTGTTTGTGCAGACTTCATGCTGTTCACTGTTTGTCTTCAGGGCCAGTGGACAGCAGCACACATGGAAGCTGAAGAGCACTTCAGCAAGAGACCGAGCCCTCCAGTACAAACCAGGAGAGCAAATCCACGGCTTCACGGTCAGAGAGGTGCGTGACTTACATCTTTGAAACTGAAGCTGATTAACATAAACACTGGGATGTTATGAGCTTCTTATTTCAGAATGCATCCTTCAGTGCTTAGTTAACTTTAAAGCTTGTGACTAATGACTAAAAAAGTGGACATTAATGTGTTAATGAAGGTGTGTGTTCTGTTTCTCCAGGTCGTGGCGGTCCCTGACTTGTTTCTCACAGCAGTGAAGCTGAGCCATGATAAAACTGGAGCTAAGTACCTCCACGCAGCCAGAGATGACTCCAACAACCTCTTCAGGTGTTTAAATGTCTTTCTTCTTCAGCAGCAGCCAGATCTCAGCTCGTTCCAGGCTCTTACACTCGTTTGTGTCTTTCAGCGTCCAGTTCAGAACGACCCCCATGGACAGCACGGGGGTCCCTCACATCCTGGAGCACACGGTGCTGTGCGGATCTGAGAAGTATCCCTGCAGAGACCCTTTCTTCAAGATGCTCAACAGGTCCCTGTCCACCTTCATGAACGCTTTCACAGGTACTGAACAATCATTTAAACAGGTGAGCTTCTGTTCTGTCTTAAACTCGTGTCTGATGGTTCGTTTCCTGTGAGCAGCCAGTGATTACACCATGTACCCCTTCTCAACCCAAAATGGAAAGGACTTCCAGAATCTTCTGTCGGTGTATCTGGACGCCGTCTTCTTCCCGTGTTTGCGAGAGCTGGATTTCTGGTGAGTGTTTTTGTCTGTTACTGCACAGTGCTGTGAGTTTAACAGATTGCTGACTTTGATTCTGCATGTTTTGATTTTCCAGGCAGGAGGGCTGGAGGCTGGAGAATGAAAACCCCACAGATCCCAGCACCCCGCTGGTGTTTAAAGGAGTGGTGTTCAATGAAATGAAGGGAGCTTTTGTAAGTCTGCACTTTTCCCGCTCACTGACACATGCATCCTGGAAAACCTGGAAATTGAGACTTGTTTTTCAGTCAGACTAATTAAAATGGTGAAATATCCTGGAAATAATCAGCGTTGTCCTTTAACCCTTCACTCACCACTTATTTTGGAGTAACAGTGAACTGAATAAATGAAACAATGCGATGATTATTTATTATTTCAGTCGGACAATGAGAGCGTGTACGCCCAGCACCTCCAGAACAAACTGCACCCAGACCACACCTACTCTGTGGTGTCAGGAGGCGAGCCTCTCGCCATCCCCGACCTCACCTGGGAGCAACTCAGACAGTTCCACGCCACACATTACCACCCCAGCAACGCGAGGTACTGGAACACACACACACACACACACACACACACACACACACACACACACACACACACACACACACACGCACTGCTGTGAAGTGAGAGCAGAGCAGGTGTTGCTGTAACTCTACACCTCATCACTCTGGTATTTGTTGTTATAAGAATCATTTCCTGATGCAGACGAGTTGAAACATCATGTGTTTGACAGAACACGTGTGTATAACTTAACGTTGCATGTTCTTAACACACTCCATTCTCCAGGTTCTTCACATATGGAGATTTGCCTCTGGAGCAGCATCTGAAGCAGATCGAAGAAGAAGCTCTGTCCAGGTTCAACCGCATCGACCCGAACACCGAGGTCCCCTCCCAGCCGCACTGGAGCAGCCCTGTAAGTCCATGATTCACACATCGACACATTTTACCTGGAAAATCCTTGAAAACAGCTTGAGCTGGCGTCACAGAAGAAGAGAAGTCTGATGTTCCTTTGTTTTAATGATCACGTGCGTTCATGGTTCACTGCCGTGTTTTAGGCTCAGACATGCACAGAGCAGTCAGTGTGACCTCACTGTGAATCTCTTTGGTTTCCCTCCAGAGAGAGGACCATGTGACCTGCAGCCCTGACGCTCTGGCTCCAGATCCAGCCAAGCAGAACACGCTGTGTGTGAGCTACCTGCTGGGAGAGTAAGATCACGTCTTCACTTTCTGTTTCCTGCTGTGCCTCGCTCAGACGTTTGAAGCAGGGTGGCTGCATGTGCTGCATCCTCTGTTTGACCTTTGACTCGTGTACACGTGTTGACAGTTTTTCAATTCAGCGAGACATCGTAGAACAGTTAAGCCGATCACTGAGTAACGTCTGATCTCTTATCTGTGTGTGTGTGTGTGTGTGTCTGTGTGTGTGCAGCATCACAAACACGTTTGAAGGATTCACTCTCAGCCTGCTCTCCTCTCTAATGATCTCTGGACCAAACTCTCCCTTCTACAAAGCTCTCATTGAGCCCAAGATAGGGACGGACTTCTCCTCTGTCGTCGGGTGTGTACAGCTTCGAACCTGCAGCACACTGAGCTGTAAAAACACTTATCTATCTACTTATCTATGTTTGACCATTTTCTTGGATGTGACATTCATGTATTTGTTCTGTGCAGATACGACGGCAGCACCAAAGATGCATCGTTCAGCGTCGGGCTGCAGGGGATGGCTGAGACGGACACGGAGAGGGTGAAAGAAATCATCAGCCAAACCATCGACGACATCATAGAGTACGTTCACGACAGTTTGATCTATTTGACCGACGTGCTCTCAAACTTTATTTTTAGTAAACTGAACAAATCTTTTTTGAGTCATTTCGTTCATTTGGTGCAGCGCTGTAGCCCTGAATGAATCACTGACTGAGACTACTCGTTACTCCAGAGTCAGATAAAAGATTCATTCAAAGTGAATTATACGTTCACGAACCACACAATGTTTCCTAAAGCCTGACGTGACTTTACTCACCGCTGATGATTTCTTTAAATGTCGAGCAGACTTTAAAACACGTCGCTGTTCACAGGAACGGCTTTGAGGAGGAAAGAATCGAGGCTCTCCTCCATAAGATCGAGATCCAGATGAAGCACCAGTCCACTAACTTCGGTCTGTCTCTGGCCTCGGTGAGTTCACACGTTATCTGCGACCTTCATCTTGTTTCCACGAGCTCTGTTTGTGTAGGATGTTTGTGTTTGTGCATGAAATCTTGTTTGTTTTCTGTCTGTTAATCCCCGTCCTGTCACTCTTGATGTTTTGTGTGTTTGTAGTACATAGCATCGATGTGGAACCATGACGGCGACCCGGTGGAGCTGCTGCAGATCAACGAAAGCGTCGCTCAGTTCAGGAACGCCCTGAAGGAAAACCCTCGCTTCCTCCAGGAAAAAGTCAAGCACTACTTTAAGGTGAGTTCAGCTGTTAAGCTCCAGCGTTGACTGCAGAGCTGATGATGAAATGGCTTGTGCCGGACCGATCGGGTGAATTTCAAGATTAAATGCTAATCCATGCTTTTCTGTTCAAACCCCCACACACACCCTCATGACCCGGCCCTGCAGGAGAACACACACAGACTGACCCTGTCCATGAGCACTGATGAGGCCTACCTGGAGAAACAGGCCAAGGCCGAGGAGGAGAAGCTGCAGAAGAAGATCCAGGCTCTGTCCGACAGCGAGAAAAAAGAGATCTACGAGAAAGGTAACATCATCTTGTTTGTTTGTTTGCATGAAGTTCAGATCATGAACCATCTCAGACATTTCTTCAAGAGTTGTTTGTCCTGTGGACAGGCCTGGAGCTGCTGTCTGCTCAGAGTCAAACTCAGGACGTCTCCTGTTTGCCTGCACTCAAAGTGTCCGACATCGAGCCCACGATGCCCGTCACTCCTGTTCAGATCGGCACTGCAGGTACAGCATAGCGTTCACGCCACACGGACACGATAACTGTAGCGTCTTTGTCGTCATCACTCTGTTCTGATCCTCACAGGAGGCGTTCCGGTTCAGTACTGCGAGCAGCCCACCAACGGTTTGGTTTACTTCAGAGCCATGTGCAGCCTGAACAGCCTGCCACAGGACCTCAAGCTCTATGTGCCGCTCTTCTGCAGCGTCATCACCAAGTGAGTTCATCGCGTCGAACGTGTCGTGCAGTCTGTGTGCTGTATCTGAGCCTGAGCTGGATGTGTGGTTCCCGTTTGTTTCATCAGGATGGGCTGCGGAGCTCTGGACTACAGACAACAGGCCCAGCAGATGGAGCTGAGGACGGGCGGCATGTCTGTCTCCACCCAGGTCATCTCTGACTTCGACCACCTGGACATGTACGAGCAGGTGAGCGTGAGGAGCATCTGTCATTCACTCATTCATTCACTCATCCATCCTTCCTTCCATCCGTCACGTGTCTCTGTGCTCTGTTTCAGGGCGTCCTCCTGTCCTCCTCCTGCCTCGAGAGGAACCTCCCGCACATGTTCCAGCTGTGGAGCGACATATTCAACAGGTGTGTCCTCCGTCATATCGTCGTTCATGCAGTCATTGTTGCCGTGGTTACCACTGAGCTGAACGAACGCTCTCTTCCAGCCCTCGCTTCGACGAGGAGCGCCTCAGAGTCCTGGTGATGATGTCAGCACAGGAGCTGGCCAATGGGATCTCCTACTCTGGTCATTCGTACGCTATGACCCGCGCAGGCCGTCACCTGACTCCAGCAGCGGACCTCACCGAGACGTTTGCTGGCATGGAACAGGTACCGGAGTTTTTCTTCTTTCCTCCTCGGTGCCAAACGTTTGTGAAGCAGCTGGTTTATGTTATTTGAACGTTAGGTGAAGTTCATGAAGAGGATCGCTGAGACGACCGACCTCAGCCAGGTCATCCGAACACTGTCCAGGATCAAAAAACATCTTCTCAACCCCGACAGCATGAGGTGGGTCCATTCACCCCAGTCCACATTCAAGCTGACGCAGGCGTCACACATCTCTGCTCTGCTGTTTATCAAATCATTTATTATGTGTCATTTCATTTATTAATCAAACTTTGCTCGCTGTGAATGAAACCGTCTGTCGTAGGTGTGCGGTCAACGCGACTCCACAGAAAATGTCGGACACGGCGGCTCAGCTGGAGAGTTTCCTGAAGGAAGTCGCTGAAAACAAAAAGGAACGCAAACCAACCAGGCCGAACATCATCGAGGTCAGAACAACAAACCGAATCTGAATTTTTCTTACATCGACTCGTCAATCTCATCAGAACCTGATATTCTTTTTATTGCTTCATTAAAGAGGCCGCTGGACACCGTGAATCCCACCGGACCGAGCAGGAAACTCATCTCTGTGAGTTCACGGTCACTCTGATGCCTAAAATTCTTTTGTTGCAGCTCTACAAACGTGATCTTCTAGTTTCTTTAATGTTTGTCAGCGGAATATTTTTGTGTTTTGGGGAAACTTGTATGATAAATGTAGTTTTGCTTTAAATAGATTTTTTTGCCATAATTGAGTCAAACAGTTTATAAAATTCAGCGTCATGTTTTTTTTCTTCACCTTTCAGGAGCCAAGCTTCCATCCGTGTCCGATGAAAACTTTCTTCCAGCTTCCTTTCCCCGTCAACTTTGTCAGTGAGAGTATTCGCACGGTACCGTTCAGCCACGAGGACTACGCCAGGTAACCGCAGCGGTACACAGACCAGAGTTATCAGTTACATCACTCAGTCTGATCTGAAGTTTGAACTCTTCGTGATGTTTGAAGTCTCGTCTTTATCGTCCGTCAGTCTGTGCGTCTTGGCGAGGATGATGACGGCTAAATTCCTTCACGGTGAGATCCGCGAGAAGGGCGGAGCGTACGGGGGCGGAGCCAGGATGGGAGGAGGACTTTTCTCCTTTTACTCCTACAGGTGAGCAGCAGGTCGACACGCCGCTCACAGCACATGAAATATTGAAAGAATCAGTCGACTGCGAGTAAAATAACTGTCAGATATTTTGGTAACTAGTTTGAGTCAGTAAGTCAGATCTTCAGGTTTGGACTCTTTATTTCAGACACAAACAAAAAACAGACATTTCATCTTCAGCTTCAAGAAATTAGAAACACACTGAAGGAGAAACAGTTTGATGAAAACAAAAGAGAATCGACTGAAGTCGATCATGAAATTTAACGACTTGATCATTTTCAGGAAATATTCATGAGCTGCAGCTCTAATAAGAAAATCTAAAATGTGAGTTGATTTCTCGTCTCGCAGGGACCCGAACTCGGTGGAGACGTTGTCGGCGTTCCGTAAAGGTGTGGACTGGGCCAAGTCGGGTCAGTTCACCCAGCAGGACATCGATGAAGCCAAACTGTCCGTCTTCTCCGCCGTCGACTCACCCGTCGCTCCCGCAGACAAAGGTGAGACTCCCACGAATCAGCAGCACTTACCTTCATCATCATCATCTTCATCCTCACTTCAACATTTAAAAAAAATACTTTGATCTTTAGATAAAATATCAAATTTTGTTTTAAGCTCAGTTTATTTTTTAAAGACGTATTAAGTTTTGAACTCGTGTCTCCATCTTTGTTACTAAACTTTCATATGTTGTTTATTGTTGAATATTTTCTAGTGTTGTACACAGAGAACTGAACGTTCTTCATTTTTCAATGTCTGTTGAACAATTTAAAGATGTCACTAAACTATTTTATAAAAATGTTGAAGTTCATCAATATTATTTAATCAAAGAAAAGTGAGTGTGAGTTCGTTTCGGTGCTCGTGTTGCAGGAATGGGTCGCTTCCTGAACGGAGTCACAGATGAGATGAAGCAGAATCACAGAGAGAGACTTTTCGCCGTCACTCACAAAAACCTGGTGGAAGCGGCTGAAAGGTGAAATCTTTACGGAACTTTAAAATAATTCAGAGTTGAAAGTTCAAGTTTGAAACTGGAGTTCTTGTTTCCTGCAGGTATCTCGCCGTCGGTCAGAGGACGCGTGGCGTTGCCATCCTGGGCCCAGAGAACGAGGCGCTTAAAAAAGATCCGTCATGGATCGTTAAATAATCTCATCGCTTTATTATTTATAATCAAAAACATCAGTGGACTGCAGAGTGACACTGAGAGGACGACTCGTCAGTGTGAGTCATGATCTGATTCTTCAGATTAGTTTTATTTCTATCTGTCAGACATATTTATGAAAATGTGACGTCATCATGTTGAAATCCAAAACTTGAGTCAGAGGAACGGTTAAACGCCTCCAGAAGCCGGTTCATGTTGGTTATTGTCAGTATTTCTGTTCAGTCAGACTGCATCCGTTATCTTTGGGACTTCATCAACAGTTGAAATGTTACGAATGTTGGAACCATCCGTTACCCTGTCAACGGTTCAGCTCAGTAAAAACAGTATTTTGTCACGCAGACTTTGTTTGGTTTGACTCACTCCGACCTCGAAACCATGAAGATTAATTAAAGTTTCTAATTAATTCACAGAACGCGCTGAAGGTTTGTAGAAGTCTGAATTATTCTCAGCTGTAAAATATTTAAACATTTTGGGAAACGCTGGATTATTTTCTTGCAGAGAGAAATGAGAGATTCCATCCATGTCTGTGCTAAGCTAACATGATCTAACTTTCTGCAAGAAATGGATGCAGTGCGTCTCCTAAAATGTCGTTAACTCGCTGCTGCGACCACGAGAGGTTAGAAATGAAGAAATAAAACCGACTTTCCACACGATACATGATTTATTACTCAGTGACACACATCAGCCGCCGGCACATAAAGTCAATGTCGCGTACGAGTTTCAGACAGCCGCCACTTCACTGCCAAACTACAGCAACAACTCACAGATACCACTAACAGAGACGCACACACGAAGCCAACAACACAACACACACTCAGGCGCACAGTTAGCAGGTGATAGGACACACACACACACGGTCAGCATGGTCACGTTTCCCTTCAAGTTGTTGGACGTTTGGTTGCTCCTCTCGCCGTGTGAGCAGCTTTAAGGGGAGTTCAGTAACTATGGGGCTCAAAGTGCTGCAGAATCACAACATGGACAGAAGCTGGTCTTTAAACGCACCGCTCACCTCAGCCTCAGCTGGAGCTCAAAGAAATTCATATATAGCTACAATTTAATGACTAAAACTTCTACGATACATGATGAGGAGTGCTTAGATACATATTTAATCATAACTTTGATTGGGGAATCTAGAAAATACAATATCAGCTCTGCTACATAACGAGCTTCTCCTGCCTGATAAAACCTCTTCAATAATCTACCTTAAAGTATCTGCAGTCAGTCAGCCGTCGATCAGTCATCGTGTGAGTAGCTGTCACTGTTTGGTGCAGCTGTTCTTCCTGTTGGAGTGAAGCGCTCTCTCTCTCCCCTCGGGCGGTTCAGATGGTCGCAGAGGTGTTGGTCTCTTTGGGTCGGATCCGGGTCACGTGTTCCAGCTGGCCGGAGTCAGACACGTCGTAGCTCGTCTTGTACTTGGCGAGGATTTTCATGAGCGGACGGAGCTTCAGCCACCACTGCTCCTTCGGGATCCTGTGGCTGAGGAGACACCGGCGCTCAGCAGAGTTCAGACAGTCGTGCACTGAAAATGTTGAGGACAGTAAAACTCACACGAAGTCGGTCTCGTCACGGAGCTGTGCCACGGGCTGAAACACCAGAGCTCTGCGACGCATCCCCAGCAGACAGGCAGTGTCCTCTGAGTTCGCAAACACTCGCCCTGCGTCGGAGACAAGCAGACCGATCACACACAGCTCTGAAACATCGTCAGACAAGCTAACGGAGTTCAGCTTTACCTCCTTTGTAAGAGTCCTTGAGCGTCCGTGTGATCCACTGAATGGCTTTAGCTGCAACTTTGGTGCCAAAGTTTCTATCAAACGGTGACGGAGCTCCTCCCTGTGAGGAGGAAATATTACCATGGTTATTAGAGCATTAGCTTGGACAATTTCACCAGCTAATTTTCTTCAGGTGGTTTAAAAAAAAGCACAAACATTAAAGTGTGTGTGTGTGTGTGTGTGTCCAACCTGCTGCATGTGACCAAGGATGTTCTTCCTGCAGTCAAACACTCCTCGTCCCTCCTCAGAGTACAGCTGGTAGATGAAGTCGGTGGTGAAGTTCTCGTTGCAGTTCTCATTTCTAAAAAAAAAGAAAAAAGTTAATGAGCCGTAACGAGCTGCCGGTGTCTTCGCTTCACGTCTTCTGGTTCTTTACACCCCCTCTGCTGCTCAGCTGCCCTTGAGCCAGGGCATCAGGACTCACTGCAGCACTGCGCTCAGGTCTTTTAATCATGAAGTTACGCAGAGCCGACCTCGGCATCAATGTCACCTACGCACTGTCCAAAATACTACATCTGTCCCATTTCCACAGACCTCCGTCCTGCTGGGAGCAATTTAAGTGTGTGAGTGTGATGGTGCTGCTGCAGTGGACTAAAATAGCCACAACTGATGACATGAAGTGTGTGTGTGTGTGTGTGTGTGTGTGTGTGTGTGAGGTCGCCTGGCTGTCAGAGATATTTTAAGACCCATTTGTGTCATTAACTGCAAACAAAGAAACATCACAGAATATATGAAAAATAAATGTTCTTACACTCCTTTAGTTGTGTTGTCTCCCTCAGTCAGAGTGTGTGTGTGAGTGTGTGTGTGTGTAATGTGGAGTACGGAGCCTCACCTGAGCACTAAACCTCTCTGGATGCTCGTCTTCATCTTCTGCGTCAGATGTTCCACGTTGGCCTGAAACAACAAACAGAGCGAGCTTCACGTTAAACCGGAGCGACGGCGTCCTCGTCCTGAAACCTGCACGAGCCGACGATCCGACCACAAACACACACCAACACACGCCTCCGTCTCATCGCTCGCCCCAGAAATGAAGAAAGGAGTGCAGGGAGGTGTTGACACCAGCAGGGGGCGCCACATGGACGGTTCCCTCCCCTCTGGGTGACACGAAGGGAGGTAGGAAGGTGTGTTTGATAGTTGAAGATGTGAACATACATGTGACATCGTTTCAATGTGTAAAAGGTGGAGAACTTCTGAATAAAACTGAAGCTGTGGAGATTCATCAGAGAGATGAACTGTGAATCTCCAAATATGTTTGATTGTCTTGAGTCTTTTTCTGATTTCATCGTCTGAATGTGAATATTTTCTGATATCTTTTGGGTTGGGGATAAAACTTACAAGGACGTCACCTGATCAACATTTTTCATCATTTTATGGAGCCAGATATTGATCGAATGATTGACAGATTAAATCAATAAAGTTCAATGAAACAGACTTTAAGTTTGTGTCTGACACGGGAACACCGTGAACACGGTGCCAGTCACTCGCAGACCGACCTGCTCTGTGTTGATCTGTCTGATGCAGCTCAGAGGTTATTAATGTTCTAAGTACGCTGTGGCAGAATCTGGGTCACCTGCGCGCTCCTGAGTCCTCCACACTGAGGCAGTGATGAACTGATGAAGCTTCATGACAGTTTAATAAAGAGTTGTGCAGATGTTGCTGTAGGTGGACTCTCTCTGACCTGAAGGTCCCGGATGTCAAACGGCTCCTCGTAGATGTAGACGGTGTCGGCGCCTGCAGCCAGACCTCCGACCGTGGCCAGGTAGCCGCAGTAGCCCCCCATGGTCTCGATGATGAAGACCCGGCGCTTGGTGCCGCTCGCTGACTGCTTGATGCGATCGCACGTCTGAGTCACACAGATTACACAGTCATCATCGAGCAGAGTGTGAATGTTCAACAAACTCCATGACCAGAGCAGAGCTGCAATCATCAGTCAGTTCAATGTGCGTCTTCATCAACAAGAAAACATCTTAGATATCAAATCACTGAACATTTACCGAGTTCATAAACAGAACTGATGATGATGATCAGCTCTTCTTCAGTCAATAAAACAAATAAATCAGAGTAAACATGCAGCACAGTTACCTTTTACAGTCCACACTACAAGAAGAGACATCAAACATTCTGATGCACATGCTAACACATTAAACATGCCAGCAGGAGTCAGCATTATATCAGAAGAGAAGAAGATTAATCAGTCATAACACCGTGTATCATCATGCATCTTCATGTATCATTATGGTGAATGGTTTTGTTGTTTCATGAGGATTCTTATTTTGTTTCAGTGTTTGTGGCGTCAGCAGAACCTCCTGCAACACTGTCAGATTTACTGAAGTGAAGATTTTTTTTCCTTAAAAATCTAACTTTTTTTCTGAAAAATCTGACCCGGACCCTTAAAAAAATCTGACTTTTTTTTCTGAAAAATCTGACCCGGACCCTTAAAAAATCTGACTTTTTTTTCTGAAAAATCTGACTTTTTTTCTGAAAAATCTGACTTTTTTTCTGAAAAATCTGACTTTTTTTCTGAAAAATTTGACTTTTTTTTCTGAAAAATCTGACTTTTTTTTCTGAAAAATTTGACTTTTTTTTTCTGAAAAATCTGACTTTTTTTCTGAAAAATCTGACTTTTTTTTCTGAAAATTTTGACTTTTTTTCTGAAAAATCTGACTTTTTTTTTCTTAAAAATTTGACTTTTTTTTCTTTAAAAATCTGACTTTTTTCTCTGAAAAATCTGACCCGGACCCTTAAAAAATCTGACTTTTTTTCTGAAAAATCTGACCCGGACCCTTAAAAAAATCTGACTTTTTTTTCTGAAAAATCTGACTTTTTTTCTGAAAAATCTGACTTTTTTTCTGAAAAATCTGACCCGGACCCTTAAAAAATCTGACTTTTTTTTTCTGAAAAATCTGACTTTTTTTCTGAAAAATCTGACTTTTTTTTTCTTAAAAATTTGACTTTTTTTTCTTTAAAAATCTGACTTTTTTCTCTGAAAAATCTGACCCGGACCCTTAAAAAATCTGACTTTTTTTCTGAAAAATCTGACTTTTTTTCTGAAAAATCTGACCCGGACCCTTAAAAAAATCTGACTTTTTTTTCTGAAAAATCTGACTTTTTTTCTGAAAAATCTGACTTTTTTTTCTTAAAAATTGGACTTTTTTTCCTTAAAAATCTGACTTTTTTTCTGAAAAATCTGACTTTTTTTTCTGAAAAATTTGACTTTTTTTTCTGAAAAATCTGACTTTTTTTTCTGAAAATTTTGACTTTTTTTTCTGAAAAATCTGACCCCGACCCTTAAAAAATCTGACTTTTTTTCTGAAATTTCTGAAAAATCTGACTTTTTTTTTCTTAAAAATTTGACTTTTTTTTCTTTAAAAATCTGACTTTTTTTTCTGAAAAATCTGACCCGGACCCTTAAAAAATCTGACTTTTTTTCTGAAAAATCTGACTTTTTTTTTCTGGAAAATCTGACCTGGACCCTTAAAAAAATCGGACTTTTTTTTCTGAAAAATCTGACCCGGACCCTTAAAAAATCTGACTTTTTTTTCTGAAAAATCTGACTTTTTTTTCTTAAAAATTTGACTTTTTTTCCTTAAAAATCTGACTTTTTTTCTGAAAAATTTGACTTTTTTTCTGAAAAATTTGACTTTTTTTACTGAAAAATCTGACTTTTTTTCTGAAAAATCTGACTTTTTTTTCCTGAAAATTTTGACTTTTTTTTCTGAAAAATCTGACCCCGACCCTTAAAAAATCTGACTTTCTTTTCTTAAAAATTTGACTTTTTTTCCTTAAAAATCTGACTTTTTTTCTGAAAAATCTGACTTTTTTTTCTGAAAAATTTGACTTTTTTTTCTGAAAAATCTGACCCGGACCCTTAAAAAAATCTGACTTTTTTTTCTGAAAAATCTGACTTTTTTTCTGAAAAATCTGACTTTTTTTTCTTAAAAATTTGACTTTTTTTTCTTTAAAAATCTGACTTTTTTCTCTGAAAAATCTGACCCGGACCCTTTAAAAATCTGACTTTTTTTCTGAAAAATCTGACTTTTTTTTTCTGAAAAATCTGACCCGGACCCTTAAAAAAAATCAGACTTTTTTTCTGAAAAATCTGACTTTTTTTCTGAAAAATCTGACTTTTTTTTTCTTAAAAATTTGACTTTTTTTTCTTTAAAAATCTGACTTTTTTTTCTGAAAAATCTGACCCGGACCCTTAAAAAATCTGACTTTTTTTCTGAAAAATCTGACCCGGACCCTTAAAAAATCTGACTTTTTTTTTCTGAAAAATCTGACTTTTTTTCTGAAAAATCTGACTTTTTTTTTCTTAAAAATTTGACTTTTTTTTCTTTAAAAATCTGACTTTTTTCTCTGAAAAATCTGACCCGGACCCTTAAAAAATCTGACTTTTTTTCTGAAAAATCTGACTTTTTTTCTGAAAAATCTGACCCGGACCCTTAAAAAAATCTGACTTTTTTTTTCTGAAAAATCTGACTTTTTTTCTGAAAAATCTGACTTTTTTTTCTTAAAAATCGGACTTTTTTTCCTTAAAAATCTGACTTTTTTTCTGAAAAATCTGACTTTTTTTTTCTGAAAATTTTGACTTTTTTTTCTGAAAAATCTGACCCCGACCCTTAAAAAATCTGACTTTTTTTCTGAAATATCTGACTTTTTTTCCTTAAAAATCTGACTTTTTTTTTCTGAAAATTTTGACTTTTTTTTCTGAAAAATCTGACCCCGACCCTTAAAAAATCTGACTTTTTTTCTGAAATATCTGACTTTTTTTCCTTAAAAATCTGACTTTTTTTTTCTGAAAATTTTGACTTTCTTTTCTGAAAAATCTGACCCGACCCTTAAAAAATCTGACTTTTTTTCTGAAAAATCTGACTTTTTTTTTCTTAAAAATTTGACTTTTTTTTCTTTAAAAATCTGACTTTTTTTTCTGAAAAATCTGACCCGGACCCTTAAAAAATCTGACTTTTTTTCTGAAAAATCTGACTTTTTTTTTCTTAAAAATTGGACTTTTTTTCCTTAAAAATCTGACTTTTTTTCTGAAAAATCTGACTTTTTTTTCTGAAAAATTTGACTTTTTTTTCTGAAAAATCTGACTTTTTTTCTGAAAAATCTGACTTTTTTTTCTGAAAATTTTGACTTTTTTTCTGAAAAATCTGACCCCGACCCTTAAAAAATCTGACTTTTTTTCTGAAAAATCAGACTTTTTTTTTCTTAAAAATTTGACTTTTTTTCTTTAAAAATCTGACTTTTTTTTCTGAAAATTTTGACTTTTTTTTCTGAAAAATCTGACCCGACCCTTAAAAAATCTGACTTTTTTTCTGAAAAATCTGACTTTTTTTTTCTTAAAAATTTGACTTTTTTTTCTTTAAAAATCTGACTTTTTTTTCTGAAAAATCTGACCCGGACCCTTAAAAAAATCTGACTTTTTTTCTGAAAAATCTGACTTTTTTTCTGGAAAATCTGACCCGGACCCTTAAAAAAATCTGACTTTTTTTTCTGAAAAATCTGACCCGGACCCTTAAAAAATCTGACTTTTTTTCCTGAAAAATCTGACCCGGACCCTTAAAAAATCTGACTTTTTTTTCTGAAAAATCTGACTTTTTTTCTGAAAAATCTGACTTTTTTTTCCTGAAAAATCTGACCCGGACCCTTAAAAAAATCTGACTTTTTTTTCTGAAAAATCTGACTTTTTTTCTGGAAAATCTGACCCGGACCCTTAAAAAATCTGACTTTTTTTTCTGAAAAATCTGACCCGGACCCTTAAAAAATCTGACTTTTTTTTCTGAAAAATCTGACTTTTTTTTCTGAAAAATCTGACCCGGACCCTTAAAAAACTGACTTTTTTTCTGAAAGATCTGACTTTTTTTTCTGAAAAATCTGACTTTTTTTTCTGAAAAATCTGACCCGGACCCTTAAAAAATCTGACTTTTTTTTCTGAAAAATCTGACTTTTTTTCTGAAAAATCTGACTCTTTTTCTCAAAAATCTGTCTTTTTTTTCTGAAAAATCTGACCTGGACTCTTAAAAAATCTGACTTTTTTTCTGAAAAATCTAACCGTTAAAAAATCTGACTTTTGAACCTTTAAAAACATCAGAACTTGTAGGCAACTCTCTGACTTCTAAATCATACTTTCTTCATCACTGATGAGCAGCATCTTCTTCACGTTAAACAGATGACACTGAAGAACACCAGCTAATATCTCTCGCTCTCTCTCACTCTAATCTGAACTCTTACCTCCACGATGGCGTTGAGGGACGTGTCGGCGCCGATACTGAGGTCGGTGCCGCAGACATTGTTACTAATGGTGGCGGGCAGCATGCACATCGGGATGCAAAACTCCTCGTAGTCAGCCCGGGCCTCGTACAGCTGCAGCAGGGACTCAAAGGCCTGATGGTGGCGGCCGTGATATGATGTTAGACCACCAGGGGGCACACTTCATATCTGAGACTGACAGTGTGTCCTTGTGAAGGAGACTACAGTGTTTTTACAGGCTGCTTCATGGTGCACAGCGGCTCCTCTGACTTGCATCCTTCGTTACCTTGACAACTGATGTATAAACTATTTGTATATAGCGGTTTTTAAACTTTTTACACTGCTCAGATAATATTAGGCTCTCCAAGCACCATAACTATGGCGTACGTCACAATACAGAAGCACAGGCTGACTTTTTTCAGCTCTAAGCAGTTTTTTTTTTAATAAAATCATTATTTATGTGCCATGCATTCATTTTTAAATATGCTGATTTTTTTCAGTTACTATGCAAAAAATCAATGAACTTTTTCTTTAATATGAGCAGCAACAGACATGAGTAGTGTTGGAATGCTGCTGTCAAAAAGTTCTTCCAACATTTCATACTTTATTTTAATAAATCTCATCTTATAATCATTACAGAAGATGTTTCACTGACACCTACGACATCTCGTATGTACACAACAAACGAGAACTCTTAACACTTTCAACTGAAGTCTGAACAAAGTCTGAACAAAGCCGATTCTGGTTCAACAAACATGTTTGTGTTTCCTTGAAAATAAGACTATATTTATATTTTCTGTTAGATATCATGAGTGATGCTGATGATTCAGCAAAGTCAGACTCAGTGTTAAAGGTTCATCAACACATCACAACCAAGGCTGAAGGACACAAGTAAAGGGAGCCTTTTAAACTGAGACCATGAAGATGCAGCTCTGTAATGTGTGTGTGTGTGTGTGTGTGTGTATGTGTGTGTGTGCGTGTGTGTGTGTGCTGCTGGTTGGCTCTCTCCAGGTGACGGGGACTTTGGCTTCCCATTGGCTGAGAGGAGAGGAGATGGGATGGGAGGGGGAGGGGGGTTCACCCTGGCTGACATGTAACGGTGTTGACGCGACAAGATAAAGGTCGTGGTGGGACTCCGAGCTCTGAGCGATGTCTCCTTTCAGAGCTCGTCTCTTGTCTTTTATGAATGGGACATGCAGACAGGTTAAAGTCAGAGACGGCCTGGTTCAAAACAATAAACCAGAGTGCATTCAGTGATGCATGCACACTTTACTCTCCAAACACATGAATCTGTGCCATTTGGATGAGACGGAGCAAGCAGAGCGTCACTGTTGCATCAAACTAGACCGCCATCAGGTCATCTGCGGTTTACCAAACAAACACGGAGCAGGCTGCGACAACACGGCAGAGCTGCGCGTCAAAAAAAACATGCCACAACACGTCACTGCATGCCCCAACACTTACCTGGGACCTCCGCTGACCAGCTCGCCTCCAACTACAATCAGCGACTAAGGTTTCTGCTCTGTGCGTCCTGATGTGTCGGATGTTTGATGAGACCTTCACCTCAGGAAACTTAATAATGAACTAAACTAAGCTGTGATTTAAAAATATATGCTGAGCTGTCTGAGAATATGAAGTCTTTGTCTCGTGTTGATGTGAAAGCAGAAGCCTGTACATCCTGTTTACATTGTTTGGTTGTGGAGTGTCAGGCTCTGTGTTTACACAGAAAACATTAGAGCTCACCGACACTGACACAGCTGCAACCTACAGCAAAAAACTGGCAACACTAGAAATTATATGAGCTACATTTATGCTACTAAAATGATATTATTTACAACATTAACATGGCCTCAACAGTTTTTAAACTTGGTCCAGCAAGTGGGCTGCAGCTGGCAGACTCGGGTAGTTATTATACGAGTCTGAGAACATTCTGGAAAGTTTATGGATCCCACAGAGATTGACTTTTTGTCTGAAGATTAAAATCCCTTTTGTGTGATTCATGCTTTATATCTTCTGATTGTTAAAGCGAGGACACGAGCTGTCGGTCAGCGGAGCCCCAAACTCTGACAGGCTGGATGGTGTGTGTGTGTCAAGTTGGACTTCAAACACACACACACACACACACACACTTACATCAGTAATGGCATTCAGAGCAGTGTCTGAGCCAATGCTGAGATCTGAACCGGGTATATTGTTGGACACAGTGGCAGGGACCATGACCATGGGCACACAGAACTCGTTATATTTGTCCCGCGCAGCAGAAAGTTCCAGTATTCCCACGTAGGCCTGCAGCAGTGAGAGCCAGCGTCTTATTGGGTTGTTGTTGAGGATGTACAGACAAAAGGGGGATGAGGTGTGGGAGGAAAGTGTTCACAGCTACAGTGGACAGGAGGCTGGTTTATAGGGAGAATCATGGTGGGAGGAGCCTGGAACTTACTGTGTCTGTCAGTATACATCATCTACGATGATGCATGTGGTTCATTCAAAGTAAACTCTGGTTACTTTTTGCAGTTACTACAAAACAAATGAATCTGAGAGCAACATTATCATCCCAGTGGAGTCATGTTCATGTCCACATGATGATATGTTGGATATCCACGTCTCTTTTAACTGTCTGTTAACTACACAACTAAAACAACGAGCTGAAAGAGGCTAAAACGCTCCGCAGAGCTGCAGACAGTAAAAAGAAATACTGACTGAACAAACTCTAAACCAAAAATCAGCTGAGATCTATAATGTATGCAGACTGAATCTGTAGACTGTTTTAAGGTGGAGAGGAGACGTAAGCTCGTGGTCGGGTGGGGCCTGTTGGTGGGAGAGTTAAAGCAGGAGAAGGACTGAGCAGCAGCAGAGGGTGGGACAGATAAATGTCTGAGAGGAGTGGACTGATGGGAGAAGCCAAGAGGAGAGAGCCAGACCAATCACAACGGACAGTGAGACACACAGAGAGGACGGTGTAGCTCCACCCAGAGACAGACAGACAGGGAGGGAGGGAGACAGTGTTCATGTTGAGGACAAGCTGCCAAAGTCAAAAAAACGTTTTAATTTCTAATTAAAGAATCTGTTTCAATCAGTAATTTGTTACATTTTTCTGAATCATGTTTTGTTGAGGTCATTTTAATTGAAGTGAAGGTTTGGCTTTGCAGCTTGACCGCACACACATAAACACACATGGACAGACGAGGAGAGAGCCGACAACATTCACATGTCTTCACTGTCACTTTAAATCATACATGAAAACATGTTTTGTAAACTGAAATGTCAAATCAGTGAAAATGAAATGGACTCAATATTAAAAATCACAATAACAAGTGAACATAAAGTACAAAGACAGAGTTTAACAGGTACAACAAAGGCTGAACAATGATAATAATTCATTTATCTTCTGATTTTATACAGTTATCAGCAGCTAGAACCATGAGGAAATATTAAAAAAGGGAAAAAAAAACTGCCGTTAAGCTCTGATTCTATGAAATAATCATTTAAATTCTGTAACTCAGGTAAAGCTGCATACCTCAAATCCCCCGATGACGAGCAGAGCGTTGATGTTATGAATCCTCATCTGCTCAGCGATCTTCTCCAGGTGTTTACCTGGCAGAGTCCTAGCACACAATAATAATAAGAGGAATTAAAGCGACACTGATAATCGTTCATTCACTAATCTTTAACACAGAAATCAGTCTACAACAAACAGATCATCTGAAAACACAAGAAAAAGAAAGAAACGATCTACAGGGCTGAAGCTGATGATATGTTCAGGTTTTCACTTGTACCCACCGTTTGGTCCCGAGCAGCGAGCCGCCCTGGCCGGTCCAGCCACCAACATCTCCCCATTTGATCTCCTTGATCTGATTTTTTTAAACACAAAGACGTCATGAATATTCACATTTTCATCCTTCACACTGACACTACTTCACTTTGCAAGTATAAACTTGATGATATTTAGTCGATGATGCTCAACAGAAGTCAACAGATTTATTAGATCCACTTCCAGAGGCTCTCCCTTCAGTCTGTGGATTATCTGTGCTGACGTTACGGAAGCTTCTGTATTGTGTGATTCTGTGTCGGTGTAGCTACATTTAACCAGCAGCTCGACATCAGTGTCTCAATCAGTGTCCTACTCAGTTCAGGCCTTAAGCCCGAGATCACAGCTTCACTTTTCAATCAAAGTCTAATCCCTCTGGAAGACAGCTCGCCCCGGGACTCATTAGAAACTGATTCAGCAGGTCACTGCTGCTCTCCACACTGAGGGAAAAGTGTGTGTGTTTGTGGAAAGGATGCATGTAATCCTGAGAGCACGACCAAGACAAAGACTGTGCATGAGCGTACATGGTGTAGCTGCTGTGGGAGTGGAGTAATTGGCTTACAGTAAGTAGCACTCTTTATCTGGACACTCTTAAGTCTTATCAGTGTAGCGAGTGTAGCGGGGAGGGAGGAGAGCGACTGCACCGCCACTTCCTGCTCCAGCTATTGGTCAGTGTAGTCACTATGACCTCTGAGGAATGCTATCCACATTGTTCACTGCTAATAACGAGCGCCGGCTGGTTCAAAGCAGGTTAACAGTCGTATTCATGGATCACTGAGGAATGTAGGAACCTGAAGTCAGCATCGAAATGTCAGGCACACACACACAGGCCACAGCTCCAGTGTACACAGCATGACTGTAATATTTATTTAGGTTGAATAAACTTCTCTCTCACACCTCTGAGATTACTGGGTGAGATCAAATCAGGACAGACTTCATTACTCAAGTGTGTGTTTGTTGCGAAATGATTAAAACATTTTGAGAGCTACAAAAATTATAATCTTTGAGTGTTGGAGTGTTGGTCAGACCAAACCAATCATGTGGAGATCAGTTTCACTCGTACCTGGCCCTTGTAGAATCCCTCGAAGCCGTCGTTTACAGCAAACATTTTGTGGCCTTCAGTGATTCCCACTCTGACAGCAGAACGCACGGCGGCGTTCATACCTGCTGCCGGGGCACCGACGTTCAAAACTGCAACGTTAAAGGAGCTCTGTGGGCGACAGAGAACAACGGTCACGCATGAACACACTCACAAACACTAAACACACGCTGAAACCTGGCGCTTGTACAGAGTACGGCCATATGCTGCAACACCCACCCAAAGCTTAGTCACATTTTAAAAACATCTTCACACCTCGGTTGTGAGTACGATTACAGCAGCACGATGCTTGTTCTGGAGGAGATGGTATGTCAGCAACGTTCAGAGGCAGTGAAGACCAGCAGTGATTTCTGCAGCACACATGAAGGAGGCAGAGTGGACAGAAACACCCTGCAGGGGATGTTTTGCTTTTTACTTTTAACCACCACAATTAAATTGCAAATTAAAAATCGTCTCCACTGCCTCGTAATACCATCCACGTCTCATTAAGCTGCTGAGGAACCAGGCAGGGCTTTGCCTCAGAGCAGAACAGCAGCAGGCAAAGGTTACCTCGCACGCAAGAAGCCACATGCTGCTAACGGACGCAGTGAAGCAGCGGCTGCTTTCTCACGACAACGGCTGGAAATAGACAAATGCAAACTTTCACTGACCATACAAAGTTTACTCCCTATCAAAACTTGAATAATATCCCCCAATATTAAAGTTCACATAATCCATATTTGAGTTGTGTGTACAAGACCCACATTTGAAGCTCAAAAAGGACAGGCGTCAAACTCTCAGCTGAGAGTAGAGTAAGATGAGTAGAAATGTGGATATTTGAGTATCGAAAACAGTTTTGGTTTCTTGACTTTGTCTAAAACACTTCCTGTTTCGTGGACAGTAGTCTTAGTAAAACTTCCAGCTCTAATAATCACAGAAGATGGACAGTGTTCTTCTTTATAGCTACAAACAGGTCCAGTTTATGTCCTGTTCATCTCAACAGCCGCAGACCGCCCCTCAGAGAGAGCGTGGAGCCTGTCCAGTTTGAGTCATGAGTAAGCAAAGACACTTTGGGCCAAAGTCTCCACAGACTTGACGTTAAACTGTAAGGAGGGCTACTTCAGGTTCACTTGAAGCAGATCACAGGCGGCGCTGTGATTGTCCTTGACAGCGTAGCTGGCGGGACGCCTTCACTGAAGCACTCAAGCAACTCTTTGCATGTCTACGCTTCTACTTCTAAGCAGAGCCATGAAAAGAATAAGCAATGACAGACAGAGTGACAGATAATGAGCGCTGACACTGTCAGTTTGTGGCACTCTGGTTAGCATATAAACAGCTCTGTTTCTGAGTTTAGCCCTGGAAAGTTGTTAGACTAGATGCTAAGTAAAATCCACCCATATTTATAATTACATTTCATCTCAGCATGGTGGAAGTCAGAAGCCGAGAAGGATCAACCAAAAAGCTTGTCTGCTCTGTGAACTACGCCTGCAGAAGCTTCAGAAGCTGACCTACAGCCTGCTCAGCTGCAGCCTCATTACTCATCACATACATCAAACTGATCTTCATCACCAGCCTCCTTCTCTCCCTCAGGACAGAAACAGTCACAGGAAAACAGACTCGAGTTAGTGTCACAAAAAGACTACAGCACCCACAAGGCACCTGACCAGGAAGTACCTTATGCTACTGTACAAATCTCAGAGCCGCTGGTGGTGGAAAGATACATTAGAAGGGTTAAAAATGTGATCATCTGATTTGAAATAATGATTGTTTGCTGGTTTTGTTACGCGCTTGCGAGGGTACTTACATTTGGGAGTTCGGAGTCTGCTTTCCGGTAGGACAGGAGTCTGTAGGTGCTCAGGTTGTTTTCAAAGCTCCTGCAGATAACGTGCCAAAAACAAAGTTAGCCCCAATGGACGTCTGCTCTGGGAAACACTTCAGGGTCGATTAAAAATCAATGCAAACACAGTTTGACTGAGGCACGCTGCCAAACAGACGAGAGAACAAGTGTGAGCTGGAATCTGTGCTGAGGACTGAGTCTGCTCAGTGCTGCTCCTCTGTGCGCGCTAACGTGTCTCATACCTCGTTTGCAGGCAGATAAATCTCAGTCACATTCATAGTTCAGCTGTTTGATGAAGATAAGGAATACCTGCCACGCAGTCTCACTGCATCCTCAAACTTCTTCTCATCCATGGCCTTCTGGACCTCTTGGGTCTGATGACAAAACAAATACGGCACACGTTTGAACTTTGACTGTAACTGATCAGAATTCAAAATCTTTCTCTCACCTCTGTCTCTCTTCACACTCTTACCATCTGAACACACTCCATAAGTGGCAGTCGAACAGCCTGGTTGCCAACCAGAGACACGACGCAGGCCGGGGTGTTGGCAGAGGCTTCCAGTAACGCCAGCACTGCCTCCACACCCATACGACTGGCCTGAAAAAGGTCAAAGGTCAACACTGAGTAGAACCATGTTAGGGATTGAAACATCAAATGTTTCCACTGAGAAGTGTTAAAGATACTTACCAGGATCCTGTCAAAGGCAGACGGGGTTCCACCTCTCTGCACGTGACCCAGGATGGTGACCCTGGTGTCAAAACCCAGCCGGCGTACCACAAGCTGGATACAGAGTTAAAGTGGTCAGGATAAAAATATAAGAAACACACACAATAATGTCACTGAGGTCTACAATACATTATTTTATCTTATCACATTTCAGTTTGAATAAAGAAAAAAGCTCTAACATGAAATTAAAGTGCATCTTCTTACAAACAGCTGCTTCTACTAAAGTTTAAACAGAATAAATAAAAAAACAGAAGGAGAAATCATGCAAAACATCTCATGTCATGATAGCATGTGCCAAATATCATGCATGCAGAAGTGAACTTGCAAAAGTAAAAATGAGGGTGCAGGAGAAGATGAACGTGTCCAAACGCCTGAAGGACGTGTGGAAAAATAAAAAGGTGGACGTGTTTCAGTAAAGAAATATAAAAAGTGTGAAAAGTCAACACGATGGTGATACACTGAACTTAACAGCCAAGCAAGAAGAGAAAAAAAAACATCCATGCTTGTGAAGGAGAGTTGGTGGGTGGCTCCACCATGACTCCACCGGTCTTCTCCACCATACTTACGTCCTTGATATAATCGGGGGTTATTGCCTTGTTGTGGCTATCTATGGCACCCTCGGCTACGATAATAATGTTCAGCCTTTTCTTATCGGCGCGGTTCTGGAGGGATATAGAAGCAAAAACATTTGAACACACATGACAGAAAACGTTTTGCACTGCCAAAAGCTGGATCCTGATAAACCTTCATGTCCTTGAAGAACACTGAGTTTGTTGTCTTTCTCCAGCAGCCACCTGCCACATTGTGGAAGAAGTTTCGTATTTACAGCCAGCTTGGTGTAGTTGACTTATTCTGCTCCCTTCTAGTGGGAGTTCTCAGAGAATTGGCTTAAAGCTTGTGGAACAGTTGAGTTTACATGCAGTGTTTCTCACCTAAATGTGTGTGTCCTTCATGCCATTTCTGCCTGCTAGCTGTGAATCTTCTTCTTTTCCTTTTTCCAGAAATGTTTCAGACTACTAACTTCATTACTGCCACCAACTGTCAGTCAGTGAAATCACATGAAGTCCTACAGCCAGCTGTGGTAGCTACCCAGTTGAGATAGCTTCTGACCGTCCCCAGATAAAAGATGAGGCTGCTGGTTGCTGGTTCATAGAAGGTAGAAACATACTTCTTCCAGAATGACTGTTAACGACAGCTAAAGAAGCCGCACTGACACCAAAGCTGGCAAATATTGAACAAAAATCTTCTCAGAATGTGGCGAGTGTCTGGACAAGAAGAAAACAATCAGAACGTTGAGGAAACGTTGTTCTGACGTCTGATTTTCAGACATGATCGATATCCACCAGATTGGTCCAGCTTCTGGTTTCTCCTCTGCGTCAGTCTGAAACTGAGCTCTTACTCACATCCTTCACAAAATCAGAGGTAATGGGCTGTCCTTGTCTGTCAATGGCTCCTTCAGCGACTATGATAATGTTCAACCTGGAACCTCGAGAGCGGCTCTGGACGATAACAAACAAACTCACCACATCAAATCAGGTACAGCGACGTCAGAGCGGAAACTCATAAGGGCTGTGTGTGCCTATTTATAGGAACAACAGGCTCTGTGGCGCAATGGATAGCGCATTGGACTTCTAGTCAAACACTTGAGAGGTGATTCAAAGGTTGTGGGTTCGAGTCCCACCAGAGTCACTGTTTTACAAATGAGTGTAAATCTACTTAGCAATCTTCATCATAAACATCTTTAGCTGCCAGCACATACTTAGTTCACTGTGTTAAATCTGAGATGAACAGCTAACTCACTGGGTATGCTGCTAGCTCCACAGGCTCTGTGGCGCAATGGATAGCGCATTGGACTTCTAGTCAAAAGCACCTGAGAGGTGATTCAAAGGTTGTGGGTTCGAGTCCCACCAGAGTCGCTTTTGCACAGCGGGAGGCGTTAACACATAAATTAGTGTAGTGCTGCTTGTTAACCTTCAAGATAAATAGTCTCCTTTGTCTGCTGCCGTACTCGCTACTCGACATTTGACAGGTGAGTCAGGAGAAAAAGCTTTTTCTGCCTCAGCAGGACGTTTGACCACTGAGACAACTTGGCAGCAGGCTGACTGTTGGCTCTGTGTCGAGCTCTGTTAATGAATTTATGGAACATTGAGCACTGAACAGATGAAACTGTTCTATCTCTGATAATAAAGGAGTGCAGGTCAGCAGCTTAGAGCCTGATTATCATGGAGACTACATTGTCCATTTACACTGATTTATGTCTCAAAGCCTGTCCTTTATAAAACCCCGACTCTGGTGGGACTCGAACCCACAACCTTTGAATCACTCCTCAAGTGTTTGACTAGAAGTCCAACGCGCTATCCATTGCGCCACAGAGCCTACAGTGCTGAAGGAATCAAAACTCATGAACTTCCCGTTTTAACACTGACTAAACTTTCACGCTGTGGCAGGAAGATATTTCTCCGTCGGAGGAGCCACGTATCAAATTTCACTTCAGTAGAAGTCATGCTGCACGCCAGCAGCTAAAGGAGTCTGTTTATGTTGAGGACTTGTGTGTTGAAGCCTCTGTGGGGAAAAAAAAACTGCGACTCTGGTGGGACTCGAACCCACAACCTTTGAATCACCCCTCAAGTGCTTGACTAGAAGTCCAATGCGCTATCCATTGCGCCACAGAGCCTGTGGAGCTATATAAAGACCACAGACCAGTTGGTTGTTGGTCTCAGCTGTACACGCAGCATAAACACTGCAACACTACACCACTGCAGTCTGCCTGCCAGCTGAGGCAGTGTGACATGTCTGGACTTTTTTCTTCTTCTTTCATATCTAAAAACATCGACAGATCTAACCCTAACCCTTCAGGACAAACTCCACCAATAATCATTCATCTATTTTTTTGTTTCATTCCACCGTAAACAAACTTTTCCAAACTTTTCAAAGGTGCTGAAATATTTTGAAAAAACACTTTCTAAACTTTCTGGTCCGGAGCTCTGAACCTTGTAAACAGAGTTGTTTTGTGTGATCGAATCCTTCATGTACTTCACGTGGTTTGACTACTACAGTGTACTTTACTTTGAACTTTGAAGTGACATTACTTGTTTCAAACATGGTGGTCTAAATAACAACATAATGAAGTGACGACTGCAGAATCAGCATGTCGTTACCATGTGAATACCTTCATTAGCAAATGAGTGGGCAATCAAGAGCCTGAAAAGCTTTCTGACACAAACACTCAGACGTTCTTTTTATTCCCCTCACACAGTTTTACAAACTAATTTAACTTTATAACTATAAAGTAGAGAGCTTCAAGTTTTGGAAGATTTCTGTTTTGTGTTTTCTAAAAGAAAATGTGTTTCAAAAATCTTTTAGCTCCTTAAGTACATTCATTCTTTTTGACCCTTTATCAAACGGAGCTCAACTACAGCTGAGATGAACGATCAGCTGATGTTTGCTGAGATCTATGGGAGAACAACAGGCTCTGTGGCGCAATGGATAGCGCGTTGGACTTCTAGTCAAGCACATGAGATGCAATTCAAAGGTTGTGGGTTCGAGTCCCACCAGAGTCGGTGTTTTACAGTGTGTCATGTTAAAAATGTGACAAATAAGCTCCTATACTCCAGCATCCTTTGATTAATGCTGCAGTTCAGTGGAAGCATAATTACAGTATGTGTCTCCTGATCCAACCAACAATTATCTAAGTAGGAATTTTCTAGAAGAGACTATTACATGTTCCTAGTATAGTAGAGAAATGCACAAAATACATACATAAAGTATGAAGTGTGTGTGTGTGTACCTCAGACAGTTTCTGACACATGCTGTCCTCCCAGCCATCTTCAGGAGGCATTTCTGGGATAAAAACCCAGTCGGCTCCACACGCCAGGGCACTGACCAGGGCCAGGTATCTGAACACATGTACACACATATTTCAATCATTCAAACTTTATTAAAATTAAACTTTACAAAGCCATGGCTTATTCAAAGCTGAAAATATGCTTCTATCCCCCTCTGATGTACTTCCACACTTACCCGCAGTGTCTGCCCATGACCTCCAGCACAAATGTCCTCTGGTGGCTGGAAAAACGAGAAAACAAAAGGAAATGTCAGAAACAAGAAAAACCACTCTCAGTGAAACACAGTGGACTGACACTGAACCTTCTGTTCACCTCTGAGCAGTGGTCATGATGGCGTCCACCACCTCGATGATCCTGTGCAGAGCCGAGTCGGTGCCGATGGTCATGTCGGTGCCGCAGAAGTCGTTGTCGATGGAGCCGACCATGCCGACAATGTGGAGCACGGAGTTACTGCGGACCGCTTCCTCGTCGATCAGACCTGACAAACATGAGAGGGACGAGGAGATAAGTTCTCGTTTGCAGCTGTGAAGTCAGAGCAGGACGGCGAGGCACGGTAAGCAGCCGACCTTGCTGGAGGAGCTCATCCAACAGGCCGCTCCACTCCTCTCTGAACAGGTTGGCTCCGGTCAAGCTGCCGTCTCCACCGATCACGCACAGGTTGGTGATGCCGCGCTGCACGAGGTTGTGCGCGGCCTTCAGGCGCCCCTCGCGGGTACGAAACTCTTTACAGCGGGCGCTGCCGATGACTGTGCCACCCTGAAGGAAACACAAAATTAAATCACAAAACCTTTTTTCACTGATTGTAATTCCTTTAGATAATGAACGTCTGCCAGTTTTAAGGTCTAATTCCATCACAGACTTGTTTGGCTCAAAGCTAAAGGCTTCGTTGCTCAGTCACTTCCAATCATCATCACAGATGTCCATCAACTCTGTGATGGTCTGAGCACAAATGCTGCTGCTCCTCTGTCACTAACATCGAGTCTTTAATGAATTTAAGAGCGTCAGAAACTCTGCTCACCACTTGCAACATGCTGGAGACGCTTTCCCATGTCGCCTCTTTGATGTTGTCTCCACCGTCCACCATGCCCTGGTAGCCCTGAGAGGAGAACAAACATAATGAATGTTTATCCTTCATGAGATGACAAAACACAGTTTAGGATGACACCCAACAGAGGAAAGCAGAAACACTCACATTGGAGAGGCTGTAAGCTTCGTCAATGACTGACACGATTAATCATCAGTGAAAACTGAAAAGTTTTGTGTTTGATTGATTCCTATGTATCATATCTTTTTACTTGTAGTGCGATAAAACCAAACCAAACTAAAGGCAACATGGCACTCAGCTGCCATTACTTACAGCCCAGCGGTTATTCGAGGCTGATGGAGATGACCGTGCAGGCAGTGAAGGATGAAGCCTGCCCCTGGTAATCCAATTATATCCACAACGAGACCAGATCGTCTCTATCTGCCTCTGTCACTGCCATCAGTGGCATCATGTCCATTCAAACTGCAAATATATCCTCAGACATTCGATATGGAGCAACGCCACGACAGAGGTTTTTCCTTCCTCTGTAATATATAATATATATAAGAACTCTGATGCAGGTTGTGCTTCAGTAGAACTCCTGCAGAGTATTTGTAATCTATATTAAAAAGTAAAGAAAGGACATTTGACCTTCACTGTTTATCCAAATGAAATGTAACAATGTTCCTGATGGTTACGTCATTAGATTTGTGTTGTACGTTCAGTATTTACATGAATGTAAATATTTGCCTTGTGGTAGACGAGGTTATAAATATAGATGGACCCCAACGAGCTGAAAGTGTAATTTCCCTCTGGGGACAGTAAACAAGATTTACAGCCTGAGACTGACCACGAGTTCAAAATATGAATCTGCGTCATTTTAAAGGAGACGTCAACAATCGTGGCCTGTTTCTGCACGTGACCTTTCAGTTAGTCTTAATAAGTGACGAGTGAGCGGCTCACCATGTTGAATGAAATCCAGACTTTATTTATTAATCAAACCAAATCCTGAAAATAAAGGGCAACACTAAGTCTCTCAAAAACAACCTCAGCCTAATGACGAAGGCTCGTCAGTACTAATTACGGAGACTGCGGACTGTGGCCACGCCTGGTAGCCTGAACCGTGAGTCATGCCTCACCTCGTGGATGAAGTAGACCTTCGCTCCCACGTAGATGCCCATCCGGACGACGGCCCGGACCGCCCCGTTCATGCCTGGGAAAAGGACAGAGGACAGATGGAGGTTGTCATGGAAACAAGCGATATTTCTCAATGAGCATTATTGTGTCTTAACTTTCCAACTTTAAGGACACAAATAACAGACAGAGAGAGGAAAACAGCATGAACGGAGAGTCGCTGACAGACAGACCAGCAGACAACAGGAGAGGTAAAGAGGTCAAAAGACAGGCAGACAGACGGTCAGAGAGAGAGACGGGTCGACAGTGCCCTCGGGGATCTTGTGCCAAAAGACAGAAATGTCTGTCGGAGCACTTAGTGAAATTAGAAACAGAACAATCAATCACGACGTTACTGGCTGATTGAAGTATTTGAGCGTGTTGACGTGCTGCTTCAGCGCTGCAGCCTGCATGAAGATTGAGAGCTCTGATAAATCTTTAATGAGGCTGGTGGAAAAACTGGGCGTGAAAGACGATGACAAGAAAAGAGAAGTGGACTACAATGTGAAAATTCATATTATTGTCATAATCAGCTCATGTCTGAGTCTCAGTCTGAGTCTGCACGCTGCAGGCTGGCATCAATGTTCTGTGTTCACTTTAACGGTTCGTGCAACAGGATGCTCATTACTTGTTGTCACGTCTCTCTGTGGCAGCGTGAGTGCAGCCGAGCACTGAGCACAGCAGGCTCACGAGCTGCCCATCGCAGGCGACAGCGGCCAAATATCCTCCCACACCACATGCCTCGAACAACCCGTCCCATTCACAGGTCACCGTGTGCAGAATGTGCACGGGATGCGAGTACTCCGAGGACGACAATGTCACGTTTCAGCCTCTGTTCAGACTGACAACAATGCAGGCTGCATGAAAGAAGACGTAGCCTCCGTATTCATGTCACTGAGGGTGGAGCAGCTTACTGCCTCCTTCAGGCACGCGTCCTGACATTTGAATGCAGGTTGTATGCTGGGTAGATCCCAGAGGAAACACAGTCTGTGAGCCTGGATGTGGTTTCAGGCGGCGCTGGACGCTAACGCATGCTGATGGGACGAGCTAGGGTTGCTAAGAGACCAGGGTCAGTTCTGATTGGTCACAGCGGTTTAACAAAAAAAAAAAAAGACACAACTCGTGAATTAGGTGCAACAATGTGTGTGTGTGTGTGTGTGTGTGTGACCTAACTGAGCTCATCAAATCATGAATGTTTTTCTCCGGCCTGATGCAGTGACTAAACCTCTCCAGTTCAGTGTGTGTGTGTGGAAAATTTTAGTTAAGATTAAACAAGGCCTTGAAAAGTTTTTGAAAGGTCAGAGACGACAAGTCGAGGTTGAGGTTGATTCACACATGTTTGGAGCAGATCCAACCGTTCAAGAAAATATGGTCAGATTTATGGGTGAGAAACTTCATATTTGTAAGTGTGGTGACTCCAAGCTCCACAGCTCGCCTGTCACAGCGTGCACACAGAAACATGAACAGCTTTAGGCTTGCTTAGTTTGAATCAGTTCACGACTAAACAACCGACGATGAGTCTGCTATGTGGCATCTCTTGAACAGAGTCCAGACCAGCAGCCGGTCCAAACACGAGCATCACTTTCACGCTGTCACACGTTTGTTAGTCCAAAAACTGAACATTAATCCGGCACGAGGGGCTGATGTGCTGCGATAGGCTGCTGAGACACTGAGGAGCGACCCATCACATCCCCTCAGTGACAGCCTATGGGCACACCGTGTTATGTAACGCAGCCTGTAAGCCAACAATAGCTGCAGCTCGAACAGATAAACCACATAAGGACAATATACTGACAGATGTGTGTGTGTGTGTGTGTGTGTGTGTGTGTGTGAGTAAAAATAAATGCACTGTGATATTCTAGGAGCATCATATGAGCACGGCAGGGGTGTAAAGGTGACATGTGACAAGATATAACCCATCCCTCACGTGAATATCAGTTGTTAATAGAATATAATTAAGATTTTACAAAATAAAAGCACCACTTGTAGTCCTAAAATGTTTGCCTGCTTTCACTTCATCCCCCTTCTCTTCACCATCACTGCATACTCGCTTCTCCTCACGTAGGCTCCACGACCATCCGTGACAGGATGCGTGAAGCCGGCTGCAACCTACAACCGCAACTCGAGGAACGGCGCCTTCAAAATAAAAGCCCCGCAACTTAAAGCTATATAAAGTGAATTTTACTGCGAAAGGCTGGCCCGGAAGTGTGGTGTTTTATTTTAAGTGTGCTTCACTACTGGTCCTCTCACGACTCATCCTCCTCCGCGATGCAGCACACGTGTTTGTGCCTGTCTGCTGAGACTGTTTCCTGGAAGTTTATAAAGTAATGCATCATATTTAAGTTTGTATTTATAAAGTAATGCATTAAGTTTGCATCTATAAAGTATGTAACAGATTTAAAATGACAGAGACACGATGATTAGATGACAGCTCATGAATCTGTCGATTAATAAATAAATAAAGACTTTATGAATAATATATATAACATATCTTTAAATGATCCACTTGTTGATGTCAGTGCTGCTTCCTAACCCGGGTTAAAGCAGACCCGGGTTATCTCCACCTGATGCTGACTGTCTCTCTCTCGCGGCCGTGTGAAGGTGTGTGACAGGCGGTGTGTGTGTTGCATAACCGCCGTTCACAGCCCGCTGAGATCCGGGCTGATGGCGGAGTAACAGCCTGAAGCATCACGGACATAAACCCGCTGTTTCTCTCCTTATTGATCAGCGCCACGGCGGGGTGTAACTGTAACGGTAACGGTAACGGTAACTGTAAGTCCTTTATCGGACAAGCTTTTCGGCCATATGTCCATTATCGGACAGGCCGTGTTATTACTCCCGTTCAACAACCTCCACCTGAAACACACTTATATAATATTATATAATAAATAAATAACTAATAGTGGGGGAATGTTACAAATATCGACTTAATACTGACACTAAAGGGGCGAAATGAGCCGTTTGGACCGAGCTAACCGAGCTAACGGTCGAGATTTGACGTTAGCTAAAAACACGATGAACGTCCGTCACGATATGACACATAATATAAATATAAATGACGACATATTTATGTTTGTTTTGTCAAAGGTGAGTTCGTCTCCTCGCTGGTCACACTGGTGAAAAAATGTCAAGGCAAAGAGCCGAGCCGTCCGATAATGGAACTCGGCCGTTACCTTGAGCATCTCCTCCGCTGGTCAGCACCGCGATGGATTTACCAGCGCCGGACAGATTCTCGAAGAATTTGCGGGTGTCCTGCCGCTTCGGTGCCGCCGCGCCAGCCATGCCTGTCCGCCGGGAGGGAGGGGGGGGGGTCTCACCTGTCACCTGCCAAGAAGAGGAGCGACAAAAGGTAACGAGCCTTCCAGGAGGCGAGTATAACACTGTGGGTACCTGAGGCACGGTACTGTAGTAGTAGGACTGCAGTGGTTACCGCCCTCAGGCTGCACGTACACACCCCCTGAACACAGATCCTACATCAGCTAAGATGACTCACTCCGTAACGCATCACGGCACAGTTTGTAGTTTGATACCTGAGCAGGTTGGAGCTAATTTGTAGTCCTCTAATTAGTCAGTTGCTACCATTTGAATTTATAGTATCAGTGCATTGGATGTGTTATAACCACAGACTGTGTGAAACCTGGACGTGGTCTCTGTGATTTCACCCACTGGCAAATATGTGGTAGTCGGTGGAGCAAGCGGCGACCTCCAATGCTGGAAGGTGAAGTCAGTGCAGGCGCGGTGCTAAAAACTATGTTTCCATGAGGCTGGCTGCAGAAGTGAGTCTCCATAAGTCCCCATGTTCAAACAGAAATAAACATGTTTACAGCCTGGAACAAAAACAGTTTTGGTCTCTGTAGCTAATTTCCCCGTTCATGACAACTGTACTGAGGGTGAATTTATATACAACTCACCTGTTCACATTATATTAAGGCTTAAAGTTATGCAGGATTAAGAGCGTGGATGCTTGATTGACAGGTGAGTGCCGTTACAGAACGCCCAGGTGTCAGTTGACCCGCCTCATGCCCTCTGACTCAGGCTCTGTCTGTTCTTCATTCTGTCGTTGCCAACAAGATTTTGTTTGTGGCCCCTAAAAGTTAACCGGTAACAAACTGCACACACTGCTAGCAACAAACACACACACACACACACACACACACAGAACACACATGGACAAATCAAGACTCAGACTTTGCCTCTTCACCAATAATATAAGCTTTATAACTTGTACTAGCACTCATTCTTCATTTAGACATGGAGTGTAAATAAAAGGATATTTGAAATAGAACACACACATTTACAATAACACCGTGATGGACATTATTTTTAGTACAAAATCTAAATATTCCAAAATATTTGAGTGTTGAAATTTATGTTTCAAAGAATTAGCATACAGAAAACCACATCTATTGTGTAAAAATCTGAAAATAACAGCGGCAGTGAGACGTCTTCTCTTTTTTTATAGATCTTTATTTGGCTCTCACGAGCAGGGCTCGGGAGCCCAAAGTCAGAGCCAGAGAGCCAATCACGAAGGCGTTTGCCTGACTGACAGCTGATTCCACCAATGAGCGTGCAGATCACGTACTGTGGAAATAGATTTCAGCCAATTGCAAGCGAGACTGCGGTTCTCAGTCAGAAAACATAAAAACACTCCTGCAGTAACAATAAAGTTTCAAACAGTAAGAAAAGAAAGTGTTGTAACAGCATGAGGAGTGGACATAAGGCAACACACACAGAGATTAGATTATTAGATGAGTTATGTAATAACACAAACTAAAATCTCAGATACTTATTTTATTTCTGTGAGGATTTACATCACCTCTGTGGTCCTGTAATATTTTAATGTGTATTTCTGATATTCTGTAGTGATATTTGTGTGTATTATAGCTGTTTTTTAAAGTTAGAGAGATTCCCTGACCTTTCCTGAAGTTCATGACCTTGAGCAATCTGTAGCTTTATCTCTCCAAGCACAGCACGGCTCCTCACACGTGTCGCCAGTGAATAGTTGTTATATTTCATAATAATATATTCATGACAAAAAAAAGAGTTTATTTAAGTTAAGTTAAGTTGGAGCATTCACACATTTCTGCTGTGTGATTAGATTAGGCAGGGGCCACGCAGAGGACATGAAGCATCTGGACCAGTTTCAAGTTCCCCTCTGCAGAGGAGAGTCTTGGCAAAGGAAACACAGTGTGTGTGTGTGTGTGTGTGTGTGTGTGTGTGTTTGTTACATGCTCTGGACTAAAAGACGTTTGGCTGCTCCTCACTTCTCCAAATTCAGGCTCTGCATTTTGAAATGAGGAACTTGTTGAAAGCTGCGTGAATCCGGGCGTGTCACTGCAAGCAGTTACTTACTTCTCAAAGTGTCAGGACATTTCTGATTTAACATTTGAGATTCATATAAATATGTGTGTGTGTCCAATAACTGAAAACATTTTCCAGGTAAGTTAAAGGTGTAATATGTGATTCAATAAAACAAGCAAACAGAACATGCTGGGATTTGGTTGCTTCCATTGCAAAGTCTGCACGTCTTGCGAGAGATTTTTAATCAGTCCCTAATAAGAGTCACACTCCCCTATACTACACACAGCCTACACTTCCCATAATGCAACTCAATGCCAAGTCCCGAACTTTCATGTCCCAGTTTGTGCTTCCTACAGAGCATATTTACAAAACTAGCGAAACTAAATCGTGACATCAAGTGTGATGTTTGTCTGGCGCCTCCTGCTGCTGCACAGAGAGCGCTGCACACAGATTACAGATTACAGATTACAGATCAGAGCTCGTTACTTTGAGGGTGGGTAACTGACACTGTGACTTTTCTGTGGATGTGGAATGAATAAAGACAGAGACAGTCCCGCTCAATAAAAATAATTTATTTACAGTGGCATGAATCATAAATTAACGAGCAGCATTGGCAAAAGCAACAATAGAGTCGACAGCTTGCATAAAGTGGTGTGAACGTCTGGACTTTTTTTTTTTTTTTTTTGCATAATAACACACTCACACTGAATAAACTGCATGTACTGGACCGTGTCAGCGCTGAGATATCGAATATGGACATCACGGCGTGAGAGGATGATTGAACAAACAAATATCTTGAACCACAAACTGATCTGAGAACAGCTACACTCTGCTTCTGCTTCCACGCATTGCTCTGATTCAAACACATTTTTACAAAGACAGGAGAAACATTTTGTGACTTTATCATCTGAAAATGTGCTAAAAGGGGCAAGAAGTATATTTTCCAAGACAAAGAAAAAACTCCATTCATATTTCAACATAATATTTCTGTCATTTTAAATTGAAACCGCCTGAGGTGCACATTGGGTGACATCTTTGCTCAGTAGATGTTTCTGTTCCAACTTTACAGTAAATATCCAGATGACTGACTTTTACTGCATCAGTTTTATGCAGTCTAATATCAGCAGTGTGACTTTAAAGAAGCTTCTGTGTCAGCGCCACCTGGTGGTACCATCACGAAAGACCATGAACTGAATGATGAAGATTGTTGCATTATTCTTAAAAATAAAAAAAAAGATACACACGGTGGCTTTAAATCAGAAAAAAAAGTAAAATGTGAACTGTAACCTCAACAAACAAACAAAGAACAGACTGCAGTTTTACATTCCTTCTGTTTGGTGTATGTGTGGTTTCTTCATGTACATTCAGTCAGTGTAAGACGCGCTTGTTTAAAGTTTGGAATATTTTAGAGAATTTTATTTACCAATGTTTGTTGTACAAGTTGAATTGTATCCAATACTGAACTTTGAGAGCACTTAAAGTTTAATTTTTAGTTTTAATACACCCATTCAGTGAGTCCAGATCACTACTTTACATTAGTGGCTGTGTTACGTCATTTACAAGCCTACGCAGCTCAAAGTGTTAAAAAGCCGTCTGAAGATCGAACACTGAAGCTGCTGCAGTCACCAAAAGTAGATCAGCAAAGGTCAAAGGTTACTTAATGCCCCTTTAAAAACTTCTTCTTGGGAGAACATAGAAAAATCCTGGCTGTCTAATTCTTACAGTAAGAAGTGGTGAAACACCCGCTCAGCAGTACGTGACACGTATGATACACCTGTAAACCGCACAGTTACACACCAGACAGAGAATCACAGATCTAAGGCATTATGCTTCGTCTTTAGCATCTTAAGGTACGTACATGAATTACAGTATTTTTTGCAATAAAATATCCATCTATGAATTAAGAAAGTTCTGATATATATAGTATGAGTCAAAATCAAGAGAAACTAATTCACCTTCATCTAAAACATTAGGAGTTACTGTACACGACGCTCTTGATTGCCTCAAACCTTTGCAGAGTTTGACATTCAGGACGTTTGCATGGCTTACGTTTTCTCTCAGAGGTTTCACAATGTGCCGTTAGTTTACCAAAGCTGAATGGACAAAAAAAAAATCTAAGTTTCTGAAATCTCTTTTCAGTGTGTCGTTCTGCAGTCAGTTTGCATTTTCACATTCTTCTTTTTGGGGGAAGAAAAAGTCTTTGTTACAGTTACGTTAACTGATTCCTGGACCAAGTGATGAAAAGAGAAAAAGGGGATTCAAGATATTCACGTCGCCAGTTACAATCAAGTTTTGTTCACAATTAAAAGCTTATATGAGACAGCACCTCATGAACAGAGAGAGCACCTTTCAAACTGATTTGATTCCCACATTACGAGAGGGTCCAGTATAACTTTGGATTGTGAAAAGCTTCCGGGTCGCCTGCTCTGCTTTGTGAAACACAAAGATTTAATTTAGCATTATTAATCTGTTTATAGAGACCAGACAAGACTTTACATTCTTCTGAGGCCGGTTTGAATTCATATTTATCACATAGCTTTACTCACACAAACAGACAAACACTTTTTGAATTGTCCTTCAGCGCGTTAGCTCCTTATAAACGCCTGTAAATGCCTCCTGCAGGCCGGTAACATCGCAACCGTAAAGTGTGAGTTTCAAATGCATTGCAGTAGCGTGGAGTTTTATTAGTTACATGTATCGATTTAGTGGCAAAGCTGCTTTGGAGGCAGAAATGACTTCATAGGTCAAATTTCAGTGAGCGGAGCAAAAATAAATAAATGAATTTCTGGCTACGTAACCCCAAAACTCCACCAGGCTCGTCTCCGTCATGTTGCAGGAGCGACACCGTTTTGGTCCATCCTGCACGTGACTTCAAACCCCACTGGGAGCGTTTCAGAAGCGTTTAGCCTGCCAGACTTTGTTTATTTGCTCAGATTTGGTCATTTTCCTGGTTTGTGTGCTTCCAAATATGCTTCTACATATTGATGCGCTCACGGCGTCCGTCAAAAATAGAACAGCCGAGCAGGAGGCCCGCTTCTGGGACGCTTCTGAACCGGACCGCAGCAGAGCCAGTGTGGGTTTAAGTTCTAAACAGTACAGCTGAGGCTGATGGGAATGTTTTGTCCTGATGGTGGCGCTACATGAAACGTCTCAAAGTTATTACATTTAATGTGGGGAAATTATGAACGTCTGTACCAAATCTTCATGGAAATACATTCAGTAGTTGTCAAGAATCAATGGGCGACTGCTCGACATCGCAAAAAGAAAGAAGCTCTGAACACTGAGGTTTGATTTGACCCGTGAAATATTTCTGCTCTCTGAGAAATGTTTCTTGGACTAAAACTCCAAACTGCCGTTTTATCACTTGTGGTGGGTAAAAGGTATTATAAATCTAAGTATGTACACTATCTATACACATTCACCTTCATTCAAAAAGTCATTAAATAGGGATACAGCTCCCGTGTAACTACAGCAGTTGAAATATATTAATTTTTAAAATCGACATCAAAATGTACCATTTTGAGAGATTTCCTTAAAGAAAGATATCCTTGATTTTTTTTGTCATACAAAGAATCTCTAAAACTTCTTGAAAACTATAAATACCTGTAAAATATTTTTCATAAACTTTCTTGTTTGACGCTTTTTTCAGGCTCTCAAATTGAACCCGAAAGATTAAAATCCAGAGGTTTTCGTTTATGCTTGTCAACCATTTCACTTCTCCAGTGTCAAACTGTGACAACATATTTCCGTTTCCCCCACACACACACACACACACACACACACACACACACACACACCCACACACACCCACGCACACTACATTTCATAAACACACTGCTTCAAAGACTCAAGAGAGGGTTTACAGTTACGCGTTTTCAAAGGGAAAACTTTACATTCTTCTGACCAGAGCGCATACTGTCAGCAAACACTAAGTGTGGGTCCATGTCCATGAGCAACCTGGGACTAATAAAAGTTGCAAATGAAACACTTGCACACTTGTGTTTGTCTAAAAAACGTGCTACATGGAGCATTTTGTGTCTCAAAATGTAGAAATATTTTGAATATAGCTTCAGTTCTTAGACATGATTACTACTTCTGCTCTTGATTCTGGTGCATTGAATGCAGCTTAACTGGTTGAATGTAAATATATGCAGTTAATAAAGATATAAAGTTTGTCTATGTATGGTGTCTGTCTGGTTCTATCCAACTCCAAGATACCCTATACCAGATATACCAAGCCAAACTTTAGGGAAAATGAATATTCTCACTTACTTAAAAAGTTACTTAAAATGAGATTTTCATGTTAATTCAAATCCTTTTAACACTCTTGATACTTTGTGGTCCAACACCAGCCTGAATATTTGACACAGATCTGGTGTTTACAGTGTATATGTTTGAAGGTGTGTGTGCAGTATTTATTTGCCTAAAGACAGCCCGCTGTTTTTGGCTCTACTCCATCTTACTTTGCTTGGATACCAGATTTAATGCGAGGATATATGGTATAGGATCGATCGAAGTATAACCCACAGTAAATATCTAAAATAAAGGATTTCCCACAAATCAGCAGTGCAACAAAACCCTTTTTGTGATCCTTGTATCCTCTTGTTGGGAATTTGCCGTCAGGATGCTTCATGTCAGTCTCCCCAGTGAATTCTGACTTTTTTCTGCACAAAATGTTAAATCAGTGTGAAGCAGGTCACACTGTCATGAATGCAGTTCAGAAGGTTTTACACGTGTTGGTTGTCCTCTCTTTCTTTAGCGCCTCCGAGTTTGGCTGGTGTGTGTGACAGAGTGAGCAGTGTTTCCATCATGTTGTACATCTTCGTGCTTCTCCGTTAGCTGAGCTGAGCAGGCGTCAGTGTTTTTTGCGTGGGTTGTCCTGTGTTACCTTATCTCAGCCTCAGCCGGGGTCAGCAGAAATTCTACAAAAGACAGAAAATCAGAATCTCATTAATCATTAATGTCTAATCAAAACAATCTGATAGATAGCATGTCACGGATGAGTTGGCCAAGTTGCAGCAAGTACAGCGAGAATTAATGAGGACCTAAAATTGAGCCCTGAGGTACACCAGATTTACAATCGAGGAGGTGGAAGGAATAGGCCATGAAAAAGAACTGTTTGATAATATTATGCATATCATATATCATAAATGACTAAGTCAGGATTAAGAGACATTCTAAATGCAGCCTTCAGTTTTTCCATCTAGCGTCAGGATTATTAAACAGTTTATGTGAATTTCATGTTATAATATATTTATATAAAGAGTTTTTTTCTTTTACTTACAGAATTAGCTTCACCCTCTTGCGTCAACATGTCGATTCCAGCCAGCTGTCCCAGGATCAGGCTGCTGTCACTCACCTGTATCAGGACAATGAGGATTAAAGCAATAAATATAAATCAAATATTAAAAATGAACATTAATGATGGTGGACTATAATTTTATAAACGTATAAAAGCAGAAAGGATGTAAGTTTATCTGCACCTGCTGCTCAGTATTCATGGCGGGCATAGAGCTCATCTGTCCTGACATCTGGTTCATGTTGCCCCCGTTGCTGGCCATGACTCCCAGGTTCATGTTGTTGTTGCTGCTGTACATTCCTCCACTGGGTTGTGTGGAGTATTGTGACTGGGACTGTTGGGGGTACACACTGGAAAGAGAGTGAGTGAGGCCTGGAGTGAGTCAAAGGGCGTGTAAAATAATATTCACAAAATCATGTTCACATCCTCATGTTCATGTTACCTGTTGCTGGTGGAGATGTTGGCAGATTGGGGCCATCCGTTGAGGTCAGTGCTCGCCTGGTAGCCCGGTGCACTTCCCTGGTTTGGACCCTGGGGATGGGTTTGGCCCTGGTTCTGCTGCAGCATGGGGCTTTGACCCTGCTGCCCCATCCTGGGGGACAGCAGCGGGCTCTGCGGGGTCGCAGCCCCACATGAAAAGCCTGACACTGGGTCCTGGTGTTGCTGCTGCTGCTGGCTCATTCCTGCAGATCGGAGCGGATAAAAAAAAGGTCATGAGCTGACGGGTATGATAAAGAAAGTGGGAACCAGGTGTAGTATTTACTCCTACTCTACACTTAGATCAGTAAAAATGAATTGGACATTGCTTGGAGGTCTTAGAAAATATTATTTACAGAGATTGGGATGGGAATGATTTTGCCTCTAAGCCAGAGCCTTTGTTCACATCCAGTTCTTGGTTAAAGTGACCCTACAACCAATAACCTGAAGATAACAGGTTCAATGTCCAGCATGTCAGTGTCACATGTTAACCTGCCCTTGGTAACGAAATGAACTCATTGACATGCAAACTGTTGAACACATTCCTCAGAATGCTGTCCTCACTTCTTGAGAAACTCCTTTGGGGGTAAAACAAGATTCAGAGTGCGTTCACAACAAATTTAAAACATTGACAGAAGACACACAAAGTCAACAAATAAAAGAAGAGAAGATTTTAGTGCCAGCACCAGAGCTATTTCTAAGATAGGATAGGCTCCTGAGTTAGAATCATAGACAGAGTTAATCTGGGCGTAAAAGCAGAAAATCTTGATTTGCACACGAACAAATCTAGATTCTAAATCTAGGCTTTAATGATTTACAACAAATAACCGATCACCGCCACCACAACAGATAAAGCGACGACAGCGCCCATGAAGCACACGCAGACTACTGTGACGCCGCTGCTGGGCTCTAATCAAATACCTGAACTGCTGTACTGGAAGGCACTGTGCTGTGATGGTGGACTCATTACCCCGCTGTACTGCCCGCCCACATTTCCCATCATGCCCTGGCTAGCCAGATGAAGGCTGGGGGAGAGGGGGGAGGAGAAGGGGCTGGAGGAGCCGGGATGAGGAGGAGGAGGTGGAGGAGGAGAGGGCAGGCCGGTACCGTAGCTGGAGGCCGGGTAGGGGAACTGTTGCGGGTTGCCCTGCGGGAGCCGCGGGTTGGTGCCACCTGTGGGCATCGGCGTGGGCGCGGCGCCCCCGCTGGGCATGTTAGGCGCCATGTTGATGCCCTGATTCCGCATCATCATGGCACGCTGCTGGTGCACGTGTTGCTGCTGCTGCTGTTGGCGTTGGCGTAGGTGGTTGCTGAGGTACTCACGCTGACGCTGGGCCAGCATCTGGGCGTTGAGGGTTCCCTGCAGAAAGAAACACGGTAAGGCGACACTTCATTAAAGTGAAATATAATGTACACAGGGTGTAAAGAAGACTGGAGGGGGGGGGGGGTTCTAACACTGAACATGTAAATGAGCCCATACTACAGTCTGAATATGAGCTTATGCTTTTCCACTCCACCTCTTCCACCACACATGAATAAAGTTGGGCTCACTGAATCCAAAAGAGTCAGCTTTCCAGTCACACCCAATTTATGCGATTCCAGAACTGTTCAGGGACTCCAGTATGCAGAAATATTCAAAAATAACACATTTATACTGCATGGTTTGTGCCCAGAGCTGTTCACAGAGGTGTCACTGAAACTGTGATGGAAGAAGTCTGAATGATATTAACAAGTGAGGTGAAGTAAGAGAGAGTGAGACAAACGCATACATACATATTTATAAGTGCATATAAACTGACCTGGTTTGGTACATTAGACCTTAGAGGTAGATTCATGTTGGACACTGCACTCATCTGGTTCACCATCGGCTGGCGGTTCTATGTGACAGAGAGTGTTTTATTAATCTCAGACAGCAACAACCACTCAGACATAAAAAAAATACATTAAGCTACAAAAGATCACCTTGAAATGTCGCGTCAGCTCATGAATGATAAAATACTGACAGGTTTCTCTAACGAGCAGCACAAGTGACCTTTTTAAACTGTTATATCAACCTATATGGTTTAAATAATCGATTGCACTCGTTGCGTAACAGCTCTTCAACCACCTCAGAATGAATTGAACACTTACACGTCAGTGCTTACACTCCCGAAGGACTAAGACTGTCAGAGTTTGGGTCTCGCTCGACTCCTTGGGGGGCTACGACTGTTTGCAATAACTTCAAATAAACCCATTTCATTTATGTGTTACAGTATGTTTTACATGTTTTTAAATCCTGCTTGCTGAAATATTTATTTCAGTGTTAAAGCTTCACCTGAATGCTTCACACCTCATTTACATGTTTGCAAAGGACAGATGGTTTATTTGGAGTTGGAAACTTCACCGTTTCCTCACTGGCGCTGAGAGAAATGTAAAGATGGAAGTGCAAAAGTCGTGCCTCACATCTGAACGTGCTGTTAAATCATCAGTGCTATTTTTGTGAATATGCACAAGCGGTTTCCCCTCCACTCTCCACCAGGCGGCAGTCTAGACTCAAAGCGGCTGTAGCCAAACACATAACGATGAATGTGGTGAATTATATTTTAAAATTTAGAGATTAAAAGCCTGAAAATGAATGTGATGATATGAAAGCCTGACGTATACCATTAACTTCAACACACAAATACAGCATTAAGACATAAAGAGACATGTCATCTTCATGGCTGAGCGTATGAATCTGTGTGTGTGTGTACATATGTCATGTGTGTTCATTAAGCGTCTCAGCAGCAGGGAATTTGCTGATTAAAGCAGAGAGCTGAATCACATTTGTCCTTTTCTGGCTGCTGCTGTTTAAACTCAGTGAACCTCCGCTGGCATCACAACCTGCTCTGTTGTGTCACGTAACGAGAAAAAAAAGAGAGCAAAAGGAACCGTGTCTTTCTCATGGTAATGAGGTTTGGCACTGAGGATGAGGATTCAAGGTGTGTCAACAATGCCTGCACTCTCTAAAAGTGTTTGTATTTACAGAGAGCAAGAGGCAAAAGTGTGTTAGTGACTGTACACAGGTATTAATGAGGGAACAGCCTCGTGATAAATATCTGATTCAACCACGATTCCTTCGTGTTGCACGTTCATGAGTTTGACTCAGTGACAAAACTGGATGACTGCTTACAACTTTGTGCTGAAATGTTTGTGGCGTGAATATTTATTGAACAGATTTGTGACTGCAAAAGAAAAGCATTCATCCCCACGACGTATTCTGTTTACCAATATGTAATACCACGCCTCAGATCAGGTCATCACAGCTGAACCAGCGCTCCATCGATACGAATCTGAGGTTATTCAAACTTTTATTCAAAGATTGAAAAAGTGCAAAACTGTCCCACGCATAAACACAACAGTGAAAACCACCAAAATAAAGAAACACTTAAAGATTTACTACCAAACTTGGTGCTGTAACAGCAACATTTCTGACCAGAAATTAGTTCCCTGTAATGAAATTGCAGCAATCAGTGACGTCGCTCGGTCAGCTGAAGTAAAGTCAGAGATTTAAATGCTGAGTTAGCTCGTGGTTTCACCACTGACCAGCTGCAAACAGCCTTGACAGTTCTGACCTTTGAGGGACGGAGAGAATCAGAGTCAAAACTGTGGCAAGTTGTCACGTTAGCTGCCTCAGCTGCTGGGTGAGAAGCATAGAAACCACTGCACCTGCAAAGCGTGCATACTTTTCCCTTTTTTAATATATATGTGTGACCTACCAGCTGGGCCTGGAGTCGGTGCTGCAGCTGCAGTCTCAGGTTGTTGGGTTGAGGTGGCACTCCTGGATTAGGCACCCCCGGCCTCATCCCGACCGGCCTGGGTCCCGGGTTTCCAGGCATCCTCATCATTGGGGGGTAACCGGCGGGCGGCATCCTCTGTGGCCCCATGTGGCCGCTCATAGCGGGGCCGTGGAACCCTCCATCAGGAGGCATGCCGCCATAACCCGGCTGTCCACCATAGTGTTGACTGTACATGAGGGGCTTCATGTTGGCTGTCGGGTCTGAGGAACCAAGATACTGGTCCTGGTCTGACAGAGGACCCTGCAGGGTGGGAGTGTGTCTGCGTAAGAAATGTGTGTGTCCACAACTGCAAAAGCAACCGACTGATAGAACCGGCGCTCACCTGTCCAGCCAACGTGGGGATTCCCAGCATCTTGTCGATCTCCTCCAGACCCTCGTAGTCCTTCAGCACCGAGCACAGCTGGCTCAGCAGGGCTCCTTCATCTGGCTGGCCCTCAGGCCCGGTGCCGCAGCAGCCCATCCCGTCCCCCTGGGGTCCGCCATACGATGGCCTGGAAAGTAACTTGATGTTATTGTCACACCGGAGTCAAGAATCCAGATGAAACCCACACCTGAACCTCAGATCTCTACTGGATGGACTGAACGCCATACCTGCTTTGGTTTCCATAGTGATCCATGGTCATCATCCGGTCTGGCCATGGGGCAGTTTGATTGGGCGGAGCATGTTGCTGAGGGTAGGCCGGGTTTGCCATCTCCATCTCTGGAGGGAACAAACGACAGCACATAAAATGTCTGAACAGTTCAGGTTTGGATGAGAGCTGAAGTCAGTTCACGAGTTTCTTCTTCTTCTCACCGTTTCCCATCATCTGCATGTTGACCATGGCGGCTCTGGATCTGGAGGGCAGAGCAGTGTTCATGTTGGGGACCATGCGACCGGGTCCAACACCCTGGCCCCCCATAATCGGCCCTGCAGTAACCCCCATGTGGGCCTGAGGACCCCAGCCCTGCTGCATGGGGCCCCGCATTGAGCCATTATTCAGCATGCCTGATTTGGAAGGACAGAAATCATCAGATCATCTGATGTAAATCAACTTCATTCAAGAATAAAATTTAATGTTTCAGTCATCAAAGTGTAACTAAAGTTCTGTGCAGCCAAATGATTTTATGATCTGATGTCAGAGTGTGTACGTGTGAGTGTGTGTTTGCTCAAAAAGCCACACCAGAATTATAACTGTATTTTTAGGCGGGAGCGGCAGCAAACTATTTCTTTTTCTGTCTGACCTGGATTGGCCATCGCAGCCTGGTTGGCCATGCCAGCGTGGGTTCCCATCATGCCTTGCTGCTGCTGCTGTTGTTGTTGCTGCTGTTGCTGCATCATGGAGTATGGGCCATTGTTCCTGTGCTGAGGAGGAAATGGCCTGCCAGCGTTGGGGTTGGGGCCCATACTGTTCTCCAGAGACGTGCTCCGGGCCAGAGGAACACCTCGACCTGGCTGGCCCGGCCTGGCACTGTTAAAGCCTGCAAGGTGGAAGAAAAGTTTCTTGTTTGTTAAGTACTGTACATATCCTCACACATATTCTCTCATAGTCTCTCCCACAGAGTCAGAAATAGCCTGACGTACCTGCAGCGCTGATGGGAGGGAAGGCTCTGTGCTGGTTGGGGGGGCTGCTGCTGCTGTTGCTGTCTGTCATCTGCAGGATGTTGCCGATGATGGTCTGTTTGTCCACAGAGGAACCGGGCGGCACAGAAGAAGATGCGGACGTGGAGGAGGAGGAGGCCGGTCTTCTGACTGGCGGCTGGCCTCCAAACAGCTGCTGCTGCTGGCCGCCACTCTGCAGGTCCTCCAGGAGGTCCTCCAACTCGCTGGTCTGAGATTGAACAGAAAGGAAGAGAGGTGGGTCATCGCATGAAACAACGAACTTAACTTGAGTAAAACATGAGGCGAAGATTTTCTGAAGCACGAAGCACTTCATTTCCACCAAGTTCTCACGTATACTGATGTCAATTCTAAGAGAGTTTCGATGATTTTTAAGGAATGTTTATTGAAATCCAAGGATTAAAAATGTCCATGTTAAAGAAAAAGACACAACATGACAGATTTTATCTACAACCTTCTATCTAAAACATTTTGCGAAGGAAGGATTGCACAAAGACTCTCACATGTAGGACAAAGAACCAGGGAAGCTTTCAGAAAGTTTCAGGGGCTATAAACAATTTTCTGCAAGGAAAATATGAATATTTCCTGCTGTTAACATCATATAAATGAAGATTTAGATGTTTGTTTTGTTCACTGACGTTAACATGCAGAAAAAAGAAAATAAATGTCCAGAAAAAACGTTCATATACTGAAAACATGAAATCCGATCTTCACTTTTGATGACAGCTTTGAAAGAAACTGAAAACCTCTCAGTGTTACAGTGTAATTTAACTCGCCACAAACACACACACACACACACACACACACAAACAAACACACACACACACACACACACCACTGACACGAATGGTTTCCTCCAGCCGTTTGGCTGATGAATAGAGGAGGAGCTAAAAATAAACCGTCGGCACTAATGAGGTCATGTGTGATGTACAGTAAGACACACAGTCGCAGCTCTGTTTAGCTAGAGCGTACACACACACACACACACACACACACACACACAGCATGGTCACGCATCAAGGGCATAATTTCAAATGGGGATGTGAGGGACATGCAAAATTCAGTTTTTGTTGGACAGATGAAGGTGCCTCAAAATGTTCTTCATCTGTTCAGCTGTAGAAGTGTTGAGTTGTTTGAGCCTCAGTCGTACACACACAGTTATACGGATACGTTACTCAGCAGCATCAAGACTTATTTTACCACGCAACTGCTCACGTTTACGCTCTCACACACACACACACACACACACACACACACACACAGAAGTGATGCACACTTATACACACAAATACACCATAATCTAATTGTATGTACGGTCTTACACAAACACACACTTGGTAACCCGGATATACTGTCACTGTCCTCCTGTACTCTCTAACAACAAGTGCACACACTCCTCTCATCATTCTTAATTCCTTATTCTGAAATTCAAGCAAACCTAATTTGTAATTTTAATCTCCTTTAATATAAAATTTCATTTAATTTGAACACAGGAGAGCAAACACTAGCGACATGTTGACACTCTGTTCCTCAGCTGCTTTGAAATATCATCTCAACAGCTTCAACCCGACAAAGAACATTTTTGGCACTTCGACTTAATCCACAAACTACAAACCAATCCATCCAGGATGGGAGAACCCCCCTCCCTCCGGCAGCAGCCTCCGCTGTCCGGCTGCTGGTAGGAATGCCGCCTTTGTCTCGGAGGATGTCGTCCGACTTCAACCCCCTTCCTGGAACTAACTAACTTCAACTAGGTCAGTGCACCTGCGCTTTAAATAAGCATGACAACGCTGAAGTGGCAATGTTTGGCAGCATTTAAAACCAAACGATGACTGAAAGAGAGCGGCACGGTGAAGTAGTGGTGTTACTGAAATGAGGTTGCTTTGGTTTTACAGCTCAGTCTTGACTTGAAATGTGTCTCACGCTCTACCATCTCTGTGCCATTATACTAGTTACCGTATCAAAAGTACTAAAATACACTGAACATTTCTGTCTGGTTGTTTTACCAACCATCCAAAATCTAAAGTTTAGAGAGGAGCGAGTACACCACCAAAAGCAGGAACTGTTTTGCAGGTGAACTCTTTGTCGTTTAGGAAACCGGATCTTATTCCAGAAGACTTGGCTGATAAATCAGATAGTTAGGTGATATCCCTGAAGTTGTGGTCTTGAGTAAAAGTGCCCTCAATTCTCAAGACCGAGACTGATTTCATGGACGACCACACTCACCTGGTCCGCAATGTTGAAACCCGCTTCCTGTTTCTCCGTCTTGATGCTGGACAGCTTTGGTCCATCGCCAGGCTCCATCTTGATGGCTTTATCCAGGATGGTGTTATCATCTCTATCCAAAAGATAGCGTAGCAACGCATTGTCCTTCTTCTTGGGGCTTCCAGGCTCCTGTTTTGGGCAGAGTTCACCCAGGGCAGCCATGCTGTCCCCCGATGCCGACTCTGGACCGATGGGGTCTTTTCCGGTGGCCTCGGCCGTTAGCTTGGCCAGCTCCACGGGTGAGGCGCTGTTCTGCAGCAACCTGTGGAGAATTTTGTGTTTCTCCTTTAATGAGGTGGAGTGGTTGTTGTGCCCAGCCCCGACCACACCCCCGAGCCCACCCAGCTGGTCCTTACAGTCCTGGTCGTCGCCCATGGGCCGCAGCGGTGAGCACGGATCGGAGGGTTCTAGTTTGGTGGTGAGGAGCTGGAGCAACTTAGTGTGCCCTTTTGTGTTCAGAAGGCGATTCGAGGCGTCGCTTCCGTCACCTCCGAAGCTGTCAGGGTCACCGTCTCTCCCCTCTTCCTGCTCATCATCCTGGTTTTGGGAGGACAACAAGCCTTGCTGCTCCCCAAAAGCTTCAAATAAGTCAGGCTCTATGCTGGGATTATTCTTAGCCAGTTGGCTACCAGTGCTACTGCCTTGAAGAGGGCTCTGAAGGCCAACTGACTTTCTGTCAGGTGACTCTGGATGCTGTCCCTCAGTGAGTGTCTGGGAAACCCTGTGGCCCTGAGTGAGGGCTTGCAGTGCACTAAGGGAGTTGAATCCTTGGCCATTTCCCGTGCTGCTGCATATGGACGCCGGCGAGTGGAGGCCAGCCACAGGGGAGAAAGAACCAGGGGGATGTTGGGAAAGGTGAGGGCTACTGCAGCTGCTGCTGCTAGCCGCTATGTTGGGACTCTGGCGGTGACAAGGAGACAACATGGCACCCTGGGCCCCCGCGGTGACGCTGGGGCTTCCTTGAGCTGAAGGGCTGCCCAGCTTGAGTGCGTGGCTGTTTCCCTGAGGCGTGGCTGCCCGACCTGGTACGGCCCCAAAACCACGCCCAGGGGCACCGGAGGCCATGGTGGAGTGGAGCATGTTGCTGGTGACACTGGCATCGGGAGAAGGAGAGGGAGCGCTCACACTGGTTGGTGTCATTGGCTTGGCCATGCTCTGGTCTGTGGCCATGCCACCCATGTTCTCCCTGGAAGGAAAAGAACAGACACAAAGATCAGACTTGCTCCAGAGGAATGCTGATTGTACAGTGTCTGTTTACAAGATCAAAAACCTTCAAGTTAGGTCGCTCCTTCAAAGCACCAGTAGCAGTAGCACCAGTTATTAGAAGCATGTCCCAGTATTACAACAAACAGTGATATTCTAACAGGTCTATTAACTCCTACAACTCAGTGGGGACAAGCCAACGTCTGTGGTCGACATCACCGTCCGTCCGAGGAAGGATGACACTAGAAGACCTAAAGCATCCACTGGTACCAACCATATCATGCTAGCCTGTTAGGAAGGAAGCTAAATAAGATGACTGAATAAAATCATCATGACTGAATAAAAATGTGTTCTTTGGGTACCCATGAGTTCCCTTTGGGCAAAAACTGTGCAGTCTTTCTGCATGCAGTAGGGATGTGTTATTTTTTTGCCTGGTGTGTTTGAATATTTCTGCATACTGGAGTCCCTGAACAGTTGTGGAATTGCATAAATTGTTGAGACTCTTGTGGATTCAATGAGCCCAACTCGTGTGTGATGACGTTAGCCATTTTATTATAGTGAGACCATTTTCTAGGAACTTGAACCTCACTGTTTAAAATTACCTAATGTGACCTCCATAATAACAGCCTCGTGAAACTCCAGCCACAAACTAGAGACAGAGAGCGTTCAGAGGATGAATCATTTTCCTGTGTATACTGACTGAATTAAAGTTTTTTGACCATTCTCAATAAAGGTCAAATTTGGCACCAAATCTGTGCAATAAATGGCGTCAACCCAAAAACTGCTGCAACAACGTATGCGACATAACTGAGCACAGACCCTCATATACGTCCATCATAACGTTCTCAGCACTTACACACTCTAAACTTTCTAAATTTGAATAGGCATCTATCTAAAACACAACTTTTACTGCAGAGTATTGAGTAGAAACCCTGAAACTCATCTTAAAATTATTCTTCAGGTTACCAGCTTTAAGATGATGTATACCACATCTGTGTGGCATATACTGTTGATCTGCTATCCGCTGCTAAAGATACCATATCCCCCCTTTAAACAAACTATATTAGCATTTTGGATTCAGTGAGACGCACAGCGTGGGGAGGTTAAATAACTCAGTATACACCGCTGAGAAAACAAAGTTGTAAAGAGGCATGCAGCAGTAAGAGTGATACTTTAAACACGAGTCCTCTTCAGCCCCACAGCAAACACACACAAAGCTCTGATTGTGCTGGATGCCGGAGTGATAATTTTCAATCTGAAACTTGTGGAAGTGAAAAAGGCCAAGTTCTCCCCATTGATCCGCGAGTGCTCCGGGTAACAATCCTGGCATTGTTTTCTGACCGTCGTCCAACTGCTAACTCTGAATGGTCATACCAAAGGCTGGATGCCGGTTGAGTTGCAGTCGCTCCCGGTAGTGGGAGGGAAGGGAAGGAGGGATGGAGATACTGTAGACTGGACTGACTGGCAGTGCTTGTGTCAGTTTTGGTCTATACATGTGGCGGTGGTTCTGAATAACAGGCTCTTTGTTTCTTAATCTACACTGCTGTATCCCCTCTTTGTCCAAATCAAGCATACACCGAGAGGGAACATGTGACAGACACACAGACTGACAGGGGAAAGAAGAGGAGGGAGAGACGCTGCCAAACTATTTTATTATGTATTTAAAGTCATTATGTCTTGAAATGATCATTTTCTCTGATGGAGTTTTATGAGTTAGTTTGGAGAAAGTTGGTGGTGGCAGCTACAGGCCCAAACTGGAGATTCATTACCAAGAGGAAACTAAGGAGCAGATCTTATTTAACAAACCTGTCCAACTTGTGTAAAAGACTCAATACAATCTAGGAAAAGACAGAGGCATGGAAAGAGTCTGTGGTACCTCTGCAGGATGTGCAGGGACATGTAGAGCTGTGGTTCGTTGGTTGCCGTCGACCGGACCAGCTTGCTCTTGGTGTGAGCTGAGACGATGTTGCCGTCTGCCAGCGAGAATCTGTACAGAGGGCTGAACGCGTGGCCGTTCCTCAACACTGTGGAGAGAAAGGCATAGAAAATTACACGTACCGTTACGTACAGAGCCTAAGAACTGCAAGAATCATCAAGACATGAAAAGAAGTGTTTGGTTGTCCCGTTACAGGCTGCAGGGTGAGCTTCGGCTTGTCTTACTCACCGTCTTGCTGGTGTTTCTTGGCGAAGGATATCTCCCCGTCGTTCTGCAGGTGAAACCTTTGAATGCACCGCCGGACCAGGTCCTCCCAGCCCGGCTTCATGGACGCACGGAGCAGACTGGTGTCCAGGGATGTGATCTTACCTTTAAGGTAGAACAGATTAACAGATTACCTGCATGTTTTAGATATAATGGAGGAGTGGGGTAATTCTCCAGTCTGCCAGTCCTACCTTGGAGGTCCTGTCGTGTGGTGAAGCTCTCGTACGTGGGCATCACAGGTCTCTCTTTGACCGGGACTCTTCTTGCCACACAGATGAGACACGACTGGAAGTCTGCATGTTCGGAAAAGCATGGGTCAGAATAATCCTTCACTAACAACGGGATATATTGTGTGTATCAGGATAAAGGAGGCAGCACGGCTGTTAGAACAACAAAGACGTTCTAATAGTGACTGTTGTTTTTCCCTGCAAGACTTCCACTCTGCGTGTGAGCTCGCTCTGCCTCTCTTGGGTGGTCTCGTTCCTGCTCCCCACCTGTTAAAGCTTCACAGCTTCCGTCATTAAAAACACAAGGCAACAGGTCTGCCTTATTAATCACGCCTCTATAATAATACTGCGTGCTTCAGAGAGTTCGCTTCATCGTCTTTTAATCAAATCACAAAGATCCAAAACAAACCGAGTCCAACGTATTCAACATCATACTAAAATTTCAACCTCAGGCTGGAATATTCCACTGGACCTCACTTTGTTTAATCATAATCAGTTAATGAACTGATGAATTTAAATTTAAATTTTAATTAGCAGGTGAATAAGTGGTGATTAATTGACCAGTTATGTGCCCGCAGGAGTCTGACCAAACAGGACTTCTGTTTCTGCTCTGCCAGTTAAATTATTGAATCATTAAATTACTCAATTAAAATAATTAAAAATCACTTGCAATTCTATTTTAAGTCGATAATTGTGTTGTTGTTTACTTTCAGTTGTACAGTTTGTCATTTGAATGACTGTAAAGTCTGTAGTGTCTGTGTTGCTGTGATTGGTCGACATGTTTTCTCCTACAAGGTTCTTGGTGAGAGTGAGAACGGCCTTTCATCTTATTATTTTTATTGGAATTTAATTTATTAATCCCACTTGGGGAAATTAATTTCATTCATCCATCCATTTTCCATAATGGAGGAGAGAGGCAGGTCAGTCAGCCAGTTTATCACAGTGCCGACACAGGGAGACAAACAACCATTCGCGCTGGTGTTCGCAATTTATTAACCTTCAAACCTGCACGTCTTTGGACTGTGAGAGGAAGCCAGAGCAGCTGGGAGACACGGACACAGAGAGGGCCGAGGCTAGGGGATGTGATCCGAGAACCTTCTAGCTGTGAGGCCACAGTACTAACCAACAAAGCCATATCCAAACCCCACTGACCTAAACTTCAGTTTCATTCTTCATTTTCAACCACAGCTTTACCCTAATCAAAGGCCTGGTCTCCTAATCTGAGACCAGGCCTGAGTTTTAACATCATTTTTAACCTCAGTCACAACCTGCAGCCCCCCGTCTGTCCACCAGACATCCTCCTCCTCCTGTCGGGGGACAGATTGGCACAATATCTGGTTGTCAGACATCTAAAATTAGAATGCCAGACAGATTCTTTTCCCCAGCGTGTACGCGTGTGATAAGATAAGATGGGAAGATGACAAAGTGCCACATGCTAATTAGTCTCTCCCAGTGGATGGATGGGAGGACAAGCAGAGAGGAGTGGTGATGAAAAGGGGGACAGGACACAGGAGACTAGGGAGAGTAGGGATGAAAAAAGTGATGTGAAAAGGACAGAAAGTCAAGACAGAGATGGAAAGATTGAGAGAGAAGCAATTAAAGAACATGTAGGAGTGGATGGAGAAAGCTCAGAAACAAATAGAGACACAGAATAAGAAAAGAGGGATAAATAAAGAGAGACAAGCAACGGCCATGGAGCAAAACGATTATAGTGTACGTTCGATGCAATACCTTCTCCCTCCTCCTTGATTGACTTCGGTTCGGAGACGGCGAAACACTGCATGGTCTCGTACTTCTGCTGCGATGTGTCCTGCTGCTCAGACGGCGGCCGGACTTCACCGTCAGCGTGAGGGTTGATCAACATACGACAGTTGAACGTGTGGCTGTTCCTGTTGGACGAATCACTGCCGCGGTGATTGACTGCGAGATGAAGAGAGAGACGACAAAACAAAAAGGAAAGGTTAGAAAGGTTAGGATAGGGACATGTCAGAGGACGGGATTAGTGCTAAAGACAAGTAACAGCACAATGTACACACTGTGCACACATACTGCTAGATCTAGCTAGATCGAGCCTGAACTAAAAGTTGCTGCTGATGTTCCAGTAAAACCTTCTGTGGTTCTTACCGAGGCTCTTGGGCAGGAGGTTCTTGACGAACTCGCTGTGATCGCCAACGTGCAGCACGCTGTAGACGCTGGTGTTCATCAGCTCCTCCTGCTGGTAGCGCAGATACTGGCTGACGTTCTCCGAGACGAACACTATGTTGCCCTCCATGTTGACCACGAAAAAGAAGCCGTCAAGGGCCTGAGGAGAAAAGATGAGATGGTTAATATATTGAGGAAGTTTGGAGAGAAAGAAAATGAAGAAAATAGAAAGTGAGAGAAAAGAAAGGAGGAAGAAGTCGAAGGAGGTTAGAGGAGGAAGCAAACGTTAAAAAAAAAACCAGCAGGAGGGAAGGACAAAAATAAAAAGAAAGTTACGAGGATTAATTTGAAGTTCATTTGAATTTTCCACTCAACACTGATTAAACTCATTTAACAGATGTGAATGTGAAACCTGAGGTTTTTACTCCTCCAGTTTCACTTATTGTCATTGTATTCGAGTGTATTCTCACGTATGGTTGCCAACAGAGCACCGTGTTTACTGTGTACAGCAGAAACAACAAAGCAGTGTGTGTGTTTGGAAATGCGGACGGCTTTTAACATAAAATTTAACAGAAATCTGGAGATTCTTTGGTGAAAACTGACCCAAATTTAAAGAAATCTCCTCAAGTATGTCTAAAAAAAATACAGTGTGCTACACCAAGGTGTAACAGCAGCCTCTCTAGCACTCCGTGTGTGTGTGTGTATTTTTCTATTCTTTCATTCCCGTCAACTCAGCATTTTCCACCTATATGTGCAGACTGTGATTTGTCCTTTAGTCTGCCATATGTCTACACGAGCCTCCTGCTGCACGTCTGCCTGCTTAACAACCAACACTGCTGTAGATCAGAATAGAATAGAATAGAATAGAATAGAATAGAATAGAATAGAATAGAATAGAAAGGGTCTTGGCTAGCATGACAACTCAGCCAGTGTTGTAGCCGGTGTAAGCTATATATAGCCACTGTGTGTGTGTGTGAAGCTCCTCCCCTCCTTTTCTAATCTGGCTTTTCAGAAAAGGTATTTATACCTCATTGGGTCCCATGTTATACGTCAACACACACACACACATACACACACACACACGCACAGTAGAGCAGGCTTGATGACGGCATTGCCGTTAGCCAGAGGAACTCTTATCTCTCTGCGTCACTCTGTGGAGTGCAGCGCCATTTGATGTGAGAAAGACGCTCTGCCAGCTCTAAATGTGACGGAGACAACAACAACACGCCGCCTCGCTGAAGACACACGTTTAATTCAAACTTCCTCCTCTTTGCCGTGCAAGAATACGTGACAATGTCTTAGTAGGTCAGCAAAAAGCCGCTGTCGTCGAGAGGTATACTTGTTTGACTAATCACTCTCGGTGTCATCGTTGCATTTCCGGCGAATGTTCTGTTTTGTGTCACCATCGGTTCCACCTTTAGACCCTTCAGAAGTGTGATAACGGAGGCGGGCTGAACTTACCTCGAGCATCATGGGGCCGAGGGCGTCTTTATCGATGACACCCTGTCCCGTGGAGGAGACGTCGGCCTTCTGCACCTCCTCGGTGTCAGCCACCGGAGTTTTTTCTGAGAAACGTGAAAAGTTAAAACGTGAAAAGTTAAAACACCAGAGATGGAAAAGTTTTCAAGCTTTCAGTTTTATTTGTTTTTGTTTTTGTGAAGCTGTTGCCCTCAGACCTAAACACACCCGCTCACACACTTGTGTGTGTGTGTATACCGTACATGAGGACCTTTCACTGACTTCACTGAATCAGTCACAGCTTCTGCTATTAACCACATCAGTCCTCCACCCATGTGACGATGCACTGATCTGAGTTCCTCGAATGTCATGGAGAATGGGTATCATTACGCTAACGAGCAGTGCGTTACACACATTCAGTCACATTAAGAGGCCAGTCTCCGCTCTCCTCTCCTCCCTGGTTGTACCACTGGACTGTTAAGCTTCCCATGGCCCCATTAGGCCACATAGCTGACATTCCTGTTGTGGGACCAGAGCTGTACCGAGTCATCAGCCCTTAAACCCTGTCACTGTAGAGCCTGGAGCGGCCGTCATGTAGGTAGGAGCCAATTAAAGCTGCAGTACACCATTTTTTAAAAATCAATATACAGTGTGTTACACTGTAACTCTGAATTTCTGTGGACGTCATGTCTTAGTGGCGTGACCAGCGGTGAGTTCACAGTGACACGTCGAGGAAAGCTGACACAAAAGAAACGTGGAGGAGTTCAGTTAATGTTCAGAAATGTGATGAACAGAACTGTTGATCTACGTTTGCATTGCAAAACGGCCCACTCTCTGTAGGTTAGACAGTAACCGGTCTGCACGACTGGCAAACACACGGCTCGCTTCAAGAACTTCAACGCTGTGTCAGTTCCTCTTTAGTTCATCAAACCTCACATTTAATTACATCAATCATAACATACTTGAAAAACCTTAAAGAGTTTAATGCTAACGCTGTTTGAACGGTGCCATGAATGACACAGTTTCAAAGATTCATTTGCACGTCGACAAAGTTGCAGTTTGTTGTAAGATGACTGAATTATATGATGTGTTAGCAAGACATCGTGACTTTCTCTCTCTCCACAAGGAAAGGAAAGGAAAGGAAAGGAAAGGAAAGGAAAGGAAAGGAAAGGAAAGGAAAGGAAAGGAAAGGAAATTTAGCTGGGAGCTGCAGCTGCTCCAGAGGAGAAAGAAAAATTATAATCAGATCTTCACTACACGATTATCGCAGCAGAGATTTCACAATGACGATATTATTGTGAAATCTATAAAAACGATCTTTAATGAGATCATCAAATATCTCTAATTAACATTACATCAGTGTTTTATTTTGAAATTACTGTCCATGCTGGTATACTGGAACACCCCTAACATGTTACATGTAATACACACACCCCTTACGTTTGGCTTTTCAGCTACACCCTCCACACACACACAGACACACACACACATTTCTTATTAGAGACTGCTCTTTTTTTTCCCCAACAGCCTCAGCACTCGGTACAAACAACTGCTGAGTTGACACAAACGGGAGCACACGTACACACTCATCTTCCATCTATAATATGACCCTGCAATTAAATGGCTGGACTTGTGGGCTAAACACACACTCTGCTAAGGTGTCTGACACACACACGCAGAGGCACAATACTATTTGCTTTTGTCTATGTGTACGTTCTGTGTTAGCCAGGTGACCTTTTTGCTGCACTAAACAAATCTTCCTTGTGTTGTCGTGATTTAGTCTCACCTGGTTTGATTCCATGTTTGTTCTCATGGTGTCAAACTTTTACGTGATATCAGAACATTCTGTCCGAAACTGATCAGTTATACAGTGGATAGAAAGACTGCTGGACAACAGACAGACCAGACAGCTGTGTGACTTGTGAATCATCCGTGTGTGTGTGTGTGTGTGTGTGTGTGTGTGTGTGTGTGCTTATTCAGCTGTTGTTTTCAGACACAAACAGTGCTAAAACACGTGGACACCGACTGGCTGACTGCAGAAACAAAAAGAGGAGGAGAGGAAGGATGAGAAAAATGAGTGTTAGAGGGAGAGAGGGGGGACAAAAGGGAAGAGGAAAGGAAAGAAAGGAAACAAAGAAGGAAACAAGATTGTTGACAAGAGTTGAAAGATGGATACTGGAAAGAGGAAAGGAAAGGAAAGGAAAGGAAAGGAAAGGAAATGAAAGGAAAGGAAAGGAAAGGAAAGGAAAGGAAAGGAAAAGGTGTTTTTCTGGAGGGCTGAGAGGGATAGGGAAAAAAGTGGACAGCAGAAAAAGACAGAGAGGAGGACGTAGGAGGTAGGAGATAGGAGACAAAAAAGAAGGCAGGTGAAGGAAAGGAGAGAAGGGGGAGGAATTGAGAGAGACGGGGAAGTTGACAGACCGAGACTTACATCATGTCGGTCAGTGTTACATAACAGCTCTGCCTCAGTCTGTCTCACCATCATCTCCATCACACACATTATTATTATTACAGAGTGTGTGTTAACGCTCACACACAGTTCAGTTTGCTGACATCCACGTTGAGAACTGGCATACAGGAACATTTTTAGACCAATCACTGCGAAGGGATTTGAATACTGTTAAGGGATCAGCGCTCAAAGCGTGTGAAAGAAGAAAGTTTCTGTTGGTCTCCAGAATAATGCAGACTGTCCAAAGTCGACATCCGTTTGCTGCTACCCATAAACCTTTGCGTTTTCGGGGTTATTTTTAAGCAGCCAACCTCCATGGCTGTGAAATTAAGTGCCAAAACTGCAGTTTGCAACTGCCACTTCCTTCACAGCAGAAATAAACATGTTTACAGCCTGGTACAAAAAACTGTTTTGGTCTCTGTAGCTAATTTCCCCGTTCATGACAACTGTACTGAGGGTGACTGTTAACATAACTCACCCATCCAGGAAATATTCAGCCTTTTTCAAGTTACGCATAATTTAGAGTGCGGTCGCTTCGATTGACAGGCGGGTGCCGTCACCGACAGCTGGCTTTAGGAGCCAGGTTTAATTTGGCCCACCTCAGCTCTGCTCACGCTCCACGTCTTTGCCCATTTTTTGGATTAGCCCGGGGAACCAGTAAAGGCAGCACTGCCAAGATGGTGACGCCAGAGCCGACCGCACTTTTAGCTTCACAATGGTTCTTCAGAAGACCTGTGGGTGATGTCACCGGGACTGCGTCTATTTTTATTTACGCGGCCTGCGGTTACTTTCTGTGGTTGGTTGCAAAAGTGTCTCACTAATATCAAACTGTACCAAAGTATTCTAAATCTTTTTCTGCTCAGGCCGGATGTGACGGACACCGAGCCTCGTGTTTTGACATACAGTATGTAGATGATAAACATAAAGAAGAGGCACAACGTGTCGATCCTCACCCTGCTCCTTCATCTGCCTGATCTGCTTCACCGTCTCCTTGAGGATGGCACATTTGTCCGGCTTGACGTTGAGGTCGTCCATGTCGTTGATGTTGGCGAAGATCAGCTCGGCCAGCTCCTCGATGTACTTGTTCTCCTGCTCCCGGTTCCTCCTCTCAGTGCTCCTCTTGGGGCTGGAGGACAGAGATGGGAACAAAGACATTGTCAAAAGTTACGGACAAAAATGACTGAAATGTTCACAGAGGTGAGGATCTAAATAGTTCATGAATTTCAGATGTTTGAGCACTTCTGCACTTGGGTTGGACATGTGTAACCGTATAGCATTATGGCTGCAACTGCATCATGAAAATGTTTTGTTCTCTGCATGATTTTGTGCTGTGATTATTTTGTCTTTTGTGAAACACACAGTCGTCCTCGCTCGTCAGCAAGTCAACTTCTGAACAACCTCGTCACGACCTGAACTACAACATCCACGTGTCCTCGTTATAACCTCAGCACAAGTGCAACTCAGTACATCGTCACTCACTACAACCTTCATACATCCTCCCGGACACTGAAAGCACAATGACTTGTTAGCCTTTATATAAACTGTCGTCTGTAAAAATGCTGCGGCAGCATTTTTTCCTTCATCGACCCACGAGTGCCTCGACTCTTTTCACCAACCTCCTCCCTCTCTCCCTGCCTTTTTTTCTCACTCCCTGAATAAAAAGCACATTTCTTAGTTTAACCGTTTACAGAAAAGAGCCTGAGAAATTATTTATTTATTATTTAACAATTTACTTTTTATTATCTGTTGGAAATAAAAGTATCTTTGTTTCTTTTCATACTGAAATGGAGCCAAGAATCAACAATGAGAATCAATAAGTGACACCCAACCCTAAACGAGGATGCGGATAATTAATAATTGATTGCACTGCGCTGAAGTTAAGTTAAAGGTTATGAAGCATGGTGAAGTTATTATAAAGTATTGTGTTATTAGAACTGTTGTATCATGTTGCATTGAGGATGCAGTGGTGTTAGAGTGAACATGTATTGAGACTGTGGATGAAGGATGAAGGATGAAGGTCTTCACCTGGGGCCCAGGAGCTCTGACTGACAGTCCTTCCTCTTCAGAGACTCTCCCCCTCTGGGGGGCTCCGGGGTGTTCCCTCCCCCACTACTCATCTTTAGCAAATATCAGCACCTAGAGAGAGGCGAGAGGAGAGAATGAAAGAGATTCATGATCAGCACAGATCAACTTCGAGCTTAAAAGGTCCAGTTAGTCCTGCTCACTTCCAGTTTAAGCCTGTCAGAATAATATTCAGCTGGTCAGCAGCTACAGATGATGGTGTGCTCACTCATTCCACTACATTATGACTGCATTAGTAATACTCACTACTCATCAGTCAGTATCTATTCTGTAAGTGCAAAGTTTTGTGACTGAATCTTGTATGTTTGTGTCATTATCGTGCTGACAGACAGACAGACTTGCTAACGTACTAAAAAACTCTTTAGTTGTAGTTCATGCTTCAATTCCTGCACAATTTACCATGACGAACACACACACACACTCGTAAGGTGTAAACAATACCAACTGTTTATGTGGCGGTTGGTTGGTAAACATAACAAGCATCGCCGTGTTTCAACAGTATTCTTTTACAGTTATTATAAGCCAGTAATAACCTGTTTGAACAATGTAAATTCAGATCAGATATCAGGAGGTGCCTGTCATAATATTTAGTCGCTGTTACAGCACGGAGCCAAGGAGCTCAGCTTCCAAAGAGAAAACACACTCCCGATTTCAAAGATATTCTTATTGTTTGTTGTTAAAGTCATGGTGGAGTTAGCATGTCTCTTTATGGATGTTAAAAACACAGAAACAAACAAGCGATAATGTACCTAACCTGTCTGAACGGTACATTATCAAACAGACTGTGCTCCTCACTCATTATTAAAACAGTGTACCAGTGCAATGTGCCTGCAGGCAATATGTGGGAGGCCCAGCGGGAATACAGTAAGTGTCACTTATTACTTCAGTTAGAAATAGCTAATCATGTAGGCATTCTCGCTGTTCTTACATGAACGTTTCTGGCAAATAAGTTGACAGCCTTTAATAGAAGTTATCGACGCGTCTGGAGCCAAACTGTCTTGGAAATGATTGTCGTGATCCTAAAAAGTATTGTGTGAGAATGAAAAGGGAGAAAAGTGTAGGTAGGTAGGTGGAAAGAAAAAATGAAACACCCATTGGCAGGGAAAGTTACACCATATGGTCACCTCATGCTGCTAGACCTTCTACCAAACACTGATGACAAAACTCATCTTGCTGTTGGCCCAACACTGTGTTTGCCTTTGTGGGATTTCGACAACCCACTTTGAGCACGTCTACAGTCTTAGCTGAAAAACTGACGGGCTGTATGTTTGACACTGTATGCTGTCTACTTTTCTACTAGTTGTTGGTCTGTAAATTAAATTTCTTCTGCCGCTTTCTTTGTTTTTGTCTGTTTTTGACTGGTGACGTTACAGCTCAGGTGGCAAAGCTTCGATTTCTCTTCTTGGATTCTAAGACTGTGAGACTGCAGCCTCCTCGCATCAAACTCCCCTTCCAAGCATTTAGGAGAGACTAAGGTGATTAGGAAGCTGTTGAAAAACACAGAAACCTTATCTAGACCCATTGTTTGGACTGTAGAAACATGGTGGACTCATTCTAAAAAGGTAACAATTCTTATCTTCAGGTGATTACACACTAATGAAAACATATTATATTCTGTTTCAGCCAAGAGATCCTAAACGTTACACACTGAACCTTTAAGTGCTTCGACTACAAACAGCAGCAGATCCGATGTCAGCAGTCCAACGAGATTGAAATCAACACCAGCAGTTATTTGCACTCTAATTAAGTCAACTGTGTGGCACTCAGTTATGTTCAGCTTTTAAACACGGAGTTTAAAATAATTTCGTAGGCGTAATCTTCTGATATGACAATCATACACACACCGATGAGGCGGAGTGCAGCAGCTACAAGCAGGGAGAAGCCGTGTTTGTCAGGGCGGTAGGCCTTTAAGGCACTTCAATGGGCCAGCACATCACCTGACTGTTACATAACAGCCGGTCTGTGGGGCTGATACTGAGCAGATGAAGGCAGGAAAGAGGGATAAGAGAGAGAGAAAACAAGAGGCAGGGTGGGGGAGAGAGAAAAGGAAGGAGATGAGAGAGAAATAACGGACAGTGAGAATGGAAGAAATAAAAGAAAAGCAGCAGAACGGACGTCGAACTGACAACTGCAAATGTAAAATAAAATACGGGTGTGGATGCTGGGGAGGGGGGTTGACGGGAGGAAGAAGAAAATGGGAAGAGGGGGCATCTGTTGCTCTGAATAATCAGGCCTGAGGAGGGAGGAGGAGAAAATGGCCTAATTACACCATGAGAGGAGAGGAGAGGAGAGGAGAACATTCATCAGTATAGAAATCTGTTGCAGCCAACGTGAATTTGAGCTAGTTCATGTATTAGAGCATTCAGAGGCGATAATAACAGAGCCAGCACCTTTTTTGTTGAATGTTAGCGTGACAGACGTTATTTTAAAAATAATTAAGGGTTTTAGAGCAACCTGATAATTAGTCCGACCTGCTGTTCATCATTGGACACATTCAAACATCCTTTTACCTTTAAGCAGACGCTAGTCTCTCTATCTAGTTATCAAGTAGCGAAACTAGCCTAGATTAATATTAGCATTTAATGTTAAAGCTGCACAGAAACACTGAGCACAGTGTTGGACTTCTTTTTGTTTCATCATCATCATCATCTTCGTGACCCTGACTGGGTGACCTCAGAAGTTGATGAAAGCTTGACTGAATGTTTAATTCAATCTAAGAAAGGTGAACTCACAACCTGGATCATTTTAACCGTTCAATAAATGTCTGACAGAGAGACACATATGGCTTTGCTTATTTTCTTTCTCTCTCGCTCACACACACACACACACACACACACACACACACACACACACACACACACACACACACACACACACACACACACACACACACACACACACACACAATGAATTAACACTAATGTAGCCTGCGACAAAAGCCTTTGCCCCCGTTCAGCCTGATACTAATGCAATCAGCGGAGCAGAGAGCTTCACAAAGTGAAGCCATTTAAAAACAATCTGAGCCGGAGAGAAGAGACGAGGCCAGAGGGTCGAAGCAGCCATTAAGGAATTAAAGCGGAGGATCGATCGCGGGCTGCTTAAGGGGACTCTTCTCTTCGACGGAAAGCGTCGCTTCTCGGTTTCTTTGTTTTGAGCTGCTGATAAAAAAAAACAGTAGTGACAGCGTGAGACTGTGAGGTGTGTTTACTCTGTCAGAGCATGAAGCTTTTTCAATAATAAAGCTTCTCATTCATTTACAGTAACTATATTTAATTGTGCTGAAATGACGTGCTGAAAATTTAAAATCCTGAAATAAAAACACCAACTTTAAACACACACATTTAAAAACCTGTGTTTCACCCTCAGGCCTGCAGCCAGTATAGGACAGAGGCTCCCATATAAGTTCAGGTGCGTTATCATTTATTTAAGTAGAAACAGTTTTTCTGGTCTGTTCAGCTTTCAAGGAATATCGCTTGCAGTCTACTTCCTGGTATGTAAACAGGTGACAGGTGAACAGGTAGGTGTCAGGTTACAGCCAGACGGAGGTCAGGAGAGGACAAAGATGGAAGCACAGTGCTGCGACCTCTTTGGCAGGAATTCTGATTGGCTGTTGAAATAATAATAATAATAAAATAGAAAAGTGCAGATAGGTTTGTTAATAAAAAGGAACACAAGACACGGGAATGACTGGAAAGCTGAATAAATGGTTGGGAGGATGTGACAATCACAATTTGCATTAGAGGCCTACCCTGACAAAATGATAGTTGTCATGGAAGTAAAGCACAGTAGGGGTTGTTATTAAAGTAATGAGTCATCCTCAGGCATTAGCTTGCAGAATAATTGAGGTTTTGAGCATAACAAAAAAAAAAACAACAAAAAAATGACTGACCACGCAGTCTTATGTAATGACTTACGGCACAAAATGAAAGCTAATGTGTTTTTGCAGGGGTAGTGGCAAACGTCTATCCTTAGACTTAGCGTGATAACACCTTTGCACATTTACTTTACAGACATTAAATGTTAAATGTCAGAGTTGTTATCCACAGCAATCAACCATTTACTGTTTCCACTCCAGGAAACAGACAACCCTGCTCATCTTCAGGAAAAGAAACTGAAATGTTGAAAATTAAACTTATTACAAGGAGTTTTAACTGGTTACAAAACTGGGAAACTATTTAAATAGTTATTCTTTCCACCTGCCAGCAGGTTGCATTCCTTAATTTTCCCCTTGAAACCAATGAAACAATGCAGTGAAAACGCTACTGCTTATGTCCACAGGAGCCACCGGAGTCAACAAGAAATGAAAGCTTAACAGCAACCTCTGTCCAGTATAAAGTGCCAAAAAGTGCAGTTCCTCCAACGTCCACTTGAGGCTGGTTACAGAACATTTCAGTCCCCATGTTAAAATGTCCAAACTTCACAACTTTTAAAGGCTCAAGACAAGATGTTTGTGAAAGCCACGAGACAATGCACATCAGCGATGTTAGGTTGACACCCAGAGCTTCTTCTGTCTTCCACAGAAGAACGTTAAACTCCTTCAACAGAAGACAGCGGGCCGAGTCAATAAAACAGGGATCATGTTTAGCACTTTGACAGCGGTGACTGAGAGGCAGGACCCTCTCCACGTTTGTGTCTAAGCTTCTGTCTAAGCCAGCAAACTCTCCTATCACAAACACGCACACACACACTCATAAAGTAGATTTAATACCCTGCTGAGGCTGGATTAAGAACGCTGGCTTCTCCCACACTGCATCGCTTCCACGGTGGATGTGTTTATTTGCTGTGTGAGTGCATCTCTGTGCGTCGGCGTGTCCGCGTCAATACGTCCAATCTCTTTGTGTACATCTCGGCTGTTTGGTGCCTCGGCGATGCTGGCCTGAGCCGGTGGCTTTATGGTCAGTGGCTTACCGCCTGTTGCTGAGGACAACAAGCATTTTGTTGATCTAGCTGGTATTAAATCTCCGGGCCGCATCAGGGACAACGGCATCTACTATGCATTGCAGTAACTACACAGTAACTAAAGTACTTCAGCTTTTTACAAAGAGTACTGTTACAAAACAAATATATTGTGTAACACTGGAGGGAAACTTGTACTACTGCTTCTGTTGACCCCCTGAGGCTCATTAGTGCTGACTCAGCAAAGATACACAAACCAAATTAGACTTCCAATAACATTTTTAACTAAACTAACAGAATAAGAAGAGCACAAATACAAGTAAGTTACAATACAGTAGAAGGCCTCTGCCAACACAGAGCAATGCGTTAAAGAACACCGTTTACCTGCTGTTCACCATATTTCTTGGGATTCATTAATCATGCTCATGATATTCATAAATAATGAATAAACCTGAATCTCACACTATTGTATAAATGACATGAAGGAGGAGGTTTGGTAAGGAGTCAAACTTTTTCTCCAAAGTCCTGTTTCAACCTCCAAATATCCAAAACGTCACCTTTAAAGAACCCAAGAAATATTGCCTTCTTATCACCATGGAAGTATGAACTGATGTTGCAGATTCAAAGATAATTTTATAAGCGCCATATGTGGTAGGACCTCCGTCATCCCAGTGAGTCAATGAGCTCCAAAGCTGTTTTCTCCCACTTTCACCTAAAGGTGAGAAATCTGTGTGGATGTGTTTTGTGTCTGCTCAGCCCTCTGGAAGTAGCATGAGGCCTAAACTGAAGACTTACGAGTGGGTCAAAGTTTATCCATGACAGATGATGTTAGATGTTAGATGGACGGTTCGACAAGTTTTTTTTTTTTGTGCCTGCAGTTGACTTCCAAGAACCATCTAGAAGTCTTTCTTCTTCTTTTTGTTGAATTGTTGTCAAAGTTTCCAAAGGCTCCTGACACCGGTGTGCTGCAAGCGGAAAGCAAACGCCTTTCTGTGTGCCGTGAAGTGAGTAGCCGTAAAACTCAAGCTGTACACACTGACCCACTTCAAACCACCGGGCCCGCCCTCGTTTCAACAAATACAGACTAATTGGTATTTGAATAATAGGACAAGTCAAAGTGATGTGTGATAATGACTTCGAGTCACCTCTACTTAACGTTTCTTATTGTTAATCTGAATCTTGTTATTGATACTGTTAGCTGGCAGAAACATGTTTTCACCATTAAACTCAGAGACGGTTCTAATTAGATATCACTAAATTAGCGTTTGTGTCTCGAACTTCTCTAAGAGAAGAAAACCATGTAGAGACAGGAAATCAGCTGTCTGATTGAAAGCTGATATCAGGCAAGCTCTGGTGCAGAATAACCAGAATCAAAAGACAACGTTTTTACAACATTAAATAAACTGTTTACAGACGGCCTGTTTGCAGGCTGCTCAGCTAGCTGCTCATTACTCTGTGTTCACGTTCAGCTTTATGTAATGTGAGAGCCCGATCGATTATAGGCTGGGATCAATAACGTCGAACATGCCTGCCCAGATGCTAACTCAATTTGTGTACGTGCGCGCACACACACACACACTCCTAACACCAATACTCAAGATTAACAAAAAACACATCAAATACAATTTCCCATAGGCACCGATTTTCACATGCAAGACTAACACTCATTCGCTCTTTCACACACACGCACACACACGCACACACACAATGTGTTGCCTCGAGGCAAAATTGGCAACAGTAGTCAAACTAGCAGAATAACAAACACTTAAAACACCAACAACTATGTAAATGTGTGGAGTCACACAAACACAAAAGTATCGTATATCCTGATACAGCAACTGTCCAGATCAGGTCCACTGGTTAAACTGTGGTCCCTTCAACGTGCTTGCATGTGGCTAAGTGAAGCTTGTACACTTAACTTACCTTGGGGGGCCACTTTTACATAATGACAGGAGGCCGGGGGCCAGTTAATAAACAAACATTGATAAGATTTATCAGACTAAATGAGTAAACATCAGGATGGTTGAGAGCAGCGATCATCTCTTTTCTCAAGGTGCCAACGCGTGAGAACGCTGCACCGAAACTCGCATGATTTTACTCAGAGTGCCATCTGGTTTTAGGACTGGTATGAGGTGGCAAGAAAATAGGCAAATTCAGCTGTCTATTTTTCAACCAGCTGCCTGTTTTCATTTCAACCTTGCCAAGAGGAAAATCCAGTTGCACCAGCCCACGTGGGTCAGTCATATTTTAATCTCCATGAACAGATATCTGCATATGATGGCAGTTCGAGTTGTACTGTAAGCCATGGGCTATGTTCTGATGATGATTTAGCCACATTCATATGCAGATAACTGTTTGTAGAGATTAGCAGAACTTCCTCGTCATTCTTGCAGATCAAGTTGCTATTCAGACTACACCGAAACATCGGCCACTGCCGTTGTCAGTCAGTGAGTCGTCTCTCTCGTTACCTGCTACATCTTTCTGCTGAACAAAGATTGGTTGTACGCTTGGCAGAAATCAAGTGTCACCATCTCTGCACAGATCACTGAAAAAAATGCAACTTTCCAAGTAACAGCCGAGAGAGCAAGAGAGAGTGAGAGAGCGAGAGAGAGAGAGGCTTTGTTTATTGTCAGTGACACTCGCTCTCTCGTCGTGCCCTGTGCGGCAGCTCGAGTGTTGTGTGCTACATACGGCATCCGAACGGCGGCCAAATCTGGACACAAACTCCTGAGCGTGATTTCCAAGTATCCTCAGCTGAAGTTTCAAGTATCAAGCTTCTCAGATTAGTACGATTGCATATAAAAAGGACAATAACTCTTGAGGGAATTCAAATGAAGGCTTTAACCTTATTTATAGAGCGCTGAGAGAACAACACAGTAATGTTATTAATTAGGTCAAAAGACGATAGACTCGTGATCATTTTGACGAAATTTGACTGAAGACAGAAGACGATTCTTTGAGATACTGAATTTAAGTTCCTTAGTGATGTAGAAATGATATTAAATTGTGTAATTCTCTCACGAACTGGACATATTACGGCTCATATCTGATACGATGACTTATCTGAGAACTTGGAGCCGCAGCTTCAGGAACACAAAGCGAAAGCAAAAACGCTCACAGATACTGCTGGTGTTCCACATTGTTCTACAGGACTGGAGGTCAAACTCCACATTTGACTCACTGATTGAGTTATCTGCTGCTGCAGCCAGTGTCAGTATGAAAATTAACATACAGCCACAGCTGAGTGACTTCATAAAAACTCTCCTGCGTTGGCCGTGTGTGCACCAAAGATGTCATACAGCTTTGCTCCGAAGGTCTAGTGTGTGAAGAAGTTATCACCATGGTGGTCACACTTTCTTTTGATAGTTATGAGGGAAAGGTACTATCCTGTTATTACTAATACAGATCTAACACCTTCCATTTTTTGGCATGTTTTTCTAAACTGTGAATTTGTCATCACGAAACTCTGCATTCAACAACTCCTTCCGTAAAAAGCCGTGAAAGTGTTTTTATTTCCAGTGAACTGCTCACCGTACGTGACATGATGAACCTGCTGCTTTCCGAGTGACTGTGAAACAACAGTTGTTGTTGAAGTGGAGCAAAGCGAGTGAACGGTGGGCCGGTTACACCTCAGGTGACAGAGCAGTCACAGGCCTGCTGACTGTGCACTCTGTGTGTGTGGGTGGGAGTGAGACCAGTCATTCATAACCACTCCCCCCCACCCCACACTGCAATACACATCACACACACACACACAGTGACAAAACCACCACAATACATGACAGCTCAAAGTCCACATCTGACTGTCACGCTAACTCTGAGCATCAGATTTTCCTTCAACTTCAAACTAAACTATAGTTTTGCTCTGATATCTCTGATCGAAACTGTTCTAAATCACTCACAAACTAACTGACATGAACTTCAACACGTCAGCTAACAACTTTAACTCATTTATTAATATTTAGTGACGCGGTTAGAGGTTTGTTTACAACACACAGGAGGAAAGCAGAGCGGTGTGTCTGTACGTGTTGAGAAAAATCCATCTGACAACTCAAACACTCAAATCATGAGTGTAAATGTAGCTCAAATTTATCCTGTCATGATGGTTCCTTTAGAATCTGTTACTCAGAGCAGAACAGAGGAGAGATCCACTGCTGGTGACTTACCTCTGCTTTGGGTAAACCAGTCCATAACCAGTCCAGAGCCGGCCCACCATCCCATGCCGGCCGGCCGGGCGGACGCACTGGTTTTCACACAGTCAACAACACACACTGTTCACAACACACACTGCTCACAACACACACTGCTCACAACACACACTGCTCACAACACACACTGCTCACAACACACGCTCGTTTTGTATTTCCCGTCTTTCCTCTGTGAGATTACCTCCGTATGCATGTGTGTGTGTGTGTGTGTCATCTGCGTCTAATGACAGCTGACAAACTACATGCCACAAATCCTCTCTCTCTCTCTCTCTCTCTCACTCTGTCCCCTCCCCCCATCACGTAGACACACACTCCTCCCTGTCTCCTCCCACAACACACACACACATGCACACACACACTCCTCCCTCCTATTAGCCAATGTGCAGGGAAAGAAAACCTCCCCCCTCTCTCTCTCACAGCCTTTCTGAATGATTTACATGACCTGTTGTTCGTAAATTTCTGTCTCGCATTTACATTTTGCTGCGGTGCGGCCATTTTTCCTGCCAACTTATGTCACGTGCATAGAAAAATGCTATGTATATCCTATGTACAGCAATAAATAAAAAGTGATGACAGAAATGACTCAATATCAACATCAGGATGGTAATTTGTGGTGGATATATCTCCCAAAAAATGTGGCCTATTGTTGAACATCTCATTCCAAAACCATCTATAATCATTCGCTGTCATCTTTGGATGCTGGCTGCAGGGACTCGCTCCCAGTTTTCTGTTCCACTTCATTCCAAAAGGTGTCAGATGGGTTTAAAGGGTCAGGACTCAAGTTCATCTACACCAAAAGAGGGGAAACTTTATGGAGCGTTGCCACAAAGTTGGAAACACTCTGGTCATCTTAAAGTTGTGTTGTGTTTATTGGAAATAGAGGCCCAAAGGCACACACACATCTGGTCCAAACAGGCTGCGCAATGATGAACATTAGCACATCAGCTGCAGTGGTTTCATTTCTCTATGCTCGATTTCCAAGAATTAAAAAAAAAAAAAGAATACATTGTCTTTCAAAATGTGTAACATAAAATCAAGTCAGAAACAGTTGAGCAGAGAGAGAGTGGCGGAGAGGGAGCGCACGTTCAGCGCTCGCATAATAAGCCTCGTCCCTGTTTTCATAATAATGGCAGAAAACACAAAGTGAAAGTGAGAGAGAAAAGAGAGAGCGAGAGAGAGAGGGGGGGGGGTAACATGACAAAAGCTGGTGCTTCTCACACACACACACACACACACACACACACACACACACACACACAGTTAGCTCTCAGCAGAGCACACAAACACAAAATTTGTCGAGCTAGCTGACTCACTTAAACAGCCGCGCACCTCTCGTTCTCTTTGACACACACACACCTCTCTCCTTTTCACTTTCCATGTTGTCGTGCCAGCTTGTTCCTGTTTGCTTTCTGAACCAGTTCTAATGCTCCACTGGATAAACTCCAGCAGGTTTTCTCCACCTTTGATCACGTCTGGGATCTAGAATCCTAGAAGCCTTACCTCTTCCTCTTCCTCTTCCTCCCACACTAATACTAATTTTAAGTTCTATGATTTCACAGTCACACAGGTCGATGAGTCCTGTGGTGCTGTGCAGAGAAGCGCTGCATGTTGCATGTGCTATCATGTACACTAAATAATGTATGTAAACCCAATGTGAGTTGGTTTTACCATAAATACATTTCATCACTGTGACCAAGGTCACAGCCCCAGTGTTATGACATACATATGCATCATATCCATGTTTGCATTAGTGTATAATGAATGTTTGACTGATGCCACCGATTGAAGATGAAACACCTGTTTCTAGACAACGCTTGTGATTCTACCACAAGTGCTGCAAAGCACAGGGAATACGGTCAATTTTCAAAATAAAACTCCCTGTGCAGATTCCTGATCGTGAAAAAACAAACAATTAAACTACATGGCCCACGAACTCACAGGTAGAAACACAGAAAAGTTACCAAATCTGAGCAAGTAAACAAAATGTTTCTGTTTCTGAAATTCACCATGTTACAGTTATGATTCTACAGTAGCCCAGATTAGACACCTTAGTTTCTCTAAGGAGGTTTTTCCTTGCATATATATATATATATATATATATATATATATATATATATATATATATATATATATATATATATATATATATATATATATATATATATATATATATATATATATTCGAAACAATAATCATCATTATTATATGAGCTTACTCACCTCATATGCAAAGCATCCTGGGTAAACATCCACAAAGCGTTACCTTGTGACATCATTCAGTCCACTCTGTAGACACACAAAACAAGAATACTGAGGAATGTCAAATTTGCATGTTTAAAAAATATCAATCCAACAGCAGTGAGGTAAATATCCAAACTTTAAACCTTAATTAGCTCAAAAAACGCCACAAAACTTCCCATAATACACTGCAGTAAGTCTGCGTCCCCAGTTTGTAATGCAGACTTTCTCTCAGAGCCCAAACTGAGATAACCCGGTGACATCGCGAGGTTGAGGTTATCTTCACTGAGCAGTACTTTCAAACTAGTGAACTCACTTTGCTGAGCAAAAAACATGGTGGACTTCCCCTTTAAAAGCTGCATGGGTTCATACGTGTACAGATGATGATGAAATGTGGATGAATAATGTTCAGTTTCCAGCATTGAGGCACAACACTGCACCACAGGAATCGATCCGTCATCGAGCTCAACTGGGGGGCCACACCCAGGATCGAATGTATGGTTAAGTTTGATGCCGTTGAGTTTTTTACAGTGTAAGATCATTTAGCAGACTTTCACCTTAAACATCACACACTGGTGACGCTGGAAAAGTCTCCTTCTTGCCCACAATAACAAGAAAACCTGCTGCTTTTCTCAGACACTGACCCCTTCCTGGGAGGACGATTCAGAGAGTCTTGAGGCCTTTTGCACACTGTGAGCCTGACCTGGACCAGTATGGTGCTGGTCCAGGTTCATCGAGTTCCCACTGGCTTCGTGTTCACATTCGCAAACATCCTATTTTACGAAACAGTTTGTCTGAGCTGATGTGTGGACAAGCCAGCTCGGATCTCACGAGTGCGACTGAATCGTACTTTTGTCGTAGACAAACTGGGTCTCCACTGAGATATCAGGTCACCGGTTCATGTCACGGCTTGTTGCCGTCCCCTCGAGCAAAGTCTACCTGCTCATTGGATGTCAGTTACCTCATGTAAGTGAGTGAAAACTCATCAGGAAATATCACGTCACATGCTCTCCATGGTGAATCACATCCTCTCTCCCACCTCTTAATGTGCTAAAAATGTTTTGTGTGAAAGGTTACTATGACTTTGACCCTACTTGTTGCCATTTCTGGCTTGTAATGTTCTTAAAATTGAAGCTTGCTACATCAGATGTTCCTGAATTCTGTTGAGTTAAAATATCAGTGATGGTACTTCCCTCTCTGTTCAATGAACTACAAGTACTGCTTCTATCTTTAGGCTCTTACTGTCAATGATGATTATATTGAGTCATTACAACCTTACTGACGCAAGTCACAATGAGCCACAGTATTTCCCAGCATCGGTGGATGTTGGTTCTTTTCATTAAAGAAGTGGAAACATCCTGGATGTACCTCGACAGCTTCTACACGTGACCCACCTTGGTGGTGAAGTTTAACATGCATGTTTTCAGGGAGGTCTATGAGAACAGATGCACCAAGCTGGGAGCTAATCTCTATAAACAGATTCCTGCATATGAATCCAGCACATGGAACAGCAGAACGTTTTGCTCAGACCACTGGTCCACGTGGAGGTCAAGAAGAGGCAGAAATGTCGTCATTCACGGCTGTTGATGAACAATTTTCTCAAAATTCGGTTAAAATTTGTGCCACATTTGGATCCAAACCCATCTACAGTCAGTCTGATAATGATACACTGATATATACAATCCAATATGTTGCATCTTTAACTTTAATAATCTTTATTTGGTGCAATGAAACAACAGCAGGAGAGACTGACCTGCCAACTTCTGCCAAGTTGAAAAGCTGCCATCTTTAATGTAATAGCTGGCAATGTGTGTGTGTGTGTGTGTGTGTGTGTTGTAGTGGTGGGAAGAGTTACTGTAATCACTAACACCAAATGAAAAGCAGTAAAAGAAGAAGTGAGTTTTTTTGGTCGGCGGCCAAATCTGAAACATCTGCTGGCTCTTCCCCCTGCTGTGTGTGTTGTTACTGAGTGTGTGTGTGTGTGTGTGTGTGTCTGCGGGTTAAACAGCCGTCCTCTCAGTCAGTTGGACACAGCAGACTCAAAACTGCACAACACAACGCGCACCTGCCACCAATGAGAGATAGCTGCATATGTGTGCATGTGTCAGCGTGTGTGTGCGTCAGAGTGTGTGTGTATGTGTGTGTGTATGTGTGTGTGTAGGAAGGACGGACAGCTGATCTCTACTCAAATGCTTTGTGAACTGCACAAGTGCACATGCAAGTACAAATGTTGTTCCTGCGCACACACACATACAGAAAGTCTGTGGCTGTGATTCAGAAAGTTCTGGAAAATGACGCCAACTTGTAATTTTTTTTCAACAATAGTTGCAGGAAAGAGACGTTTTTTTCCCCTCGGTGTGTTCTGATTTCTCAGATGTTCTTCTGCAGACTGAGTGAGATGTGGTAAAACTCTAGATGAAACGTGAAGGACCTCTCAGTGAGGTGACATGGAGGAGGGAGATGCAAATAACTTAATTACTGTACCTCAGGGGAGATGTGTGATCAAGTCAACTGAAAGCAACCAGCCATCCCCGATCATAGACAATGTCAAATACATTTTTTTACAGATCTTTGTCGATATGAGAAAAGCTCATGTCAGAGTTCATGTTTGATTGACAGCTGGCCGAGTCATGACTTGTGTTGTTGCCTTGTTAGCTGTGATGGAGACAGCTGAGGACTACATCAGACATGACACGACCAATGACTCTTTAAGCAACTGCTCTGCTGCTCTTTATTTATGTTTACAGGTTTGTAAGCAGATGCTGGATTGCTGATTAGCTATCTAGCCTGCTAAGTGATGTTAGCTGTATTGTGTGTTGAAAAGGCAAGAAAGCGAATGTGGGTTTGCGTGTGAAACCGCTGATGCCAATTTTACCTGCTATGTGCAGAGAGAAGCTCTCTGCAATCGAAAGAGAATCAGCAGCATTCCATTTTGTTTCCCATGATGGCACTATCTGAGTGGTAATGTAAAAAATGTCCCAATCTTCCACCCAGCACCTGGCCTTTAAGGTCGTATCACCAGTTCAGTGTTTTTTTTGTTTATTTTTGCCATCATGAGATCAAAATATTTCAGTTTAAGAATGTTTCCAAGTGCTGGCCGCGGTCGCAAAGACGAGATCAGTTTGTTTTTTCCTTGTTTTTCCTTGTTTGTTTGATTTCTTCACAGCGCTCGGCTGTGAAGAAATCAGCTAAATGACTAAATGGCGGAAACTCCATGGAAATGATGTAAATTTATGGCAATAAACTGAAAATGGGGGGGGGGTCATTTAAAGGAACTTTAACTTTATTCCCATAAATTCCTGTTAATTGCCATAGAGTTTCCAACTTTGAAAATTCATGGAATTTTGCAACCCTATGTGCAATAACATTTACTTCATAAATATATGAAGAACAGATAGAGAACACAGAGGAAGAACCCACACACACACACACACACACACACACACACACACACACAGAGCCAGTTTCGTGTTCGAGACCTAATTGTGTTGTTAGCGATGGAGAGTTTCACTGCAAATGACTTGCACATGAGATTGTGGTAAGCAATCACACAGACACACACAAATAGAGGGAAGAGTAAGAGACAGAAAGTCCATGAGAGACACACACAGACAGCCTACTTCCTGGCTGTGATTCATTTGAATTACTAAGCAGCTCATTGCTAGCACACAGATCCAGAGCTGGCGCTGACCGTGGTCTCGTGATCCGCACATCTGCGACACATCAGTGATCTCATTTTTAATGAGAATGTTTAATTAGCTAAGTTAAGTGAGTCCCTGGTGACATTCTGAGCTGTCGTCACGTCAAGAAATGACTTCTGCCTCTATATCTTTTTTTCCTCAAGCTGGAATTACGCTTCTCTGCACACTAGTGCTGCCAAAATTGGCTGAATGATGCTCAATTAAGCAAGCAAAGCTTCAATTGGAAGTGTGGTGCCAACATGGCTATATAAAGACAACTGGATACACTGTATCCACACAGCATAAACCAAAAAAAAGCATAAAATCACCTGCTTCCACCCTGTAGAGATTTCTTCCATTAACTTCCGGTTTAGCTCTCTGTTTACTTGCATGGGAATGAAATTAACATAACTGTGTAGCTCGTCTAGAATTTAAAAATTTTACTAGAGTGAATGGATCAAATTCTGATAATGAAACTAGTCTTTTTGCAGAGTATTCTCTTTTTTACACTGCTTATGTGAAATTGGCTTCAAAGCCCGACACTCGTCCTGTTGATTTGGACTCGGTGTAAACTTAATGGTTAGCTACTACACTTATCCAGCCCACAGTAGCCAGTGAAGGCTAACCAAATATAGCTCCTGTAAAGGAATTCAGGAAATGGAAATCAGTTTCACTCCAGTGACAGTGTGAACAACACACTATATCCATGAAGCTAACCAAAAGAATTTGGATTGATCACAGTAGGAGGAGGGGACAATGACATCAATGAATTTAAAGGTGTGTGTGTCCGCGCCCCTGCAGCCTCTGTGACAGTTTACTCATGACACCCTTCTTTTAGATTTGAAGAGTAACATGACTTGACTCAGACTCCTTAAGAATGACAATAAGAGTTATTCAAACTTTTTCCTCAGACATCTCACAGCGTGCACCGCCCGGCCGCAGATGTGTGACGCTGAATTAAAACACAACAAACACGTCTCAGTCTCGAAGCTGCTTCGATTGCACGCATGAAAAAAGAAGTTGTCAGCAGATTTTTCGAAGTTGAAGTTTACAAGTTTCTAACGCAACACATGGAGTAACCTCCATGGAGTAACCTCCATGTGTAAGAAACAACTACAATGTGTCTCCAGGGTTTCAAGCGATTGTGTGAAAATGGGATCAGGCCAAGTGTTGGGACTCTCTAAACGAAGCACTGCCATGAATTCTGGCAGCAATAACCACAACAATACTTCTGACTGCTCAATCTCCTCGCTGTCATCTTAACACCGCAACACCGTCCCGCAGCCAAAAAGCGGTGATGAACACCACAATTAGCTTTGGCCACGTCCCACGTTTGTTCTGCATAAAGCTTGTTATGCTATTAGCTTGTATTATCCAGCTGGAGGCCTGTGGACTCCCTCTCTCTCTCTAACACAGCTCTGCTGTCACAGTGCCGGAGAATTACAGCCACCATCAACTCCAGCTAACCAAATTAGCACTTGTTATGCAACCTGCTAGATTTGGCTCCTGGATCTGCTGCTTCAACCCTGCACAGCTTTCATTACAGTTTGCACATAGGAAGGCCCAGCAGACTGCTGCAAAGCTGACTGTACATATGTTTTTTTTTTCCATTTAAGTCTGACGTGCACTGGAAGTTTTATATCATGCTGCATTTAGGATTTTCTAAATTTTACGCAACACATCGGCCCTGTGAGTCAGAATATCACATCCACATGGTGGCATGCTCGTCTTTGTTGAACATTGACCTGCCAATAAAAACAGTGCTGTCCACACTAATACCAATACTTGTCAACACACTGCAGTGCCACTTGATGATTCACAATCTATGACTAGTAACAGAGACCGAGCACCATGTCTCGTACTCATGCTGTGAAAACCACACCCACCCAGGGGAAAACGATCTGTGTCACAACATACAACCAAGGGCTGGTTAAATTTCAGGATGATAAAAGGTTTATTTTAACACTGAATACTCAACACTTTGATATTTGCAGGTGAGATCACCAGGGTATGCGTAGCTTAGTTAGAGTGTCAGGATCCAACAGTTTGCTGATGACGCCTCCATCTTTTGTTGAGAAGTTCTTCACCTTGTTGCACACAGCAGCTTTTTTTGTCATTTGCCAGCAGACAGAAGTGACGAGACACAGAGCCAGAGAGCAATGAATTGTTTTAATTGTCTTTACACGTCTCAGCCCGTGATGTCACATCCTGTTTAGAGTGAAGCACTATTGTCAGGTCAACCTTAAACCTACAGACTACGTCGAAACATTTCAGCCTTCAGATTGTTATCTTCTCGTTGTTTGTGGTCAGTTTGTGTTGGTGTCTTTGTGCTCCTTCAGGTACCAGCTGTCTGACAAATGCTCAGTTCTTATACATTTGGTGGGCCTCTGAGTTAACAGAGCATTAGCATTGTTAGCTGGAGCTGCACCCAGATGTAATCTCTAAAATAATGCTTCTCTTCAAACTCTGGCCTGTTTAGTGAGTGCGTATGTTTTTCAAGGTGTAGCTACATCTAAGCAGCATCACCTCGTCTACTGTGTGAGCAGTGACATCGATGCCACTGCTGTTTTTTGAAGTGTGAAAGCTCTTCTCCTCCTCTGACTGACTTCTGAAGAACCAAAGACACTCTGGTAAGATGAAACAAAACCTCAGGGCTTTGTTCAACGCCTCTTGTGTGTGTCAAATCATGACTGGAGATCAACATAGTTTTGTCTGAAAGGCAAATCGTGGCAAAATCTCACAGACTAGTTTAAAATGTGGCAGCTGTTTTATAAAAAAAACTGAATGGAAGATAATTCAAACAGTACCACAGCTGAGAGAGGAAACCTGCTCTGATCAAATCCACGTCCTCTAGGTACATTTTGCTGAGCGAATATTACAGTAATTATGGTGTTCAGACACTACAGGAGGCTTTTGCCAGCTTTTAGAGGAGTCATGACATGGCTGTGCATGTGTGTGTGTGTGCTAGTTAATTAGAGCACTTGGTCTCAGGAGGATCAGACCTGGAAGACGACTGTCTCTGCTACGTGACAGAAAGCCAGGTGGCTGTGTGTGTGTGTGTGTGTGTGAGAGAGAATGTGTGTGTGATAAGTTGGTGGCAGTGAGAAGAGCCAGACATAAACAAACACAGTTGAGAAACACACAAACACACACTTGGTAAATAGCAGTCTGTAAAGATGGAGCAGCAGAGTGCGCATCAGGAACCAAAACTACAAACATCTTCAGCAGGTTTATGCAAGCATTCAGCACGAATTTTCCAACAATTTGATGTTTAAAAAATTGTTTCTGTAGAGTGAAATTTGTGGCCATTTTGAAATAACTCTTTGTACTCATGCTAGCTCCGTTTATATTTTAAATTTTCCCTCCGCTTTTGGCAGTTTCCTCCAAGACAGTTTAGCAAAACGCTTTGAAAAGTCATAGCACACTTCTCGCAGTCAAGCCGCACATTTTGCTACCTTCTTTTGCGTACGCGTCACCAAAAAATGGGAGAAGTAGCATGCCGGAAAAAAAAAACATACAGAAGATACGTATAAGTTTGGCAAATAACACTAAAAATATAAAAACGTGTGAGTGTCCTGTACTAATCCCTTGGCTTCAAAATGAGCACGTGTTTCTTTAACATGGATTCGCGAAAACCTGCTACAGAGCACTGCATAGTCAAGCCTTCACCCTTCCTCCTCCTCCTCCTCCTTCTTCTTCTTCTTCTTTTTCTTCTTCTTCTAATGGTGCTGTCATTGGTCAGGGCATTACTTGAGCCCTCACATGGTTTAGTGAATTCAAGCCACTAAGAATCCCTCACTGGGCAAGCTGCCAATCTCATGTTAAGATCTTGGTCTTAAATACATTCCTGCACTCTCGCTGCAGCACAATAAAGGTAGTTTCAGCACTGAAAAGTGACATTTAACCAAACAAATCACTATCCTGGTTACAGCAAAGCAAAGTTGACCAACACAGGAACAAAACTACAATGCAGGGTGATACCCCGAGCTTGCACAATGTTTGTTTCATGTTGCTAAAGTGTGAAGATTCAGAAACAGCCTGAAGACACCCTAAACTCTCACACCGAATAAAACCAGGCTGCAGAAATGATCTGAGGGATAAACACACAGAGCCCGACAACCTGCTCTACATGTTGCAATCCTATTCAAAGTTCACCTTGGGGTGCAGGAAAGAGCAAATAAGCTTTTTAAAAAAAAAAAAAAAAAAAAAAAAAAAGCCAAAAAAAAGTCCAGCCCTCAAAGATAACACATCCAGAGGAACTGGATGGCACCTGTCACGTAGGCAAACCTACAGGTTCTCTGCAGTAACATACCAGCACAACAGCAAACACAGACAAACCAGCACAACAGCAAATAGGACAAATTCCTGAACCTACACTGGCAAAGGCCTCCATGCCTGCCTGCCTACCTGGCCGTTAGACAATAGGGTTTAAGATGGACTGCATTTCTACTCCATTAAAGTTGCACTGCGTGTTAAGTCACAGCCCTGCAGCTCCTCTCATGCCACACATCATGAACAACTTTGTTAATGTGAAGGAAAATTTGTCACAACAGTAAAAATATGGACACGTATGTTTGATTCACAGGCTAATTTCCCAAAATAAAAGGCTGCACGGACCACCACAGAGCAGTCTATACAAATTATGAGCTGACTCTGAGCACATTTAAGAAAGATCTCAATTACTTTGAGAGAAATACATTTTTAATGTATGCACTAGAAACACTGCATTATTTTAAAGAGTTCCCATAATGTTTTATTATTACGTGTTTATTACAAATGTTTACAACTAAAAATAAATAGAAAACTCTAATGTAGTAGAGAGATGCGTCTGTTTACATCATGACCCAGGACTGATTGATAAACTGTCAAGCCCATAAGAATGAACAGAAACAGGACCGGATGTTGGCCTTCAAAATACAAGCATTCAATTAAAAAATAGACAAAAACACCAGAGTAAGATGTTGTTCTAATGAATACTGGAATTAGACATAAGAGTTGCTTGTCTAATACTATGAAATTGACCGCAACTCTGTGAATATTTAACCTATTGTTATTATTGCTTACTGCTTGTAGATAAGGTGCAGTGGCAAGACGATGGTAATGATATAATAGAATTATCAACACTAACGCAATAATATGCTTTATGGCAGTAAACTGGAATAAATACACATCTTTATCTAGCAATTGTCGTTCATTTGAATATAATGCACAGGTAAAGCTGAGAAATTAGAGGTCAAAATACAGTTTTATTTTGAAACAAGAAAACCGGAAGTGTAGCGTGCCGTACTTCTTCCACTTTGACGCGCTGTAGTTTGATTGAGGAAGTCCGAGTGTGAATATCAAACCGGGAATATATATAAATCAAATAATTCCCCGTCAAACTAACTGTGTGTTCACGTCAGTCACACAAACACCTCAAAAATCAACCGACGTTTTTAAAATTCTGGCGTCGGTGAATTTTAATTTGAAGGTTTTTTCCAGTTGGCTAATGTAACGTTCACGGACGGTTTGTCGCCTGTGTGTTGATCAGGAAGGAGGAGGGGGGTGACAGCTAACCGTTAAAGTTAAACAGCAAAGTCCTGTTTGGGGTATTTGTGTAAGTTATCGCAGTGTTTGAACACGTTAAACAAACACAAGCACGCCACCGTTTACTTTTTTTTTTTTTTTAACCAAAGACTTGAAAGCTGACAGCGGATTTGACAGATAACCGACAGAAAGTAGCATTTTTATGCCGTTTGGCTAGCGACAATTTCGGCTAAAAAAAAAAAACGGCAACGTCCGTTAATTTAACCGCCGTCGACCCTCCGTGTGTGCAGCTCGTTAAAAACACCGAGGGCACTGACAAACAACCTGCACGGTAAATACCGGTCGGTTCTAACGTTTATTCCCCCGGACTCAACTAGTTCACCCCGTGTTATATTTTCACGGCACCTTACAAGTATAACGGTAAATGTCAGGGCGCCGCCGCAAAAAGTACAACAACCCCGGTACAAACTGACACTTCACACACGCTCCTCCACCAATATTAGCGTTTATTTCTGGGGGGTGGGATTGAAGGAGTAAAAAAGCCCAGAGGAGGAGGAGGAGGAGGAGAAGGAGGAGGAGGAGGAGGGGGTCAGGAGAATGACAGGAAACTTACCTGAGAGTTGCTGCGTGCTGTGGCGGCGGCGGCGGCGGGGATGTGTGCTGTTGACGGACGGTCGGCGGGACGGAGCGGCAGTGAGTGGCGTCCAGGACCGGAGCCGCCATGTTCCTCAGGCTCAGAGGCTCCTCGGCTGTTTATCTTTACCAGTAGACCCCCCTCCTCCTCCTCCTCCTCCGCCGCCGCCTCCTCCTCCTCCCGCTACACCACCACCACCACCACTCATCTCATTACCACACTGCAGAGCTCAGTCTCCACCTCACACACAGCTGACAGCTCTGCAACCAAAAACAAGATGTGTATAAATATATATATTTTTAGTTAAGATAATCTTTTAGGAGTATTAAATGTCTTGTAGTGTCTTTTTATTTCAGTGTTTCACTTCATATTTGGTGACCTTAAAGGTCCAGTGTGGTCTAATCGCTGTATTGCAATCTCCTCACATCACCCTCGGTTTCTAACAAACATTTAAGGGCCCGAACTAGAGTCACAATTTAGTTTAGTCTTCATGAACGAGGACCCGCTCCCAGCCACGCTCTTAATCCTGCATAACTTTAAGCCTTAATATAATGTGAACAGGTGAGTTGTATATAAATTCACCCTCAGTACAGTTGTCATGAACGGGGAAATTAGCTACAGAGACCAAAACTGTTTTTGTACCAGGCTGTAAACATGTTTATTTCTGATGTCTAACATGGGGACTTATGGAGACTGACTCACTTCTGGAGCCAGCCTCAATACTCTGTAAATAGAGCCCACTAAATCTGACACACTGGACCTTTAATGTTAGATCTCAGCAGCAACTATATGGAGATCTGAAGGATCTTTTTAGTGTATATCATTTTTTCATACATTTTAAAACGTATATCTGGACCATACCTACCTTTTTCTAGAGGAAACTGCATTTTTATGCTGAAAATCTTACTAATCTTGTTGAGAGGTATATTGCTATTATTTTATATATTTACATATTTACAGTAGATGCACCCTAAAAATCAAATAAAGATGTACAGAGTGGAAATCACAGAACAGCCTTACTACACTCAGTTTCATATCCTGCCACTAACATTCTCATACAGCTGTAAAATTCAGATATTGTGGTTTTCGCGTTCCATACAAACTGAGTAATGAAACTGGAACTTACGCCATACGTTTCTGTGGAACTCTTTTCAAGTTCAGTGATGTTTGCCTCGACCTGTAGGTCTGCAGTGTTCTTGCAGCAAAAGAGCGGCAAAAAGTGTTGAATTTGCTTCCAGTAAAGTCTGCTCAAAATGAGCAGTTTACGTAGGAGAAACTCAGAAACAACAAAAAAATGCTCTTCCTGTATCTATGATGACAAAAAAAGTCCCCAGTCTCAGAGACTTGCTGAAGGTCAACCGCAGGTCACAAGACATCATGCAATAGTGCATTAATCATTGAGTATATTCAGCTGTCCAAAGAGGTGAACCTCTGTATTTATGAGATTTATAGTCGATATATAAACAAGCTATTTCTCTGAATGATCCAATGATTCATATGAAAACACAATAATCCTCATTCATAACCACAGAAAGACAACAACGCCTCGCAAAAGAACTGCAGATCATTTAATATTGTTTAACACTGTTACACACATATTCACATTATTTACATTTCAGATCTCAACAAATTCAAATAATGCAAATATTAGAAATGTAAACTGTAATTTACAGTTTAGAATTATGATCCCCAATAAAATTAATTAGCAGATGCTGCCACCTAGTGACGGACTGAAAAGTTGAACAGCGTTTCTCAAACAAGTGCTTCATCATTCAGACTGGAAGGACAAATAGATATGATCAAACTAAAGTTCTAACGTTGTGAAATATCGAGAAATATACATGTCAGTATGTAAAATCATCTGTCATTTCTCTAAGAACACAGCATCATTTGACAGAGTCCTGCAATGGCTCCAATATCAAAGAAAAAGGAGAGGAGTGAGAAATAAAAATAAAGAAGGGAGATGAGGAAAAGGAGAGGACTGTGTACCAAACTCCACTAACTAAATAGTTATCTGACTGAACAAACAGCCGGTTAGGACTTCGACAAGCTGCAGCTCAGTCCTGATGAGTGTGATCACTGAGTCAGGAAACATCCAAAGCAACAAGTGTGACCACCATCCCCGATTCTTCATTAACGTATGAGGCAATCAACATAAGGCAATCGACCGTACGCGCTACGCCGAAAAGGTGAAAAATCATCAACTGTCGGCCAGATGGATTTCAACATCCTGACCAAATGCTCGGTCAGCATTTCTTCTCTGCGGATGTCACAGGTTGCTCTTCCACTTCATGTTCTGTGAAGATTCGTTGGCTGAGGAAGCAAAAAAAAAGTTTACATCTGTTTTAGCTAACAATCAGTGAGTGCAAACACTAATGTTCTACATCACCGGCAGCACATCCGATCACATTTCACGGTCCCTTAACTTTAATATGACACACTTCTTCCAAAACTATCTGCACTGACAGATATGTCTATCTTGGTTTTGGTTCAATTTAAGAAGTTAATGATGCTCTAAAATTCTCACAGTGGTAGCTTGGAGATAACATACCCTGGCAGATCTTGCCTTCTTTCTCCAGCTTCTTTAAGTGATGGACCAGGTTCACGTTAGCTGCAAGGTGCAGGTGTTCAGGAGTGTCCTGGAAGAGAAGCAGAGAGAAGCATGTGAGCAAAACACATGCATGTACACAGATGGGTGGCTGCATATTTTGAGGTCACTTTCACAGATTATGTTTCCTGAGCTCCTCATTTGAAAGCATCTCCGTCCACTGAACAAACTTATCCAGAGCTGCTGGGACTAGATTTTACAACAGTCCAAATTTGGTTACGGTGTGCTGTAGTGCTGGCCTTTACTTGCTTATTCAGTGTGGTCAGCCCTTCACTACAAGCTGGAAAAAGCATCAAAGCAACAGATGGTTTTGTCCCCGACCTTATACACGATCTTGACGAGCTCCATTGAGGAAAAAGGCTTTCCTGCTCCATCCTGAATGGCTGCCAGGATCTGCTGCTCTCTTTGGTCCCGGTGGCTGATGTAGTGTCTGATCTTAGAGCCAGCATCCTGAACCACCGGCCCGTGACCTGCACAGAGAACAGCAGCAGCAAACATCTGAATGACTTTACAGTGAAGCCACAGGCTGAGTGACGGACACTTGTGTAATTATGTTTGCATTTCATTTTATTTTGGAGAGGAAAAGCAACACAAACTCCTCAGTTATGACTCCTTCACCTCAGATGTGACCTTGAGCAAGGCAGTTAACCCACAAATACCCCAGTGGAAGTACTTGCTCTTCCCTTATTACCATCATTAAGCTGCTCTTGGCCAACAGATCAGACTGTGGTCGTACCATGCAGCTTCAAGGTGTGAATGTATTTGTGGGTGAAGTTATCCAGGGAGTCTTTCAAGGAATGAAATAGTGTACGACACGCAACAGAGTGTGTGTTCACTCACCGGGGTAGATGAGGTCGGCCTCAGAGTCCAGCAGGATCTTCAGAGATTTCATGTAGTCGTAGAGATCCTCGAACACGGCCGTGCCTTCGCCCAGGATGCAGTCTCCAGAGAAGAGAGCCCGGTCCTCCTCCAGCAGCAACGCCATATGGTCATCGGTGTGGCCCGGGGTGAACAGCACTCTGGGAAAAAGAAAGAAAGAAATAATAAATGCATGTCACTCATGTTATATTATTACTTTATTTTATCTTTATCTTATCAATATGCACATATGAACTGAACTGACTTGAGTGTGGCCCCCTCCGTCTGGACAACGTCTCCATCTTTTAGATAAGTTAAGATTTTGTTTCCAGCTGTTTCTCTGACTTGGCTGTGGCGAGGCAGTTTGCTGACTTGGACCTCAGAACCTGCAGGAGGGAGCAAAGAGAGAAATATTACACTGCCAAACATATTTATATTTTCTGACCGATTAGTCCTCACCAGTGATGTCCCTGCAGATGTCCTCCACCCCGCCTATGTGGTCGTGATGCCAGTGTGTGACGATGATCTCCTGGATGCTGGTGTTGAACTGCCTCAGCGCCTGTTTCAGGCTGCTGATGTAGTCGGGCACGGCTGGATCTCCGGTGTCTATCAGCACTCGTCTGGAATATAAATCACATATTATATACACGTATACATGTTGAAGGCTTTACAAGCAGCTATCTGTATGCACATTGACAAAATCTGCAGTTTTATTGCCCATGTTCATTACTGTCATGTTATTTGACTCTGCATGTACAATACATACCCCTACACAATATATATTACATTAGGTGTTTGTGTATCTATGTATTGTGTACTGAGTATATTTTTGTAAGTTGTTTATATAATAACAGGAATATTTTGACATGAGAAGTACTCAGTATGTATTATGTTGAGTGTGTGCCGAAATAATAAGTGAATGCAGATAATTCAGCATTCATCCCGTGTTGGTCTACAGGTTGTATATTTTCGCCTCCAGGCAAAGAAACACTAAATTAATAAAAATGTTAATGCAGTTTGGCGGGACGTGTTTGAGCTAACATATAACTAACTGCACGGCAATGGCCGGTTCTTACTCAGGAATAGTTAGTTAGATTCATTTTGTGCACACGTTCATCGGTAACGTCACCTTTCCCCGGTGCCGACCAGGTAAGTGTTGGTTCCCTGCAGGGTCATCGGTCCCGGGTTACAGCCCAGAACCCGAACAACTCTGGCAGACAGCTGCTCTATCCGAGGAATGATTGCACTCATAGCTGGAGTACAGCTCGAGAAGAGCAAAATATACGGAGCTGAAAGTCCAACAGCAGCTGATTTAACGGAAACCGCGTGTAAACAACATTTGCTTCCGGTATCTCCCAACGCCGCCTTCAAAATAAAAGTTTCAAAACGACTTCCGTAGTTGTAGTTTTTTATCTTGTTTCCGTTAAAGGTCGAATGTGTAACGTTCAAAGCGATTTATTGACAGCTATTTCCATTAGTGTGGAAATAACAACTACTCTGTTCATGTTACCTGAGAATGAGACTTTTATATCTACAGAGGGAGCGGGTCTCTTCCATGGAGTCCGCCATTTTGACCTGCTATGTTTCTACAGCAGCCTGGAAGGGACAAACCAAACTCGGGCTCTACATTGGTCCTTTCACATTTTTCACAAGTTTCCTGGCCACTGTAGTTTCTCCTTTATGCTTGGAAGTACAAGGGAGAGGTGACCGGTATTCAGTCAGTTACAATCTGAACCTTCACCACTAGATGAACACAACAGAAATATACACATGCATATTTCTTTGTGTATATTGTGTGTAGAGGTTTACTGTGTTAACCAGCATCTTCACCTCTCCTGTCCTTTTTTCTATTAAATAACACAAATAAATAAATAAACAGTTAATAATGAACTCAAATAAATCTATTCATGTATCTATGGTTACTGGTGCTATGACCAAACGCTCTTCTTTCCATTATTTTCACATCAGTGTTATATACATTCTCTGTACAAATGTTTCCCCATAATTAAATAAATAAATGCATTCAGTTAGTGCTCCTACACAGCTCCATCCAGACTGGTAAGACTTGATCCATTACTGGATATTTACTGAGTATCTGTCACAATAAATGTCATCTGAGCAACACAAAGTAGCACAAACTGAACACTAGGTGGGCCTATTGTGTCACCTCTCACCTCATGAACTACACGGAGGCCCTTTAAAAATATTAAAAGCTGCTGGATTATCAGCATTTCCACAGAATGAACATTTTATTAGTCTGTAATGATAATGATGCTTGCCAACTCCTCACAATGCAGCCTGAAATATCGAATCTATCTGGTTTAATGATGATATTATTGTCCTCATTACTCCTGACTGTTTAAATGTTTCTTTCTTTTTATTACACCTCAAACAGAGGAAATCTAACTGCATTAAACTACAAACTGAGTAGCTGCTGCTCTGGAACTCATCCTGACCTTTGAGCTCTCCATAGGGAGGATAATGAAATATCACGTAATTATAAAGACATATTAATTTGAGAACTCATTTAGGGAAGGTTTTAGGGATGTCCTTGGGGACTTTTGCACTTCTGATTGACTGCAGGCTTTATGAAAAGGCCATCACGGTGAAGAAAACACAACAATACTGCTGTTATCTTCAAATGAGAGTAATGCCACCATCCTAGTGCTGCAGTTTACACAGATTATAGACGGAGCAGCCTCCTTTAAGTTTACTGGACAGTACAAACATATCGATGCTCCTCTGCATCTTAGCTCATTTACTCTGTTTGTTATTTCTTTATTATTATTATTTATTATTATTGTTTGATGTATATGAAAAGGACCGACATTAATAACCTGGCTAGTGATAATTATGATTATGACCTGCACAGTCAGTGACATATAAAGAGATTTCAATCACTTGAAGTCTTGCTAGAGTTTTGACCTTTTCCGTCCACGCACCTCCAGGTAGTTTTACAGAAATCTCTACTCTATTCTATTCTGCACAAAGATTCCTCTCAGTCTGCTGCGTTTTGCACTCGTAAGCCTGACAAAGAAGGAAGATTTCTTTATATAATACGTAAATTATGCTGGTGACAATTTATAAATTAAATCAGTCACATTCTGTGATTACTCAGCTACTATTCCCACTCAGTGCCCATCAGAATATCCCGCTTTTCCGGTATTTACCTCAGTTTAATCAACTGCACTATCAAATTTGTCACTGGCAGACCAACCAGGGTAGATATCCAGGAAACATCTCAAATATCTGAAGGACTAACTAAGATCAGTGCTGCCATCCTGTGGAGAGTGTGTGTCTGATGGAGGGAAAGAGTTACATCAAGAAAACTCTGCTGTGTGGTGTCAGGGGTTTCCCTCATGCACAGGAAGCACAGCAGCTGAAATGTACACTCTTTTCTAATAAAAAGCTGCATTATTATATCATAAAATTGCCTTTTTTTATGTTGAATAACATGTAATGACCAAAAACACCAAAGCCAGGTGGCACCGAAGTCCCAAATGGTTGCAGTTTATCACTTCTCAATCTCAATTAAAGCTGCATTTTAAAAGCTTCTCGCTTCCATACGTTCCAGACAGAGCGTACGTGCTGCAGACAGCCTCCGCTTCATTTTCTATAATGAGCCGTTGAATCTCAGAGCGTGAGAGGAAAAATGTGGGTGGTGTGACAGGCAAACTTCCAACCTGCTATATAGAAAGGTATATAAAGCACACCATGGAAACCAATTATACCTGAGATTTATTTTATTTTTATGGTAAATGAGAATAAATTGCAGCCTCTTTTTTCACTCTTAAACTCAGACACAGTTGTTGCGCTGCTCTGCTTCATAATCTGTAACAAACGTGGACTGAATGGTGAAGGATAGACCTGAACAAAACAACGTAAATGATGCATTTAGGCCACATTTGTCTGGGCTGTACTTTTAATTTGATGTGTTTCCTGTTGAAACAGGATCTATAATGTAATGATGCTCGGGAGCAGAGGGCATGTTTTATCCGTTACTTTTGTGGATTCACATGCACAAAAAAGAGATTTGAGTCATCTCTGACTCAGCTTTGAAATAAATCAGCTGTTTGAATAAAGTTTCAAACAGACTCCACATTGTGTTCAAATTTCACAACAATCGTCTGTGACCCGGACAAAGTCATCCATGCCTTCACATCTTCCTGCTGTGATTACTGCAGCTCTTTGTATTTTAGCATCACTCAGATTTCTTTATCCTGTCTCCAACTAGTACAAAATGCTGAAGCAAGGCTTTTAACAAGGTCAGAAAAGATAAAACACATCCACCCGCTTCTCATCTCCCTCCACCAGCTCCCAGTAAGCTATAGAATTATGTTCTTAGTTCTTGTCCCCATGCTACATGTGGTGACCTGAAACACTCTAATTAACGCCTGAACTTCATAGAAAATGCTAAATTCTTTCATTTTTTGTGATGCTTATATGCCCTTAAGGTGCCCTTCCAGTGCATAAGACCTGATAAATGCCCCTTTGCAGTGGAGAAAACAAAGTGCCCTCTTTCAATGGATCAATCAATCAGCTCGTTCTTATTGACATCACTGTATATGTCTTTGTTCCCTGTGTGTTTTATCACAGAGGTGCAGTTCTTATACTCACATAATAAAACAGTTTTAATCTTCACAAGGTTCACAATAAACTTTCACGACTCTCTGTGAGCTGCTGCCTCCCGAGTCTGCCACTGCACACGGATACATATTTGATTTGTGTTCTCTGTAATTCCCTTTAATTTAACAATATCCCCGGCTATTACTACACCTATAATACGGGAATTAGCAGTCACCTCCTCTGAAATCTATCAACTGAAGTACTTTATGAGGAAAAACACAACGGATGATCTTTTCCAACAAGCTTTACATAATGTTGAACCCATTAGTTCTTTTCCGGGGTGCATGGCCGGTAATCCCACATACATTACGACAGCAGATCGATGCAGTCAAATGAAGCCATAAAGCGGATGGAGATGCAGCGGTAAATCGCCTGATGGGGACCCGCACATCCTCCTTAATGCCTTGTTTGATATTTGTCTCCAATAAATAGTGACCCATAAAAATGGGTGTAAAAGAGGGGAGAGCTCATCTCTCTATAATATTTACAGGTAGAATAGATGGAGGGGAAAGCAGAGAGACATTATTTCCCTAAATGAAATAGATCCTGACATCTGGGCATCCGAGGGCCCCATCCTCCTATCTCTCTCTCTCTCTCTTTGTAATTACACGACATAATGGTGGTGCAGTCGGCCTGTAATCTCCCATTATAATCAGTCTCGGCTGCCTCCACTCGCTCTCCACCACGGCTTCTAATTCAATATAAATGTAAATGACTGGGGGCGGGGGAGAGGGGGAGGCAGGGGAGGTCAGGGACAGTATGGTGTGTAAATGTGGAGTCTGATCTCCACACAAATCCGTACTTATATTTACAAGAACTCTTCTTTATAATAGTATGTACAAATTGAAGGTGGGCCGTGAGGGCTGCAGGTGTGGTCGACTCGCTGTCTGCAAGACAGCGAGTCTGTTTGTTTCTGTTGTTTTGTTCTGTCACCTTCAGGCAGCGATGCTTTCTTTCAGCCATGACGACTTTCTCTAGCTAAAGTAACTAAAGCATGTTCCCACTGAAGGCAGAAGTCTCATAAGACTCATGTGACTCTCCGGAGTGTGAACAGCACAAATGAAATCTGATATTTAAAATCCTGATTCGGGCCGCGCTGGCTTTGTTTAGACGACAGACAAATCAGATTTATGGGATCTTATCAAATCTGCACTGTTATTTGCGAGTGATCAGATCGGATTTGTGTCCAGGCATCGTCAGCATGTCTGCATGGGTTGCTGTGGTAACGATGTAGGCACCAGTATCTATGTGAAGTGGATTTCCAAAGCTTTGTCAGTACAGAAGCTTCCCCTCAAAGTACCAACAAACAATTTATTTTAGTGTCGGCCCACAGACTGCTGTTCTCTGAGTTGTCTGCTAGTAGCAACGTGTGTCTCCTCGGTTCAGTTGGTTCAATCGTGCTGTCATATGCTGATCAGTATAAATATCTTCTCTTGACGCTGGATGAGACCCTTGAAGAAGCTGTCAGTGCTGCAGCTCAGTCAGTTAAAACAATGTGAAAATCGATGTGTGTGTGTGTGTGTGTGTGTGATGGTGAACATCCAAGTTGTGCATCATCATCCATTTGATCTTTTTTTGGGAGTCCATAAATTGGCTTCACTTTTTTTTGGCCATTAGTGGAAATATGGGATGGAACCTCCAAATATCAGACATAAATGTCAAATGCATCGGCCTTGGAATAGACTTTGGAAGACGTCTCAGCGGAGACTCGCTAAAAAGTTATTTAATTGGGACATTTCACATCGTCATCCCTGAGCTGATGAGTTGAAACCCTTATTTTTTATTTGAAGGATTTGTCGTCCAGGTTACTTGGTGATATTCAGGGGATTAGGAACAAAAAAACGGTATAAACAAAAGTTACTCACAAACTTACCGTCTCATAAAGAATGGCTACAGCCTATGACCCTATATGAAGATCCCCATGTGCACGTGTTGCGTTCAGGAACATTTAATGCCTATTCAGGAGAGGACAGACTTTGTTTGATGCACTTTTTGAATAAAATGTCCTTCATTTATGTTGATTTCTTTACAAACCCACGAGGGAAGTGGGCACATTGTGAGCACGACGCAGTCACGATGACGATGACTTGCTGTGTCAGAAACATTGGAAAAGCTTTCACCTGTAAAGTTTTACAACTACTCTAATAACAACTGCCATTAAAGACAGCCATAATGTGGCTTACTGCTAAGTGAGAAATATTGAGCATTTTCTCCTCCCCCACCCATAATTAATTCATATGATATTGCATTTTGGAATGAAGCCCTTCATCTGTCATGTGGGCTTTCACAAAGATGATATCAAGTTAATATAAAATTCAACTCATATAAAAGATTTCAGTGAACATGGCACCTTTGATACCTGCAAAGTAACTGTGAAAAATCTCATCGCGGCTTCAGTCTGCGGTGAGAAATGAGGCAATATGTTACTAAACTGTATCGCAATTCATAATTCAAAATCCTGCGTAATTAACTTTCTTCTCCGGAGCCTTAATGTGATACCAAATTAAATAAGAGAGAGAGAGGAAGAGAGGAAGAGTCAAAGAAGAGAGTAGCAGGAGCGCAGGAGTGGCAAAGAGAAGTTATGATTTTCATTTTTGTTGTAGCTGACTCCTACGTGTTCACAAAGCTGTAAGGCTCTAAGAGAAACACAAAGTGTTGTCTGAAGGTGTTTGTATCTGTTCCAGGCGGCCGCACTCGGAGGAGGTTAAAGAAGCTGCCATCGAAGAGACGGGAGACGGGATGAATCCAGACAAACGGGGGAAGTGGCCAGTCGCTGAGTAAAGTGGGCAGACCTGTCAGACACGTGGAAGATGTTTGAGTTTCAGATGGTATTACACTGTAAAACAATGTCAGTTGATTGTGTCCTTTGGTGTAATATCTGGCGTACTTATCCTCATCAGGGTCACGGTGGGGCTGGACAACTATCCCAGCTGATTTAGGGCGACAAACAGGTAACCATGCACACACTGTTACCTGTTGCTTGCTATAGATAGATATAGGCGATGAATGATAGCTGTCATGATTAGAAACTTCTACCCACATGAGATCTAACTTAACGTGCTACCTGATGAAATTAACAGAAGTAAAAATTCTGGGTTGTAACTTGAAGTTAACAGGATCAAAAGCAAAACTTTGATCGCTCATTTTCTTCAGTTTGATTTGACTTCCTCAGGTGTTTGTATTCCTCCAGGTGTGAACATTGTTGCAAGTGCACAACTCAACAAAATACACAACATAGATCTAACACTTTCAATGAGCAGATGTTACATATTATATCTTTAACTGAATCACACACATTTTAGTTATTCTATGTGATCTCCTTTTGACAACTAATGGAACGACTGATGTCATGTTTCTTCACAGCTCGGAGCCGCCCCCTCGAGAGACTCGCCTCCTCCTGCTTTGAAAACTCTGCAGTAGATGATTCGACAAGCATTTTGTTTCATACCGAGGCCCCCGAGGTGTAAATTATGAATCACTTTGCTGATTCGAATGATTTCGTTCAGTTCAAAGGTTGGTAGTTTTAGTTTTTTTCACTTTTTTCCACTAAGCTAAGCAAACGCATCCCCATCAAGATGCATTTTATTAAATAGTACATCCCGAAGTGAGCGCATAACTATTCACAACGCCACGACTTTCTGTGCTGATTCAGTTAATTCGCTTTGCTGCTTTCATAGAAAAGTAGGCACCGTGATCAAGGCTGATAGCTCAGCAGTCGCCTGCGTGCAACAAAATCTGCCCTGCAGCTCCTCTGAAGCTCGCGAACACGTCGATCGAAGCGCAAAGACAACACGTTTGGTGTGGACTAGCTCTTGGATGATATCAGTAACTTCCTGTGTCTCCATTGGTTGTCTGGCAACTTCTACGAGCCAAGAAATAGTCAGTGTTGTGTATGTTTCCATTATTTATGTTAAGCTAAGCTAGCTGGTAGCTTCATATTTACTGCACAGACTACTGCTGTAATTTGTTTCCACCTCTGTGGCTATGACCACTTAGGATTTGTCCTGCAGGTGTGTGCACGCTTGCAGTGTGTGTGTATGTGTCTGCAGGTGCAATGCGCCCCTATGAGAATATTCAGTAGCACCGGGTTTGTGTGTGCTTGTGTACTCACCACAGTGGCACACTAATGTGTATTTGTGTGTTCATGTGTGTGGGCAACATGCAGCCTCCAAAAAACCTCCAAAAACCGCAAGGCTGGATGTGAGAGCAGCAGACACGAGTTCCCTCCGGACTAAATTAAGGTGACTCTCCTCAGACATGCTGACTCACTGCAAACAGACAGGCAGGTAGACAGACAGCAGAGACCCTGAAGGAACATGGTTGGATAAATTCAGACACAGACAGAGAGGAGGGCACACATCACAGCTCCAGACTAATGCTCTGCTGTTAAATTCAGCCTTTACTGCTGCTACTACTGGAAATCAAATATCCAGAGGTAGCGGGTTAAAATTAGGATGTACACCTGAGCATGTTTCACAACGCTGCATCCATAATGGAGTTTTATAACTACTTCTCCTCCCATCCTCTACCTCTTCATCCCTCTTCATCCCCTTGTCCTTTGCCCCTCATCCCTTCATCCCTCGACCCTCGTTAGTCCTTGTCCTTGTTAGTGAATTGAATATTGGGTGCAACCAAAGTCTGACATATCTTCTTCCTCTGTGCCATAAAGCTGCGTTGTCACTGGTGCAACAATTATGTATTAATCCACTGCTGAAAGTAGTCCCCAACAAACACACGTTACGACTGTTGGAGTAACTTTTATTAAAACTGCTTTAGAGATTACTCGACCATTTTTAAATATGAAACTCTGTGACCTGATTTTAAAGATTTACGTCAGGAGCCGCCGGGCTTAAAGTTGAGAGCCGCAGACAGGCAGGGCTTCAGAAAAGTATTGAGAGATGTACTGATGTATTGTTGGTTTGGGTTATTTGAAGTGTAGTTGAAAGAGGTACTTAAACATGTGTGTGTGTGTGTGTGTTTTACTTACAGTGGATGTGGATGTGGCCGGCGTGCCCCAGTTTGGTGAAGCAGAACCAGCAGGGAAGATAAGTAATGCACCTGCTGTGGACAGTGGGCAACAACAAAATGTGCCTAGTTGCATATAAATAACAGCCTGGCTGCTTTGATTGACAGCTAGGTGTCATTACAGATGGCTTATTAGAGCACCCAGCCATCATTTGGCCCGCCTCAGGTCCCGGGAGGCGGGAGGAAGCAAGTACAGCCAACATGGCGACGGCCAATGCTGCATATTTTCCGCTTCGGAAACCTGTGGGTGACGTCGCTCATCATGCATGCCCCCGTCCACAGCATGGAGCCGGTCCTCCTGTCGGCTCCACAACAGTTCAAACTAAATCCAGACAATAAACATCATCACAAGCTTGTTGACGATTAATGCACTGCAAGCTAAAGAGGAGACATCCTGTGGTCGCTGTGCAGCCACACTCAGACTTTATAATGAAAGCAAACACAGTGACATCTTATGGCCAAGTGGGATAAAACAGACAGACAGACAGACTTATGTTTGCACAGACAGACAGAGAGAGAAGGAGAAAGGAGAGTCAGTCAGGCAGACAGGCAGGCAGACAGGACAGTGAGCTGGTGTCTAACACTGTCTGATTTGGAGGCCAGCCAACTAGGGGAAAACTGTCAGACACTGGCAGGAAGCTGCTGATTAATCTGAGCAGTGATGGAGAAAAAAATCCTGAGAGAGCTGGGAGGCAGTGTGTGTGTGTGTGTGTGTGTGTGTGTGTGTGTGTGAGGACAAGCAAGAGAGAGAGGAAGGCAGCAAAATATGACAAGGTGTGACAAAAGGGAGAACGAGGGGAGGGAGAGCCATTTATTGTTATGTTGTAGATATTTTGTATTATTTTTTTATTCAGCTGATTTGGCAGCAGCACTCATCCAACATTCATGCCAATGAAGCAAAGTGAATCGAAATTGAACTGAATAAAGAGAGCGGAGAGGACAGGAGGAGTGAAAGAGGGGGAATTAAGGACACAGGAGAGACGGTGAAAGAAAGAAAGAGGACGTCGATAAAGGGACGGAGAGGCGTGAGACAAAAGAGGAGAGGAGGAAGATAGATGTTGTAAAAGGTGCAAGAAATGAGAGGAAGAGCGAGTGGGAGTGGGAAAAAGAGAGACAGGAAGTTTGGTGTTTACTCACTAACAGGGCTTCTCTTTATTTCGGCATACATCCAGCCACCAAGCAACACTTATTTTGACAACACGTCAACTAAAAAAAAAGAGAGAGAGACTGATTTGCACTCCTCGCCCCTGCCGCCCACACTGGATTTGGGTGGAAAACAGGAGGAGTGACAGGCAAACTAGCTGCAGACGCTGAAATTATGTGTGGACTGTGTGGCTGTTTTAGAAAATGGACACCAACGTTTCAAACGTTTTTTTTTCGGTGGTAAATTGAGCATCCATCTGTTCAATTTCCACCCAATCAGAGTGTCAGCTACAGTCCAGACGTCCTCCTTCTTCTTCTTCTTCCCTTCAGGGTGGTTCTGCAGCCTTCTCAGGGCCCAGATGTGCCCTGATGTCTCCTCTCAGCTCCAGTACCTCCACAGTCAGCAGACGCTCAGACGCTGACTCCTCGAGTAAAGAAGTTAAATCAGTACTTCAAGTAACGAACGTGTTCTTTGGCCGCTCCTGTCTGAGCTTTGGTTTTGTCCATTGTTTAATTGGACTGGCTGATTGCTTCAGTCCTTCTTGTCTGAGTTTTATGATCCACAAAATAAAAACTCAGATTCATTCAAACACTCCTGGTCTCTCCACACTGCATCTCCACACTCTACTCTCAGCTCACGCTGATGCCTTCTCGTGACTCTGAAGCGCCGCGTGTTCAGCGATTTATTGACCGAGCAACAATTGTCTTAAACACTCTGAACACAGCGCCAATCAATTGTAGAGAATTACATCATGCTGTCGCGGCTCTTTATGAAATGTCTATGGACGATTTGACAAAATAACAACGCTACAAAGTGCATTTGACAACACTGACGCTCCACGAGCGCCGTGCTCTCCTCCTGTAGGAGGATGATGAAGAGGAATCCCAGAATATTTACAGTGTGTGTGTTTGTACTAATCAAACTGAGACTATGTAATGATCCAAGAGGAATAATAATGATGATGATGATATAATAACCTCTATTTATGCTGCAACATAACAAGGCAACAAAAACATGAGCTAAAAACTAAATAATAAAACAGGTCTATCATTAGAAAAGTGATTTAAAAGATGTGAAATGATTGGCTCGATTTTCAGAACATCGAGTTGGTGAATCAGTCATCACAAACAGCCCGTCCTCGTCCCGACAACGGGGAAGCCATCTTGACTGAAAAGCGCTCCTTCCTCCTCTTCCTCTTCCTCCTTCCCGCCTGGTTTGAAGATTGCCTCGTACCGAATGAAGAATGAGCCGCATCAAGCTCACAAAAAGGCAGGTGAGTTAAGCCTCACTTTTCATTCTTCCATTTAAGTCCAGGGAATGAATCTCCAGATAATACGCACACCTTTGGCCCCGGGAATTGAAAAGCCCCCGCGTGGCTGCAGGATTCGAGGCCATATTGGATCTGGGAAAAGGGCCCCAGACGCCATTACAGCTCATTTAAAGTTAAAGATGGAGCTTTTTTTTTTTTTGCCCTGGGGTGTATAGAGTCTCCTCAGAGTGAAGAGCTGATATTAGCTATAGCTGCCAGAACAACAGAGAGAGAGAGAGAGAGAGAGCAGATAGCAGGGGAGCCTTTTAAAAGGATGCAGACAGACGAGTGACTGGCTGAGAAGGAAAAAGCTATTTTGATTTGAATTTGTCATGTTAAACTGTGACGGAGCTGTAAATGCATTTTACACATTTTAACATTTAAAGATTTTATTTCTGAGGAACGGACCTGTAAACTTGATAAAGTGGATGTTTAACCGTTGTTTTGAGTTTGATGCTGAACTGACCCTCTAAAACGATGAACGCGGTGCGACTGGGTGGCCACGTTTGAAAAACATCAGCGGAGGATCCAGGAGTGTGTGTCCTGCATCTGTTAGTGTGTGACTTGTGTTCATTGAGTGCCTATGTGTGTGTGTGTCCTGTGTGTGTGTGTGTGTGTGTGTGTGTGCCCAATCAGCTGTGCAAGGAAACACACCCACTTCACACTCTTACCTGCCCCGCTCCTCCCGATTGGCTGCCGCACACTGGACACTCCGCTCCGTCATTGGCCGGCGGACGAGGAGGCGGCAGTTTGTTGCTGTTGCTAAGATCCTGTTGCTAGGTTCCCGGCTGTTGCTAGGAGACATGTGATGCATTATGGATGGTCGGATTTCTCGTGGAGGAGCGAATCTGAAATGCTGATGACTGGACTCTCACTCAGCGCTGTCTCCATCATTTTCTGTCTCACGTTCTCACGCTCAGCTTTCATCGTTCCAGTCGTTCGCTCTTTAAATCACAAATTCAACAATAATTAAAGACATTAATGCCAAAGCAGGTTGTACAAGGTTCACACCTATTACCTATTTGGGTGGGATTCATATTGCAGGGGAACATTCGCCCTGTCCCACTGTTAAACTCAAAACAACAAAACTCTCTGCTAATGTTGAAGCAGTAGCTCGCTGTAGATTTTTCCTATCTCTAGTTCAGGTGGTCCAGACAGACACCTGCACCCGCCACTCCTGACCTCTAATCCAGGTGCCTGTCTGGTCTTCAACCTCCCCAAAGTTCCCCAGCTCCTCCGTTCCCCATGGTTCCCTGCTTCAGCTCACAGCCAGTCCATGACTCTTGTCCTGGCCTACAGGGAAGCCAAAAGCTCCTTCATACCTCTGAGCCCTCCTCGCTCTGCAGTGGAACTCGTCTCTGCACTAACACCAACATGACAAACAATGTCACTTTGTCATTTTCTTTGGAAGATTTGGTGATTATGGGAAGACTCGAGTGTGCCAAAACAAGAGGCGGTAATTGGGGCTGTTCTATTACTGGGATGGGGAGAGCGTGTGTTTTCTGGATGGGATTAAAATGACTAACAAATCCAGTCAGTTTTATTTCTATAAATAATGCAGATCACAAATTTGCCTCAATTTTCAGTCTGCACAGCATGTGGCACTCTCTGTCTTTAGAGCCTCGATGCAGATCGAGAAAAACTCAGAGAAACCCTTTAACAGGGAGACAAGATGAAAACATGAACACATGCAGGCTGCTGGCTGCTGATTGCATCCTCCTCGCCTCACCAAGGTTTGTCTGTTCATGGTGGTTCGACATGGCGGACTAAAAGTCTCATTTTAAAGTGACAAATCCATCATGACTCTTATTTTCAGCTGATTATACACAAATGGAAACATTGTTATGAACATTATATCGGGTAACGTTAACGTTGCATTTCAAGTCACACAGTTATCCTGTTCTTCCATGACAGATGCAAAGTGTTCAACCGTGAGTTGAATCCCATTTTTTAAAAAAGCGCTGAGATAACTGAGCTCAGATGTTCCGAGGCTCCGCAGATGCATTTCTCTTTCTTCAGAAAAACTCACATTAAAAGTTCCTTTTCTTCTCTTTCCCCTGATTTCTCCTGAATGTTGACAGAACATCGTGACCTCTCACCTTTCACTCTCTCACTGCTTGCGTGGATGCTGACCTTGTGGAGTCAACCCCGCCATCGATGCACTCTTTGTGAGGTATAAGAGCGCCGGCTTCGCACTCCAAAATGCCTCAAATGAACATCATTACCTTCGTGTTCTAAGTGCACAGAGGTGCTGCATCCAATCTTTCTTCCCTCTCGCTGCTCTAAAGACACGCTGGGTCATTCTGCATCAAAGAGCTGCCTGCCTCCCCGTCTGATCAAAGTCTGTTTCGATTGGCTTGATGGCAGATCTGCTCTCACACCACCTCCACTTTCCTCCGAGACATTTCAAGATGCTCAGATTTTTACCACAGAGTTAGATCAGATTCTGTCCATGCACTACACTTCCTTGTCAACATCTTCTGCTTGATGTTCTCACAGATTTCATTTCATGTTAATCTGGCGTTGAACTGTCTGTACGTCTGACCAGAGAACATGAAACAACAAAAATGATTTCTTTTTAGATGAAACAAAACACTTCAGTTTAACCCTCCAGTCTGACCTGCGTTGTATTATATAACAGTGAGACTGTGGTGCTGAAAAACACTGAATGAATCCAGCACTGTGTATTTCTCACAGGCCTGATGGCACTTCACAGTTTATTACATTGATTTAATCAAATTTAAGCAGATTTATCTGGATGTGAGACGCTTGAAAGATGAAAAAAAGTCCAAGATTTCAATGAAAATCTAGTTTTTAGCCTTGTTAACGTGTCTGTGTGAGGTTCTTCTTACCATGATGATAAAAATAAGCTTTGGACCTGCATTTGTAGCCATGACAGTCTTGAAAAGATGCATTCAGACAGCCAGGAGCTCATATGCTGCATATGGTAAATGGACTGTACTCGTATAGTGCCTGTCTGGTCTCCCACCCACTCAAAAAGCTTTACACTACATCTCTCATTCACTCACTCATGGCAGAAGACATTGTGTGCCAGCTACTCTTCAGAAAGTAACTAATCGCAGCAACACACTGATGGCACAGCCTTCAGGAGCAGCGCACTTCAACATGCACGCTGGAGGAGCTGCAAATCTTCTGATTAGCGGTCAACCCACTCCACCTCCTGAGCCACAGCCGCCTCAGTCCAAGCCAAACCTCACAGGGCTTTTAAGAGCCGATGTAGCTACGTAGGAGAAATCGCGAGCCGTCAAGTATTAATCAGAGAGGACCGCCCGCCATGTTGGATGTGCTGCTTCTTCCACCTCCTGATTGTTTTTTACATTTCGTCACTCTCTCCTCCAAAGTCTGCGCACCCCTGCAGGAGAGAGAAACATTTTTTTATGTCTTCCAAACGTTCTGAATGAAAAGTTGCGCAGGAGACTTTTTTGCTCGCCACCTTTTAATCCAGGACACCTGGCCACAGGTGTCCCTCCTCCGCGACGCTGGATGACATTTGCAGAGACAGAAGTGCTTGGTCTGTGGTCTCTCTCTCTCTGTCTCTCACACACACACACACACACACACACACACACACACACACACACACACACACCACCCAGATGGCTGAGGAGCCACTCAGTCGCAGCTCTTATCTTTGAAAATTGCTCAAGTCTGCACGTCGAAAATACCTGCTGCTGCAGTCTTTGATTCCCCGAGAAGGCTGGCAGAGATGTATTTGTGTGTGTAGAGAGGGTGTGTGTGTGTGTGTGTGTGTAGAGAGTGTGTGAGTGAAAGTGTTATGGAGAGACACATAGGAAGGAAGCGAGTCTGTGTCTGTGCATGATTGCCACAGTGGGGAGTATGTCAGCTAGTGTGTGTACACTTGTGAGAATTAGGATTGTGCAAGGTGCTGGGACGTGTGTGTGTGTGTGTGTGTGTGTGTGTGTGCCAGATCCGTGACAAGCCAACTGTGACAGTCTCTAATAGCTCTCGAACACATCCGTCTGAACACGCTGCCACTCGTGTGTGTGCGTTTTCTCTGTCTGCTTTATCTCCGGCTCTGTTATCAAGTCTTCTTCTTCGTCTTCCAGCTCTCTCCTCCTCTGCCAAACGCCACCGGAGCGAGACAGATAGAGGAGGAAGTTGGCCGAGAAATGGCATCGATGGAAAGCTCTGCTCGGGCGTTGAGACTCCGAGCTCAGACCTTTAGCAAACAACGGCGAAACCCATGTTACCGCGTGACAGTAGATTTGAGCCGGTCGATGAATTGAGGAGGTCAATAACATCAGTCTTCACACTCACAACCTGCTGCCAGCTGCCTCCAGTTTTATCTGAAGGGAAGCGGCTAAAAAGGGATAAGGACGTGAATCAGACGCTGTCAGCACGGGCTCATGTCGCTTTACTCAAGTTAGAACGCCGTCTCTCGTCTCATACATGCGGCAGTGTTTTCAACATTTAAAGTTCATGTAACTTTTCTACCACAAAATAATTTAAAGATGAAGATTTGAAATTATTTTGGTGCCACCCTGACTGCGGATGAATGCTCCATACCATGAGCTTTCACACCAAGACGAACCGGACGATCCGCGCTGGTCAGTTTAAAGTTTAGGATGACAGAGGAAACTAAATGGACCAAACAAGAAGCTGTGACTGACGTCCAGTCGTTGGTAAAGCTTTGTGAAATACAGTTTTTGATCATACAGCTGTCTACACTTCTGAATCACAAAGATAGCAGTCTGCACATGACGCTGCTGCAGCCTCTCTCTATATTTAATTATTTTCTTAAACCCATACCTGGAAAACTGAACGCCAACGCCGCTCCGTGCACATTTCTGTTTAGTTAACATGATCCAAAAATATGCTCATTAGTTATATTTATACTTTTTGCAAGTAATTGAAAAGTGCACAGGTATGATGTAATCATAGACCTTTAGGAAATATCCAGTGTAGAGTGTATCTCATCTGGCTGACAGTCGTCTGCTGACAGAGGACAGCAGAGAAGCTACATTCACATTCAGGAGGCAGGATTGATTTTGGACTGACAGTGCTATCAGTGTCTGGCCTGATAATCCAACTGCCAATTGCCATTTCGTCCTGCTTCGTTCATCGGCCTGACGTCGTGTTCATGTTAGCTGATTTCTTCCAGGAAATGGGGTCAGAGAGGTATCTGTCCCGCTGATGACATTTTCAGTCGACACGGCGGCTGCGGTAGCGATCGCTGTGAGCAGTTAACGTTTCTCAGTGATTGAGAAATTATAATTAGAATTATTTTATAGAATTATTTCATCTCCACTCGCATAATCATTCATGCAGTCATTTTTCTGATCACTGTTTTTGCTTTTGATTGCCAATGAACCATTGTTCAGGCACGTCTGTTGTGTTGGACCTTCAATGCCACGTGGTTAACACTGTGAAACAGCTGTAGTTTGGTTAGGTTTAGGAAAAGATCACGGTCCAGGCTGTCCAGGTTTTGAATTTTTCGATGGCACAATATCTAATGACGCCTTCCCAAATCTGAAATGAAGGATGCTGCATGAGCTTCGGTCGATTTTCCAGAAAGTTAGTGACAAGCCGAGCTAAGGCGACCTGTCAGCTGCACTCCGTAGCCGGAAGTCTTTGGTTCTGTCATTAATTACTGACACGACATGACCCAAATATGTGCTATGCTGGATGCTAGCGGAGCTACACGGCTGTTTTTCTGGTGAGGAAGGCCTCGTAGGAAGATGACGTCCATGTTCCTAAAAGAGACATTTTGGGAAATAAATTTACTTTCTTGCCAAGAGCTACCCAAAAAGTTTGATAGCACTCTCACGGTATCTCATGAGGGGGTATGTGCCAGACTCCAGGAGATTTTCATCTTGCATATATTTTGATCTGTGCTGTTGTTTTTCAGCATTCATGTTTTACACTCCGCATCCCAGAGCGACTCGCTGCGGCAGCAGCTGGGCATGTTAATAAAACTCTACATTAAAACCTGTGAATGCAGAGCACAGACAGAAGTCATGTTGACTCCTCTCGTGGGGACTGATTAGTGCTACTGAACTCAGTTTCACTTACTCGTTCCATAATATATGTCCCAGCCTGTGGGGAGGAGGCTGACTGGAGTTTCACGCTGCATCACTCTGGAGCCGCCAACAGAATCCAAACCGAGCATCAAACTTTCATTTGGGCGTGAAGAGTCCTTTTCTGTGATGTGAGTCATTTCTGCTCGGTGCTGCGCCCGCTGGACACCAAGGCGGTGTGGATGTTTCCATTCAGAGGGTTGCTGGTTTTAATTCCGGACTGAAAATCTGAGCGCGGAGACTGAACAAGAAATTGCTTCATTAACTGCATTGATCAAAGGACTTCACCTTGCAGCCCTGCGCAGCTGTCAGGTGTTAGCCTGCACTTCTCTGCTGCCTGTATCAGAAATAAGCTCTGACTACTTTCTCAAACCTCAGTTCCTAAATTCAGAAACATGCCCCGGGGACACCGGCCAGCGCCAAGTGTCACGCAGACCAGTTAGAGAGAAGTTGGTTAAAAAGACGGTGGAACATGTAGCAGCTAAAGAACCGCGGATTCAAGAGTTTCTCAAGAGAGACCAGACGAGAGCTCGAGAAGTGAGCGAGTGAGTATCGGACTTACAACTCCAACTGAATGCTAAAAAGGCAACCGGTAAGCCATTATAAGTGTTCTGATGTTTTTCTGACCCTAAGTGTCTAGAACTGGATCAACACCTTTAAGTTAAAGTAAAGTTACTCAGGGAAAAATCTGCCCAAAGGAGTAGTGAAATATTTAACACCGTTACTCTTATCATTAACTGTGAACCTGACTTTGACTGACTGAATTAAATTGGTTTCAGGCAATGAGTCAAGAAACACACAGGGACATCTTCTGTCGCTTTAACTGTAAGACAAGCCAGCACTGACCACCTCATATCATCTGTCAAGAACAACAATCACTTCATATCACAGACAACGAGCACCACAAAATATAAATGAAGGATCAGGATATAAATAGTTATCCTTAATTTAAAAACAAGAATTATCAAATTAAACCTGAGAAAAATAATCTTCACAAAAATAACTCATCTTAAACTAAAGCTACACAGAGACACAAAATACAGGAACTAAAATTAAACGTCCACCTTGCAACACGTGCGAGCGTTTTCCTCTGTGATCGTCCTTCATGACCACTGACACACATCACATCCATCACAGTGCCATTCTCCTCCTAATTCTCCCACGTGCACGTCAGTCTGGTCCGGCAGCCGCACATCATTTGTAATTATGCAAAACAGTCCTTTCTGGTCGCATGGAGGAAAGCAATTTTTCTATGAAAATGGTTAAATTCCCCGTGAGGGCCGCGCCAATGGACGCGTGCTTATGAACGCGGTAACGATGAGTGACGGCGGGCGATATTGGGGGCGCCACACGTGTGACACCGATGAAAATGATCAACTAAATGCCAGAAGTGTCCTCACAGCGGGTGAACTGGGCAGAGGAGATGGGACCGAGCGGCGCACAGTAACAGTAATCCAATTGGATGAGGCGGTAATGAGAAAAGATCTGAGGGGTGATTTAAATTAGAGAATTTATTTATTTCATTTTAATCATTTCCTTCGAGTCTCTTTGAGTTGCAGGTTGAAGTGATGATCGTTCAGACCCTGCACGGCGGCGTACAGGTACACCTGGACGCCGTGCGATCATGATTGGGTTGTAAATATCACCGGAAATGGGCTCAAATCATTTAAACTGCCCTCGTTCACCTTCACCGTGAAGATTTCACACGGCGTAACAACCTTTCTGATCGTCTCACACATCAGCTGAGAGCAGAGCTCCAATACGAGGGTCACCAAAAGAAGACGGCCATGATTTTCGTCACTTGCCAGCATCTGATCTGTAGTGTAATGTGTCTGCATACTACTCGCCTCACTCACCCTCCTGTTGCATGTTGGGAAGCTACTACAGGCTGTGAACGTGAAAAAGGAGGAGGCAAAAGTCCAAACAGATACTTGAGTAAAAATGGAAGTATTGATTCAACTTCTTTATCCGAGCAAAACTTTTGTCCAAGTTCGTCAACAAAGAGCTCAGCTGTGCTGTTTCTAGGGGCAGGAATTCAGTCAACAGTGTCTTCCACAGCAAAGAAGCCTGGCTACACGCCGTGTGACAGGAAGCACTTGAAAAGGAGGAAGCGAAAGCCTCCGTCGTGACATTAACCCCCTGCGTGACCTTTAGACGAGTCCTCAGCCCTCAACAAACCAGCGAGTTCTGTTTCAATCGCGTTCAGTCGAGGATTTTATTAAAATAACAGACAGCGTGTGAGTGTGTGTGTGATTAGCATTCACGCTGACATTTCAGAGATGAGTCACGCCGCTCACAACGCCGTCTATTGATCACCGAACAGTCAGAGAATACCCAACAGCGCGCGAACGCTCCTCACCTACTAATGTACGAACGGAGACGAAATATTTGAAACAACGTCGTGAGACTGCAGACGTCTGTCTCGTTTGGGAACATCCGTGTGTGAGCCGCGATGAGGCTTTGTGTGCAAAGAAAGAAAAACAATGGCCCATTAGCATCCCGACAGCGACACAGCCAACAGCTACCACGGCTTTACAAACAGCAGCAGATGATTTCTTAACTGCACTGCTGACTTTAAGGGAACCTCATTATCTAGCGGGAGAAGAACTTGACAATATTTCAGTTGAAACGGCGGGGGGACCGATGGCCGCGATGATATTATAGCCGCATGCTCAGGCATCCTGTTTAGATGTAAAATAAAGTGGACTGTGAGACTCGGCGTATAACGGCGCTGTCTGGGGGGCGGCGGGAGGTTTTTTCCACTTGTATTGAAAGTTCTCACAGTCATTTATCTGCTGAATGAGATTCATGACCTCTCAGGCCATTAAAGGCCCCATTGTACAATTTCAAATATGCCAACGTGTCAAAGGAAAAATAAACATTTCTGCATTCTGGAAAACTTCATTTCCTTTTTTCCTCTCTGCAGCAGTGACAAATGACACCTTACACTTTACAATTCATCTTCTTTTAGGGCTGCCCAGACTTTCCTGCATCAAAAGCTTAAAATCCAACAACAGTGGTTTGGATTTAAAAACACGATGATCTATTAATCGTAATAATATTTTCATGCTTCTCTGAGTTTCACTGCTGCACAAAATTTGAATTAAACAGTAGCAGTTTGGTAAGTGTGCTCAGGAAAACAGGTTGTGGAGTCGAATGCACAACTAGACAAAACAGGTGAAGTCAGAGAAAGTGTACTCTGTTACTGCTCGGTAGGTCCCAGTAAAGGGTGGAGGGCAGGTAGATATGCTGGGGAGTTGATTAGGGGATTGAGAACAGGTGTAGATGGGTGTGGAAAGGTGGAGCGAGTACAGCTGGTGAAAATGTTTTCTCTTAGTCATTATTAGCTCAGTTTGTTAGCAGGGCTGCCCGGACTGTGAGCTCAGTATCCACCGGGGGAATGAGCAGAGCCAGTGTCGTGCCAGAACAGGAGCTGGGCAATGTAACTGGGTTTAACTCTATGTCCATAACGACAGATGAGAAGAAGGGCGAGGACGCTGAAAGCTACGGAGACAGGAGTAAATCTGGGACTGAGTTTTAGTGGTTGGTGAGAGCTTGGTGAAATAAAAGGCTGAAAGACAGACGCCGAGCTGGGCTGACTGCTGCTGGACTAGTCAGTGATATTAGCTGCTGCTGGGTCTGCTGCTGTTGCACCATCTCTGTGCTTACAAAGTTGTTCAGTTGTTAGTTTTGAGGTTATGTAATCATAACAAATGCAGAGAGCTGACAAACTGAAACTTGGGGTGCCATATCAGAAAAAGTACAGATTTCTACACAATGATGCTTCAATCAGGTTTAGGGGTGTATGATGGACATGACAGCTGGTCCGTCTGTCACATTTTCATCCAAAACTCTGTGAAATATACTTTGGACCTTTTGAAGACAAACTTCAGACAGTTAGTATAGTGCTTAACTCTCGTTTAAAAGTTGAATTTCTTTTCTTTTTGTACCTGTTATCATATGAACCTGAAGTACCTGAATCTAAGAAATCTCCTAATTCACGACATCTTTCTCACATCCATCCTGATCCCTGCCGCTCTGGGTTTGCATATAGCAAAGGCAGCGTCTGTGTGCAGCTTGGTGTGAAAACACTTAGACACTCTAAATCTACTCATATGACTCATCATTGAAGAAAGCAGCATCTCGCTCCATCGATTTCCCTTACTTCCTACTCTCTAAGTCAACACTGCTGGCCAGTAACACTAGCTTATGTACCGAGAGCGTTTTCTCCACAATCAATACCAAGCTGCTGTTTCACCTGAATAAGCACTCTGAAAAAGCTGTTCATCCACTCCGCTTCATCTGAAAAGGCGGTGTTGAATAATAATGCCAAGCTGGTGTCATGCCCATGTGTAAGAGAATAGAAACAAATAAAAATAGACGTTTCATGATCGTCACAAAGGCTTTTAAACTGAGGAGGATCATCATCTGGGTTGTTCTAGAATTTTTTAGCCTCTCTCAGCTCAGACTTTTGACTTTTGCAGCCCATAGTTCAGTTTCATCAACCTCGGGTGTCCAGACAAAATGAAAGATCAAGGTGAAAACCAAACTACTAAACAGCCAGATATTTTTCTCCGCGTGGCAGAACCCACAATCCATCCTCATGTTATTTTTCTGTTGGTGTAGCAGGCTTGATAGTGATCGGCATCACGTGTTATGTTATGACGGAGAGCAAGAATAGCTACGTTTATGTGAATGCAACAGGGCGTCAGACAGACGCTGCACCTTTGGCAGCGATGTCTCGGTCCAGTGCAGCCAACATAAAATATCATTAACATCACTGTCGCTTTAATAGAGTACTAGCCAGGGGTTAAACTGGGTCACACACACAGAACTTTGCGGATCTTAAACAATATATATTTTTTAATATACAAAATATTCAAACAATGACTAAAAATGCTTTTGTTCAGCCGTAGAGTGTGAAATCTTGGATTGTTATGGGGACGCTACATTTGTGTTCAGGAAAGCAGCCATTTTGTTCATTACCATGGTAACAGAGGTCAGCGGATAGGGCTGTCTCACTCCCACGACACGACAGACAGGTACATAATGTGGAAACCACTGTCACTGTATCATCATCAGGACAGCGTGAACTCAACGACTCGACTCAAACAAAGAGAGCTTTAATTCAGCGTCCTGTGATTGGCTGACATTGTTGCCCTCAGTTCGACCAATCTCAGTCCTCCTCATGCCTAAACCCGACCAACTCGAATCCACGAAGGCAGCGAGTACTGTCCAATCAGAGACAGGCAGGAGGTCCGAAACACTGATCACTAATCTCTCTGTAAAGTCTGCGTCTGGACCCGGATGGCGGTAAACACATTTGGAGACAGAGTCGAGCAGCTGTGTCACTCTTCTGACGGGTCAGAGAGGAGTCAGAGAGGACAGCTGCTTCAGAATTAAAGTGACATGACATAAAAAGATGAATCCTCCATTCTCTTCAGACATCATGGACTGACTGAATAGAGAACATAGCCTGAACAAGGTGACGTAATATAACTCGTGAACATCATTCCTGTTGTTCTGACGGAGGGTTTCCTCACAGATGTACCTACCAGTCCGTAGGTGTCAGACCTACGGCAGACCTGAAACCACAACATAACAAACCCCATTTTAATCCAAGAGCATAGTTTTGTAAGTAAACTGGAGCAATACACTCATCACAATGAATTTTTTTAGTTTACTTGTTGAAGACTACTTTGAATTTTTAGCTTTTGCATTTTCCTGTCGGACCAAACCAAGCTGTGACCCCGAGACGAGGACGTATTAGGCGGCTCGTCCCTGCCGACAACTTTGAAAGTGTGAAATTGTGAATGAGAAGCTGAGCGATGCTGAAGAAGACGAGTAGGTGTTCTCAGGAAAACTTTCACTGGACGAGTGTTGAATACAAAGTTTGGATACGGCGAGTGACGAGCAGCAAAACAACACTCTGCAGGATGGAGCGCCGTATCGCGCCTGACCTAACGACACCGGATCCCATTTAAAATGCAGCCGGTTGCTCGGTGCTCTATAAAACAGATGTTTCGCCGCCCACCCAGATGGTAAAAATGATTGTGTACAATTACGGCCCAAGCATAAGTTTTATGTACAGCAAGACAGAGAAAAAACAGAGACAAAACTCGCAAGTCAGGATTGCATTACAATACTGCATCGACAATGAGACTTTATTCACAAGTTGTATACACCGATAGAACAAAATATCTTCTGTTGTTTAGGTTTTTTTGGATTATGTACAGTTTTAATGCAACAGACCAGCCATCTATTGATTCTTGATGAGTGAGTGAAAGAAAGAACAGCCTTAGGGGGGATGTGACCTGCTGACTGCATCAAAAATACCCATTATAACAAGTTTAGCTCTGCCTCACGTTAAAAAAATTGGCCGGTTGAATCAGATAATTTAAATTCTCTCAATGCAGTTTCACTTATTTTCACGTTTTTATAACATACATGACAGTTTCTTCAAAGAGGCAGATGAGTTAGGATTCATCCTGCATTAAAGAAGCCGTTACAAGGAGCATTTCTTTGCAGCGTGTTTGAGTTTTGTGATGAAAAATGGAGTTGATTCGAACAACATGACACCAGCTTGCTGCAGTGTTGCATCAGCTTGATACTGCACCACCTTTTTAACTGGCTTTAACCACGATCTGCACTCTTTGGAAATGATAATCCTTGGCTTTTGGCTTTCGCACTTTTTTTTCTGAAATGAAGTGACGAGATAAACCAGCATTCGTTTGTTTGCTTGAAGAGTTTTTGCAAAGCTCGTCATGAGGCCACGGGAACATACAGCACACTGATTTGCTGAATAAATAGCCATGCTATAGTGTATGCAAGTCATATTGACTGTGATTCAAATAAGACTGAGCAAACTAAACTAGAACTGTGGACAGAATCTGTCAGCCAATGAAAGTCGTGAGATGATTTTTACACAGACTATGAGCTGGTTTCCCAAAGTCATCTTTAGATAATGGATGTGATCACCCGCAGCATGTCAGTCGTGTTTTAAACCTGAATTTAAGCTCGGCTCTCTTAGAACTAGTTTCAAATGTAAAGTCAACAAAAAAACAATGCTTTTATGAAGTATCATTTCTCTCAGTGCAGTGGTTTATGGATAAAAACATGTCCAAAACATCCTCGTGTTTGGAAAGCCAAGAAAAACAAAATGATTTCTGGGTTGATGCTCGTGTTCGACAGGTTCTTAACGGTCCAATGAACTTTATGCAATTCATGAATAACGTGACTGAGTTCGAAATACAAAAATGCCCCAATGGGTAGAAACTGTTCATGCCAACACAGCATGACCACACTTTAAACCAAAGTAAGTTTAATTACTGCTGACAACTTTTACATTTTTAATTTGTGCTTGTGCAGCCATTGGCTTCCATTCACTTCCACACAAGGTCACAATCAACTAGCAGAAACTTGCTACATATAATTTGATAGACAGTGTTTCTGGGGAGAGCCCTGAATGCACCACGTGCGTGACCACAACAAAATCAAGATGCTCTTGGGAAAACCAGCTGATGAGTGTCACCGCAAACTATTTCTCAATGCAATACAGGTTCAGCTACTATACATGTACAAATCATCCATCAATGCTACATAGAAGAACTGCTATTGAGAAGCAAGACTGTCCTCTTTCATCATGAAGGTACTAAGTCAGAAACACTTGACTTTATAATGGCCTCATCCAGTGTCGATTCAAAGACAAACCTTTGGACAGAAGGTGACTTCCTGCCCTGAGATTATTAAAGACGGCGTCTTCAGTGTTTATCGGAGGGATTTTCATTAAGCAGCAGCACAGCAGACCTTTAATCCACAGGTTAATCCGCTGGAATAAGGCCATTTTAAAATGAAGCGTTGCGCCCTCGCCTTGTTTCCAGGTGGCTGGACACATTTACCGGACCATCTACTGTGTTTTTTTTTAATTTTTATTAAGGCAGACATGAGTGTAACTTCACTGACAAGCCACAATATTGGTTGTCCACGAGAGATAACGATTCAGGTTTTGAAGAAACACAATATTGCTTCTACTAGGATGATGAAAATTACACATTGGAAAAAATATATTCATGATATTTCACCTCACATCAGGTACCAGCATCGTTTTTTTTAATAGATATTTCTTAAAATAAATGGAAAATTGCAGATGTTTAATGAAGTTTCCACACATTTCTGGAAACGACAGCCAATTTTCACTCACTGTTGAGAAAAATAATGAAAATAAAATAAAAATTATTTTTTGAGTTTTTCGTCTGACCGATCAACACTAGGCGTCTGATGAGTTACACTCTAGCGTACTGCATTAAAAACATAATATCGGAAAGCATGGCACTAAAAGTCAGACACAAACACGATTCTGTGATACACACATGATGATCGACATCATACATACACTCCAAATCTAAGACCAATCAGGGGCGTCAGTACAGAGAAATGACAAAGTAAGAACAAAGCCCCATACTGGACATCGTTTGGGGAAATTAAAATCATTAGCAGTTTTTTGTTTAATCAATAAAGTTGACAGAATGTTGTGAAAAAGTCCCACTGCAATGTTCCACAGTCCAAGGTGACGTCTGCACATTGCTCTTCATTTCTTATGATATAAACACAAAATAAAACCCGAATTTCGACTTTGATTGATGTGATTTTGGTCGGATCACCAGAACTTTTAAGATCGACCACACTGTGATGAAGACCGGCTCATCATTCCACCTGAACTGACGCCCATGAGGTCAACAACCTTCTCTAGAAACAGAAACTATGATAAATATACTCAGAACATAGAGAAGCATTTTATCAACCAATCAAAATGTGTTTAAATGTCACTTTGGAAAACAGGCTGCATGGATCATTACAATAGAAGGAAGGTCTATCTTTGTACAGGATTGGTTCGACTGGCACAATGTCTACTAAGATGGAAGGAGATGAGGAGGTGAGGGGGGCCATGAGTGGAAGGAAGGGGAGGTAACGAGGAGAGGAGACGTGAGAGAGAAAAAAGGGAAATGAGGGAACAAAGGGAGCGGAAAGGAAGGGAGACGATAAGCGAAAGTAGGACAGTTAGGAAGCGACGTTGGGAGGGAACAATAGAGAGGAAAAAGGATATGACAGGTAAAGGTAGGACAGGATTGGAGGCAGGACAATCAAAGGATGAAAGGGAGACTGGAACAACTGGGAAACGAGAAAGGATGAGACGGAAGGGGTGAATGAGAGGAGAACGGAGGGCATGGAAACAGGGAGGCAAATAGATGGGAGATGGGAGAAGGAAGAGACCATCAGGTGCTCCTTCCTATTGTGGAAGAGCTTTCAGGATGGCGTTCACCTCCTCCGCAACGGCCGTCAACGCAAACTCAAACTGGTCCTGCAGGGAGACAAAGAAAGAGAGGAAGTACTGAGAAACACATGAAGGAACAAACCTCTGGAAAGCACAAGTCTGATTTCAGCGCTGCCAAAGAGCCCTTTGGCGAGATGGTGAACCTGGTGTTCCTGCAAAAACAACAACTCGGAAGATCAGCGTTGGCTGGTTACTTTGGTTCCCAGCGCTTTGATACTTTCAGTTCGATTCACCGCAGAAGCTCTTCAAGCAGAGCTGCTGAAAGGATCTCGATACATTACATCATGCATATGTGACTGAACATTAATCTGCTGCTACGACGCCTCCACTCTTCTGTTTTCAGTCTGGCTGCAGGAATTTGCTTCCAGTGAGGCACAAGAACATCGGTGAGGTCTGACACTGATGGTGGGTGATTAGGTCTGGCTCTTGGTTGGCGTTCAGGTCAAGACTCTGCACAGGATGTCCAAGTTCTTCCACATAAATCTGGGAACTTGTTGTCATCTTGAAACAAGAACCACAGCCACACGATTTCTAAAATTGAAGTCTATGTTGTAGCAGATTTCCCATCATCTGAGACTTAAAACGGCAAAGAAACAGCGTCTGACTGGAGTATGTGAAGGTATGGACAGGGGTGTCGTGTTTTGCCCTGGGTTTTGTCCCTCAGGTGATATGCAGACCCCAACTAATGGCTGAAATAAGCATCTCAACCTGTTATAGGAAAACATATTTAATATTTACTTCTTCTGTTCAGTGTCATTTTACTGCATCAAATTGTCCTTGTGGTAAACTCACCGACTCGGCACAGAAACGTCATTTTTTAAAAATATTTAAGGTCACATTTAGTGATGTTTCAAAGACCTACACGTGCTTAACCTTTAGTTTATTGTATCATTAGAGGAAGTGGAAGATTACTGGCCCAAACAACATCTTTCCTCATCAAAATCAGAAATGAAATCTGAGTGCTGAGCCTGGGACTCCTGACCACGAGGGGAATCAATGTGTGAGAGCGCCGTGACAGCCGCTAGCTCAGGATACATGGTTTAATAAAGCCTGGATCGATACCACCGATGTTTCACACGCATCCTGCCTTTTCTTTCTAATTATGTTCACAGATCAGCCGGTAATTGAAGTTTCCAGAACCCGCACCGGCTTCATCCTGCGTGCAGTGTGGTGAGGAATGACTCTGAGGTGTCTAAAGCTGTGCAGAAGTGTGATTTACAGATTTATCTCCAGAATAAATCATATTTGTGATGACCTCGTTTAAAATGCTTCATATTGTGGATTTCTACACCAAAGAACATTACTTGAAGAGTTAAAGGAGAAGCCTGCCAGCAGGTTTGAGCTCAGATAATCACCTCCTATTTGAATTCTGTACATATTCCTCTGTGACCTGTGCAGACCTGACTATAATACCGATTCAGTGACTTTTCAGAAATCGATTGATCTTGCCTGATGTGGAGGAATTAGTCCCACAATCTCACAGCCTCACATCTCACAACGGGGGAACAAAAAAAAAACTACCAGCCGGCCTGAAACTTTCAGATAAAATGAAGTTTAAATAGAGGTGTGATTGATTGTTAGAGAGACGGCACTGTGGCGTGAAGGTTGCAGGTTTGATCCCAGAAACTGTCAACAACTAAATATCAGATTGGACAACGAGAAACTGACATTTTTGACTTTGTGGAGACTTTAAACTTTGTAAACTCTCATGGCAGTGATGAAGCGCAGACAGAGATGGCCTGTCTGAGCGATCAGCTGTTGATGCACCTTAAAACGACCTTTGCTTATTGAACCGAGGCAAAAGAAGGAGCAGAGCGTGATGCAGGGACGCTGCTTTCAGGAGGCCAGAAACAGTAATCTAATTACAGTAAGTCAAACAGTAATGCGATACACTTCACCACTTTAAGGCACAGCCGCATTAGTCTTCAGTGCAGCGAGTCTGAAATACATTATAACAAAAGCGATGTAATGCCACAGGTCGACGAGCAGCGGCTAACGACATGAGAGAAGCACTTTTGGTAGCGTCGTTCAAAAAAACAGGCTGATGTCAGTCTTATCTGTCTGTGCATGAAGGTTAGCTTAGCTTAGCATAAACAGTGGAAGCAAAGGGGAACAGCTAGCCTGGCTCTGTCCAAACGAATCATGTCATCATGGATTGGAGCGTGGTCAAACATTTTGAGGATGATGATGGATTTGACTGCACTGTAATATTTATATTATTAACAGTCGATGCAGTAACAAAGTTAAAACGCTGCATCTTGTCTGTTTAACCATTTGGCTCGTTGCATCGTCTTCTCGTGTCCTGATGAAGCGCTGAGTGAAATGGAACGTTTCCTCCGTCATACAGACTCCATTGATCTTGTAGTCACCTCTCCTTCCTCGGCGTGTGAAAAGTTCCTTTCACTGACTGAAGCTATCGCTCATGTTCGAAGACGTATGAGCAGCTAGGCTGTAAAAAATATGTCGTGTTTTGCAGCCTGCATCACCTGTGGCCTCCCGGCCACAAATCACACCTTTTCCACATGAACAGGCAGATTCAGGCGTGTGTGTGTTTGTGTGTGTGTGTGTGTGTTACCTTGGTCTGGACCATTCCCGGCCTCTGGTCCCGCAGGTGCTCCAGAGTTGCTGCAATATCAATCTCCTTGGCACCTGTCATGTAACACGCACAAAGAAAACACACGTATGAAATGATGCTGGAGCGAGTTCAGAGCTCCACCAAGATAATCCAACTAACATCTGTCAATCTGCTGTTTCATACCGGCTCCTTTTAGAAGAGAAAAAAAAGGCGATTACATTCATCCTCTTTGCACACACACACACACACACACTGACTCCACAGACAGCTAGGTGGTGGTGTTTTGTTGTCGGGATGAAAAAGACAAAGAGGGAAAAGAAAACTGGTGAGAGGACTCAGTGAAGGAAATCAAAGGCCGACATGTTTGTGGCCGATTCCAAAAGAAACTGATCTTAAAGCTCCTTGTCGGGCTTTGATAGTCATCCTGTCGCCTTTGAGCTCATGGAGGTTGCCCACCAGAGCTCTGTCAGCCCCTGCCAAGATCCGACACGCATGTGTGTGTGTGTGTGTTTTTGGGTCCAAGCGTACTTGCCAGTCAGCCAGTCGGCGTGCCAGATTGGCAAGATGCCCCCACAGCTGATGATAGTGTGGCTGCCGGCACTCGGCTGAACGACCTCTGGCCAAACGCTGGTATGTATACTAAGTATATTACAGACAGATTATAATCCTTTTAGAGAAATGTGTTTGCATCTAAAGTTTATTATCAGCTAATCTGACTCTGATGAATTACTCAGTGAAGATCAGTCGAGTCTCAGCTTTCAGGCAGAAATCTAAAATGACATATTCAAAGCTTCTGACGGGTTAAAAACATGATAACAGAAGATAATGTGTTCTTCTTTATTTACTGCATTGGCTGAGTCTGTTTTACTTTCCAGCATCAGGAGTAAAATAAGTGAAAACTCCTCGTAGGAAAACCTGAAACTCGAATGTGTCTGGACCTGATGAACAGTTATGTAAATGAAAAAGACTTGATGCTCTTAACGTGCGTTTTAAAGAGATATTTTTGTCAGAATAATACATCAAATCATTTTTATATATTAATGTGAACAGCCGTTCTGTCTAAGACAAATCTCTCCTGCCAGGCAAATAAAGTTTATCCCCCTTTTTAAAAGTCACATTGAGCTCATAATGACCTTTAGCCGCCTCATAATGTCAAAAGGAGCATGACTAATAGCTACAGGTACCGACCATTAGCTGCAGAAAGGAAGCAGGAAGAAAAAACACACACTGTTAGAATAGACGTTAAAAGGGAAAGAAGACATCTCAAAGAAAGAGATAAACAGTTGAAGGCTGGAGAGAAAAGAGACAAGAGAGAGAGAGGTGGGAACAATAATTAAATTCACAGAGAACAAGAGAGAGAACATTTAATTTGTTTTCTGTCCACCCGTCTCTCTCCTCCTCCTCCTCCTCTAACCAAATTCTGAGGAGACAAAAAGCGCAAGAATTCTCTTTACTTTATTCTTGTTGTGACACATAATAACACTTCTTTCTCTCGCCTGCATGAACAGGGAAATGAATGGTGGGAGAACTGCTCATTCACACCATTTTCTTATTCTGTTTCACAGTTTTTTTCTTCTTTACAGCACAATAGACCCCCTTCCAGCCAGGAAAGCTGCAACACACTAGCCACTGCTTTAGTTTTTTCAGCGGTGGGAGGACTTAACAAGCCGAGGGCCATTGTGCAGGTTCTGATAAAACCTCAAAATGGACGGTAAAGCCTTATTCGAGCTGCCCCTCTTTGCAAAACTCTCCCTAGAAGGAGACGGTAGAGGGATGGAAAAAAGAAACTCAGCCTCATTTTGAACTTCCCTCCTCTCGGAGGCTCCCCTCGCTTCGGGGGTGGAGGTCGCGGAGTAGGACTGAGGAGGGGTGGGGGCGCGGGGAGTATAGAAGAAGAGAAGGAGGAGAGAGAAAGACGGACCCTTGAGGAGGCCGCGAAAAACCCCCCGAAAAAGCCGAGAGCCGAGCTCACCAGCTGGATCTGGGAAGAAAAAAAAAAGGAACAGGAGGGATGCTGAAAAGCTCTCCGGCACTCGATGGGTTTCATTCGATTCTTAAGATGAAGAGAAGGGTGGCGGGTGGTGGAGGTGGGTGGTGGTGTGTGCGGAGGTGGAGGGGGTGACATGAGGGAAAAAGAAGAAAACAAAACGTGAGAACCACGGCAATACCTCCTCAACCCCGCAACACCGCCATAATACTCGAATTTACAATTCAGTCCTTGGGAGAAAAAGAGTGGGAATGGTGAGAGAGAGGGAGGGAGAGAGGGAGGGAGAGGGGAAACTGGAGTGATTTTGTGTCTGAGAGGGAGGAAGAAGAAGAGGAGGAGGAGGAGGAGGAGGAGGAGGAGGAGGAGGAGGAGGTGGTGGGAAGTGTCTTTGATCAGGATGGGGGAAGCCTGCAAACCTGGGGGCCTCCAGCTTCTCAGGACAGACAAAAACCCTGAAATCAGGGGGGTGGAGAGCTGAGAGCTGGGATGTACTGGAGGGAAAAACCAGTTTCTGAACCAGAGGTGTAATTCCACAGCCAGTGGAGGAAGTATTTAGTTACTTTATTTAAGAAATAATCCCGTTCAGACTAAAGTCAGACTAAAGTCAGGATATATATTTATATCTGTACTAGTTGTGTTGACACTGTAAGGCTTGCTGTCTTATAAACGTGCATGATCCTGATTTCTTACAAATCAGCCTAAACCTCCAAATTCATGGGAGAAAAAAATCAGTCCCAGGTTGAGTTAATGAAGAGTTAAGTATTAAAGATTATGTCAGATATAAGTGGGCCACTTTACAGCAGAAAAATAGAAACTAGAAACCAGAAATCTTCAGCTGAGTTTCCTGTACCAGGTCACCTCAGGTTCATGCAGCCGCTTCAGAGGCAATTAGATCAACTAAAACTCCAACCAGAGCTGTTTCTCTTACAGAGTTCACGTTGCATTATGGGTGGTGAAGTCCACTTTGAACCTCGGCACGTCCTGGTCTGATCTGATTTATTTAAACCTCAGAGCACAGAGTGAGCTCATCAGCCTTATTCACAAACAGCCCTTCATAAAGACAAAACTGCTGTTAGCAGCTTGAACTCTGCACACACACACACACACACACACACACACACTGAAGCAATTAAACATTAAAAATTAACGATATCTTGCCGACATCACTCTAATGATACCTCAGTGATGAAGTTATATCATCCTGCTTGTTTGGGGCTGATAACAAATAAAGTTGGCACCTTCAGTGTGTTTTAGTTTGATAAATCAGTTGGCGTCACATGTTTTTGTTTCTGAAATGAACATTCAGTGTTTTAAATTTGGCGTACAGGATACCGTCTGTCCCCGACCCGCCCCCGCCTCCTGTCACATCCCCGCCCCGCCCTCCTCTCCCCGACCCCTGGGTGCAGCGGAGGGGACCCGGGGCCCCTGATCACAGTGTGACAGCCTGGGGACAGGCCCCTGATGCCCAAACCAAGCCTTTGATCTGGAATTAAAGACCCAGGAGCTCGTTCTGCTACAGCAGCAGCACCACCATGGGACACACTTCACACACGCATACAGAGAAACAAAAAGATATGCACACACACACACACACACACACACACACACACACACGACACAGCCCTCTATGTGCCGGTGGGAAAGGCTTTGAGTATATATACTGTATGTAACTATAGTAGCACTAAGAGGCTTATCTATAAATGAACGACACTTAATTTAACGTCATGTCATGAACTGCCACAGCCCGATGAAACATTCAGTCCCCTGCCTAATTACTACACTGTGTTTATGATATCATGCTCTAATTACAGTAATTATCACACACTCACAATGTGCTTAAAATGCACTTCACCGCTTCAGATAAAATGTTCGGTGTCAACTCTGCCTGATTTAAAAGAGTTTGTAGACTTTAAAAGAAGAACGTCTACTTCTTCCACCTCTTTTCCTTTCCTTCCTTCCTTCCTTCCTTCCTTCCTTCCTTATATATCTCCTTTGTGTGTGTTTTATTGGCATGACGGCATGTTGCCAAAGCAGCACAGGTAACGTGAAAGATAATAATTTGCACTAATTAAGCAAAAACTAATAAACGTGAGTGTTTCCTGTCGCTCCGATGGTGTCACTGTAATTATCCATTTAAGTATCATTATTTTTAATGCAATTATCAATTCAACTTCACAAAAGAAATATTGGGTGGGTGTATCTGGATTGGGTTGGGGTTGTAACTCGTCTCCACACAGGCAAAGAGAAAGGACAGAGGACACCCACCTTTAGCCATCTTGTTGAGGACCATGTCGACCAGGATGTAGGTCCCACTTCTTCCTGCACCATCACTGAGAGAGAGAGAGAGTTAATTACATTTTAAGTATAATTCTCATATTCCTCGTATCGTTCATGTCGTGGAACAAAATCATATTTGTTATCATGAAAACTGACAGGAAAGAAACCAACATGAGTACGTGGCATAAAAATCTCTGCATGCATCATCCACTGTGTCTGAAAAGTTTTTATTACATAAGATTTTTTTGCTACATTGCAGTAGACTGTAAAGGAACCAAAGTATTTCGTGTCTCATGATGGATGTTGCTTCATAAACTGTGTAAACCTGCAGACTGTGCTTCTGTTTAGTCTTTCTGTTACGTAAGATTTTACTTTGAAAGTTCATTTTCCGTCCCTCAGGAAGTGTTTGGGGAGACAAAATAAAATTGTTCACTCCTGAAATATTTTCATCTCACTGCTGCTGCGTTAACAACGTGACCTGTCGAGATGGTAATATTTTCTTCTGGTCACAGATAAAGTCGCGTCTTTCTTCTTCTGCGGTTACATTTTTTGTTTTGTTTTCTCGATCTCCCGTCATGTTGACTTTTCCGAGTTCCGTCTGGCAGCTGTGTATTTTTATCCAGACGAGGATGAATTAACGTCCTCGCTCTCTCTGTGTGCCCCGCTGACGCAAATTCAAATAGGACTGTGAGCGAGTGAAGAATGATTAAATCTGAAATGTTAACAGGCGTTTAGAAAAAAAACTCAAACTTGGCAGCGTTGTTGGCAAGTCAGCAAGTCCCACTGCTGCTGCAAGACCGCACGGCGAAGTTATATCATCTGAATAACACACCCACGGATTTACAACGCGACTTATTGCATATCCTCGACCATTGTCGTGTTATTGTTTTTGTTCTGGAGCAAAGACAGATGTAACTGTGACTCCGGTGTTAAGCAGGTGAGATTTAATATGTCGAGGGTTATGAGTCTGCTAATGCTATTTCAAGGGGATAAACAACTTCAAGGGTGTATAATTACAGAGCAGAGAGGCCGGAGCGCCTTTTATTTCAGTCAGGAGTTTAAAAAGAGCATCTGTGGAACTAAACTGCAACGCTACGACGTTTGTTCGACATCCTGCGAATGCAGCTTCTGTTAAAAATGATCATAAAGCGACACCACGCACAAAAAACTGTAACGTAACTGTAACGTATGTGGAGGGAATATTTTGTATCTTAGATTTATTTGTGTTGAAAATTGATGTCTGCATCCCAACCAGTCTATTTCATGGACTGCTGTGTGTGTGTGTGTGTGTGTGTGTGTGTGTGTGTGTGTGTGTGTGTGTGTGTGTTTGCAGGGATGTGTCCATACTTCCTGAATATTTCATTTTCTGCAGACACACACACACACACACAGCTGTATATTCTAACACACCCAGTGGCAGTAATTGAGCAGTAGCACCGCAGTAACATGCTGTGTGTGTGTGTGTGTGTGTGTGTGGCGTCCACGCAGATACTACTATCACTCTGATCTCAGACAGTTTGCATGTCTTCATGTGTGTGTGTGTGTGTGTGTGTCGTGCAGGTTATTACGGCGTGATTAGATCTGTCGTATCGCTGCACCTTGCCAGGATCATTACAAGGCGATCAAAGATATGTGATGTGTGTGTGTGTGTGTGTGTGTGTGTGTGTCAGCAAAAGCCCGAGGGCTGTGAGTAAACACGTCAAGATGTCTGCTGCCTTCTCCTCTCACACTATTTAAAATGAGAGACGAGGGCGCCCGGAGAGAGAGAGAGAGAGAGAGAGAGAGAGAGAGAGAGAGAGAAGAAGGAAGAGAGAGAGAGAGAGAGAGAGAGAAAGAAGGAAGAGAGAGAGAGAGAGAGAGAGAGAGGGAGAGAAGGAAGAGAGAGAGAGGGAGAGAAGGAAGAGAGAGAGAGAGAGAGAGAGAGAGAGAGAGAGAGAGAGAGAGAGAGATGTAGACGATGGCTGGATGGAAAATTTAGAAAAGAGAGAGAACAGAGAGAAATGAAGAGAGGCAGCGAGGTCCTCTGAATGCTGTGTGATTATTGAATTTCTGCATCTGCTCACTTCTCATCCTGATTGCTTCACTCTGCTCTCTGTACACATTAGGGTGATAAATGGCCGCGCACACTCGGCTTTGACAAACTCGTTTGAAAGCTTTAAGTAAAAGTCTGCGGGATGAATGAGAGAGTTTCTGCATCCTAAGACGCAGCCGGCTGGTCGGCTTTAGGAACGAGCGGGACTGAATCCGAGGGTAATGTGTCAGAACGGCCACGCGAAGGTCTTAATAAACATGAAGACAACAGAACTGGACTTGCAGAAAGTCGAAACACCAACAAACACGGTGGACCGAAGCCAAACTCTTCTGTAAGAGCGCGGTGTTTGGTGACCTCTGCAAACTTCATCCTAAAGAGAGGCCTAACTGCTCGATTCCAACGGGCTATGAGGAGTTTCGATTTATCACGTCAATGTTGGAGAAGAGGTCCTCTCTGAAGAGCTGGAGGTCTGCAGGAGGTTTTTTGTAAATGGGATAGGACGATAGGACGTTCCACCAACGGGGAACAACAGTTCGGATTGCCCCGAGCGTACGGGTGGCAGAGCCGGGTGTGGTTTGGAAGCCCTGAAGTTGACTCCCAGTCTTAAAAACAGAAACTCTGTGGCCTTCTTACCCACGGGTAGAAGCACATCAATAAAGAGGAACCTCATCTCTGATTGTTGGTCTTGTTCATGCATTACTGTTCCCACAAGATGTGATGTGATGATGAGAAGATACACAAGATGTCAACATAAAACAACATCCAGGATAGCTTGTGCTCCTCCGTCTAACAGCGCGTTCAAACCGACTGCACCAGTTTAAATGTGGCACGACTGCATGCAGAGTCGGAAAAAATAATCGTGAGCGAATACCGAAAGACGTGGATTGATCCAGGCAGCAGACTCACGCATGAGTTGGAAATATTTCCGCTTGAGTGAAGAATTCATGCTATTCCTGAAGGTGTATGACTCATCTTGATGAAAGCACACAGGTAACGAGAGAAAAAAATGAGACGGTCCAGGGGGAAAAGTGTGAAGTTTGCCTCATGTCAAACACTCTGAGTGTGTGTGTGTGTGTGTGTGTGTGAGGGCTGCATTAAAGTAACCCTTAAACCAGGTAACGAACCATCAAGTGGAGGTTTTACGACGTTTCCAGACATTATATTTACTGGTACAGTCATAAAGGTAACTGGGGAACTTCAGGGATGATCCAGCTGCTGTGTGCTGCTGCTCCATAAAGACAGGTTTCGTACTCCGGTGCAGCGTGGCACTTTAGCAGAGAAATGTAGTTTCATCATCTTGGAAGAGCCATTACACCATATTAAATAATAGATCACTTATTGGAGGAGCGGGCAGACAGATATAATGGTTATCTGTTATGGAGGAGAGTTTTTTTGTGTTCTCTAATCCAATCACTGCAGAGTGTTTCCACAAAAAAAAGAAAGTGGCAGATTTTTCTGTTAAATACAGACTTAATTAAGTCTCCCTGGCCTGAGTTATTTCCTGAGGTGGTGGAGGTATTCAGATGTGCCATCACACACACACACAAACACACCGGCTGCAGCCCTTCCTGCTCCTATTTACCCCTCTCTCTCGCCCACGGGCTCCAACCGACGCCACAAACTTTGAAGTGTCTCCAATTAAAAGTTACCCCTCCTCCGTGGACAGTTTGTCAAATTAACCCGCAACTTTTTTTCTTTCTTTTTTTTTTGGGCTAATTTCTCATTTTAAATGTTCGTCCTCCTTTGACGAGCGACACGAGAGCTCCGGAGACGTGACACGGGAGCGTGGACTGCACGGAAACCACAAAGGAATCGAGCTTCAAATCCTCCGAGCGCATCATTAAGAGGCCTGTTTATCTTATTTGCTCGTTAACAACATTAAAAAAAACATCCCACATTTTATAACTTTGGATGTGATGAACCTTTTAAACACAAAGAACAGAAACAGACTGCTTTAGTTATTAGTGTACTTGCCTGCAGTGGACTATGATAGGACACGAGCGTCCCCGGTAGCACTTGTTAACTTTCCTGTAAGAAAGACAGAACAGAAAAACCAGATGAGTACAGCAACACTCAGTCAATACATCACGTATGCTTTAAAAATAATAAGCACAGAGAACAGCACGCACAGGCCTGTTCATTCTAATTTCTGTCGGACGGAAATGCTCCGGTAGGATTGGCAGAATCTCGTTAAGTTGGTTATAGAAATGATTGCAAAAATGTTTTCTAAGCTTGTGATCTTTACGGGTTTTACCCGAGCATCGAGGCCAAGAGTTCAAAGTTCGTCCCACTTACCACACATATACAATTTACCCAAAGTAACACTGTCAGTGAACAATAGAATCAAAAACTTCGAGAAGTTCGACTCAAATGTACACTGACCATGAGGAATCATTATGAACACTACGAACAGTTGAAGTTATCTGTCCTCAAAGTTGATGTTAGTGTTCAGTAACTATCAAAAGTGGCCCAAGGATGGAAAAGTGGGGAGGGAAAGTTGGACCTGCCATGACCTTCATGTGGATGTTACCACCTACCAAAGCTTTGTTGCAGGCTATGTACAAAACGGTATTCCCTGATGGCAGCGCCCTTTTTGAGCAGGATAGTGCACCCTGCCACGAAGCAGAAACTGTTCAGGAGTTCAAGGTGTTGACATGAGCTCAAACAAACAAGCCCGATCCTTGGAGGCCCGTTAATGTTGGTGCCAGACACCACAGCACACCTTCAGAGGTCGAGTGGAGTCAATAGCCACTATCCCGAAACTATCCCTAAAATCTCTTTGGGGCGCTTCCTTTCTCTTCGAGTAGACACAACAAGATGGCAGCAGCTTTTAAAAATGATTCTCAGGAATGTCTAGATTTGGACGACAAACATCTGAGTTGCTTTTAACCCCACATGTCATGTTAAAGGTGCACCGTGCATCATGACTGACCACCAGAACAATTCGAACACTCAGAATCTACAAACTTTGAAAGGTTTTGTGTCATTTTATACAGAAGAAGAAGAAGAAGGAAGCACTTTCTTCCTGTTTGGGGCTGTAAAGCAGCAGCAGAATCGATCCCAGCGGCTCACAATAGTTTCCTAAATTGGCTGTTTTTAGGGACTATAAATCCACTGTATTGACGGAAACAACCAGCTTCCACGAAATGAAGAAAAAAGACATTTTTCAATAGTGCCCATGGATTTTTATCTTTTTTTGTGTCAGGTCTTGAAGTTCCCATCCCATCTCTGTATCGTAATCTTCCACAACAGACGAGCTGTATTTGCTTTCATGTTTGTTGCCGCTTTTGCGCATGCATAAAACAGTGGAGCGCTGCCTCAAAGCGCTGCGGCTCGAAAATGGCACATGCTTTTTCATTTTCTTTTCTTTCTTTCTTTAAAAAAAATGGTGCTAAAAATTCACACCTTGTTCATCAAAATGCACAGCAGCCAGTGAATCATGAACATCCAGCTTCTATCCGAGCGAGAAGCAGAGAGCCGTGAGTTTGATCCCAGCTGGAGATCATCTCTGATTCTATTTCATGGTGATAACTCTAAATAACAATATTCAGCAGGAACATATTATATTAAGGTGTGTGTGATCCATAATGCATCGCTCAGTCAAGGAAAAAAACCTCAGACCCGCTTCACTTTTTCCTTCAGTGATGTTTAGAGTGAATTTCGTGACCTTTGGGTCCGTCAGTCCTCACTGTAAACAGCTTTTTTCCCATTTTCACCTAAAATGTTTTGAAACTTTCCAAAAGCAGACTGTATTTTATCAAAACTATGAATTTTTCACCTCTGCTAAGGTTGTTTTCAACCTCTTCGACCTTGTTTCCTATTTCACGTAATGGCAACTGAGCAAACTCCATCTACTGAAGAATACCATGAGATGTGTTTGAAAGGCCCAGAAGAAGGAGCTGTTTGTGTTTTTTGTCCAAAAAATAAATCATTGATGGTGATTTTTTTTAACACCAGGTAAGAAACATTTTCACTCTTTTCCAATGAGCCGCTGCACAACTACCAGATCTGGAAAAAAAATCTGAAAAATTTAGAGGATCATGAAGCTGTGGCAGAGGTTTGCACCAACAAACAAATTAAATTCTGCAAAAGTGATTTTGATCCGACTCGTTCTGGCACATAAAACACACGAAACAGAAGAACATAATTGTCAGTCGGTGCCCTAAACTGAGAACAAATCTACTACTGTTATGCAAAACCAAAGCTGAGTCTTTAACGGTGTTTCTTTTAGGACAAACAACCTCCGTGCTAAACTGACAAAGCATTTGTTTTTTGGCAGCAGGGTTTGAAAGGGTTTCCTCGGGCCAAGAGTTGAACACACAACGTCGTAATCGCATCACAAAAAACGAAGAAACTCTTTCCACCTAAAAAAAACAACAAAAAAAAAACTAATTTTCATCCTCCAAACCACCAAAATTGAAAAGTCAGAGCTCACTGCAGACAATTAAAAGTGATGTTACCATGGAAACAGCCAGCAGAGAATCACAGTATGGGGGCAGTGGTTGGGTGAATAAGAGGGGATTCAAAAGAAACGCCCCGTACAAGAGAGTCAAGCTTGACAGAGAGAGAGACAAAAGAGAGGACGAGACAGATGGATGAAGACGGAGAGGCGAGAAGAAGAGAGAGAAAGATGAGCTGATGGAGAGACAGCGCGGCTCCGCACTAACACACCCGTGTCCTCGTATCATGACCTCAATCCACGCTGAGAGGCCTAAACGTAATTTGCAACGTGAGATCAATTTCCCTCCCGATAATTGCGATAATTGTGCCCCTGCTCAGGCCGTGCATTCACAGGTGAGAAGCCTGCGGGACTGGAAAATGTCTCTACAATTTGCGAGTCACGTTATGACACGTGACACCGCCGCCGTTCATCTCCATTATCGCCTGTGCTGCTTTGCACAGCAGAGCGCGTCCATCATAATCAGCTGAAAAAAACACTTTGTGATGCAGGTTTGACGGCGTTCAGTGCCAGAAACAGGCTGATAACGAAGGATGTGGTCCAAATATCGAATCATCTGATGATTGTGGCTAAACCACGAGCTCAGTCTGCAGGGATCTGGAAAGTGGCAGAGGTGGCAGTTCACCTCCTGGGCATTGCGAAGGTGCAGCCATGAGCAAGGTACCGAACCCTCCTGCTGCTCCCAGGCTGCTGTTCAGCGTGGCTGCCCATCACTCCACCTCTGTGCTGCATTTTCAGATGTTTCTTTTAGTTGCCACAAACAACCGCTTACTGCGGACGGACGCCCAAAACAGACAGAAGAACGACGCTTTTCTTAGCGTGGATGTATTCTCAGAGCAGAAGTCAGAAATCATCAAGAGAGGGAGAGACGGACGGACGGAAAGACACGAGAGAGAGAGGAAGAGACAGCTAGAGGGTGAGAGAGACAAAAGCGACCAAGAGAGGAAGGGAGACAGGGCGGAGAGGAGATGGCAGGATATCGGAGGCAGTCAAGCAAACCATGAGCAAGCAAAAAAGGCAGGAGGTCATCTCAGGTCACCGGGCACAGCGAGGAGAAAGGAGGAGGAGGAGCAGGAGAAAAGAAGGGGAAGATAAGAGGGAGAAAAAATAAGGCGTGTGAGGGATGGGGAGGGGGTCCATGAGGCCCCTTGGTTGCAGAGTCACAGTCTCCAATGATCACTTTTGTGACTATGCAACTGGGCTTATATTACTAGCTGCAACATCACAAAAATGACACTGGCAACCGCTAGTTAGCTGGTAAAACAGGAGGGGGGGGGGGGTTGTAAGCAATGCTTCGGCTCAGTCAGTCAGATGTGAGTGAGGTTAAAAAAATAAAAAGCAGCGGCACGAGCATAAAAAGAAGGAGAGGTCAGCCGGCGTCCTCAAACCATCGAGAAAAAAGAAGAAGGAAAAAGAGGGGACAGGTTGTTATTGTGGAAGTACCCCATCCCCGGTAATAAAAGTGAAAAATATCCCCCTCTGCGTTTTCTTCATTGTGTTCTGACCCCGCCGCCCTGTGAGTAAAGGCAATATTTCCTAACTGATGGTGGGTGGTGACGCCCACCAGACCTTTTTATAATAGCTATGACCACAAACCCTCACTCTTGATATCTCACCTAATTGATGTGCGCCAGCAGCATGGCGACACCGGGGCCTATATATAAAAACCGAGCTGGGGACTATCACTCGAGAAAATCCACAGTGAATCAGAGGGAAAAAAAGGGGGCCGGGGCGGCTCCCACCTAATAGGCAATACAGTATATCAGTTTAAAAGAGGTCGAGAGGGGAGGAGGGGGAGAGCGGCTATAAAGGCGCCGGAGATAAAGGATCACTCCGGCAGAGTTTCTTCAATGCATCCTGAATTACGCTGTTATCGACTGGAAAATGCCCAGGATGTTTGAGGATATATAGATATTTTTCTGCCCGCATCTCAGGGTCACAAGTCAGAACTCCTGGAGAAGTGAGAGGTTTGAAGTTATTACGCTGCGAGCCTTTCAAAGCCTCTGCGGTTTCGGAAGTGGGGGTTGCAAACATCTCCAGGATATATACTTTCTTAAAGTTTGAAAGAAATCGTCGCTCATAATTCCACCATGCAGCCTCGCCAGCCTCCAAACATCAGGAGCTTTAGAAAGATGATGGTGCACTTCCCTCCTTTCCTATTTCAATAAAGGCAAACCTCCGAGAACCTGGAAGGACTTCTTGCTAGAGGAGCTACAAGAACCTCAGAACAAGTACAGAGGCTGCTGAAGCCCATGAGAGTAACTGTCCCTGAATATGAAACCATCCAGCACAGGAAGTACAAACACAAGACTTCTAGTCCGCGTAAGATGAAGCTCGCTTGCAGGATATGGAAGACGACGTATATGCAAAACATTTCCTGAGCTTGGATATAGGAAAGTACATATTCAGCTACTATCGCACAGTTCTTATGTCTGTCTACAAGTGGACTTCTTTAGAAATAAAGGCTGGTTCTGTTCAACCAAAGCAGAGACAAAGACGCGCTAACCGCTCCTTCGAGTTGACTTTGTCTTTGAAAATGTCCAACAAAGTGCTCCTCTTAAGTTCTGCTTTGGAAATGAATCCTGTTATCAAAGTGTCTTTCTCCTTTTTAAAGAAGAATTAAAGAAACTCTGCTAAAACAGAAGTTTCTTTAAGACCTTCAGAAACCTCAGAGCTTTCACTATCAACATCAAACGCAGGTTTAAGTCGTTTATATGTGTTTCAAATGAAAAGGACTTCCAAGAAACTCTAAGTTAAACGCTGAAACGTCTTTGTTGCCTCGCTGGTGCAGAAATATGTTGAAAACTCGTCTACACAGTCACACACACTTGCCCAGGCCTCGGTTAAACAGTCATTGGAAGTACCTATGGCTTCATTTGTACCTTATGATACAAACACAGTTGGGAAGTTCTCGGTTCGGGTTTGGTGGCTCCATGAGGGGACATGGAAGACACATGGCTATCTACTGCCTTCCCATGGCAACAGCGGCGTTTAGTTGACTCTAAAAACCTTTTACTGGGTTTGTTGAAGTAGTTCCCTACCTGCGGAAGTCGAGGAGCGTCCTGCTGGTCTCCGGGACGTTCTGGTTCAGCCAGGTCAGGAAGTGGAACTGAGTGACGGTTCTCGTCTCGTTGGTCTGCATGTTCTTCAGGTAGAAGCTACGAACCAGAAAATCGTCGCACCAGATGTGTTCGGAGACCAGGTTCACCTGCAAACACACAAAGGTACAAGGAGTTTCATCACACTGGCCATCAAGTATTACTTCCCATTTATTCTTATAAAGACTCATCAGTATCTATAAGTGTGCATGTAATAATTATATACAGCACCATGTGTGCATCCCATATTTTCAGACACAGAGCAGATTGATAGATTACAGGATTGGGACATAAGTAAACACTAAATGCTTTATTAAGTGATGCTAATCTTTTTGGAATAAACAGCTTATATTTTGGGCTTTGGAAACTTTTGCTTGATCAAACTTGTGACTGCTGCATGCAAAATGTGACTATGGGCCAACAGGAAAGCCAATGCCATGAGGTCGCAGCTCACCAGACGTCATCGTCTCTACTCATCAGTCATTTACCTCGTAGATGTGATACAGGTTGGACCCCTCGTCGGGCCAGTAGTGGTAGCACTGCTTCACCCCGCTCTCCACAAGAGGCGTCAGCATCACAATCACCACGCAGCCGTTCTCCCAGACCATCTGCAGACAAAGCACACGCTCGGTCAGACTCACACTCAGATGATGGCAGAGTAGAATGGCAGAAAATAAATGGAGCTTCTCAAAAGTACAGACGATTTTTTTTCTTATGTTACCGAATGTTCTTTAAAAAGTTCCAAAGTTTGTTTAAATGTCAGGCACTCAGAGTAGGAGTCATGTTCTTGAAGTTGCGGGGAGCTCAATTTGGAACGAGATCTCATACGAAGCTGTCAACACTTCACAGAATCTGCTAACAGGAACACTGACATGTGTCCTCACTCACCCACTCACTTGGATTTCGGTCCGTAATCTGTTTAAAATTTTGCGCTATCTATGATTTTTTGGAATGGGTGGATGTGTCTGTTTTTTGGAGGTGGGGTGAAAATGAAATCCTCGTTTGAAACCAAACACTTCAAGACATGTTTACTGCGTTTGAAACTTTTGGTAAGAAACTACGAGGATGTCAACCGTTGTGGCATGAAAATTAATTGCTGTTGAGGCGGTTCCCTCCCCCAGCTGGGTCGTTCCACAGTGAGACCCGGCACACGGTCGTATTTTTTTCCTGCTGGCAGTCATATTCTCACAGCCGGAGGGTGGGCTGGCTCTGGAGATCCATTTGACTCTGATCGGAGGTAACAGTCGGCCGTTAATGGAAGCCATAAAACAATACCGCTCCCACATCATCGCGTTAGACAATCAAGATGGCCGCACCTGCCGTTCAGTCAGGAGCGCCGCCACACCTTGCCGGAGATTTAACTGACGTTAATTGCGGCGGGTTTTGAATTACTGCACCTTTTACGCACCCTCCTCTCGGCTCCCACTGCTTCCCTGATTGGTCTCGCGGATGTAAAGACGTGACGGTGCACTTTTTTGAGAAATGGTGTTAATTTGTTTTAGCTGACAGGGTGAGAACTCCGCCGCTGCTGGGAGGACAAGTTCCCTCTTTTAAAACTCGTCTGGTTTGTTAAAATGCAAATGTAATTTAAACTCTTATTTATCCCCGAAAAAAAAAAAGTTGAACTGCACATCGTGCTCTTTTCTGGAGTTGTGCTGCTTAACAACATCCAGATCCACGTGTTAACTTCTGGAACATTGTGGTGCAGGTGCCCTCTGCACCTCAGCAGCATCCTGATGGGGGAAGATGTTGCGTAATGTGATAAATGTGGTGTATTAACCTTGATACGAGGCGGTGCTGGTGGTTAACTTGATTGGGCCACAACAGAATAAGAAGCCTGAGTACAGAGGCCACTTTACGGACCTGAGATGAATCCATGAGGAGCGGTAGCTCTGGTGCCGCTGTGAGAATTTTTAGTCTCGTGGTACGAGACGATCGGAGATCTCGGCACCTACCAGTCGCCTGGGAATTGTCTGAATGCAAAGTTATGTACGCCCTTCACTTCAAGGACACGCTTTACCTGAATCAATGCTCTGCCCACATTCTCCTTCCGTAACACGGAAAGAGATTTTTGAAACATTTAAAATGGATGTTGGAGATGAAGATTTGATCCAAGAACTTCTACGTCATCTTGACTTCCTCAGATAAGTATTATTCCTTTTTTAGGCTTTATCTTTAGTTTTACAAAAACTTTTGGACACTGAGAGGCCTAATGTCTGTTTTCAGGTCAAGAGGATCGAGTCGACTAGCACCCGAGTGTAGAAACCACTTCAACGTAACCCTAATCCGTAACGAATACACTGCACATGTGTTTTTGACTGCACCTCTGTTACACTGAGTCTGAGCAGGAGGAGCGAGAAGGTTCACTGAGGAGAAACAGAGAGTATTCACAATCCAAACGTCGCACAGCGCTCGGGTGGACGAAACCACCGATGTTTTAGTGGTGAGAGGAGGAAGGGAAACAGTGGTGTCATGGGGCGACAGGTCAGTCCCTCTAAGGAGACCTTCATCACACCCACCATCACCAATGTGACTTTATTCTCAGATTTACTGATACAAACACAGATTTTAGGTCATCATCAGAGTCTGAAACTTATTCTTTAGGGAAAGTCGGGAGTTCAGTCCAATGTTTGTGGTTATATATAAAAATATATCACATATATTCCATTAATGTTAATGAGCTGTCATTTGTATTTCACTCAGGTTGATTAGCAGATGATCAGTGAATCTACAAGAGCCAGAGATTTCTCCCTTTGCAGCCTGAAAGGACGCCAGCACTGCCAGTGAATGCAGCAGGGACAGAACTTGTTTGACAAGGGGACCTTTCCTTCAAACACACCCCTAACACACACACACACACCCTCAATACACACACATATATATGCCCCAACAGGCCGGAATAACTTATTGATCCTCTGGTCTCAGATTCAAACCCAATCCAACATTTGGGACAGTGGGAAAAGTGTTTGCCGCCCCCCGCATTAATAATGTGTCCCATTGCAGACTGGTGTGTGTGTGTGTGTGTGTGTGTGTGTGTGTGTGTGTGGTGGGAGAGGTGTTGCCAGGCAGTGAGCATGATTGTGAAGGAGAGATTAATAATGACATCCACAGAACAAGCTGGTCTCCCGCGTGGCTCGCTGCACTAATAAAAATCGTCTAACTCTTGTTTAAGAGAGGAGAAGGTATTGATTTTTGTTCATGAGTGAGTGTGTGTTCATGTACTGTGTGTGTGTGTGTGTGGTTTTTACCTGCCAGAAATCAGCCACAGTGGAGGGTAGGGGGCCCTGAGTGGCGATGTAGGCCGGGTTCCTGGGGTCGTGATCCATCTGAGGAAGAGACGGACAAATGTTCAATGTCGACTGAAGTTTTCACACAGTTCGTGTTTATTTCATGTCTCAAATATTCAACCTCATGTCAGTTTTGTTAAACGCTGAATTTACTAGGATGGGAATTAATTGTAGGTTTTTTGTCTGCAGCTGGTTTGCAAAGAATTAACAAGACGACAGGACCAAGATAATGAACTTTGCTGTCATCCTCAGCAGTAACCTGAAGTCCTGGAAATCATCATGAAGAAAAGATTTTAATTTTAATACTTTCTTTTCTTTCTTTTCATTAAATGCAAGGAGGAAGACAACGTTTCAAGTGTTTAATTATTGCAGGGTTCCATTAATTCAAGTGATAAGTTCAAGGTGAAAACACATAATTACTGCAGCTTTGACAGAGTTAAAAAAAAAAATCTTACATGGACAAGCTCAAAGGCAAATCTTTAGAAATTAAGTTAGGTCATTAAATTCTTTTCTTAAAAATATTTCTTTAATAGTTTCCATATTTTTAAAGAGGACTCATATGAATCAACGTGTCCTCGGAAAGTGTGCACGTTGAGTTTCCGTGAAGTGAGAGGGGCGACAAAGCAATAATGGCCTTATAAATAAAAATATACCAATGAAATAATCTCTGAGTGGTCAAGGAGGGCCACTTCACCTCCGCACACAGCGGCACGGTGATGATTTAGTGCTCTGCAGCCTGTAATAAACCTCAGTGCGTCGTGATATACAGCGCACGGCGAATGCAACAAGGCTGCGCGGTTCGGCCGCTGCATTTGTCCACATCAAAAACAAACTCCGTTCTCCCAAATGACCTCCTGAAATATCTCCCCAACTGTGTTTAACACACGTGCTCGTATAGACCGTCTCCTACTGGAAGCTCCTCGGCGAAGGAGGTGATAGTTTTCAGTAACTTCCTACCCACTTCCTTAACTTAATGTAAATTGCAGAAGGATGGCGTGGGCGTAGAGAGCAAAAGACAGAGGAGGAACGTGAGGTGAATTTACGAGGAAGTGAGTGACACCCCTGCCAATTACCATGCAAATTGTACGGCAAATGTAATAATTGGCAAGACCAATTTAGCTGGAAGCAATTACAGAGAAGGGAAGACAGATAATTTCTGGGGGGTTTTTCCGAACACGAAAATTGTCTTTAATGGTCCTCTGCTCCTTTTTATGAATGCCAAACAATAATGCACTTCTAATGAACTTAAAATGTAGTAACTTAAGAGAGAGGAGAGGTGACACGGTACCGGAGAGGCTGGCTCATTAAAACATCCGCAGCCTGAAAGAAGAAGTGCACTTCAAAGACATCTGAAGGAGGCTGGACAGACCGGTTCTGGACGGTTCTGGTCCTGTTTTTTCAGGGTTTTCAATAATGTAGATGTTTTGTTTGGTTGTCCACATACTTTTGGCCAAAAGACAAACACTTTTCTTGCAAAGGTCTGACGTGCAGGGACAGTATCGAGCTTCAAAAACCCACTGCTCAAAATCCAGAGCTCATATTGGGACTAATCATAATTTAACTTGATGAGTGAAAAGTGTCGCGGAGGAAAACATCGAAATAACAGAAACGTCCCGTCCGTCTGCAGCGACAGTGTCGAAGGAAATTAAAAGAGAGCGACGAGGAAGGACAGGGAGCGGAGAGACAAACTGACACTGAGAAATCAAAAAGGACAAGAAGAAAAAGAGACGCCGGGTGAAAATCTGGTGAGAGACGACGGGGGAAGAAAAAGTGAAGATGAAAAGACGAGAAGAGAAGAAAGACGATCCTTCTCTCTCTTTTTTTATCTCGCTGTCTCTCTGTCTGCGTTTCAATCTGCGTGGACACACAATGCTCCCTGACGTCTCAGTGTCTCCTGAATTAAACCCCGCCATTAATGACACTAATGACATTCCTTCTTAATGAGAACAAAAGCGGAGGATGTGACAAGTGCAATTATCCCCGTTATTGGTTTTTTGTCTTTTCTTTGGAGGGAACGGAGGAGTCAGATGGTGTGTGTGTGTGCACACGTTTGTGTGTGTAGGTGTGTGTGTGTGTGTGTGTGTGTGAGATCGCCATCGCTCTGTCCGATCTGTCTGATGAAGTTTTATGATGGAGCCGACTGTTACTACCGTCTGACACCTCAGTGGGGGCTGACGGCGACAGTGTGTGTTTGTGTGTGACTGCTGACAGACAGACTGGTAAACTGCTGTCAAATATATGAAACCCTTGTAAATATGAGTCTTAATATCAGGAAATGAAACAACTTCTATTGTTGTCTGCTCTCAAATAAATACAAGGTATTTTACCTGAATAATTCCAGTTTATGTTACTTCCTATTTTTATTCCACTCTTTATTTGATAAATACTGTGTTTAAAAATCGACTTGTTTTACACACGACTCCTTTGTTCCATGACTGAAAAATGTAATTTTATTCAACAGTATCTACCAATAAAGTTTCATTAACCTTGAAACCCCACCGGACACGTCTCTGTCACGCTGGTTTGGTCAGATTTTTCCTGGATTATTCTTCTACACGCGAAAATATGCTGTCTGGGAGATTACACGGGGTGTTTTATTTTGAAAATCCACCAGCTTCTCGATGCTGTTTCTGTGTGTGGATTTGGGGCTGAGACATCCTCATGAGACTTTTTCTGTCCATTAGTGCGGTGCTGTTTGGTTGGAGAGAGCGGACACGACATGACCTGCAGTCGTTTCCTTTTTAATAAATCTTTAATAAAAAAAAAAAAAGTAACTGTAACTGTCAATAAAAGCCGTGAGGCTGATTCAACACACGACATGCATCAGTGAGAGAGTGTGTGTGTGTGTGTGTGTGTATGACTGAGTGGTACCTGAGTGATTGATTATGTCTTAGGAAGTGTGTGTGTGTGTTTGACAGAGTGTGTGAGGAAATTGTTGAGTCTGTTTTGGACTAAGAGTGTGTGTGTGTGTGTGTGTGATTGTGTGTGTTCGTGCGACGCCTCACATCACACAGGTTTGATTTTCACGAGCAGACGCAGAGCTGACACATTCACGTCAAAGTTCTGATGTCCAGCTTCAGCTGCTGCTGCACTGAATGTTAGCAACAGAACCGGGCTCAGCAGCTGGACTGGACCAGGTTCTAGAGCGGTCTCTGAGACCAGGGTGTAACACACTTTATTGGCTACTCCAAACGTCAGTCTGTATTTAGTCTTCCCGTGTCTTAACGCAGCAGCTCTCGCTGTCTCTGCTGAACTCGCTGTGAAATGTTGCATCGGGGCAGCACGGGCAAACCTGCGACACAAAGTGAAGGAAACTCCCTGATCCTCCGCGCTGGGGACTCGGGTGTTAAAGGTAATGACCTCACACCGTAAAATAAAAGCATCACCCTGCGTAAGTTTGCTGGTTTGGTTCCAAACCCCAGATGCTGGTGTCAATTAAATCTTAGCGAGCGCTTTCCAACGAATATTTAATGAGAGACGGAGCATGTAACATTTAAGACGGCTTTGGTGAGGCTGTAATTATGTAATGGAGCTAATTCATGTCACCCTTAGTTTAGCTAGCGCAGGAAACAACATCTGGCTGATTAAGAGTGTTCATCCACTGATTCCTTTGAATTATCCAGTGAACAGCTGCACTGCTTTTAAAGCTAGTTCAAGTGTCCAACCTTCCAAATGATCTCACGGTTACGGAGACTGGCAGCTTCTGACGGAGGTGTGATGAAGGAAACAGACTCTCAGCAGCTCACAGTGGACTTCAGTCAGCCATGTGGAAGGAGAGGATGCTGTGCTGCTTGTTCGATGCAGGAACAATAATCCAGATTTCCCTCTGGTCATAATCTAAGTCATGAACTAAGATTATTCAGTAATTTGTTATATGGCATCGCAAAGATTTTGTTTATCTGCAGATTTTGACGCCTTTGTTGTGGCAGAGAATTATGTCTCTAGTATTTTAACACATTAGTCCTTTATTAAGGACAAAAAAAGACACATGGGAGTTAAAAATCTATAAAAGGACAGAGAAGTTACTCCAACGTGACATTTCTGAATATGTTTTACAGTCATTGACGTTCTTCTGGAGCAGATTCCCAAACATCTCGTCTTCTTCCCTTCACAGCGTGGGTGAAGGCGGTCGGGGAGGAATCAAATTATCAGCAGAGGAGGTTCCTTAAATAACCTCGCTGTGCGCTGTACATTAGTATACATTCATTCTTTAATGTGTGTGAGTGTGTGTGTGTGTGTGTGTGTGGGAGGGGAGGGTGTAATGTATGCACGACAGAGTGTACGAAATGTGTGTTCATGTATGAGTGTGTGTCTGCGTGGGCGTCTACACTCTGTGTTCATGTCATCTGGATTGTGGGTGAGCATGCATGTGTGTGTGTGTGTGTATGCTTGTATCAAAGTGTGTCTTCCAGTGTGTGTGTGTGCGTGCATGCGTGGGTAAATGTGCTGCAGCTGTTTTGTGTTTGTGGCATTTGACAGCGTTGCTCTTTTGTTCTTGTATACGTTTGACTCCTTCTCACTCTGTCTGTCTCACACACACACACACACACACACACACACACACACACAGACACACACACTTCTTGGTGTGACGCCCAGATTTGAAATGCATAGCGTTTCTGTTACTTTTAATGGAATACCACTGTATCTGCCTCGAGGGAAACGTAAACCTACTATTCCAACACTGGTTTCCAAATTGATACACTCACTTACTGAATGCACACGGCTCTTTCTTCCCCCCTTCGCCTTCCTACGGGCTGTTTTGCTGCTTAAATCTGTGCTGCGCCAAGTCGAGCGCACCGTAACGGTAAACACAAACTAGTGTCAAATTAGCATAACCCAAGGTCAAAAACAATCATTTCCCGAGACCCCACAGATCAATTTAGTTTTCACAAACGAGAAGCGAGCAGAAAGCCGCGCGCATGTCCTTTCCCACGCCTTCCCCGAGCGAATACTCGCCCGGGGTGTTTGCTGTGTAACAATCATTAATATTCATGGTGCAGAACATACACACTGGCGTGGAGCTCGTGCTCGCTGGAGCTAAGCAAGCGTTGCATCAAAATTTATATTGTACAACGGTAGGCTGCCTTTTGTTCCCGCGACGCCCCGCAGGGACTTGTGGGAGCCTGCCGTAGCGGCGATGTGAAGCACAAAGTTAGAATGCAGAGGAGGTACTTACGATCGGGCTGGCATTGATGTAATCAGAGTTGCCTTGGCTGTTCTCCACCTTCAAGGTGATCCGGGAGTGATCATCTGGAACAAAAATGGAGGAATTCAGCGCATTTTGTCTTAGCAATGCTCAGTGACTAGATCACGTGCATTGTAATCAGGTATTCCTTTGCATATCTGAGACTGTAACCTTGGTGTACGTTTCCACCAGCAACCGAAAGTTTCTATAACCTGACCCGGTTCATCAAGGCTGTTTTCAGCTGAGAATAGATTCAATTTTAAACCACCAAGTGACTTGTTTGGGAGATTCCCTGATGTTCTTTGGTTTTCCTCTGAGAATTCATCAAGTGACTCTGACGTTCACCCCCTCTAACAGACCGCCTTCTTGATGTCTGAGGTGTTTTATAAAACAGGTGCAGACCGACTACCAATCAGAGCGTCGAAGGTGACGTCGTGCTCCATGATGCCATACGTTGGTGATTCTCTGCAAATGTTCTCGTCTTACAGCTAAACTACTGAGCTAAAATGTGTTTCTGAAGATTTGAGGAGAAATAGGTAACAGTCTCAATTTGATCTGAGTTATGTAAGACACAACAACCAATCAGATCATCTGTGATGCTCTTCTGCTAATTATTGTATAAAACCCACTCCATATATAGAAATTCACCATTAGCCTCTGATTTCAGGCAGTCATCCAGGAGACCACTAGATTATTAAAGCAGCCAAAGGCTAAGTTCTCTGCTCCGGTAGATCCATCATCATTGTTTGGCCAAGCTTTAATCAAACTGACAGCATTTCATTTTAAGTGTTACGGAGATCCGAAAATACTGACAATCCATCTGTCACTCGGTTTAAACATCAATAAGGTTGAAAGAAGAGTTGGAACGAGGTGATGAAAAGTTTACTAGATTACTTCAGCTCTCGCTGAGGAGGAAGAATTCCTTCAGCTTCGGTAGGATCCCTGATCCACTGAAAAATTTGGGAGGGACCAATTTTCCTAGTCTGTGTGTTTCAGTCCTGCGAGCAGAGCTCTCCAGACTCCAATGATAGTGGCAAAACAGTTCTGAAAATTTGCCGGAGAAGCCAGCGGTACTTCAAATAGGAAGTGCAATTTATTCCTGACAAACTGCTTTCCCTTGCTGACAACCTGGATTTCATTAAGCCCAGGCCCGGTGGAGAGAATGGGACAGCACTTTTTTAGATGGGCTATTTCCACAGAAGCTTAGAAAATTTTAATCATTGATGAGGTCGGTGCAGGAGAGCTTTAATAGAAAACTAATTTACAACCCCTTCTGCTCACTGCATCTGCTCCTGGTTTCTGATAATAGACACCGGGCTCAGGTAGTGTTGTCAAGAGGCGGTGATGTTTGGAGGACTGAGATCAGGAGGGATGCAACAGATGAATTCTGGTTCCACTCAGATATGAAGGTTTTCCAGAGGAGATACTGCTGGCTGTTATGCTGATGATGTGGCTCTTTATGATGATAGCGAACAATAAGAAGTAGATTACAGGTTGACGGTTAAATACAGGAAGATCTGTTGCACATTATAGACTCACTAACATTGGTTTGCTACAAGGAAACTCATTAAAGACACATTATGAAACTGATTTGCACTGCTCTTGGAAGACCACATGGTCCATTGCCCTCATAGTTTTTGCAGATATGTAACTACTCGGGCACTTGGTGATAGGTCTGTTTGTTTGATATGAGCTGCAGATGCAAACATCTTGTACCGATTTCCAACCTTTGTGGTCAGAAATACTAAAAAATGCGCTCAAACAAAGGCCTCGTCCTGAGTACAGAAGTAGTAGCTCACTTAGCTGATCACTTTTTGATTACTACTCTCTAAATGCTCCAGCTCGCCCACTAATCACCAAACTAAGAAACAAGGCGAGCTAAAAAAAGACACTCGGTTGCGATAGTTCATTTCTTACATGCCACGACAGCAGTGGAGCGGTTCTTCTTGGCGTTGCCATCCTTCATGCCGACGGTGCAGGCGTTGGGCTCTGCCTGATAGGCGCACAGCGCCTCCCACTCCTTCTCCAGGCGGTCCTTGTTCTTCAGGTGATCCTCCATGTAGGACTGAAGGAGGAGGGAGAGAGAATAGAAAGAGAGGAGAGGAGGTGAGAAAACAGAGCTGGAAATACAACAAAGGGTTGTACATTTAGAGTGTGTGACATTTTCAACACGTTTCATTTCCAACATTCATCGGTTCATTTTTGGACTTCCTCCTCGGTCAAACTTGTCTCTATCTGGCTGAAGAACCTGACTGACAGGCTTCACTCGCTGAAGGTTTCAGCTGATATGTCCATCACAGAATTTCACACATAGCCTGTGATTTTTAACTTCAACAGGCTTCCCCTAAACTGTCTGACAGGCTGTTTGTTTGAATCTTAGAGGAGCAGCAGATGGAAGAGCAGGTAACTGTTATTTTGTCAATCAGAGAAAAGTCGACCGAACACTGTGACTGCTACTCACTGCGTACGTGGCCAATCCCACCCATCTGCTGCTCCACAAGAAGAAAACCAAGATAATGCTGTTTTAACCTGCTTAACGCACCAGATGGGCAAAGTTTAGGTCCACCACGAGCTTCTGGTTCGGCTTCTTTCTAAACTTTCTCACACTCCTTGATGATGAATCATCGAACCGTGCACGAGTTCCCAAATGAACATTTGCACCAAAGCCTTCTCAATCAGCCTAATCTACTGTTGCTCTGTTTAAATGACGAGCAGTATCAGCCTGGCCATTATCAATATTCATAATTAACGAAGACAATGTGACTTTGATAAACTGCCTGCAGATGAGCTTGGCACGTAACACCAGAGGAAGAAGCGCGTGAGGCTAACAGGTTAGCCATAATCTGATGGTGGCCAGTGTAGATTTGTTTTTTTTGTTTTGTTTTTAGCAGCCTTGAAAATCAGTGGCCCGTGCACGCACGGAAATATGGATGGTACGATGGGTTGTAATGGATGAGGGGATGAAAATGAGCTGGTGTGGTTCTTTAAATGGCTCCGGCGGATGATTTATGGTGGCAGTTACAAATGGGGCTGATCTTAATCAGAATTAGCTTCCAAAAAAGGCCTAATGGCTTTCTGCTAAAATGAGAGGAGTTTGTTAAAAATGGACCGGACATCCAGCTCGCTGGAAGATTATGGGAAAAAAGAGGGACTTTATCAAACATAGATATGTTTCTGATCATACATGTGCACTCAACAGACTCTGCAGCACACATGCAGCATCTAAGGTTTGTTGTTTGTCAGTGTACAGCGCCGATAGAGGCACAACTTGTATCAGCTCTGTATCTTATATATAATGTAACAGGAAGCCACAAGCTGAGAGCCTCCACCTGCACACAGCCACTTATCAACAGCGGGGGGTCCGAATCCTTCAATACACACACAGGAAACGAACATAAAGAAAAGGCACACACACACACACACACATCTGAAGCCAAATCCACACATAAAGGTCACACACACACACGTACAAAGCAAAGACACAAAATACACACACGACACCGCTGTCTGTACACACACATTATCACACACAATCTGCAGAGTTACTTCATAGATTCAGAAATGCAGTCCTAACACACACACACACACACTGTCCTACATCAGATGCCCCCCAACACCCTGTACTAACCACCCCCTGCCCCCCACCTTCTCTCTCTCCCTCTCTAATGCCAGAGTAATAGGGTTTTGTGGCTGTGTAAAGGGATTACTGCAATCCAATCAGGAGGTGCTGAGATCACCATGTGTCGGCCAAACACTGAATAATCCCCTTACTCCGGGGGGGCTTACAGCTGCCAAAGGTGCTCAATAAAAAAACGCTACGCAATAAGACCCTGCCCGAGCCGCCATTGTGGCTCTGACGCACCATCTGAGCACCTGTAGGAGGCGGCGGCACGTAAAGCCGGCCGCGCGGGAGGTGATGTAATGCGGCGGCCATTTTGGATCAAGTATAAGTTTAAGTGAATAAAGAAGGAATACTGTGCCATTTATCGCACCTCGTACTCTTAATTCTTAATAAATACGACCCGTTATGATAGAATGAATATCTGACACTGCAGAAATACTTCTCTGCTGTGTAATGGAGTATTTTTAAACTGTAACTCTGCAACTTTAACTTCAGCAAAGCGTCTGAGCACTTCATCTGAGGGAGTCATAACCGCTTACAGATGATGCAAAACGCTGTAACTATGTTTTCATAGCGGGGGAAAAAAATCTGAAATAATTCCTGACATTTATCAGCAAACAGAACAAACGTGCAGAACTCCGGCCGGGATCATCGCTGGTGGTGGTTCTGCACTACATTTCCCAGGTGAGGCTCGTGTTTCATGTCTCTTTATTCAATCCAAACATGTCTGGAAGTGTCACACACATCGGCCAATTTTTAATGCTCTGGTTATATAAGACAGGAGAGACGTCTATGAATTCATGTCCATGATGTTTGGAGTTCTTCGTCTTTGTTGGGTTTCAGCTGCCAACATTCAGTGGTGAGATTTAATCCATAAAAGTAGCAAGAAGAATTTAACTCTTCTTTGTGTCTGATTAAATTATTGCATCACGTGTGTGAATCAATTCAGACTTCCCATTTATGAATTCTGCAACAAACACGTTATCAGTCATCATCAGTCGACCTGCATCCATCCGTCACGCCACATCAGTCTTATTTTTAGTTGAAGCTGACATCATCCTGATACATGAGTCTAACTTCTCTGCAGATGAATGTTTCCTCCTTCTCAACTGACCACATTAGTGTGATTTAACATCCATTTCCCGAGGCCCGGTTCTCTCCCGCCCCTCGATGCCGTTGCCCTGCGACCTACCAGCTCTACAGATCACATCCCAGCTCGCCTGGACGAAACAAAAAAAAACCCACAACCACAACGAATTCCCAGCACAGTTAATCTTGATGGAGGCTCTCGCTGCAGTATAATCTATAACACTTACTTGGGCCAGCAACAAAAGACAAGATAATGTGCTTTATATATAGAGTCGACTAATCCTCTTAAGACACAGGCAAAGAGGATGTAGAGGGAGGAGGTGGTGGCGGTGGTGGTGCTCGGTCCCTGGTCACATGGGACCAAGTAATACATTAACTTAGATAAGATGGTGAAAGCTGTTTCTCCTCAAATTAAAATCAGTGGGTGGATGATGACAGGGAATTTGCTCGGGTTTACGAGAGGCAATTAATTTTTGGGGAGGTGGGAGGGTTGGTGGAGGGAGAGGTGGAGCATCGCAGCTCATCAGCTATCATGTTCTTTCCTTCTCTGACGCCCCTGATTTTTATTAATCGTTCAATAGTTGCCTGACTCGAGTGCATGACAGGGCGTTAGATGAAATATTTGCTTTTCCACGGCGGGGCTGCGCTCGTCTCGTCTCTTTCTGACGGATTTGGTCTCTCGCTGTGATGCCACAAAAAAATAAAAAAAAACTCCAGCTCAGCTCGGCTTTAAGTTTCCCAAACGCGTCGAGTGGGTCCTGTTTTTGTTGGAATGAAACTCTGCTCGGTCCCTAGTTGCCATCATGATATGAATGTGAAATGAGCTCTCTCTCTTGCAAGTGTGAATATTTTTGCGAAGACGACAGCTCGAACTGCGAAGGAAAAAATATGAGCAGTAACAAACACGGCATTGTTCCAAATTATGGGATGAGAAATGACAGACGGGGAAGGTAAAAAAAAAAAAAAAAGAACAATTCGAAGACGTGTAGGGAAAAAATGAAAGGAGGAGAGCAGAAGTGCAGAAAAGGATTTAAAAATTAGGAGCAAAATGCAGGAAAACTAATGAAAGATGGAAGAGATGGAAAGAGGAAACCAGAGAGGACGGTCTGTGGGCGGTAAAAGACATTAAATAGCAATTTCCCAGATTGTCACAGTTATGTGAAAACCTCGTACCTCCAATTCTAAGTTTCCTCCAAAGGTGAAGGTGACACGCCATCTGCAGGCGGAGGAAATGCCGTGACCTTTAGGCTTCAGAAAGACGGAAGCACAAAGAGTCTGAAGAACTGAAAGATGAGGATCTGACTTTTTTGGAGATACGCGGTTTCCACGCGACGGTGGCGTTATGTAACTCTCCCTCTGCTGTCTAATGTTTCTGCTGTGGGAAGACGGAGACGCTCTGGACCAATCAGAGCTGCCGGTTTGCCTGTGTGTGTGTGTGTGTGTGTGCGTGTGTGTGTGTGTGTGTGTGCGTGTGTGTGTGGAGCTGTCCGAGGTGCTGAAACACACTTGCAGCTCGTCTCTAAACACTTTCTCTGCCGTCACGGCAAAAGCATCCTGTGACTGATAGACTACTCGAGATTTCTCACCGCCATCAGCTTCTCATGAGCACAGCGCATTTCGAGGCGTTCCACGTGTTGTGATTAAGAGGATCCCTCTTGTGTTTTGGGGCAGACTACGTTTCTAATCCTCATATTAAATGAAAACTGTGATGGATGAAATGGAAACTCACTGCTGAGTCACTGGAAGTAGCAGAAGAAAAGTCTTCTTCATGTACAATCGGATCACGCTGTTCTCAAGTGATTTGGCCGTTTAATGTAACTACAGTCAGATGCAAAACTCTGCCTCTCTCATATTGATCATAATCGCTGCTGTGGTTAATAAAACATTGCCCCAAATCAGGCTTTAATGCTTCTCTCTTGCCTCTTGCTCTCTCTCGCTTAGACTTACATGCATGCATGCCAGAAAAAGATCATTTAATCAGCCAGCAGTCTGGTAACGAGGCTGGGTTAGAAGAACAATCAGTGGGAGATGTTGGTGCTGCACCAACGTCGTGCTACGTCTGCCTCCTCGGTATTTAAAGCATTCGAACATTAGAATAAATGAAAACGGCATTTCTCCATCCAGACGTGCCACACAAGCCATGACCGCCTACTTTTCTCCACAGGGGAACAAAAGTTGGATTTCTGGATAAATTTGGAGTTTAACACTGAAATGCCATGCGGTCTTTAATGGCAGGGTTAGAGGTGTCGCTTACTGTAGCGATGCATCGCGCACTTCCTCTGGAACGTTTGGCATGTGTCAGGAGTCGGGTTTGTTAAGAGGGAGAGTTTGTTGAGTCTGCAGAGTGAGAAATGTTAAAACTTTGAAGTAACTTTGAAGAGGTTTTAAGAGGAATCAGCATTGGAGAGGATATTCATCTCCATCACCTACACAAAATGTTATTAATCATCGAGGCCACATCAGATGCTCTTTGGTCTCCCTCCTTCCCTCACAGCATTTGCATATTAGCCTCTATATTATAGCAAATTCAGTAATCTCCTGACCAGACTGTGGCCCACACACACGCTGAACGAACGCGTAACAAAACCTGAGCGACACTTCATTTCAGTCCTCTTATCTCTCGAGTGGTGCCGCCTCTGCTGAGCTGGCTCTGTCTGAGCGGAGACAAAGCAAATGTACCCGAGGAGGTTCAGACCTCGCCGTCTCAAGTCTATTTTCATCCACATGTGACCGCAGCGCATCAAAGGCACGCATCACGTTGTGTTGTGGGTGCGTTTTGCCAAAGAAACACTCCAGCAGGAATGTGCGTTTGTGTAAAAACAACAGCAGAGCGGCTCTCTGCGGCGGCGGCGCGGGGCTGCAAAGGGAGTCGTTTCTCCTGAGCGCAACTCTGCTGCAAATCTCAGGGGTAATTAGTATCTTTGTGCCGATTGAACACATCAAAAAGCCCGCTCTGTCACATCTCGCCGGCAGCTTCATAATGCATGGGGAGAGAGGGGGGAGATGGGCGGGGATGAGATGGGGGGAAGGTTGGGATGAGTAGGTGGTGCTGAGGTTGGTGGGTGGTTGAAGCGAACAGCTATATATCGCAATTACGACGACGCTTGACAGAATGCGACTGAGGTTCAATAAAGATTTTCATCTGCAGGATAGAAGAGGGTGAGAAGCCCGCTTATAGAAACTGTGGGTGTGTAATGAGATGTACACACACACACACACACACACACACAAAGAAACAGATAGAAAGATGAGAGAGCGAGTGAGATGAGGAAAAAGAGAGACAAAGAAGAGAGTGATACACGGACGAAATGAGATAAATGGTTTGAAAGGGTGAGAGAAGCAGGTGATGGGATGATTTGGATGAAAGGGAGAATGAAGGAAGCGTAGAACATCTCGACAGACCGACCAGAACGTCACAGTGCTTTAACAGAGCAAATCCACCATTTTAAAAACAGCATGACCTTTTCTGGAATAAAGCTCAATTTAAAAACTCAGACTGAGTCGCCATTTTATTCAGTAACGAGACGTATTCACCCTGCTGAGGAGACTTTAAAGGTCCAGGGTGTAAGATTCAGGAGAGGCTTTAGCACATCACAGTGCAGACACACGTCTGTGAGTGTGTGTTCAGTGTGTCAGAAAACAGCCGGAGCAGCAGGGGGGGAAAGGTGGTGCCAATGACAGTATCCTGAGCTGTGTGGCGGCCGTTGCAGTGCATTGTGGGATTTGAAGTATGAGCAGTGAAAGTGCTCGTGTGGCCTGGAGTTTTTCCTACATGCTTAGAGACGCCGAGGTACGGCAGAGTATTCATTTGGCTGCGATCTGTGCCTTCACTGCTCGACGGGAGCGGTTCTCTTAATGTTTTTTCATGATGTTTCATCCATCTCGTCCAGGCTAATCACCATTTCCTGCCTACGACCCCATTCTTGATCCCGCCTACACAGCTCTGATTGGCTAATTTTCCAACAGGGAAGATGGGACCTGTTCGAAAAGCTGCAAAACTGGAGCTGTGGGCAGAAATCAGAGGTCTGGAATGAGGCTGAGCTGAGGAAACTTTCCTTCAAAGGTTGATCTTTAGATCGACATCAAGTGTGAAGGGGCGACATGAGGAGTGGGTGGATTACATTAAGACGTAAATGTCAGTCCCACTGATTCATCAGAGGACTCTGTGCCCTCAGTCCTCTTCCATCCATGTCACCAACACAACAACATCCACATTCAAACTCAAACAAATACAACAGGAAACTCACCAGTATCATGTGACCGGTAGAGATGTCCATGTTGGAGTGGGCGGGCTCTTCGCTCCAGGAGGAGATGCTGCTCCGTGCTGAGGGGCTGACGGCCGGACCGCCATCGCTGAACTGAGACGACACGCTGTTGATCCTCGAGGAGATCGGCTCCGGACGCTCGGTCGGAGGTTTGACCGCCATACGCTGCCGACAGAGCTCCTAACAGAGGGAAGGCGGGGACAGACAGGTCAATAACCAGGTGACAAACCCAACATCGTACACGCTGATGTGACCCCATCTCACTTTGACAAACTGAGGGTGAAAAGTATCAACTGTGAGGTTTCATTTGGTGAGGAAACACCTGTGACTGTCAGGACGACACCGTCCAAACCTTTAACGAGGGAACTGATGGAACTTCTTTGATACGTCGAGAAACGTCTGCGATTAAAGATTCATTTATCATTTCTGAATCAGTGCAGGACTATGATAATCATGTCTGTCATCAAAGGTTGAGGCATCGTGTCTTGCCAAAAAAATGCTTATTCGTAATCATCCTAATTATTTTGGCTCTCTGTCTGTACTTCAAAGTTCAAAAGCAAAAGCAAAAGAGTAAAATGGCAACTGCTTAATGAGCAAACATGAGTGCGAGGGGGCGGATCCAGGCAGCAGAGGATGGGATTAAAGTGTTCTGACCTTCACAGAGGGGAAAAAACACTTTGAGTAAAGACTTACTTTGTCATGGTCAAAGCGTAAACGCAGACGTGGGGTTTGGAGGAAGAGATGGCTGAAATCCTGCAGATTGGTTGCAAACATCTGGGCTGGAATGAGTGAATGAGTAAAACTTTTCTAGCACACAGCAGTTAACCTCCAGCTGCTGTTACACTGGCAGGCTTCCAGGAAACAACATGACTGCTCATCCAGACTTCCCCTGGATGAATAAAATCACTAAATATGATGTCTTCCTTCAGACATCGGAGCAAACTATCATTTTCTGTTTGGATACATAAACGCAATGAAATGAACGAAGTTCATCCGGGAAACGTGTGCGTGTTAGAGAAACACTGCAAAGGCCAGCGAGTTAAAGCTATACTTAACTTTCATTTTGTTTAACATTTGTAATAACTTTGAACCTCTCCGATATCTCTGTCTGCTCTATTGTTACTGAAACTTTGCAGGAACTTTAAATATAAGACGTCATTTCACACATCAACAAATTAAGAGACCTCTGCAGAAAGGCAGTAATGTGATCGCTGAGGTTTTCCTTATGGGCAGAACAACCCTGAAAAACCCAGTTACTTACTAACATATTTACAAATGAAAAGAAAAGCACAAAAAAGAGGAATTAAAGATAAAAAATCTTTGACGAAATGTCGCTGCGAGAGCTTGAAAATCTTTGTTAACAAAATTATGGATCTACAGCCAAGCTAGCAGCTTGTTCACCATCTTAGTTAGGCTTGTTAGCATGCTAAGACTTGCTAATGAACACTAAACACAAAGCTCCAGGCAGCTCTGCAGGTATTTAGTCACTGTGAATTTGTCGTGATGACGGCGCGAAATAAAGACCGAGCAGCATGAAAGTCATTGTGAAGTCCAGCTAATTCTAAGTAATCTAAGTCCTGCAGTAATCCAAGTGTTGCACGAGCACCTCCTGCACGCTCTGTATGATCGATACATCAGTAATCAATGTCAGATGAACGAGTAAGACAATAAACTCAGTTTATCTGTAAAAATGAGCACATCACATCAGTGCATGCAGCGCAGCCGTGAAGTTAAAGGAGCCTCCTGTCACATGAAACCATACATCAGCCCACGGAGGGCACTGACTGCCACTGCTGAACCTCTGCGGGTATCTGTGTTTCTTAATGAGAGAGACGCCGATGATTAACTAACGGCGTGTTTGATTGACGGTGGAGGTAATGTGAGCGGGCCTTCATTAGTCTGTATCTGATCCGGCTGATCTTCTCGTAGGTCGGCCACGCTGACACTGATCTATGAGCTCGGACATGGACTCATAAATGCGTGCAGATTATTAAAGTGCTTCGGCACCCGGCCTGCAGGGGGTGGGGGGGTACTGACAGCGCTGCTGGTGGGAGGCAGACACAAACATGCAGACGGATACTGAACGGGAGCTAAATATATATTCTGCAGCTTTATTTATAGAGCTCGTCTTTATGGATGTTTCAGTTTGCTTGTAAAATGTCTCAGGACAATGACAAACCTCTCTGTTATTATTCAGCTTTCACCAATTAAAAACAATATTTAGAATATATGAAGTCATCACACGGCTCTGTTGAAGGTATTCAACGCTTCACATCCGATCATATTATCCAACTCACCGTGGCCCTTAACTGCCTGATTACCGCAGAGAAACACCTTAACGTGGACGCAATTAACCCGACATTTTTACAATGTCACTTTAATTTATTCAAAATGTTCGTTTGATAGTCGGAGGCCGGACGGATTCATCACTTCTAATTGTGTTTCTATGGTTACGGAGCTGCAAGAGCTGTTTGGTTGAAGCTTGTAAATCATCTTAGCCCGCGCCGAATAAAACATTTTAATCAATAGTCTGTATCGAGTGATTCATTTTGTTAATGGTTACAAGCATAATAACTGGATGAATGTATAATGAGGCTTGCCATTAGCACTTTAATTGACCCAGTTAACCCCTGTGCTGTTTTTGGTGTAACGACAAGTTCAATGTTGATTATTACGATGACTGATATTCAATCTGCTGTCTGCTGTGTGACAGCTCACATTACTACAATTATCTTTGGGTTAAAGCTACAAACATCTGATATTTTATCCCATTTTTCACCTCCGTGTTTCATCGTCTTCATGCCTAGACTTAAAGTGATTTTAAAATCTTGTTAGATCAGGAGGGAGAAGCATCCAAAGCATCATTCGGAGCTTCATGCAACATTAAAAACTCTCTGCTCGGAGTAGAAAATTAAATGTTTCACAGACTATTGTTGTAGTCAGGAGAGTTCAGCACTAACTGGCCAATTTCACATGTTTAATAAAAGCCAAATATTGGCTCCATAAATCGGGGCACACACACTCAGTTTGTCTGGTTTCACCCTCAGCAACACAACGCGGCGCCCAATCAGCAACGAGGCACGGCATTGTGGGTGTTTTTCTGGGGAGGGGACCACATGATCAACGGCATTCATATTTCACCCGGCCCACACGGTGAACTTTGCCGCAGCAGCAAATTCTTTTATGATGTAATTAAAACTGATTCAAAATGGCTTCCCCCCGAGAGCCAATTAGAGGACAAAAAGGCAAAAAATTTGAAGGAGCTGCACAGCCCCGGACAGGTTTAGAGTCTAAACAGCGCAAATTTACAGCATCTCTCAAGTCCCAGCACCTCCGCCCCCGGCCGAGCTGCGTCCATACAAATACAAGTATCTTTATTTACAGCGTATTGATTTTCAACGAGACGCACTTCATCAGGTGGCGAGCGGCGTCGCGTTAATCGCCGTGGTTTATGATCTGGAGGACAGTCTGCTGTGCTTTGTCTCAACATCGCCTTTCATTTGTGGATTTATGCAGTTAATGACAGAGCAGGTGAGACCAGCTCAGGGTGCTCAGCACGGCAGCACAGGAGTCTAATGAATGATAATTAATGCTGCTTCATTTTATGTAACTGCCTTTAGTTTCTATCACTTTCTATGTTAATTAACACGATTTCCTTCCTGTAAATTATTAGTTTTACCTCATGCCAGTATGGGATTAAAATCTACTTGCACAGTTGCAAACGTGACTGTTGCAGATCTGTCTTGCAGGGACCGGTGCGTTCAAGGACACCCGATAGTTCAGTCTCCTGCCAAACAGCTTGACGTTTGAATGCATAAAAATGAGAAAGTCATCCTCTCCCGGACGTCTGCGTTAGCTTATTTCTCTGTCTTCTGGATTCATCTTCGGGACAGCTCATGAATGAAATGTCTTTTGTCAGGTTTTTAAGTCTGAGATGTTCGGCCATTCGTTCTCTCAGCTGCATTAACTTTGACAACTTTGAGTAAAGGAGGATAAATGTTCGCCGTGATGGATTACCGATCTCCAGCAAGATTTTAGGTCTTTTCAAATTGATTCTAAAAAACAAATGAAATTAATGAAAATAAATGTGTGTCTGGAAGGCAGCAGATCAATCAATGATTCAGGATTTTAAAGACAGAAAATTAAGTGATTTTTTTTTAAAGCTTTTAGTGAGTGAACCTTTGTTACGCTACAGAAAGTGTAAAACTACAATTAAGCTCTTGTATAAAGTTCCAACGGTGTGAAACAGCTGATTTAAAGAAGCAAAGCTTGTCACAGAAAATCAACAAATGTATACTGAAATGATCGTAAACACGGCAACCAACGACTTTTCTTTCCGTCCTTAAGATCATTTTGTTCAGCGGCCTTAAACTGAATCAAAGCTCTGACACAAAGACTTTTTTTAACAGATCAAATCACTGAACGCGTCTGAAGAAAGGGGAGCGTTCAGCTGAGATGTTTGTGTGATCAGTGTCCGTGCATGTGTGCCTCATCAACGCTGCCTGCATGAATAAAGGTTAAAAGAAAAAGCCCCCTGACAGCCCCCTCTCATGGGCGCCGTGCCAGGGAATCCACTTGGCGCCACATGACCGTCTCGAATCATGCATCACCCCGGGGCGACGGCGGGCGTGTCGGTGATGGGAGGCGTGTGCCACCCAAAGCACCCCCTACTTCTTTATAAAAGCTTGCTAATGGGGACGCAGGTTGGGGGGTTTCTGGGGGTGTCGGGGAGTGTCACCAGGGCCCATCAGGCCCGCAGGGGCGCCTCTGTTTACATGCCCTCCTGACCAAAACAAATGCAGGGGCCTTCACCCGAGTGCTTCGCCTCTGTGCTTCAACAAACAAACAAATAAAAGGGGAACGTGATGCAATATGGTGGAGTTGAGTCGAGGGAGGGTGGAGGACCAGAGAGTGGAGAACAGAGGAGCTGACACCAACATGTTTGGACTGCAGCTGCCAAAAAGCCTTGTGTGTGTGTGGCGAGTGTGTGCATGCATATATGTGTGTGTTTGAGCATGTTTATGTGTGTGTGTATATATATATATATATATATATTTGAGAAGTCAATGTCAAAGCTTTGCTGTCAGATCTGAAGCAAAGGCAGCATGTCTTCATGTCTGTCCTCACAGTAGAACCTGTGGGTGGACACCACGTTGAGAGCCGATTACGATTAGTGTGGACTCATGTTGCCAGACTAATGACTGCCACTGTCACAGTTTGGCACTGGTACAGGTGAAAAGTCCAGCAGAACCGACGCTAACCCTGACAGAGCTTCATAGCGTGGTGGTAGTTTTTGTGGAACGACGTTCAAAGCCAAAGCTTCCAAAGCTTTGCTGTTACCTGCAGTGTGTTTGAGTCACGGCTGGGGGTCGGACACCGTACACACTGCTCACATGAATTCACTCCTGAGAGACATGGACAGGACGTGATGACATGAAGCTGTGACAGATTTTTCTTGCTTCATTTCTGAATGCTCCTCGATGTTCCCTGACTGCATTTATTAATACTTCAAATCAAAATGTTTCATTGAATCACTTCAGGTTAAACAGTTTCCAAAGAGTCTTCATTAACTGTATGATATTTACAGGTGCTATGTGTGATTCATTTTACGTATTTATCTGATGTTTTTAATCACTTTTGATGAACATGTTGTAACAGCTTCTGTACCAACTTCTCTCTCTGCTTCTCTACATGGGAGTCCAGAGTCAAAGCTTTACTGCAGACTGTGCGAAATACGTGTGACTAACTGTCACCGAAGCCAAGCTGTGATTGGCCCAGAGGTGCCGTCATTAAAAAGGATGTCTGGATGTTACACAGCGAACCTTTAATCAATCAAATAAGATTCTATTCATGATATCAGATGACACAGGTTGTTAAATTGAGCAGGTGAAGGTGAAGAAGGAAGGAAATAAAGTAGAAAGCAGCGAGAGAAAGGACGTGCAGGACAGTTTGCTTGTTTCATCTGAATGGAGATGTCCTGAAAATGTATTTATTCTTTGGCAAAGGTGATGATGCTATCGCGCCTGTGAGGCTCCTTGAAATAGAGAAAAAATCAGAGCAAGTCATAAAATTTTGATTTGCGTCTTAAAAACTTGACAAAAATGCAAATGTGTTGAGTTTTCTGCGCCGGTTTCCGAAGCATTCCTCATGTTTCACCAGATTTCACGGCGCAGGTGATGATATCTTTAAACACAATAACGTCGCCTCGAGATAACGTCTCTCGATTTGTGGAGAAATCCCTGCAAAAAGTTGAGCTGCGCTGCAATCGAGTGCAATGATCTCACACTGCTGGGGGATAAGTTTCTCCCACTTCAAGGAACGAAGAGACTTTCAGAGGCAGATAAAAGTTTGAATCCGATGTAAAGATAAACCGAAGGTGACGTTGTAGACTCCCATGTCGGCGGCAGAGTAATCCAGGGACTGACTGACTGACTGATGAGCATCATCCGCCGTCTCCCCGCCCAGCCGGCGCTCAGACACAGTGCACACCCCCCCTCTGTCGACGCCTGTCAATCAACTTCTCCTTTGTCAGTGTCGACCAATCCCACGTCGCCGTTTCACTGGGGCCGCTTGATTGACAAGCCGGGGAGCCGAGCGCCGAAGGTGGAGGGGATACAGGGGGAGCTGTTGGCACGGTGACGTGTACAAAAGAATGAAAGTGTGTGTGTGTGTGTGAAGTGAGGCCTCAAACAAACGCGCCAAGGGCAAGAAGCATTAACATGCAGTAGCTGGCGAGTGTGTGCATGCATATATGTGTGTGTTTGAGCATGTTTATGTGTGTGTGTTTGACAGCCAGCATGAAGGAGCTGCAGTAGTAAGGCCGTCAGGCAGCCTGCCGCTTCCTGTCTGCTTTAATTGCATGTAGCCCAAGAGACTGCACACACACACACACACACACACAGACCGAATCCAGCCCAGGGATCCCCTCTACACAGCAGCGCTGACAAAGAGACGAGGCTTACACGGCTAAGATGGGAGCTGAACACTGAGGTCTTTCACTGAGGAAGACGACGACGGCTCGCTGTCGAGACTCGATAAAGACGACACGGGAAAGAGAATCAGCTGGGGGAGCTTTGGGAGCCCGAGCCGAGCGGGGCTGAGCAAAACTCCCAAGAACGAGCAACACGAGTGTTTTTGTTAGCTATTAATCAGATAAATAATCCGTAAAAAAACAGCCTTACGTGTGAATTCTAATTAGCATTTTCCAATTAGAGGCTTAAAGCAAATCTCGGAGGCGAGTAACCGTGAAGATAAGTTTCTCGCACTGAGGAAAAGCAAATATTTTATGTGGAGAGAGGGGAGGTGTGTCGCTGAAATGTCAGCCTGTCATTGGACATGTTGAATGTCAGACTTTCACTTTTTACTCAGCGGCTCATATTTTAGCTTCACAATAGATCTGCATGCAGAAATCACATCACCAATCTTTACAGCTCCCAGGTGATGAGGTAACCCGCTAACGCAGCAGCGCCGCGTATCTGAAGAGAGAGAGAGAAAAAATCCCCCCGGAGAAGAGCATAAAATGTAAGCACTTAGGGGATGGGCTGGCTCATTATAAAATCAATGCTCACAGGACCACTCTCATTTAAAAACATGGTGGGGAAAAGGTCAGACAGGGAGAGGGAGAGACGGAAAAAATCTCAATCTAATTCTTTGCTCAAAAAGCCACTTAATATTGGATTCTGTAAATTAAATTTCACACCCCGCTATTCCGGCCAAAGGATAATTACAGCAAGCAGAGGGGGGAATGGAAATGACTCGAGGTGGAAAACCTGTTGGATTGGTGATATCGCGTCATATCTCATACAACAAATTACAGCAGGGGACTGAAGTACAGTCAGAAATCAGCTCACGGCATCAGTCAAGCAACAGTGTGGAAATAAAACTGCAGCTGACGATGACACAGTGAAGACACTGACCACACCACAGACGTCACCTCTGTGACGGGACACGCAGGTTTCTGCCATCTTAGCAATGCCCGACTCCCTCTCAGGTAATCCAACCACCTGTTCCAACATCCACCTGTCACTCAAAGCGTCCACGCTATTAATCCTGCATAACTTTAAGCCTTAATATCATGTGAACAGGTGAGTTGTATATAAATTCACCCTCAGTACAGGTGTCATGAACGGGGAAATTAGCTACAGAGACCAAAACTGTTTTTGTACCAGGCTGTAAACATGTTTATTTCTGCTGTCTAACATGGGGACTTATGGAGACTGACTCACTTCTGCAGCCAGCCTCAAGTGGACGTTTGAGGAACTGCTTTTTTGTGTCAACTTCACTACGATTTAACATTTTAATTTTTATTATTATTTAGTATTCATACAAATATAAAAATGTTTAGTAATAGATAAATTGTACCATTTTTATGAAATATATTTTTATATCAGTGTTTGCAGGGCAAGCAGAAAATAATTATGTTTAATAATAATAATTTTATTTAATAATTCATCAAGTAAATGAACTCAGTCCAGTGATGAGGGGTCACAAAACATCGTTTTAAATAGTCACACATATTTTTGATCCACATCAAATCTTTTTCCGATGGTGCAGTAGCACCTCCTACCTGATAGGTGGCGGTAGCATCGCTGGTAGTGTCCGTCCCCAGATTGGTGAGCTTCTCCTTGAGCTTGTGGTGAGAGCGGTGGCGTAGGCAGTAGACCACGGTGGAGGCGAGCAGCACGCCGACGATGCACAGGATGGACACGACGGTGAGGACCAGGAACTTGGTGGACTCCGCCTGGCTGTACTTGGTGGGGATCTGGTTGATCTGGCTTCCCTGTGGGCCACAAAAGACACAGACAGCGGGGTTAGTAATAGGCTCCTATTATTATTTGTACGTGAGGCGAGTGGCTCCCCGTGCAGAGTGCAGAGCGTGGCACTCTCACAGGGAAGACGAGCGGTTGGACTCATCCATCATGCTAAAAATGTCTGCGCTCGTGATGGTAGCAGGTGCTTAGGAATAAACTCAAGAGGGATAAAACTACGAACCTAAAAGTGATCACCAGGTGATTTTACTGATCATTAAGACACGAGGAACTAATCTGCAGAATCACCGGGTGTTTCATTGGAACAAACCTGCAGACTTCCTGGCACAAGCTTCCACCAAATAATCCAAAAAACACAAGCCACAGTGAAATCCTTGGTCTGGCTGTGATCAATCTGATCCCTCTTAAAAGTCTTCATTATTTTTTGCCTCTCGTTTGATTGGACATCAGTGTGAGTCACATGGTTCTTTTCTTTCCTTTTTTGGAAAAACATAAATATGCATATCACTGTGCTCGATGAAAAGTATAATCACAAGCGTTTGTTCCACCATCTGTGCCCAGGAGTGCATAGAATACATAAACTCCTGTTTAGCAAAGCTTCCTGCATGAGCCTCGACAGCTCGCCGCACCGTTTGCTGTACTGGAGGAATTTTTTCTAACCGCTGCGAACGGAGGCAACAGACGCTTCCGCCGTCTTGAGAAAGGGCCCCGCCAAATTTCGACCCCGGCGGCACTTTAATCCCGCGCGTGAGGAGCAGATCCTTCGGCAAACAATTGGGGAAGATGAAAGATTTCTTCTCTCGCAGTCTGCTGCTTAAGATAACACAACGGACACGTACTGTACGACAAAAGTCTCTGTTTGAACTGCTCCACGGAAAAAGAAAGACGCCGCACGGCAGTAATTTCAGCGCTGAATGCTGCTGTTCATGTTCAGACACCGGCGAGCTCCAGATAATGGGCCTGTTGCGTTTTTACCTGACTACTAAGAGTTAACAATAGGCAACATAATTCCCCATTATTACACACTGCGTAATGATCTTGACAACAAAGAGCGAGGTAAGAGCAAAAAAGAGAAGAGCTGCTACAAATTGCACCGCCGATGACGAGGCCTACAATTCCTCCTGACAAAGAATAATCAAAAGAAATCAATGGAAAAAAAAAAAAGCTTCTCTTGACTCTTGAAGTGTTTTTCACGTCTTTGCAGCACAGCACAGAAATGTAAAGGTTTGCTGTCGCTCGTCATCAGCTCGCCCTGAGAGGAATTTCATGCTGCATATGAAGCGTGTTTGGTATGATTATTTTGTGACGAGCGTCGGTGAGAGGAAGGTGCTCTGAACCTCAGAGAGAGCAGAGAGGGGGAGGGCTTTAAAATAAAAATCCCTGTCCATTGGTGGTAGAGGTCACAGAGATTAGGCGAGGTGCAGCGTGGTGAGTTAATGGAAAGGAGGCTTTGAAAGCAGTTGGGAGAAAAGGCGGAGGAGGTGGAGGAGGGGGGTGGAGGCGGCCTTGTCGAATCCCTCCTGCCTGCCTGTCATGCACAGAGAAGCCCTGAAACCCTGGGAGGTGGGAAATGGACCGCTCCTACCCCCTCGCACACGGATTGTTCTGGAATTCTTGTGAGGTTTCAGGGAGTGACCCCCACCCTGCACAGCCCTCCACTCCACGATGCCCTCCGTCCACCCTGCACCCCCCAACCCCCACCCACATGATTTCATTCATTGCTTTGCTTCTTACATTCAGCACCTGATAAAGAGTGCCTGCAGAAAAGAACCCACAATGAGGGGACAACAGTTGTCTGGCGCTTTGTGGGGTGTCCAATTTGCTTGCCGAGCTCTAAGCCGTACTGTAAAAGCTGGTTGCATAGTAATGTGACGGCCATGAAAGGAAACAGTGGGCGTCTCTGACTGGGGGCGCTGCAGCTGAAGACTATTCTGTCAACGCTCGGGGGGGGAAAATAAGAATTAAATAAAAAAATGTGAAGAAGTTGAGCACGTATAAAAGATTTATCCACTAGTAACTGCAAGTTAGTACGGAGGCTGTTCATAAATCAGTAATGAACATGAAGCAGGGCTTCTGTTTATGTTAGGCTCGTATGGCTGCAGGTATTAATGCTGCACTACACCTCCATAAAAAAAATGATGAAATTGATTGTGTGTTTTTTAATGTTTCTTTTTATTAATGTGGCCTTAATGTAAAAGATCGCAGCAGGAAATATTAAAGGAAGCGTCGTAAACAAAAAGTGGCTGAGCGGCGCGGCCCGTGTTCGCGTCTGTGGGCTCGGCGAGGACATTAATAATGCATTAGTGCTGATTCCACATGCTTCCACTGCAATCATCTTTTGCAAAATGTATTTTTTTTTTTTTTTTACCATGGATCAAATAACTTCATTTGTCATTTTACTCCCCGAGTCGTCTCATTGTTTTGTCAAATTAAGTTTCATGGAGAGGGATTGCATCTTGCTCGGCTAGTAATGGCCCATAATTCAAAGCTCTAACTGTAACAGCTCAGTCATCTTTCACAGGACAGATGCCGGCGTTTCCAAAGCGCGCGCGCACACACACACACACACACACACACACACACACCTCCTCCTCCTCCTCCCCCTCCTCTCACACACACACTGATTCCTCCACCTCCTCCTCCCACCCTTGGTCTCTTTATCATAGCTGCCTAACATGTCTGTCTATTGATTCAAACAAATGTAGCCTGACCCCACCTGCTTAATCAAGTTTGGTTGCAGTTGTTAGTAGCAGTAAAGGGGTGGAGGAGTGTGTGTGTGTGTTGTGCGAGTGAGAGAGACTTGTGTGTGCGTGTGTGTGACTTGTTAGTTCGCAGCTATGAAAAATGAGCAGCCGTTCTGCTCGCTCTGCAGAGGCAGATGTAGCAGAAATTTGCAATGATTGAAAATCAAATGTTTGCTCAGGATGGGAGGTGGAACGTTCACACACACACACACGCACGCACACAGGAGCCAGTGCATGCAGTCATTACCGTGCAGAGGACTGTGCAACCTTCTCAGTAACACAGCATGAAATCCGACACTTAGAAATATCGTGCAAAGTTGTTTAACGCCTATATCTGCATCGCCCGTTCTTATTCTTGTCACAAGTGTGTCACCTACACTCCGATGATAAGAGGTTATCTGCGCTGCTCTGCAGCTCTGAGGCCTTTTTCTTAACTCGCCCTCCTGTGGCTTAACACTTTCAATCAAATTACATGTTGACGTAGAGAGCTGCGACCGCTAAGGTGAACTGCAGCTCAGCGGACAGGAATGAAAGGAAATGTAACGTTTGCTGTACGAGTGTAGGAGTGCATTTCAAAGAAACTGTGATGATATTCGCCATGACTCGATGTTTGGGAGCGAAAAGGAACACAGCCAGAGAGAAATAGCACGCCACCAGACTTCAATCTGGAGCGTTTCTGGCTCAGATGTCAGATGAATTATTTTAAATCATCATATGATGCAGGAAAAGAAGAAAAAAAAAATCCTGTTTGTTTCTGGAGGAAACAGTCGCGATCAAGTCTGTTTGAGAGAGCGGCCAGAAAATGGAAAAGGAAAAATATTGTCTCCCCAAAAGGCAGAGGGGAGAAGAGAGCTCCTTTCATGCCTCTCCATCTCTATTGTCCATCTGGCCCCAGCACAAAAAAAAGCGATTGTACTTGCAAATTTTTCATTTCACATAGGCAAACGTGATTTGACATACAGTGTGCAGCTCCTCCTCACCGAGTTATTAAAAAAAAAAGCATTAAGATAGCCCCCGTCAAGGATGCTGGCTTAGCTTGGCTGTTAGACGCTGCTGGGTTCAGCCCTTTTCAGCAAATATCAGACACACTCCCCACAGACAGACAGACAGACAGACAGACAGACAGACTGAAAAAAGAGAGCGAAGAAACGTTTCATCACGGTACATTTTAGAGGGATTTTTTTTTTTTACGTCTTCTCTGGTGAATTTTTGATCTGCTCCCCATCAACGCTTAGCGTGGCGTGTGTAGGCAGCATTCGAATTCATCCACTTTGTGACTAAAAGAAAATGTGGAAAATTAATTAAGAAATTAAATCAGTTCTAAAAAGTGCAGCGAGCCTCCTGTGGCAGAAGTAAAAGTGCAGCTTTGGGTAGCTGGATTTGAGATGAAGATTTGGTGGTGGAGGGGTTAGGTCTCCTGGTTGGTGTGTGTGTGTGACGGGTGTGTGTGTGTGTGTGAAGGGGGGTGTGGATTAGCCAGGCTTCCATAGACAAAAGGCAGATGGATTTGCACGGCTCTGGCTTATTCAGAACGGGTGAAAAAAGGTCAGAGGGAGAGCGGCGGCCGGCTATTGTTTTCCTCTACGGCGACTGCTGTAGGAAACAAAGATCTGTCCCTCACCTCTGATTCATCCCGGGGCCTTTGAAAAAGTTCAGCCGGGTTTTTTTTTTTTTTTTTTTTATAAAAACCTTTCAGCAAACACAGAAAACACACACACATGCACGCACGTAAACACACACACACAGCTGCACATGGACGTAAGCAGATGTATCCACACATCCTGATATGCAGGATGGTTTTTCTACATTTGCTACGCTCACACCTGCAGGTGCACACTTGGACACACTTGCATGTCACACCCACACACACACACACACTCAAACGCAGTACATGCTTGCACACTTCAAACACACACGGACTGAAGCCAAAGTCCAAACACACAATTGGTTAAAAAATAAACCCCAACAACATAAAATACCAAAATTCATCTCATCAAGAAGGACTTTGAAATCTAACAGACGATCGCTTCAGGTGATTTTCCCTGCCTTCGTGTCTTTGCCAGACAAACAGTGTGAATCAGTTTCTCAGTGATATCACACGTTGCATACAAATTAGGATTCTCCTCCAAGTTACACTTGCAAACGCTACAAATAAATAAATTAAAAAATGCACATCGTGATTTAAAGTTTGCACTCCAGCAGTGTGAAACCGCAGCTGGAGAAAATTAAAACAGCAGCAAATCCCATCAAATTAAATGTTATTAGAGTGTTAAGGTGAGATGCAGCTGCATGAAGCCCCCTCAACCAGGGCGCGCCGTCAATCAGTGTCTAAACTCCACGGATACTCCCAATACTCGTGGGTTCACACCTCAAAAAAAAAAAATAAATGGACTTGAGACTAATCAATTCTGAGATTTACCAAAGAATCTCAGGAAAACGGAATACGTCTGTGATGAATTATGAGATGCACGATCTGAAAAATGAAATAAAATAAAGGGACTGTGTGTAAAAATGTGCAGGACGCACTCTGCCCAGTCCAACAGAGGAATGAATGAAGGGAACAGCAACAGCACGAAACACTCGGCAGCTCAGATTTTTGGGGATAAATGGCAGAAAAATTCAACAGCAGAAGATTATTAGAAAAAAAAACATTAACATGCAGAACAACAATTAAATCCTACCAAAAATCCATGGTGAGGTAATGCAACAGACACCTCCTCCCGCGTCTATTTCCCATTCCAGTCCGGCTGCACCGACACCACCGAATCAGAGACAGCACCACACCGGCGGCGGCGCAGGAGGAGGAGGAGGAGGAGGAGGAGGAGAGAGTGACTGGGTGAGTGGGAAAGAGAGGGAGTTTCATCACCTCCCATCGTTCCCTTTCTCTCCTTTGAAAAAAAAATTAAAAAAAGAAAGTTCCCGGCTTCCTCTCCTCCTCCTCCTCCTCCTCCTCCTCCTCTTTCTTTTTCCGCCATTTCCTTCTCATCCATTGCAAAAAAAAAAAAAAGAGGAAAAATGCACCAACAGATTTTTTTTCTCTGTTCTCTGACGCAATTTGGCACAAGCTCAGAGAGGAGAGGAGAGGAGAGGAGAGGAGAGGAGAGGAGAGGAGAGGACCAGCAGCTTCCTCCACTTCCACAGAGAGGAGTGAAATGCTATATTTTTTTTCCAGAGAGAGAGAGAGAGAGAGAGAGAGAGAGAGAGAGACTACAAAGTGCGCTGTGGGGCTCCTCCTTATATTCCTCCCATCCCTCCCTCCATTGCCTGCCTGTCTACAGCACATGTCACCTCCCCTCGTTGCCATGGCGACGGCTCCACATGTTGCCGACAGGAGGAGGAAGAGGAGAGGAAGAGGAGGTGAGGACAAGAGGGAGGAAGGGGAGGGGGCGGGGGAGGAGAAGGGACCTGAAGGGGGGGAAGAGGAAAAGAGGAGAGCCTGGAAGGAAGGAAGGAAGGAAGGAAGGAAGGAAGGAAGGAAGGATGAGGAGGAGGAAAGGAATAAGGAGCGGTGGAGCGAAGAGGAGAAGGAGCAGAAAGGAGGAGGTTGTGAGGAGAGACTCACACTGGGCCTTAAAATCTTGTTTTCTTTCATTCGGTCAGCGAAGTGACGTTCACTTGTTTGTGAAATATCTTGAGGCACATCTGCTGCCATGAAACTGCTGCTCGATTCAAGGAAACTCCTGCGACAGGCAGAGTTATCTCCACCGGCATCGACTTCAGTATGATTTTAAGACTCTGTCAGCGAGTGCGACTTGTTAAGATGAAGATGGTTTGCATAGCAGGAAAACTCAAGCTGTCAAGACTCGTTCCATTTTCACTGAAGTGATTTAAAAAACATTCAGCTGTGAGATGACACGAAATAAAAAAGCATCAGTCATAAAATAAACACTATGAACACTTCACTTCACTTCACGATGATCACGGCCTGACGGAGTCATCTGGATTCCAGCTCATCAATGTGTTCGCTGACGAGTAACAAAAATCAGAAACACGAGTACAGAACCTGGCAACCCGAACCCAGAGGAAGACCAGCTAAACGTTGCCTGTATGCAGAAGATGTTTTGTTTGGCTTTCTTTTCATTTCATGTTGGATTATTATGAATAAAGACAAATAAAGTCTGCATGAGAGGATTTTTTGTCATCGTAGTACACTTTGGCCAAAGGCGTCAACTGGGGCCAGCTGGAGGGAGGACTGCGTACCTCATGTGCCCTTCACAGGTCGGGCTCAGTTCCCGAACCAACAAGTGGCTTCAAACTCTTTAAAATGATTGTGTGAAATCTGCTGATCACAACTAAAACAGAAAGCAGAGTTTGCTCCACATTACACCAAAAAAACAAAAACAGATTTCCAATTCAAATGACAAGAATCTTCCAGTTTCTCACATCCAAGCAGCAAAATTCATCCTTTAAATAAGAACAAACTAAATGAACCTGACAAACGAGTCGCAGTCGCGCGTGCGTGGATCGATATCCTCCCATCTATCTGTCATAATCTTCTTCAGCGAGGACAGAGTGCAGTTGACAGTAACAGTTTGTGCTGTTACTTAGAGACATGACCCACCCCAGCACACACGCACACACACACACACACACACACACACACACACACCGTGGCTACCCCCAGGCCTAATCAACAAATAGGGCTAATGAGTTATTAGCTGAGGAGAGTGTAGAAGGAGGCGCTGCATCCAATGGAGGACTAACAGCTGCAGCAAACATGGGAGGAGGGTAAGAGAATTAAGTCAGGAAGGTGTGTGTGTGTGTGTGTGTGTGTGTGTGTGTGTGTGTGTATGTGAGTGCATGTGCATTTATGTGTGTGTTTATATGTGCAAAGGTAGGACACACAGGTGTTTCACTTTTCATGCAAGGATATCCATTTTTTTTCTAAGTGGATTTGAAAGTGTGTGTTTAAGACATAGTGTGTGTGTGTGTGTGTGTGTGTGTGTGTGTGTGTGTGAGAAAGAAAGAGTGCTCCCATCGCAGCAGTGTGTGCAGTTTGGCTTAGAAAAGAAAGTGAGGGGGCAAAGAGATGCTGCCTAATGCAGATGACAAGGTCCTTCCTGGGTTGTGTGTGTGTGTGTGTGTGTATGGGGTGGGGTGGGGGGGCTCTTCAGTTTATCTTTCTATTCAACACCCCCCACCCCCTCCAACTCCTTCACAGGCACCCCCACACCTCCTTTTGTCCCCTTTGGCGACAGCTGGAGGTGGCAGGCAGTGAGGACCCTGCTCCGCTCTGTGTGTGTGTGTGTGGGTGGAGGGGTGGTAGTGGTTGTGGAGATTTTTTTTTTTTTTTGGGGGGGGGGGTTACCAGTGCTTTTCAGTTTGCAGCCCCCCACCTAATACTTCTCCCGACCCCCGCCTACCCGACTCTCAAAGCTCTGAACGCCCAAACTGGAAGCGAGAGGCAGAGTTGGGGGATCTTTGGGCGCCAATATTTCATTTCCCTTCAGCTTCCTGTTAGTATTCTCTAGTATTCAATACAGCTACGCCTCTAAACACACACACACACACACACACACCAGCACCACCTCCACCTGCTCTCACTCTTTGTGTCTCTGTCTGCATCGCACTTTGTAACAGGAGCAGGAGCTTTAACCACCTTGTTCGCTTGTTTCTGTCACAGCCTCGGCGGAAACGCCTCGACTGCAGCGCCCTCACGTCAGTGTCGTGACGATCTTAACAAAGCTTCGATAATCGATACTCCTTTTTATTAACGACGGATAAAATAAGTCTTTGTGATGTGGAGCAGCAGGCTCCATGCTGCTACCAGCAGACGAACAAAGTTAATTATGAGTCGGTGGAGACCAAAACATAGTTAAAAGAAGTTACAAACACATGCTAAGGTCTCTCTGCGTGAATCTGTCTGATAGCATGTTAGCTGTAACCATTTAATATAGATGATTACATATCAGATGCTGTTATTTTTGGCTAATTTGTGTCGATGAATGGTTTAAAAAAAAGCAGAATTAATAAATTAACGCACCCTTGGATTACAGGTATCCATAGCAACAATACGGTTGCTAACTCTCCGTATTCGGAGGGTGATTCGGTGATGTCTTTGATGCGAGGAAAAACTGCTTTTCTGAACAAGACTTGACTGGAGTTTGTAGTAAACCAAGGTCTTTGCATGAAAAGGACTGTACCTTGTTCAGAGTAGAGGTCAGGGAGGGAGCAGATGCCCTGTGAGAGACTTGTAGTAATAGATTCGTCTAAATGGAGCATTGTGCTCGTGGTGAATGGTCTTCCTCCGTGTTTGTTCTTATCGCTGAGCCGAATCTCTCGTGTTGCGTTCATGTATTGCTCCTGCTCTGATGCTCTGCATCACTGGAACAGCTGTAAGATGCTATCAGGCTTTTCTACTCTATAGCTGCAGATACGGCACTGTTAGCGGGTGAAGCCGGTTACTAATACTACACCGCGTTCGAGGTTTCATTCATCGTGTTGCTCAGCGAAATCAAGGATTTGAAATGTGACCGGCGTGTTTGAACATTTGGATATAAATGACACAAAATCACAAGACTGCTGAGTCATGGCAGCTGGTTAGTCAACACCTGAAAGCCTGACGCCGTGTGTAACCCTCTAACGTTTCTGGACGTGGCTGCAATGTTCTGATGAGCCACTGAAGTCAGCTGATGTAGTGACAAGTGTCAGTGTCTGCACACGTTACATTACTTATGTAATTCAATGTTGAAAGTCTGAGAGTCCTGCAGAACTGACACTAAAGGGCTACCTATAGTGTCCTAGTGTGCAGCGAGTATTTGATGAATTGGGCGTGAGAACATGTTGGTCGTGGAGTTTATAAGTTTGTGCTGCATCTGTTGAAACTCGTACATGAACCTCTGATGGCATCATACACACAAAACTTAACTATTCATCAGGCGTGAAGCTAAACGATCTGAGTTTAATATTCTTCAACATCCAACATGGTATCAAATGATGGATCCAATGCCAATCTAAGTATGAAAACATATTTAATCTGCTTGAAGCTTTTGGAGAACATGTTTGAGAAAACGTCAAAGATTTACCCAAAACTAGAAGAAGTTGTGAAATTAGACTAAAGCAGGTTTTTGATGTTGATGGTTTTGATGATCTCCAAACATCACTGCTTTTTGAAGAAGAAGAAGAAGAAGAAGAGCTAATTCTGCTTCCAGGTGAAGAACATCATCCTCTCCCTGTGTTGATCCTGCAGTTTCTCTTTCAGAGCCAACACAGCTTCACATTCAGAATGAAAAATAACGTCTGTTGTGGAGCATTTATATTTCTCCTGCAGGTTTCCGTGAGTTGGTGTAATAGGTTCAGATTGATAGTGACCATGAAGTTCTCCACTCTGCATGACTCGATTTTATTCTCTGCTATCACTTGATGGCTTGCAGAACACCCAGAGTGAGGGAGAGTCTCCACTGTCACTAACTATGGATGAACAGAGGATTTTAGACCAACAGTCTCCTCATAATGAGCTCGGAAAACATCACTCATCTCACAACCTTAAAAACAGACGTGTCTGCCTCTTTGTCTGACGGCTTCAGAGCGACACGGACATCAACTCCGCCGTCAGCTCTGTCAGATGGAAACGACATCAGAGGCCATCATTGGCCATCGCCTGGATACCCGCAAACGGCTTGTGTGATATTCAAACGGTCACCGATGGATACGAAATGAAAGGCTCTCTCTTGTTTTCCACCAAAACGACAGCTCATTCAGCCCAGGACCACCAAACTGACTGTCCTTTGTGCGCTGTAGCATATTTTGGATTCCTGTGACCCACCGTCCTGCCCCCGCTCGCCTTGTCTTCTGGGATGGCACCCAAGACAAAAGAGCCATCATCCACATGATATGGTAGCCCCTCGGCCCTGACGCCCCCTGGGACATAAATCTTCAACATACAGTAAGCAAGCATAACATCTGGACTGACTGACAAACTGACTGTGACAAAGTATTTTGATCCACTCTGCAACGGAAAGTCGGCAGAGCTAATTGGACTCCATGTGACAGGAAAATGATGATGCCTTTTTATGAGTCTGAGCACAAGCAACCGACTACTTTTCTTCAGTACTACAGAGGTACTACAGTCTCTACTTTTACTGCAGTACACGGCAAAGCTGTACTTAATAAGGAAGAAGAAGGAGCTACCTCTGTTGGCGGTAAATGCAAGAAACAAATAGCCATTATTAATTAGTGCATTGATTGATGATGATAAAAGATTCATGCACTTTTCTAGGCGACAAGTAGGCGACCATGGCAAGACGAACTTCCTTTAAGAGGCAGAAACTAAACTGGTACTAACGGCTGGAGTCAGATATTTGAACCCTTCTCTTCCTTTGTTTCCTTTTCTGGTTCGATTTGCTTCATGTGTTCACATATATGCTGTACACACACATAGCTATATATATTGATGTATGTGCACATGTACCCATTTGCTGTTACACTAGAGAAGTAGCATCTGCCCATATAAACACAAAAATGCTGCATCTTCATAGACACACACTCGATGCCTCCACCTTTGAACATCATCTTTGTATTGCACAGGCTCAGTTTTTCCACACACACACACACACACACACACACACACACACACACACACACAGTGTTGTACCTATGGCTAAGCTCACTTCACAAGCTGGAAAATGGCCTGACAGTGGAGGCCGATGTAACTGTCTTCGCTCTGCAGTCAAAGAGACGAGCATGAAACAATTCTCCTGACAGCCTCGACCAGAGAGAGAGCTGCATCACCGCCGGTCGCCGCCTCAGTCTGCGAGCTCCATTTCACCAGATCCAATCACACCGTGAGAGCTTAAAGGCACCGTGTGCCGACTGTCGTTACCGGCCGGGAAGTAACGACTGTCCTCGGCAGAGACGGCGGCTCGGCGTTTGTGCAAACATGTAAATGTTTTCCTGCCTGACCGCCGGCCTCACTGTTCATTTACTGACAGCTCATACGTGTGTTTGAAAGAGACTAACCTGCTCCTGAGTAACACAACTGCACCATGTCTCTAATGTAATGGTTGTTTCATTAAATTAGAGACATGAAATGTGAGTGTTGCTCAGTCAGTTGAATTGCTGAGTCTGCCTGAACCACATGACACGTCTTTTTTGAAACAGGTTATTCTACAACCGAGCTGCATCTGGAAACTTTGTGTCATTGACTTTGGAGAGTCTATGCTGCATGTATAGGACAGCTAACACTGAAACAAGCTGCGGTCTCCAACAAAACGTCATTTAACGAGCAGCTAAGGTGTCCCATTAGACTGAGACAGTTTTCTTTAATTTCTGTTGCATTTGAATCATCAGTTAAAAAGACAATTAACCCTCTGGGGTCCAAGCAATCACCCATGAGTGACAGGGCCATTGATGGGACCCCAGAGGGTTAAGATGATTTTAGTTTAATGAGAGGAACTTGCATGTATCCTCAGTCTAATAAGTAAAACGGGTATAAGAATATTTCACTTCTTGTTTCTGGGTGTATTTATTAGTAATTGTTCCAGCTGGCTCCGACTCAAAGAGGCAGATTAAGTGAGATTTATTTTGGGTGACAACTGACGTGGACCTTTTCCAAATGCTTCGCAGAAATAATTGTGTAATTTTCGTAATAAATGTCCGGGCATAACTACACTCGATTTAAACTCAGTACCAGGAAAGTTTAATGACAATAATTCAAATCTGGATTGAAACTACTTTCTAACTTTCAGATTCTTATTATTCGTACATTTGTACTTAAATGATTTGCGTTTCCAGTTTTACTTTATAAACGTAACAACAGAAAGTCAGGATATGAATTGTTTTGGGTTGTTTTGGTTGCAAATGATCTCCTTTAGTCTGAGGACACGCATGAAGTGTCTGATCGATGCGGTTAACCTCGACATTGCAGCATTACTGTTACATGTAAATCTATTTAGAACGCTATATTTCAGCAGATGTTGTGGCTCGCATCACAGATGACATCACGTCTACAGCCCGGCTTCTCGCTGATATCATTTATTTTCAGTCGCTGGGCACGATAGCATCGAAACTCGATCTGACCAGTTCAGGGCAGAGCAGAGCGTGTCCGCCACCTGGCTGAGAAAAAGCAATGACATTTTGAAAGAGCCGGCTTTTGTCTGAAAGCACAGAGAAAGGTTTTTTTTCTGTCTCTCTGCCTTCTCACACATCAAATGGAGTCTTTTCTGTAGCAGAGGCAGGCTGCAGCGACGGAGGGAGGGAACGATGGATGGATCCCCCTCAACCGTCACCTTTATCAGCCATCTTCTCCGCTGTGAGGAGGACACCTCAGAGCCGTAAGAAGTAAATTGAGGGTTTTTTTCTTATGAGATGCAGACTGAGGGGAAGGTGATAACGATGACTTTTCTCACGCCATTAAAGCCGTTCTTACATCTGCTTGTGGGTCCCAGTGGATTGTTTCCTTCCCTCCGTGCGACAAACAAATATCTAATAGATGTGCGGCGCTGTGAGGCAGCAGGCCTGCAGCCAACGTGGAGGGTTACTGTCACGCTTTTCATAACAGAACATTTAGGACGTTCTTCACAGGGTTCTTATCTGCAGTTCCCCAACGTCGCCTTGCCTCATCCTCATTTGTCCTCCTGGTCCTGTTTTGGATCTTCTCCAGCCGACAGTCAGCGTTATTTCTAATATGACCCTGATCTTTTCCTCACGAGGAGCCACATGCAGCGTGTGAGCCTCCATTAGTCTGCTCATAAATCGGTCGCATAGTGTTTTTTTTAGACTACCTGCAAATCTGTGTCGTCTCTTCACCGGTGCAGAGGGTGTTGCACCAGAAATAATAGCTATCCGTACCCGCACGCAATCACAGGGACGATTCAAATGGACCATGGATCGCTAACACACAGGTCATTTAATGGCTGCATTGATCAGACACATGCTAAACAGCTTGGTGCAGCTTGTGTATGAATTATGTGATGAATTCACTGGAGCCCTTTTCTACCTGTTGCTTTATATGTGACTGTAAGCGTGCATTCATCCAGGATCAGCTGCAAACTACAGAGGGTTGTGCAGAGGTGGGGAGCTTCTCTTTGTACCGAAGTTAACACAAAACAAATGAAACTTCTTTGTGCTGATATTTTGCAGCGCAAATTGTCAGTCAGACAGATTTAGGAGCTGGAATAGTCAGACAGACATTTCAGGCTGACTCTGGAGGGTTTGCCCGACCCGGGCGTCTGATTGGTGGCCGCAGCATGACGTCAGACTGGATCTGACTTAACTTCTCCGCTGCAGGAAGCTACAGTTTCTTGCAGACACTGCAAAATGGACGACCTCCATCCCGGCTAACAACTGGCTTCCATGATCAGGAGTTAGTTATTTCCACCAGATTTATGTCCAACTTCTTATCTTATTATCTTGGAGATGGATGCATTTACCCCTTTAAACCGATCCACTCGAGATGCATGAAGTCTACGTGCAACTTGAAAATCCATGAACAAACAACACAAAATACAAACTCCAGTGTTGATGAGGAGAATACACACCCATCTCTACACCAGACTGCTGACCAATGACAGCCTTGCCCTACAGCCCATATAAAACTTGAATAAATGTAATCTAATTGTCAGATGTTTATCTGATTGGTGTCACTGACACTCCAGACAAGCCTACACACACACACACACAGCCTTCAGACTCAGCAGCATTATGTGTGTGTGTGTGTAGTTGCAGTATGTTGCCGTTGACTCTCTGCCCAGATTAGCTTGTTAAAATAGAGCAGCAGCGTTAGCTTGCACCGCGCTTCAAAGCCGAGAAAAGGCTGTTGATCAAGGTGAATGCTACGCTTGTCGTCTCGCCTCTCCCTCATATTCAATCACCCACACGTCCGCCTTCTGCCTGCCAGTGTGTGTGTGTGTGTGCGCGCGTGTGTGTGGCATGTATGAGGCAGTATGTCTCGAACAAGTACTAATTTGTGTGTTCATATGTGCAACGGTTAGGAGTTGATTAGGAAGTGTGAGTTAGTAGTGAATGTGTGTGTGTGCATGTGGGCTGTGTGTGTTATGTGTGTATCTATGCAGTGCATGTTTTCCTGCACACATTTTTCCCTTTTCAACATTCAGCTCAGCGGCGCTGAAATACCCAAAAAAAAAACAACACGAGGCTCGTCGTCAAAGGGGAGCAGTTCGGAAGTTCTTTCAGGGAGTGTTTGAGGCGCACGAGAACTGAAAGGAAGTAAAAACCTTGAGGTTAAAATGAGCAGCAGCCCGAACGAGGCGGCGGCATTCACACCAGCATTACGAGCTGAATGCGCAAAGCTTCGCTTTCGACTGCTGTCACGCACAGCTCGGCCTCATTATTTCTGTTTTTCATTTCAAAAGAAACTTATACGGGAATTTATTGTACGACAAACTTCTTTACAAAATTTCATGGTGATCTATTCAGTAGTTTTTGCTCTGAACCTGAATGTTGGGGCAAGGAGACCAACCAACTGCCAGCGCGCACTAAAAAGCAGTGATGGTGTGATTAGAAGTGTGATGTTCTGTGCAACTAGTACAGCAGACGTGCCAACTACGAACACAGTTTGTAGTAAGTGAGAGTAAATACACCTCAAAGACTCAATCCCATACATATATATTTTCCTGGACTTCACTAGAGCACTAAATGTGCTACTGAAAGGTCCAGTGTTGTAGGATTTAGTGTCACCCAGAGGCGAAGTTGCATATTGCAACCAAATGAATACTCTTCACCTCACCCTCTTTCTTCCAACTCTGGCAGACTGCATGGAAGAGGACCGCTCTCACCGTAGGCTCATTTTGAGACACAAAAAAACACAAGGATTCTTATTTTCAGGTGATTATACACGAATGAAAACACAGGTATGAATATAATATTCAAGTCCTGCCTCATAAATTTTACACACCGGACCTTTAAGGAGCCGTTTTAGCACTTTGTTGTAGTTGTATGTCTTCAGTCAGGACCAATGGGTTTGGGGTGAGTGCCACAGACAGTGAGAGACAGACTAACACATTATTGTTGTTGGTCTCTTTATGGGATGTGTACACACACACACACACACACACACACAAGCAAAGTCCTAACCTTCAGTAGAAAGTACTTTAAGTACCAATAAAAGTGTTCACAGTGAGAGATGAGGGCATTCTCACCAGAGCGGGTACTTTGTGTCTCTGGCACTCATAAATCTCAGACAGATGTCTGGAAACCGGACGGATTCAAAGAAAAGTATCTGCAAGGAAAGATAACGCAAGAATGTAATCAGCGTCGAGAAATTAGTGGGCATCGAGCGGACGACACAAAAAGTAAAGTCTCTGTTGAGCCCTTCACATGACGGTGCATCGTCCGTCCGTCTCCTGCAGTCGTACTGATGATCTCTCAGTTTAGCCGTCAGGTTTTAGATGACCTTCGTTAAGACACGAATACAGGCTTCCTGTTTGGCTAAATATGTGTTGACTGCAGCCTCCCTGCTATAATGTGTGCTTAAATTCATCTGCCGAAAAAAAAAGGCATTAATGCACCGTGCACAAGCTAGCACGGTGTCATTAGCGGCACTTGGCAAGGCTGCAAACAGCCAGCCGTGGAATATTAAATACATATGACCCGGAGACCATATATTACAAAATGGCAGCGACCCTGCCTGAGGGGAGTGTTGTTTCCGCGGCGAACAGGATTCTCTGCAGCACCACTTAGTCTCCATTCATCAAAGTCGTTTCTTGTTTTTCCAAACACCAGGAAATCAGGGGCGAGGTCACAATTTTCACAACAGGAGGAGCGAAAAAAAGAACAACAATATTAAAAAAAAAAAAAAAACTTGCATAATTATTCATCATTAGCTGCACCCCATCGGTCCAGACTCATGTCATCGTCATGACAACGACCCCCCCTGGGCCTGAACCCCCCCCCACCACTCCGTACTCCCTCCTCGCCTCCCACAGCATCCCACCCACCCCTCGCATGCACAGCTCCAGCGGGACGGCCCTCCTCACTAAAACATGCGTGCATCATGTACATTTGTCAATGCATGTAATCCCCAAATGAAGCTTCAGCTAACCAGACTAATCTGTGAGTCCATGTCTGTTTATCAAAAGAGCTCCACCAGCCTGGGGTCCAGTTGGAGTCACCTGACTCCAACTGCGCTCAGGTTAAAAAAGGTTCACAGTTACTTACACACCAAAGTTCAACACAGAAAGTTTTTAGACCTTAATTAAGTCTTGCTTAATCCAGTCGGTGACACGGTGAAACTTCTTGTATGTGAATACTGCAGCAGCAGGTGTCTAATCAAACCTCCTCTGTGTGCTCAGTGATACACTCCTACTGTACTTTCTCTAACTCCAGGAACAAAGACAGTAAAAACAAACTGTATACGTGAGACAAACAAAACCCAGAGAGAGGAACACACAAAGGATGACAAACAGTGACACAAAATGACATCAAACCTCAGCCACAAAAAAAAACCAAAAAACCACAGCAGCAGCAGATGCATCAAGAAAACAAGCCGGGGACGTGAACTCAGAAATATATGTTTGTTCAAAGCGAATGCACAGAGGAAGATTACCAACAACTTTATATTGGAGACGAGGTGATTTCTGGATGCTGCAGTGTGTTTGTTACACTGAAATTGCATCATGAGGCAAACTTGTGACTTGTGACTTGTGAAGCAGAATGTGCTGGATGACCAGCGAGCATGACAATGAAATAAGATTTTTTTAAAGCAGCCAATCAATTGATTTAACAGCAGTGAGTTCCTCGTTAAAGCAGCCGCTCTTTGTCAGATAAGAAAAGACCATTGATTCGGAGAAGCCAGAGAAAATTGGCTGCACTTCAACATTCCTCGATGCATGAAAGCTTAATTTGTTTGGGATGTTTTCAGGTGTTTTAGTCTACAGGTTTAAGGCTCAATCTTGTTTCCTGAGCACCATGACTGCATAAATAGAAATCACAAATACTCTTCCTTTGTTTCTCTAAAAGGCAGAACCCCCAAAATCCTGAAAGAACTCCATATTTACACTGAATGTATCTATAAACCCATAAATTATGAAACTGTACATCCTGTAATTCAGCTCATTAAGGAACAGCTCAAACAAAACCTCAACGAGGACGCACCGCCCACAAAATCCTGAGACTGGAAACTGGTGAAAAACTGTTTGAACCTCTAACTCCACATTTCAGTAATTCAGTCTATTCACGTGTTTTCAGGAACTATTTTCCAACATATTTCATGTGTTTTGACAGAAATCTCAGAATTGCCTTTAGATGGGATTTAATTAGAAAGGAGTTGCATTATAAACAGTGCAGCGTTTGTAAAGCTTGACCCATAAAACCTGATTTACACCGTTCAGTCTCTTGCAACTGCACCAAGTTTACTGAAGCGTAAAACCACCAGAGTGCACGATTAAATAAGAATTCATTCCTTTGTGAAACTGTACATGCACGACAAATGACGACATCATGATTAAAATAAATATGTTAGCAGCCTTTCAAATGACCACATGACAGGTTTCATGTCTATGTGACGCAGTGTGACATTAACAGCCAATGAGAAGCTTGTTAACGAGTCCTTTACACATTGACAGTAATTAGGTATAAAGAAAATAAGTTACAAAAGGGAGAAAAGAATGTTTTCAGATCATAAAATACAAAGTTATCGATTCTTCCTGAAGAATGTAACTGACTTTTCAGAAGATTTCTAAAAGAGCTCGCCCTGATTTTCTCCTGAGACCTTTTAAAGTTGAAGAGCAACGCCAGAAAAGGCCGAGAACGGCAGACAGAGTTTGTATCGGTCGGCGTGAATGTGAAGTGAAAAGGTTAAAAACAGACACGCCAACACCAACGATGCCAAAACTTGGACCAGGCCAAGCCACTGACTGGGAATCCCTATTTCATGAACTGGCCGTCTGTTTGAGGAAGCAGAGGGGAGGACCGGTGGTGGCAGTGAGCCAGGTTGCACCCCCCCCCCCCCCCTCCCTCCTTAGCATCCCGCCCGGCGCTGTCACCGAGCTCATGGTGTCCTCGCCGTGTCCTGACTTTAAGGTAACAGCTCCAATTTCACAGTTTAATTATGGCTAATCTGTGGAAACCGAGCCAATGCTAATGAGACGGCGCGTGCTGGCGGCCAGCAACTCTCCGGGATGAAAAGTGTCTGGACAAGGTGCTGAGGATTTACAACCTGAGTATGTGGTGTGATCCCGCCTGGGGAGAGGGGTGAGGACGGAGGGGAGGGGCCGCAAATTTGTTGTGAACTTTCAACAGGAATAATGAATGATCTTCAGGGATGTTTACTGTCTGACTCTTAATGCTGATAAACCATTTTAGCACGAGTTCTGATGATCTGAGCGCTGATGTATTGGACCGGATCCTCACCTGTCCCTTCAGGTTTGTGCACTAATGACTATCAGCATGAAAGAGGGAATACCTCTCAGTTTGATACAAGTTGCTCTTGGCAGCTCTGGGCATGATGAACACATTTGTTCTATAAAAAATAAAGTATTGCAATTTCATGCAATGAACAGGCTTGTCTGTCTTCTCAAAGTTGCTCCTGCTGCATTTTCTCCTGTTAAAGAAGGACAACACATTTTTCTGCCATTTTCTGACCCGTCATTATCTAAACTCTACATCTGGGCTCTTCATTTGGCGGCCTGAGGACCAGATTTGGTCCAGATGCAACCTCCAAGTGGCCCGGCATACATGAATAATAATATAAGAAATAAGTAACCTGCATATAGTACAGAGAATTCTGAATGGAGCTTTCCTGCTCCAGCGTATTTCTCGTTTCCTTCAGTTCTTCGTGTAAAAGTCGCAGAAACTCGAGGCGCACACGTCAAAAATGACTCATTCCATTTTTTGATGGTACCATGGTGTCAGATAAACAAGAAGCATCTCCACAACATTCTATTTTCATTGCGGTGAACGCTCTAATCAACTTTCCATCGTGGCGTTTTCTAATTGATTGGCAATCAGCCGCTCGTGACAGACGCCTGGAAGACAGGTATTCATCCATTACGCTCAGCGTCGCTCTCATTTCATGGTGGGTGCATGTTAGACACTGGCTGTTTAGAAGTATTATCAAAACACAGACAATTTAATTAGCCCTCACACACCTCCACCTTCCTCCAACCACCAAAATGTCTCAGCACATCCACAAAACGAAGGCGAACTCTGTCAGGACCTTCGATGTGGAGCTGGGCCTCTCAGATGTCCTTTCAGAGATAACAGATAAAATTTCATCAACATTCATATCTTTTTCTCTCCAAACCAGCACAGAATGATCAATTTGCTGAAATCTACAATCGAGCATTATCATTTTTTTTTTTTTTTTTGCTTTAAGGTAGAGAGGATTGCATTGTTTGGGGACCGGCTGCTGGTATTGGTCTGAAAAACAATGCAATCTTTTCAAAGTATTCATCACCTGATAAAAGCTGCCAAGGTCAGACCTATGGGAGATTGCTCGATCGAAAACATTATTTGTGCACCGGTTTGTTTGCCTGGAGAGCACTTTTAAAAGGAGAAAACTGCTTGGGAACAGCAGCAGCAGCGGTTGGAGTGCAATAATGTCTTGCACATAAAACCTTTAAATATTTGTACCGTTATGACGGTGTACTGGGCTTAAAAACAACGACCGTGAAAACAGAATTCTCGTCTCTCTCCTTCTCTTGGTCTTTTGTCTCTGTGTTGTGTTCACGCAAATAAATATTCATCATCTTTCGTTTGCCGTTTTTAAACCGACCAAAACAGGATAAGAGCTGAATTTGCACCCACTTTAGCTTTTCTAACACCAAACATGAATGTTTTATAATAAAACTTGTTTTAATCTTCATCATACTTACAAAGAAGATTCACAGATCGAACTTGTGTTTCATTAAATTGCATATTTTGCATTAATTTTCTTGCAACCTGTGTTGATTCGTCGCGATCAGCCAATGTGCTGACTGTGCAGGTGTCAGCTGCAGCTAATGGATGTGCGAGGCCCTGTGTGTGTGTGACATCTCGGACTGATCTCGAAACCTCTTTCGTCCCCGCGTGTTTGTATGTTCACAGAGTGGAGCCATCGAGCCGCGGCTTAAGTGCCAATTTTTGGTTTAAGTTGAAACGTTTCATCATTATTGCCTCAATTTTCGCAGCCCGGAGCAGATTCACATCTGTTCACGTATACACGTCTCTGTCCGACTGCGCCTCTAAAATTCTTTCCATGTCCAGTCGGAACAAAACTAAAAAAATATCAACGTATATATACATCATAGTGAGGGAAGCGTTGCCTTCCCCCTCTACCTGTTTAACCTGCTTCCCTTTGTAACTCTTCTAATGATGGATAGAACGAGACCAACCACGGTGAGTTAGTCCGTCATCATCAGCATAGAAATGCATTCCCCACTGTTTGTGATGGGCACAGAAACACAGCAGCTAACAGTGATATGATGAAGGGCGAATTAATTTCTGCTAATTACTCACCGCGCGGCGCATGCTGTGATTGAGAACAGCGACATTAGCCAACAGGAAGAAGACAAACAACAGTAATATGAATTAAGTAGTCCATTATATGCACATGCAACAACAACGGGATGGTAGCAACTGAAGCAATGAGAAGTCAAGTTGAGCTTCTGCGACTGTAAATGTAAGGCAACAAAAAGGGAACGGAGGGAAACTAATTCTGAACCTGCACAATTATCTCATCAATCAGTGAGGTATGGTTGATCACTAATCTAATTTCTAATAATGAAGTTTGCTTGTGCGTTGCTCCTCAAACTTGTTGCAGAGTTTACAGAGAAGAAACACAAAACGTTTCTCTGACGTACGTAGACCCTGTAAAGCTATCTAGCATTGTTTTGTCAATGGCGACTGTGTGCATGATACATAATATGTGTTTTCATGAATTTGAACTTCTCCTCTCTCCTGATTCACTCCAACGCATTCCGATAAATATAGTTTTCTGTGGCAGTTTCAAACAGGTAAAGTGCTTGTTTACCTGTAGCAGGCAACAAAAGCCTGAGCACACACGCGGTGACGGACGGGCAAAGAGACGAGCCGAGCAGCGTGATATCGTCGTGACCTTTTGAGTCCCGGTGGTTCCCGACAGGGTTTTCTAAAGCAGCGCTGGAGCTCAAATCGCTTCAAATACTGCAGGCATGTAATGCGGGCCATATGGGAACTGACACTCATTCTACCACTGAGTTCAGTTTGGACCGAAGCGTCGGCTGAGTGGTTAAAATATAAATGTTATCATGAATCATGAGGCCACGTCTGACTCTGCTGTGTCCTCTACACAGAATGTATTCATAGGCTTCACCTGTCATACACCAGTCTAACAATGGATGATGAATGTGGCCTCACCCTCTTCCTTCCAAGCATGCAAGAAGAACTTGCTGCCAAATTCACATTAAAAGCATCGAGGTCAGTGTTTGGTTTGTCTGTTCTGGGCTGCTGTAGAAAAATGGCGGTTCAACATGGCAGACTCTATGGAAGAGGACCCACGTTCGCTGTGGATATAAATATTATATCCCATTCCTTCCTGGCCCTTTATACCCTTTTTATAGGTTGTGACTTTTGGAAAGTGGAGGATATCTTCTTCCTTTCAGAGCTGTTCTGAGGCCTGCATGCTAGCAAGCTGAAGAGACGGCTACACACAACACGAGCAGGTCAGGTTTGATGTCAGTGCTGTGTTACACGCCATAGAAAAGTGGATTTCAATTCAGCATCTGGGACACTGAGCTGTGTGTGGTGTGTGCTGTCAGAGTGTCGTACAATGAAACTGAAGGCCGGCACCGATGAAGGGGAGGAACACACTCACACTGTGTGACATTCACCTTCACCTGCTATCACTGAACAAAGACTGTACCTCTCTGTGAGAACACGTGTGTGTGTGTGTGTGCACGCTCACGGGGCTGCAACAATCTCCAGGAGCTCAAGTGTTCGCACTCAAAGGATGGAGCCTTACAACTATTCACGCTGTAGTAGATAATATTTGCTCAGAGCTCCTAAGAATCTCAAAAATCACTTTTACAATGTTGGGTTGAATCGAACACACCAGACCTGCTGCATGACCTGAGAGGACGAGCACAATCTTTATGAGAATTAACTTGTGTGATATGGCCGACATATCTGAGCTGACACTCGACAGCTCGACGTACAGCTCATGAAGTTCTACTGACGTCCTGTTTTTTGGACGGTTCCGATTTATTTGAATAGCGACTCAAAACTTTACACACAAACTTAGTGATAGATTCACAAAGAGCTGATGGAACCGGCTGGATTCCTGCATCTTATGCTGTCCTTACAAGGACGCATCCATCAGGCAAAATGAAATAAGTCTCAGGCTTAAGCGTGACATCCTTTGACATTCATAATGTCAAATAAACTAATTAAAGTAAAAATGAATCAGGCCCGCAGCAAACAATATTTCATTATTGATTCATTGGGCGATTTTTGTTTTTCAGAGTAATCGTTTGTGACAGAAAAATGGCTGCAAAAAAAGTTCCCAGAGCACAGGATGATGTCTTCAACCCGCGTGCCGACGGTCCAAGTCTTCACAGTCAGGAGCTGATGATTGGCATTTTTCATTTGATAAATGACTTGAAGAATTAATCAATCATCAAAATGTCGTCTGACAAATTGATTTATCGACTTCCCGACTTCTCGTGCAGGTACTTCTGTTAATGCTCATGAAGGATGCGTGATTGAAGCTTATGTAATTATGTACATACATGCATTTTGCATTCCTATAGGCACTCTCTACACACACACACACACACACACACACCACAGCTGTATAAACAGATCAATCCACCATCACACAGTCACTCCGTGAGCTGCAGGACTGCAGCGTACGTCAGCCATGCATTCTGCTAACCCCATGGAGGGAGGAAGACATTCTAGGGTAAGCCTGTAATGGTTGCTGTGGTGGGAGGGGGTAATTATGGCTGAGCCTTCGGGCCTTGACAGTCCTCTCTGTGCCCACCTGGGGAGTGCCGTGCCTGGGTAACGGTGTCTCCGAGCCTGCCTGTCAGTGTCTGGTATAGGCTCGGCAGACGAGCAGCCGGCCTCCCAGCTAACAAAAACCTTTAGCTGCAGATGCCACGCAGTGTGTGGTGCTGCTGCTCCCATCACCGGGAGGAGAAGGGATTTAGGGAAGGCAGATGTGCCGAGGAAGAAGCAACATAGCAACAACACGCAAATAACAACCAACCAATTTGTGCAAACATGTATGAATCTGTTTTGTTAGATTCTGTTCTCCCCTTGAATTTCCCCTAAAGGCTGGAAAAATAATTTTATTCCACTCAGTCTGACAGTATCGCATCATTCTGTATCAGTGTGTTCTTCTTTCAAGCTAGACTGTATACTGTCCACACCCAAGACACACGCTCAGTCTCCATAAGTCCCCATGTTCAAGACTTCAGAAAACAGTTTTGGTCTCTATAGCTAATTTCTCCGTTCATGACAACTGAATTTATACTGAACTCACCCGTTCACATTATATTAAGGCTTAAAGTTATGCAGGATTAAGAGCGTGGACGTTACAGATCGTTTATTAGAGCCCAATGCCCGCCGATGATCCAGCAGCATGACGGCATATTTCCGGCTTCAAAGCGGTGATTGGGAAAGCTACGGGTGACGTGACTCGTGCTCTTTGTGCCGTTATTGGCTCATCATAAACACCTCCGAGGCACCGTTCAATCAGAATGTCTCATTTTGTCCATGTGTTGCGTGTAACGTGTGTTTGTGAAGGTGTTGGAGGCCGAGTCCTGTAACTGATGACTGTGATGTTTTGTCTCTTAATAAACATGCACGCGTCTGATTCTTTCTTCATTTGCAGATATTGTCGATGTTAACGAGCGTTCAGCCAGCGACTATCATACCAAGACGCCGCTGGCTAATCAGGCGTGGGACGTAGTTAATAAGACAGGCCATTTCAGAGCATCGGGCCATTTGCTCAATGATGTGTGCAGACAACAGTGTTGCTGTGTGTCGTCCAGTTTTAAATTACAGCTCAGCATTCAGGACATTAGACCGAGCCTACAGGTGCATAATACCGGGCTTGATGCTGTTATCATTACACACCTCAGCACCTTGTTTGCTTCAGCAGAGCCTCTCGGGAGAGGGGGAGTGCATTTTGTTTGAGAGGACAAGGGATCCAGACAGTCGAGGTGTATTGAAATTCTGGGCTTTCATTCGCCTCGCTTTTTTTTTTTCTGGATGACCTCAACTGTACCTAACAGCCCATTTAGCGCCTGGGGGAAATAGGAGAGAGGGTGTGAGTCTTGTATGCCAGCTGTCTGTAGTGCCATGCTGTTTGCCAGAAAGCCCAGCGGGTGTCCAGAGCCGCTGTAAGCAGCCTGCCGCTCTGCTGAAGTGGAGCTCCCGAGAACAATGTGTGCTGTAAGTACAGCAGAGAAGAATCCAGACCAGGTACGAGGCAGACTTGGCTGAACACAGAGATGATGAGACGCAATAACAAACTTTGGAACACACACTCTGTATCATGCATAGATCAGAATTTCAGTGTGTGAAACTTAAAGTAAGATACACCAACTTAACTTTGCTCTTTGAAATCGAAGGCAGTGGAAAAACACGATCATATCACCAAGATATTTATTTAAAGCCAAACCACTCACCAGATGCTCCACATCGATTACTGCTAACTCGACCACACTCGAGGATGTGGTAGGTCAGACGGCAGTGGACGCACTTTGGCGTGATGCAAATCTTCAGCGGCACGCGACGACCTCCAAAGACTGACGGGGGGCAGCAGACTTAGCACTGCTGTTAGAGATCTAATTTGTGATCTTGCTGACTGCCGACTGACTGAGCTTGTGAACGTTAGCCTAAAAACTGATTTGATTAGTGTTCGACAGTCTAACAAATAAACAGGACCGGATTCTTACATGAACCTCTATCGTACAGGAAAGAAAACTCGGAAAGCAGGCCGTCTGCTGCTACCAGGTAGACCACACACTATGACTGACACCTGGGACATATCCCAGCATGCATCTGGCCCTCAGGGCCCCCGCAGTGAGCTGGCATTACCATATCAAAGGCCATTCGGGCGCTGTGTCTCGTCCAGAGAGAGAGAAAAAGAAGAGCCAGCACTTCAACAGCCTCTCGATTCAATTTTTCACATGGAGCCATTTGAATATCTATGGCAGGAGATGCAGATGGATGCATGAGTGTGTACGCACACACACACACACGCACAGGCGTGGGCGGAAACACACTCAGGTGCACACATACACTCACACACGCAGGTACATACTGTATGCACGTATGTATACAAGCTCACACACGTGCCTTTGTTCTGATCTCTTTATGATTTATTTTCCTCTTTGTGATGAAAATTAAAGGTAGAACGAGGCGCTGTGGTGAACAGACAACCTTGATCCAGTGTGTGTGTGTGTGTGTGTGTGTGTGTGTGTGTGTGTGTGTGTGTGTGTGTGTGTGTCTGCTTCATGAATATTCTCTTTCAAATCCAGCTCTGTTTTCAGGCACCTGGGCAGGCAGCAAACAACAATACTGTGTCATTATGAGCGATGCTATCACTCCGCTCTCCTTCAACCACAGTAACCACAGACGGGAACATATTCTCAGTGAAATCATTATGAAAGCCGTTCATTGTGGCTCAGTGTGAGACAACAAACGCCGCCGCTGCCGGGATGAGAGGTTCCATTCGAGAGACGTGTCTCCTGCAATACTGTGAAATGAGGATGAACCCCCTTAAAATCCAGATTATCTGTTTGTGGATTATGTGGAGATTACGCTCCGCCGCCTCAGCCGTGCACGAGGACGGTGGGACAAAAAGCACAAATTGGACAGAGTGTTTCTATCTGTTTGTTGCATTAAAAGATTAGCTCACAGTTTGTGTTTAAACAAGTCAAACGGGCGAGATTACAGGCGACTGAAGCTGTGTGAGGTCAGAGGCTGCAGCCGCGGATAAAGGGAGAAACAAATGCTGATTAACACTTTTTGTTTTGTATTTGAGGATGCATTGATTTCAGACTTTGTAGGATTTAGTGGCACCTAGCGGTGAAGCTGCAGATTGCAACCAAATGAATATCCCATGCCTCACCATCTCCTTCCAAGCATGTAGGAAAATGGCAGACTCTGTAGAAGAGGACCTGATTTCACTGTCGATCTACAGAGACACCAAAAACACAACAACTCGTATTGTTGAGAAAGCTGAGCCAAATGTTTACATCCATCCACCATTTTCTCACCAGGTACCAGACACTGAGCCTCCTCTTGGCCTTTACCATTACACCAAACATGCATCATAAACAAACGTGTGCTCAGGCTCATGATGCATGCAGTGCCAAATCTGAATCTTGAGTCAGTCTGAAGCATTAAACCAGCCTGTGCTAGTGTAGCTGTGTGTATTCCTGTGTGTAGTGTGAGCAGTGATGGAAAGCAGCGTCTCCGTTGTGTGTTTTCTGTTTTGTTTGTTTCATTAGCTCCTTCCCTCCTCCCTGCCTCCCTCTATTTGTGAAATCGCTCTTTCAGACAGATTGGAAGCGCCTTGATTTGCAGTGAACAAAACGAGCTGGCCGAGCTGGAGGGGGATTAGTGCCACTCCAGGACAATTATAATCTGGTTGCTGCCACGGCAACCTTATCTCCTACCTCCCTCCTCCTCCCACAACAACACACACACACGCGCATTCTCTTAATTGGACGCAAGTCTCGGTGTGGAAACGACGGTGGTGAGTTCTCCGTGTGCCCCCTCGATGAGGCCGTGAAGCCATGTGAGGTGAGCGGCAGTTAGGCTGGAGCCTGAAGTCGTTTAACAAGCGAGCGGCGGGTCGCGCGGACCTTTAGAAAGAACTGAAATGAGGATGTTTGAGATTTTAATGAAGGCTTGTAATCTATCAAAGCCACTGAGTAGTCACTGTGCGAGCAGTGACACCACAAAAACAACATGTTTATCTCCTGATCCAACAAAAGCGCAGCTGGGCCTGTGTATCATTTAATGTCCTTGGGATACACACTCAGTGGCCACTTTATTAGGTACGCCGTCAAAGCTTTATTTGGCGGTCACACGGTCCACAGGCCAAAACGCCAATGGTTCCAGGTACTGGAGAAAAACCCACTAGTGGAATAACCTGCTCATACAACACGCCGACACTGAGAAACATTCGTTGCACTGCTCGTGTCACTGAGACTGAGCACATCAGCCCATTGGCTTGCACGTACGTCATACCATACTGTCTACAAATGTCCCAATCATCAGCTATTAAACATGTCAGAGAAATAACAAAGTTAAGCTCGGGTTCAGTTCAGGCTCAAACTGTTTTCTTGCTAACAGACAAACTGACACGTCCTGCTCTCAGCATACTTTGCATTTTCCCTGATTTATTCGAGTGTTTCCTTTATTTTGTAAATTGCCTGCACTTTGAGTCAGAAAAAAGCAAATATTTCCACTAAACACATCACATCACATCAATATGCTTACTGAAGCTTCCATGCATTCGCTGTCCTGAATTCCAAAGAAGAAGCAGAAGCAGCAGCAGCAGCGAGAAAAGGCAGAATTACTGCCTCAATTTCACAGAAACACGATATGTGAGGAATTTAGAAGTGTGGTCACGAATCATGAATGACCCGCGAAGAATGAACAGCGGGAGATGTGCTGATTCACTCAGAGACAATTGGGCCGGACACTCAGGCTGCTGAGGGATCAGACCTGTAACTCTTTGATGCCTCGCCCACATCGCACGTAAGGATGAAACGAATCGATGCCTATAAACTGTATCGACTTTAATGTCTGTAGGCTCAAAGTAAAAACAAAACCCTACAACACGACATAAATTAAATATGAATATAAAATGTCTGCTGCAGATTTACAGCTGTTGGAAGACGATCAGTGCCTGGCAAGTTTCTCCGGATTCGTTCGCCTAGATTAACTTAAATATACTTTTATTTTGGGTGACAAGGAGGCAGGAGGCACCTTCATGCAATACAAAGTCAACCGGGAACGATGAATTGTTTTCCCCTCCACTGTGGACGGGGCTTAATTGTGCTCGACGACCCCACAAGTTTGTAAATGGATTTAAGTGCACATGTGAGATCCTAAAAGAGAAGTTAACGGACAGAGACACTTGTAGCCTGGTAGTTTAAATCCAGACAAATAGAATCAAATGTGATTTTTGGGTTCCTGTGAGCAAAGAAGACAGGTGAAACAGGTAAAGTCTGAAATCTTCCTGCAGATGCAAACCGATGCAAGAGGAATCTCTTAAAACTGCTTATATTTGTGTTTAAGTCTTCACATGCAGGACTGTCAGGTGCATAAACTTATACAACCCCGCCGTAATTTATGTTCTGTTTTACCGTTTGACTCTTTCGTCTTTATTGGTTTTATTGCATGCAATTTTTCCCCATTACCTTTGCTGCTGCAACAACTTAATTTCCCCACAGGGATCAATAAACGTTCATGTTATCTTCCTTTCAAATATACACGGGCGTCAACAAGAAAATGAGAATTCATTTCTCCGCCTGCGAAATAAAGCCGACACTCGAACCTTGCAGGCTTGTTCAAAAAAAAAAAAATGTCCTGACAGAGGCCGCGAGAAAACAAATCGTCTCCTCTGCACTCCTGAGAAACTAACTTTTCTTTTTTGAATTTTTAACCTGTCAGCTGTGATGTAGTATGCTAATATTCTTATTTTACAGTGTATGATAAAACTATAATAAACACCGTGCGGGCTGATGATGGATGTTTTGTTGCAGGTTGTGAGTCGCCGACTTGTTTTTGCTATTCCTCTATCTGGCAGCCTGTGATGGAGGGATTTTCTCTGCCTCTCCCCCTCTCTGTTTCTTACAACAGAGGTTCGATTGGCTATAATTGGCTCCTGTTTGCAGCTAGGTATTGATCACCTCTATAGACCCTCCATTCCACCCTTCCTCCTCCACCCTCCACGACTTCTCTCTCCGTCATTCTCCTTGCTTGCCTCCACCTCCCCCCGCTCCTTTTCCAGCCGTTTCTCTCTCAGACCTTGCTGCTGCCACTTTGATAAGCATGGTGAATGGCGTGCCGTCATCGGTGCAGACTAACTCTTGAATCAATAGGCGAGTGCAGACGCTCAGCAGTCTATTTCCCGCACAGATGGTGGAGAATAGCAATGCTACGAGATGAAAACCAAGAGGGAGAGATTGAAAGAGAGAGCGGTGGCAGCGATGGAGTGAGCTCCAAACATCAGAAATGTTGTTTTTCCTGAGATGCTGCTTACTTATTTTATTTGTTACTTTCTTATGAATTGATTCATGATTATAAAGGATGTATCTGACACAGACAATGGACATAAAAATGCGTCTTTCTATAAAAAAAATGGCTCAGTTCTTCTGAATAGTACTGGTATTTATAGTACTATTAGTACTATAGTACTATAGAATAGTACTGGTACTTAAAGTCCATGTAAAGACAATTCAGATTTCTTTCAAACACATTAAATATGTTGGAAAATAGCTGAAATATATGAAAATAGCTGAAATGTGAAGTTAGAGGTTCAAACCGCTTTCAGTCGCTTCAAAATGGCCGCTCGACTTGCTCCCACGAGTGGGCGTGGCTTCAGCACATTCAGAGGACACGCCCCCACAGTCCTGGAGCTGAGAGTTCATTTTTACCTGACTTTGACACCTGATTTCATAAACTTGCTGATATTAAATATTCAAATGTGGCTGGGTGGTTAACAACACTTGGTTTGGTCTCAGCCCTTGAAGAGAAATGCTGCAGGACTAACACAATCCATACATTCAGACAACAGAGACAATAATGTGTTTTCTAACTTTATGTTTGTCTTTTCTGACATTTCCTCCAAAATCAGGTCCACAGAGAAGCTTGAATGGCCTGCACAGGCCCTGACCTCAATCCCATTCAATCACCCAACATCAGTGTTGGACCTCAGTGTGACTCAAAGGGAGGAAATCCCTCCAGCCAGGCGCCACGAGTACACGTAATTATCCACATACCTTTGACTCATAAAGACTCCTATTGTAATGTGTTTGTCATCAGTCAACACGTTTTAACCTGAAGGTGAGGAGAAAAACTGATGTACTCACATCCGTGACTCCGGCCTCCAGGATGCTGACCTTAGCTTCCTTCTCCAGAGCGTCTTTCTGCTTAACTACAGTCAGAAACAGAACAGAGAGAAAAACAACCATTAATGAACTGAAACACGTCAAACATTCAACATTTCTTTTCAGGTTTTATAGAAAATAATAATAATGTCTCAGCCTGTGTGTAGAAAGACACACACATAAAGCTCAGCGCTGGTTATGAACCATGAATGTGCAGCCATGTGTGTTCTGCTATTAATCAATGGTAGGAATTCCACCAAACCGGCTTTTAAGCGCCGCACTCGACTGATTCACACGAAATCGATTCCTTCCTCCTGTGACTTAAACACACACAGTGCACAGTATATACAGCTGAACCAGAACCTCATTGATCCAAACGCCTCGGAAACGGTTTAACCAGTGAAACTTACAGACGAGTGAAAATTGCCAGCGTTAATTGCCTTCATGGACATTAGCAACTTCGCACTCCGAGGGCCCCGAGAGGCAGCGAGAGCACTTTAAAAGTATGAAGTAACCACTGCTGTGTGTCTCGTTGTATTGGAGGGCAGATTTATATGATCTGCATCAACACCTGACAACAAACAATCAAGCAGAAAGTCCACGCAGTCGTCCCAAGGTGCCGATAGAAATGTCTTGACAACTGTTGGGGAGACTGCCATGAAATCTGGTACAAACATCTGCAACGTCTTCCCAACAACTTTACCAAAGGTTTGATTTGTTGAATGGGTCGGTGTCCGACTAAAATACCTTCAAAGCTTTGTCATCGGGCGCAGCTTTACCTGGACCATGGAGAACAGTCACCTGCTACTGCAAGCTACCAGCATGTTAGCAACAACAAGATTTAAGAGTCTGCAGCCCGTTCTCAGCCCAGCAGAGGCTGGTGTCGCTGCACGCTCTTAAATCTTGGTGATTTACGACTTCACGTGTAACTAGTAACTGCACTAACACACCATAATGGTGTTTGAGTTACCTCTTTATTCTTTGTTCCCCGTTAGACATTTTAAATTAAAACCGTGAGGTGAGAATATTTCTATACTGCCACTGAACCAGAGTGAGTGGAGCGGCGTATTTATAACAATGCGAGGCAGAATCCATCTTGCTCGGCTTCAAGCGATACACGGCGGTTCATGGTCAGCGTCCTGTGAGGATCTACTAGCAGCTGCATCATGAGCTACAGGTGTGGTGCTTAGAAACAACAGAGGTGGCTGCTAAAGAGGTTAACGTAGACGCTGCATCGATTAATCAGTCCTGGATGTTTAGATATCCTGTCGTGGCCTGTATTTCTTGAAGGTGCTTCCAGCAGCGACTTCCGATTAGGACCGACACTCTTTAATGAAGCTTTGGTTAAAGTTCAACAAGGTCGTCCTTCCTCTTTTGTTGCTTTTAAATTCACCTCACTCCAGCTATCACTTAAACAGAGGTCAGTGCCTACAATGAAACTTGGATCTTAACAAACAGGTGCTCGTGTCATCGGGGTGACCAAGAGAGCAACGTCTGCTGAATTAGGCCGACAACACCTCCACAGATGCTCACCCCTCTCACGACAAATCCACCGTTCCAGAACAAAATGAGCTATTACTGTAGCATATCCTCACTTTATGAAATATGAATGCTTAACCTGACCTGCCGCCAGGCAAATATTACTACAAACTTCCACACAAACAGAATTAAGGCCTGCGCAGAGCTCGCTTCTTTCATCAAGGAAAAAACAAATGCAGGGCCGCAGTTGAAACACACGGCAGAGCACACACACATTAAAGCCAGAACAAGATGTTCTTAAAAAAAAAAGACAAAAGGATGCGTAATTACATTCACTTTACTTTGCATCTGAACACACCGGTGTGGAGACGGAGAGCGATTCTCCTTTTGTTGACACACCAGGCAGATGAAGAATATGCAAATAGCGAGCCTTGACTCTGCCGTAGTCCTCCGAATTCACCCACAGCTTTTACAATCAGTCTTTCAATCTGTCGGAGAATAATTTTACAAGTGCTGCCGAGGGTCGTGCAACTACAGACCTTGATCTTAAACACGAGTTGTTCTATACAATGCACAAAGCCGCATGACTCACCTTAAAGGTAAAGACAGACTCTGTTAGCACGTACATCTCTCTAAGACCTAAAAATAACAACTTTTAAGGCACAGGCCTTAAGCTTCCACCTGTTTGGGTGTATGTGGTGCCTTTAAGTGTGTTACTTGATGGTAGTATGAAAAATAGACTCATCTAGGTTACATATTCTGTAATAAAGCCAGGATTAAGTGTTACCGTCTAATAGAGAATGGGCTGACTGGTTGGTATCCAGGCCCCAGACAGAGACATATGAACACCTTGTCTGTGATAGCCAAGTTAGGCAGACACATCTTAATAATGCTGTCAGCAGGTAGCGACTCCAGCCTCGGCTCCCTTCACTGAGAAATAGAAGCTGAAGTGGCTGAATTGGTTTGTCAGCATCTGCTGTTCACCGAGCAGCGTCTGAATAGATTTTTGGTTCAGCGTTACACGTGTCCGACGGCGGCGGCGCTTCTTTCTTATTTGGGTTCTTCAGCGCCGCCCGGCCGACTGGGGTGTGGCCTAAAGATGGAGCGAATATTGCTGATATATGTATGTTAGCGTGCGTCCTGTGTGCAACCAAAAGCCAACACTGACTTCTTCTTGACGTACATCATGGAAGTTATGTTACACAAACCAAGTCCTGCAAGCGTTCTTTGAAAGTCTGACCTCACATTGCATTTTTATTTTTGCTTTATGAGACGTTGTATATCAATTTTTCGCAGTGCCCTCCATCCATCATCTGTACGCGCTTATCCTCAACGCGGTCACGAAGGGGCTGAAGCCTATCCCAGCTGACCTCTGACCCTGGACAAGGGAGGAAGCCGGAGAAAAGTCACGGAGACACAAGGAGAACGTGAATCAGGAACCAGCAAACATGAACATGCATGTAAAACTGATGATCGGGGGTAACTACAGCGCCACCTCCTTTCTCACCTTCACACAAATGACCAATCACAATGTGGAGTGTGAATGTCAGTCACAGAAAGGGTCAGGCACGAATCAGAAGGAGGAGGGGGTCTGACAGAGCACGTCTGCAGAGGATACTGCCCCTGTGGTCCGGTCTCTCAGAGAGCCTCATCAGGAAAGGGCCGCGATGGCCCGACATTTTTGAAAGAACCGAAGAAGACGGATTAAAGCTGACGTCATGCTGCCAGACAAGAAAAGTGCAGACCTGTCTGTTTTTTTTTTCCAGATCTCAAACCAAAGTTTCATTTTGGAGGAGATAAGGAGGAAGAGGTGAGGAGTGCTTTGTGTGGAGGTTTTTGCTTTGCAGCCCGGCCTCGAGCAGTAAACAATATATTACTGCAGCTTTAACTTACTTTCATTTCACAGATTAAATCTGTTTGTTTCAGTCTGATGCTGTCAGTCCTTTCTGTTAGCACGTCTCTTCCAGACTGCAGCCATTGTCACTTACTTCAAATGAAAGCTGTCGCGGTGTCAATGCATTGATCTCCCCAAAAACCTTTTAAAGGATTAATTAAGTTGGAATGAAACACGGGCAGAGATGGTAAACAGCAACGGCAACTTTGGGACCAGACTCAGTGAGACAAGTAAAGACTGTGTTGCCTAATGTGCCTTTGGTAATTGGTGAGGCAAAACCTATTTGACAGACAGATTCACACACACATTCAGAGCAGCACCTGCGTGTACACACACACACACACACACACACACATTGAATTGCTGACAGAATCATGTGAAAAAGTCTGATATATCCATCCCACAAACAAACATGAAAGCTCTCGACGTGACATTCGCTGGGTGAGAATCAGAAAACTCTGCAGCAGCACGAGCGCCCGTCTGATTCCCCGGAGTGACTTGGCCACGCGGCCAGCGAGCGTGACTACATCACAGGCGCCAAGCTCACCCTCTAATTAGCGAACAAGTCTTTGGACCTCCCAACACCGCGGCACTGCGGCCTCCCTCCCCGAAAATGTAGCCAAGAGCTATCCGGACCGTCCATTCCTTCTCTTCTCCTGCAGACTGCAAATGAGTCCAAGTCGGATGAGAGCACTGCTCATGAACAGGCGAGTCGAGGTGCCTCATTTGTACCCCAGCGAGCTTTCTCTCCAAACCCCAAATTAGATCCATTTTTAAGAAGCTGCAGTGGGCTGCTTGTCGTGATCAGACCGACTGGCGACTTTTCTTTTAGCCCGGCTGGCAGCGCGGTGTGAAAATAAGCCGTAATGTGACAAAATGGGAATGAAGCAGCAATGGACTACAGACTGAGAGCGAGTTGAAGGAAAATGATCTATACTCAGATTATTCTCTTTTCTCCATTTCAAGAATATTCCATCTTCCATTGTACCTCTCAGATACATTTGGACTGCGGGGAAAAAATTGGGCCTGAAGGAAGTAACGAGAACCAAATCTCATTTCTACAAAAGGGGCCCCTTTATTTTCCCTCCAAAACACACAGAGGCGCTTCATTTGTCACCCGGGCCGCCCCTGTCCTGAATTTTGCTTTATGTTAACTCAATGTATCTGAGGCGCCTAGAGGGAAACACAGCGAGTGCCGGGGATTCAGAAATGCTTCATTTTTCACTGTTGACAAAAGGGAAAGGCCCAGGCTGGCTCCACGAGTCCTGGACCAACAGAATAGATGCTTTTGCAGCACCGAGGGGTCGTTATTTCAAACCACTAACCAACCCCCCCGCACCCAAAGCTCCATACCTCTCACTCACCCTCCTGGGTACATTTCAGGAGCCGTATAATGAGAAGAAAACAACAGCCATCCTTCAAAACCCAAAGGCAGGGAGCGCAGCACCGTCACCGCAGTGACACAGTACAGGGATGTAATCACATTACCTGATCATGAGAGCGACGATCTCTCGCCAAATTAAAATATATTGCCGGGTGTTTTATTTCCTGCAATATATAAAAAAAAGTTAAATTCTTGATCCTGAAGCTGATTTTATTTTAAAGCGACTTCCAAGTACAAACCTGATTTTACTTTAGTTTTGTGCCTTAATAAGATGTGACGCGTTTACAAAATATGGAAATGATGCAAATCCTTTAAAAGTTTCGTGCAGCCGATGAAAAATGAAGTCAAATTTCAGTTTGTTCAGGCCGTTGGAAGAAAAAGGAGAAGATTACACTGCATGTCAGAAATAAATAAATTACCGTAACAGATTGCATATTCTACAGGTTACCGTAGACAAAATATCGTGAACACCTTTTGTAACAGAACATATGTCGTCACACCTGCCGCTACAAAGTTGTGTCATACTGGATGCCAATTAGTACTTGTGGCTATGAGAGAGGCAATCAACACTTTTACAGCAACAGACAAGAATGCCAAAAAATACAAATATACATGTTATGTATATTTTTTATTTATGGTATATAAGTGACGGTAACGAAGAGCGAACAGGGACATGATGGACTGACTGAGGGTTCACACACTCACGTCTGTTTAAGGTTCTTTTGGAGAACCTTTTTTATGTTTAATAATCTTTATATTTTTGGAATACTAATTACTGGTTCTTTAAATTGACCTTTTGAAGAAGAATTCAGAGGTCAAAGGTTCCTCCGTGGCTTCACCATGAAGAACCATTTTAGGTTCTACAGTGAACCTTGATCTCAGGGTGTCACTGCTGTGTCTATGTGCTGATTTAGCTTCTGTCATTCATGACGTGTTCACGTTATTTTGTCTAACCCGCTGTGTCATTTTAAGCAATAAACAACACACACGTTTCAAACTTCCCACAAACACGCAGCGCTGTGTCTCGTAAGTCGACGCTACAGGTCACGAGTTTTTCTGTCAGAGCAGATTTGCCTCTCGTTTTCTCAGAAGCGTCTTAATTAGATATGGTTTCGCTCTCACTTGCATTAATTTGATTTCCGATATCAACTTTTCAGCCTTCAATCTGTTCCTTGTTGATCCCCCCACACCCCCCCACCCCCGGGTGTTATTGCCTGCAGTAATCTAGGATGCAGTTTGAACCAGCAGCAGTGGCTTACGTTATGTGTGTGTGTGTGTGAGAGTGTGTGTGTGTGTGTGAGAGAGTGTGTGGGTGGGGGGGGCTCCATGAAGACAATGCCATGTGTAATTAAATTCAAAAGCAGGGGGCCGAAATGGCATCCAGGGCCACCTGGGGGACGAGAGACCATTACGAGAGGAGAGAGAGAGAGAGAGAGAGAGAGAGAGAGAGAGAGAGAGAGATGTGAAGACTGAGAGAAAAGGAGAGAGGGTGATAGACAGATGGGGGGAGAGAAAATGAGAGGTGGGAGAAAGAGTGAAAGAGACAGATGAAGGAGGAGTAAGGAAGGTGGGGGAGGTGGAGAGGAAGAAAAACGATGTGGAGAGAGGGAAGGAAGAGAGGACGAAGAAAGAGATTTAGCTAGAAAGACAAGAAAGAGGAAGAGCGGACAAAGAGGTCGGCTGTGTTACGTGTGACAACACATCAGAGTTTAAACTAAAGCTTCAAAAAGCTGCTGTGAGTTTAAAAAATTTGTTTCCACGTTGAGTGAAGAAATATTTCAGTTCATGACGTTTATTTATTTTTGATATTGACTTCACACAAACCGTGCACAGTATATGTAATTAACGGGGGGTGAAGTCTCAACAAAAAATATGCAGTATATTTAACTGTAATAATTAAAATCTTTTCAGTCGATGTGAAAAGTAAAGCTGAGTTTGACAAACTTACAATAGTGAGCAGAGTAAACTCCTTAAATCAAGTTTACCCAACACATTAGTGTTTGAGTGAACTTAAAAAAAAAAGCTTTTACAGCCGGCTGCTTTATTTTTTTTAAGTCAAGAGAGTTCAGAGCGCCTGCAGGTTGCACAGGGTCAGTGTGGTGCAGTCAGGAGGTTTGCACTGGAGGAGGTGGTGGTGGAGCAGGTCTGTGAGGCACGCTGAGGTCTATGGAGGGCTTTGTGTGAGGAAGAAGGTTTGGATCCACCGTGGGACCGAGAGAGCCACTGTGGATTCACGGGTGGTTCCGGATGTACTGGAGGTGCAGGTATTTGGTTGGTGTGCCTTTACGCCTGACTTGTTTGGAGCGGTTTCATGGAGCGTTTCCGGTAAAGCCCGGTAAGCACACAGCCATCACACTAAAACCCCAGAGAGAGCTTCCAGTCAAACCTGCGTCGTGAAACTGAGCATCAGCAGTGCTTTGTCGTGGTAACTACGTGATTTTAGCTGAACTGCAACAAATCAATCAGCTGATAATTGATCTGCATTGTATAGCTTTATACAAATCCATTTGTAACCATGGCAACACCCATTCACGTCAGCGCGGTTATTTCCACTAATTGGGCTGTAAAAACTGCAGTACTCGTATCCTGTTGTGTACTTTGTCAGTTCATTAAGTCCATTAAAAAAATTAGTGACAGCGATCCCGCAGTAATAAGCTGCTATCATTACTGTACAAGACAGAGCCGTTAGTCACTGTTCAGAACATCCTGACGATTTGCATCACAATAATATTAATACGTCTTTTAATCAGTTATTTCATGTGACACCAACATGCACACTGTGTTCTATGAAGCTGATCCATGCAAAGACAAACTCAGGCCTTGCTTAATCCGGTCCAGTCCGGCTTAATCTGACGTTAAAATACAGCTTCGTGTTTGTGTCATCAGAGGTCTATAATGACACTTTATTTCAGGCGTTTGCAGCTGGAACAGAAACACCGACCTGCTGCTTCCAGAAGACAAAGAGCAACATTAGGATCCAATTGGCGGCGTGTTTGTGTCCTCCTGATGAATGCAACTCCAGCATTCACTCACCTTTTAACTTCTACGCCGCTGCTTACACCATCTACTTTTTACTTTCCCACCAGTTAGTCTCTAACTTTGTCTGTGTGCCGCTCGGTGCTGGGCAGGTATCGAACACTGAGTTTATTAGAGCTTTGCAGCTGAAAACAGCTGCCAGCTGCTGCTGGAAAAATTGTTGATGAAAGCAGTGAGACTGAACCGTGAGCTGCTGTTAGGTGTCCATTCTCTCTGGGTTTTTCACCATGACGGACACTCTGTTATTAATGGTTAATATATATATTTTAACTTTAGTATCAGACTTTAACTGCCAGATTTCTAAAGAATCTGCTCCGACGATTCACTTTCAAAATGGGAATATTAGAGGCATTTTTTGAGGAATATTTCTTCACAAAACGAGCTCCTAAAGCACGATGCTGTAAAGTTAACATCAGGGTCATCGAGTCCACCCCGTCCCTGATGTGTAGTTAAACTCCAAATACAATTACACAACAGCCGTAATGTGTTTGTTGGCCTTTGTGGTGTTGAACACCGCTCGCCGCTCTAAACTGATGACATTTAGCTCTTCGATTCTGCTCCGTTTGATTCATTCACATTTTAAAAAGGCAGGTATTAAAACACCTCTATTAGTTACATAAACAATTCATTAAGCTGATATGACACTGGGGACCCCGGCAGGAAAACATATCCCGACCACCCACAACAATTAATGACCTCGCATCAGCCGACGCCTCGCTGCACCGAGACGGGAAGCCTTATTCTAATAACAAGCGTTCATTAGCCGATCACCGCTCGCTCTATGAAACATAAACCCAAATACATATTTTCATCCACCGCATGTTTGGCATTCAAAGAGTATACAGCCGCTCTCCCACTGGAGCAGTCGGGAACTGTGTAAAGAGGTTTTCTTTCTGAGAGGGAATTGTCATAAAAACTAATATTCCCCAAGTGGAGGTGACCTTTGAGAAATTGAGTCTTGAGCCATAAAACCCAATACTCCACAAATGGAACTGACCTCCGGTATGTGGAGGGGAAAAATGAAATATAACCCTGTTCTGGCTCCAAAAAACTCTGATGATAAACTAAATTTGTGTAAATTTTGCCTCCAGTCTCAGATTTTTCCTTCTCTCTCTCCATCGTACTTCCTCCTTCACTCCCAGTCTCTCCCTTTGTCTATACTTCTCTCCACCCACCAACTGTCAACGTCCATTTCTTCTCACGATTTCAATTCAGGTGGATTCAATTTTAGTCTAGACCGTAATTTTTATAAAATTATTTACAAAGACCCAACTAATCCAACCACCAGGAGGCACTTGGCGACAGAGGCCAAGGCAGAAACCTCGAGCAGAACCGGGCTCATGGTGGACGGCCATTCTTAAAAGATACGATGTAGGATTAAGCAGCATCTGGTGCCATCACATCATCAGAAATATTCTTATTTTCAGAGACAGTTACCAATGCAGCAGAACCAGAGATGTCTTTTTGTGGTCAAAATGACCACGACTACATTACCCAGAATGCAACTCATGACATCACCTGAAGTGATTCAACAGAATTTGCACACCTCCCTCGATTCAAAATACGAAATAACAAATTATTGGTGCTAAACTTCTCGTCCTTCCTCTTCCCTTTTCTTTTGTCCTTCCTCCTTTCCCCCAACGCTTCCCTCTCCTCTCACTTCTATCGCCTTTTATCCTTTTGCCACCATTTTCTTATCCTCTTCCCTCCCCTCTCTCCGCACGCTCCCCGTCCCTCCACAGCAGAGTGTTTGTGGGGTGTGTTTATAGGCCTGATAAGTGGCAGATGACGATCGCTCGGCGGGGCTGCAGATAAAGCTGCCAAAGCCGGAGACGCCATCTATCAAACCTCCCACAGCCGAGCCAAGCGTCAACCAGCTGAGGAGCGATCGAGCGAGCGAGCGAGGGAGGGCGTGGAAAAGGTAACAACTCTCCATCTTCCAGCACCAGAGGAACTCCCTGACAGACCGGCCGACATGCGCTGGAGAGTTTCTGTAAATGATGCTCAGTGTAAACAGGCATGAATTTACTGCATCAGGAAGATTGAGGTCAGGTGAGAGACGGACTGCAGAAAATGTTTCCAAAAGAAATAGAGACACTAACATGTATCTGCACTCGTGGTGTTTGCTGAACATTCTGGTCGCCGTCATGCTGTCCAGGACGGGTGAATCCCCGTCCCATTTAAATAACCAACAAACAGCAAAACCTCGATTCTCTAAAAATACAAACTGAGTGGGTGGACTGCAGCGAGTGTGTCCAATGGATTTGTTAAAAGTGCAGTCTAGTTTAACAACATCAGAAACCCTTTAAAGGATTTCTGATATCAAATACATGGTGGTTTCATCCTGGATGTGAGGCACAGCTGCAGATGAAGTCAGCTTCACTTAGCTGTCAGCAGTCAGTAATATTTTAGGCAGGAATTTGGCAAAGTGTGCCAAATCTAAAAATATGGGTGGCGGCCAACGGAAGCAAAACTATGAGCTGCAAACGGATCCGACCGTCTTTGAAATGGTTTGATGAAGAATAAAAGAGAAGTGTGTGAATAAAGTTGTCCAAAGGCCGCTGTAGCATAATCCAATTTCTCCACTATCGATCCATTTATTTCCCAAACTATCCTAAAGAATCGGGGTTTTGTCAAACTATGAATACGTAGATAATAATGCAGGTTTGAAGGGTTTTTCTGTTTGTTTCATTCTTTGTCTGTTGACCTTTGGAATTCATTAACATGAATTTAATCTGGCTGCAGCTGCTGTTCTCTCTGAAGGACCCGGCTACAGAGTCAACCTCTGCTCTGTCCACAGAGCTGCAGAGCGACTGCAGAGCGAGTAGCTGATGTCCACGAAGGAATGCAGCTGGATACGGCTGCTATGTAAATTGGCAATAGGAAATGTGCGAGCTGACAGTGACACAGTCTTCAGACTCCATTAACACTTGTCTCGTCTTTGACATGACCGGCTCGGATCTGCTCGCTTTGAGTGGGAAGCAACACGTGATATGTCTGTATGTGATTCTGAATTGTGCCAGTGTAAAATTACAGGTCCTTATACATATATTATATACATATATCAGGGTGAATGATGGCTAATATATATGCCGGGTTTGTTGTAACATATGTAATGGAGCGGTTCCATTTGGTTATCTGTTCAGCCTGCAACCTTACGTTTATAGACCATATAAAACATGGACCCTCACAAAAACTGATTTGAAGGCTGTAAACGTGTTTAACTCTCAGAAGTGCTACAGATTTCCCTCAGGGAGACACAAAACTGAGCTAAAAGACTGAAAACAGTGATCAGCAACATGACTTCAAATAAATGACAGTGATACTCTGGAAGTGCTGGATGTTTAAATAAACCGCTATAAGTTCAACGAATCAATTGCAAAACTGACGATATGTCGAATGTGTCTCTGATGCCCCCAAGTGGACAAAAAAAACATGTCATCTTTAGTTTTACTTCATTATCGTTTGTGTTCTAATTAAATAAACAAAAGTGTTAATTAGTGAGTTTTGAACAAAGCTCATACATACTAAAATAGGTTCTTCAACTAAATCAGCGTAAAGCCTCAATTCCATATTACTGCACGATATCGATCAATCTCCTCATATAAGTAAAAGTTTCTCCAAACAGCCTGGATCAGCAGAGGCTGCTGAGAAAAACATATTTACATCGTTAAATCGAAGCAGCTTCAGTGGAAGCGCCTCCTTTCTGTCACCTTCAAGTTTTTCAGTATAATAACCAGAACAAAAATGTCCAGTATGTTCTTATTCCACAAATCAAACATGCAGCTGTATTTATGTATTTCTGTCCAACACTTCACTGTTCACACAAATGTCAAGAGCATTGTGCCACAGCATACATTAGAATCAAAATGTTAATACCTATGAAGAAAAATGACTCTGCGTCGGCTCGCTGGTCATCCTGCTGTCAGAGGTGATAGAAAAAGCGAGAAGAAGAAGAAGAAGAAGAAGAAGAAGAAGAAGAAGAGAGGCCCCACTTACTGCTCCTGACAGAAAAATTGACATGGAAAGCCAACACTTAACGCCTCCCTCCTACATCAGTCTCCCTCCATTCCTCTCCCCCTCGATCTCCTTCCCTCTCCCTCTGATGGATGACCTTTACAGTACATATGACTCATCTTCTCGGCTGACTGGGTGAGAGAGCATGTTAAAGAGTGAAAGGGAGAGCGAGGAAGACGGTGGCGGTGGCAGTGCTGGACCGGGCAGCCTGTCTGATCAGCAGGTACTGCAGCACGGACCGGTTCAGTATTACAAAGTGGAACTGGACAGTTTGACGTGGTTAGGCATTAAAAATAGAAGAAGCTGCTCTGGAGCAAACATGTGAATCTTCAGGTGCCTTTGCTTCAAATTTTACCAAAACAAAGGTTGTCATGTCGGGCTACTGTCCAACCTACGTGACACATCTTTTATTTCCGTGCTTCCATACGTCCAAATTTGTTTCTCCAACACTCTGCTGCCGATGCCGTCTCTACACACTTTGGTTCTTTGGTTCGTCTTGGCTGTATTCACACCTGGATACATGATTTTTATCTGCTGAGCTGCGTTCAGATCACCCACACAGCATCAGCGTCGGTGCCAAGCGAGAAGGGGGGTTTTATGTGACCATCAGATCTGTAAGGAAGATGCACTGTTGTCTTGGAGCAACAACTGGCAGACAGTTTCTCCTTGTAAATGTTTCCAAACCTTACCGGCTGAGCCAAGACACAACGTCTGGCATGCTGAAGTTGGACCAAACTCAACTTCCATTGTAAACTACCAACTTCGCGTATGTGCCACGGCAGAAGCCATTCCTTCTTCTAATCCAAGTTTGTATCCATGAAGATGCGTCCTGTATTGGACTTGAAGGTCAGACTGAATCTGCTTCTTGTCCTCAAATAAGATAATAACCTCACAGAGACCGAAAACTAACCGTGCATTCAGACTCAGACCAAATCTATCATGTTGCCTTTAAACGGCAACTGGCACCAAAAGTAACCACATCCATACAGTGTCTTTGCAGTCATGGTTTTTCCAGCCAGTTGTGTGCACGATGCTCCATTAATCAATTAACTGCAACACTAAGGATTACAGGACGCAAAGAGCTGCAGTTCCTCCAAATTCAGGCATGAATCTGCAGGCGACGAGCCAACAATCACACCCACTATAAGCAGTGATTGGCCTGATTTTGGATGCATGAAATCAAGGCGGCTTTGAGCTTCTCTCTCAAGCTGCCATCACTTTTTTTTGTGTGTGTCCAAATGAGTGCAACACAACAGTTCTCTCCTGTGCAGGTTATTGTGTCACGGACACGTAGACATGCAACGCACACAAAGTTCTTGGTGGGAAGTGGCAGTGGAGGATTTTCATCCTTTTCATCCATCATTTGTACAGGTATGAACATTTAAATTTAGAAGTGGTCGGACAATCAAACATGCACCTGTGTGTGTGTGTGTGTGTGTTTTCATCCTCCATGCAGGCTGGCTTTGCGCTGCAGCCAAGGCCAGGCGACTCTCACGAGGGGAAATCGTACAGCGCTTCTCCTTTCGCTGAAATTCCACTTACAGGAAATATCCTCCATTATCACTGGAGGGAGGACAGAAGAGTCCAAACGCTGGAGGAGAAAACCTTGAGCTTTCAATCGTTTTCCCCCGCCTCCTCACTTCTTCGTCTGAACAACAATCTATCTGTAAGACGCTCGAGGTTGTTCATCTTGTTCACGTTGGGGGCTGCTTCTCCTGGATCCGTATTGACTGGAAAGCCATGACAAAAAAGCTGCGCTTTTGTGTAGGAAATATTGGTAAAAACATGCAGCAAAGCTGACCCTGGCACAAGACAGTCAATACAAGAAAATAAGGCAGCAGTTTAAAGCTGTACTGATTTTCTATAACCACTAAAATTATTGAAAAGGAGTGAAGCATTGAATTTAACTCCAAGATAAATGAATGAATGTTTCCAACAGCAAGGACTCGATCAGGTATTAACATTTTCATAACCCCAAATCAGCTACTTATTTTACACTATTCTCTGCATCATATAAAATTATGATCTATCTCGGAGTTCATCAGCTATTACCTGGTGAGGATTTAGCCTCTGGGGACAACGACTGATAACAGATAACAGGGTGAAGACTTCCTCTGCAACATGACACACAAGAATGATGAGAAAAAAAAAGCTTTTCATACAAGGACTCGATCATGCATTCAATCAAATTTGATATGAATGTGATGATTTCACTCAAAAATCAGCTCCTTATTTTATATTTTGCAAACTAAAAGCATCCAGATGAAAGTGCCAAGGCTGCCCGGTCCTCTAAAGTTATTATTACAGTGTTAGAAAATATTTTTTAGTCACAGACAAATAATATTAGTACAAGCATGACTCAGATGATTTAAATATATTTTGTAAAGTACAAACAAACTCAGAGGTTTCTCAGACCTTTGAACCACGTAGGTGCACTATAAAGCAGTTTCTGTGAGATGTGATAATAATGTAAAACACATTCCTGCCAGTGGTTTCTCTCCATGTATCTACAGGTGGCAGTCATGTGTTACAATCTGCAGGATTTAAAAAGAAAAAATGTTCTGGACAGTGACCTCGTAGTTACTTAGAGCATCTTGCTGGATCTTCTTGGATGACACAAGAATGAATAATTGACATCACTGAGTCGAAGTTACATCCTGAGAGGAAAACATAACAGACGCAGATCAAGCGTCTGCCGTGTTCACATCAACTGGGAAGCACCTTCATTTAAAGTGACACCCGCCTGGTCGAGCGTGTACGCATCTTTACAGCACGATCCCAGAGACAGAGAGCCTGACCTCACACACACACACACACACACACACTGAAAAACCAGACTCCACAATGTGTACGTTTGAGATGTATTACCGCTCACTTCACTTGGCTTGACATAGATGTCCATTGAGCCAAAGGGCAGCAGATCTATATCAGGATATGGAGTAGGCAGGTGTAAAACACCGGGGAGGAGAACGTGTAGCTGTTGATCTATGAAGACAGACAGCTGTTGAATAATCTCAACACCTGGAGAGTTCACGGAAAATCTGCACAGCATCGACATCAGTCAACATCGCATTAAATAATAATCAATTTCTAACTGACTGTTATATGTTGACAATTTAGCCTGTGGGGCAACAGCGAGTTCGAGTGTTGGGGTATCCAGAAAACAGATAACGGATATCGAGGTCAATACTTCCCCTTCAGTCCGATGAACAACTTTTCACACAAGAATTTGAAGAAAGACGGATATCTGCTCATTTCCATGGACAGGTATTCACATATGAACACAGATAACTTCATCAATGATAGCTGAAGGCTTCCACGATCGCATTTCAGACAATGAGTTCTGCCTCTTTTGCTCTTCTTACCTAAAATCTCCTTCAAACACGATCAGTAAATATTCAGACCACCAAAGTTCTGCTGCGTCCTTCAGATTCTGCATCCTGATGAAATAATGATTAATTAATATGTGGAGTGACTGTTTGGTTTCTTGGTTCTGAGAATCAAACAAATGAAAAATTTCATCGGCTACGTCGGAGATTTCTTGGACCCTCTGAGTAAATACAGTTTGTCCGAGAGCGGCAAAGAGACGAATCAGAAGAAGGAAAGAAATAAAGACTTTGGCCACTTTTCACCTCTACAAACACATCTCCTGCCTGCAGCTCGCCTCTCGCCGCGATGGCCACATCAGACAAACCGCCGAGCAGGACGACAGCGGAGAACACATCGCGGTATCAACACAGCCTGAGGGCACACAGTGTGGCCTGATGGGTAAATCCACGATAAGAGAGAGCCTTTCACATTAAGACGTTATCCCTGCCAAACAAGCCATCCTGTCCCACAGCTCCTAATTACAATCCAGGCGGGGTAAAAAAAAAAAAATCTGGTCAAGTGATAAATTCGAAGAAGTGACACCTGAAATCTGACAAGCTGCTACGGCTCCATCACGGGGGTCCGCATGGAGGTGGAGGGTTTTGCTGCCTTACTACACCCACTGCACCGTAATAAACTAATTCTAATCATATTAACAACATTAATAACGATAAGAAGCGCTTGCTGTGAGTGGATGGTGGCTCAGCTTTGGAGAAATGCCAGATGACTTTGAGCAGAAAGAGGCAGCAGAGGGAGGGGTGCTGAACGCCGGCGCTCCCCCTCAGGAGCCCGAGCGATACAATCTAGATTGTAAATAAAGGGCAGCCTCAGGCATTAAAAAAAAAAAAAAGATGGCAGAGCCTGGGCTGTTTGCCACACTATTGGACTTAAAAAAAAGGCTGGGGAAGTGACTGGTGGGTAAACTGGCATTAAGCTGCCAGCGCCCACTCAGAAGCTACATCTGCGGGACGGATTCAGAGGATGAGAGGGAGATATTCCTCCTCCCTGGAGCCCGCAGTGTATCCAACGCCCGGCTTTTTTCCTGCAGGGCCGAGCAATTTCTGAGGTATTGAATGTCAACAGCAGGTACGGGGATGAAGGAGTTCACCTTTCTCTGTGCTGAAGGAAGACAGAGAGGCAGGTCGGCGTGCACTCAGGTGGATTTACAGGAAGGAGACGACCTTAAAACGCCTCAAAAACAGATACTGCTGATGCAGTTTTATTTCTGGACTGTTTTGTTTTTAACCTATTCGGCGATGTACATCTATAAATGTAACATCAGAGGTCTGAAGGTGCGTTTCCTGAAGAGTCTGGAGAAGGAGTGAAGTTCTGCACACTCACATACAGCCGATGTTGTCAGCAGACTGCAGCTAAAGTCTGTGCTGTCAACACTTTGGGATGAATTAACTCGACTGCAAAAAGGGTCCAGTGGCGAAAATCACATGACAAAGAAACACAATGTGTGTGTCCAGACTTTGAATTCACCCACAAATTATTATTGTCATTAGTTAAAGCCCCAATCAATAATCAATGAAGACTGACAAACATGTCAGTATATAATGATCTGTGTTTTTACTGTCTGTCCTCATGTTAATCAGGTCCAGCGTCCCTGGGCGTCGTGTCTCCACACCAAACTTCACCTTTAACAACAGACTCTTCTGTTTTTTGGGAGGTTTGAATCTTTCTGAACGGTGAGTGTCATTTTTCTGCATCTTTCACTCGTCGTTCGGCGGCAGAGAACAAAGTCAAGCAGGCGAGACAACCAAAACACAATCACCACAAACGGCTCCATAATTTCCCCCCATAATCACGACCGGGACAGTATATTTCTCTGAGTGTCATTTAGAGAGCAGTTCAGTCTGTCTGTGTGTGTGTGTGTGTGTGTGTGTGTGTGTCTCCCTTCATTCATATAATTACACTTCATCCTTTTTTTACAACGAGTGAAGAAAACGACAGGTTGGAATCAAAGTTTAAAAGAAGTTAAAGAAGTTTAAAAAATAAATCCAGAGACAGAGACACACACAAACACGTGGACAAAATAAAGAGAACACCTGTTTAAATGACGGCCTGCAAAACATCCTGTGACAGAAATATTTCCAATAATCACTGAAAGTTTCAGGTGATTAAACAATATTAAAATTTATTATATTCCATTTCTGCCACATGCTGTAAACAGAGCTCCCTAAGTGTGACCCACTGGACCTTTAAGGTAAGAATTAGTGTTTCTGTCGTCCTTCAGTGTCTGTCACTGTCTCAATCAGGTCACGCTCACGTTTTTTTAGAGAATCATCTGATGTTGTTTCTCTCTGTTTGATTCCCGAGGAAGCTTCTGCTTTCAATCTGCCCTTCGGGGAGCGAGTCCTCTTATGTGATCTGACACTGAGCTGTGTGCATGAAGTCTGCTGTCACACACCACAACACACACACACACATGCACGCCACAGCTAGAATGCAACAGAAATACACACACTAACACACACAGTGGATTGAACACACTGTCGGTGTCGGTGAAGGTGAGTCCACGTTGTGACCGCGCTGTGACCCGAGGCTGCGTAGAAATCCTCTCGTACGCGCTTTAGTTGCGTCCGTACGCAGTTTCCTTGTGCAGTGAGGGATTACAAACAGATATTTTACTCACTTTCATGCACTCGCTTTCATTTTTATTATATTTCATCTGCTGGTGGTTTGTTTGCAGGCTGTCTGTCTGCCTGCGCCTCTTCTCTAACGAGACTTTCTCTGCTCCCACAGCTCCACGGTGACTGTGTCCGTACAGTGCTATCATAATTTATTGAAACAACGGTTAAAAAGTTTGAAAAATGAGACCCACGTCATGACGGACTGGGATGAAAATATCACTATGGTGGATTAATTCACAGAGCCGTACACCCCGAGGCCGTGGTTGTCGTACTACGCTGTTTTTCCATGAATTAAAAATAATTTCTTTAAAAAGCTTAAAGATGAAAAACATCCACAGGTTAGCAGATCTGTTTGCCGCTCGTCTTTTCCCTGCAGCTCAGCTGTCTCATTTTCATTCAGGTGGCTCTGAATGCCGTGTGATTTTCCTCTGGAGTGGTGTGTGTGTGTGTGTGTGTGGGAGATGGAGAGAGAGATCAGGCTTGAAAGTCGGACGCAGACCTGGAGCCCAAGGTGACCTCATTACCAACATTTGTTCCGCTTGTCGCTGCAAATCACACACTGTGTCCGTCAAGATCCGGCAAACACCACGCAGCCCCGGCAGCCGCTAACCCGCCCGTCCCCGCGGCGGTGAGGGGAGAGAGCGGGCCTGCTGATGCTTCCTGATCCGTGACCCCCGGCAGAAAATCAGCAATATCTCGCTCGCATTCGGACGGACTCTGGGAAAGTCTGAGGGGTCTCCGCCATTGGAAATGCAAACGTGACCCAGCGGCTGACCCCATTTAACGGGTTTGATCTCGGGCCGTTAAGAGGAAGTTTATGGAGCATGTAGGCAGTTCCTCCCTGATCTCCTGACCTCTAAAAAGTCTGCCGGGCAGAATATTGATGCAACCTGTGCAACAACTTGCAAACAATGCAAGTTTACATTTCTATCAGGATGTCGAGGTGTCAGCAGTGCATGAGGTGTCAGCACTACGCGTCTGCAGCGAGAAGGAAAACTCAGCCTGATAACTGCAGCTGTGAATGTGTTCTTTACATTCAGCTGTCACAGTTTGGTCACGGTCAACGTTAGAAGAGCCACCGGCTGGATCTGAACCTGCCAGGCTGGCACAGAAACCATCTGAAACAAGGAAGACGAGACAAAATGACCAAAGATTACTCATGTGGGGTTTCTGGTCTGCCACCTCGATGGTGGAAGTCGGGCAATTAAAAGTTCTTGGCTGAGGATAAAAAAAGATCAGCTTAACGGAGAAAACACGGCATGAATCGAGATCTTGGTCTGTTAGAAAAGATCTTTTCTTTCACCAGATGAACGAAAGGGTGAGTGTGTGCTGTCTGAGCTGTTTGAAGTGGCCTCGTCTTCCTGACGAGGTGAGATGAGTGCGTTGGTTTTTCACACCTGCTCAGAAGGAGCTTCTTACTGCTTACGTCTGCCTCAACCTGGACCAAAAACCAGAGCATGCGATTGGCCGATTGGCTTGTAGTCTTGGAGTTCAGGGCAGCAGATTGGTGGATTGTGGCGTTTGTGCCTGACGGCTGACAACCTCCACGTCTGCTGCAAACACACTTTGAAACGACAAACGCAAGTTTCATGATGTGATATGACAAGATATATGACAGATACGTAGAAGATACATGACAACAGAATGTGTTTCAAACTCCATCCAGCTCTGCTACGTCTCTCTATGCATCATTGTGCGTGTGTGTGTGTGTGTGTGTGTGTGTGTTGCTGTTGGAGGCGGCTGGTGATGGCAGCAGCCAGTTAACTGGTGAACATATCTGCCTTGGCAGAGCCATTATGCAGGACTTGGTCCCATGCCAGCAGGCAGTGGAGCAAGAGAGGGAGTGTGTGTGTGTGTGTGTGTGTTGGTGAAAAGACAGGAAGCCCTAATAAGAGTGGTGAAAGTGTGTGTGTGTGTGTGTGTGTGTGTGTGTGAGCGTCAGGCAGCTCTCTCTTTCTCAGCAGCTGGTAGTCAGGGATGCGATGGTCTGGCCACGCGTCTGGAGGAATGTGGCTTCGGTGCTGGATCCAAATATCTGTCTGTCTCACACACACACACACACTTCCTCCAGCTGATGCTGATGCTTTATGCAGGCTGAGTTTTTTCCTGGAGAATCAGCACTGTGTTTTTTTCCTCTGCCTGCTGTTGGACTGCAGCCGGCTCACCGTGAGATTACATGTGACGTGCAGGAGTCAAACCGTCGAGGCTGCCGGTTTAAATCCCACGGAGACCCGAAAAACAGCGAAGAAACCAACGTCTGCTGCTGACTGAAATTCTGCTTTTCCTTCCACTCCGACCCCCCCAAAGAAACATCATTAATCAGACGATGCCGATGATAAAATATTCACAAAGTCGTTAACATCATATCTGACGTTCCATCGAGGTCTGAGGAGCGCACAAAGATTTTTCAGTTCAGAGAAAATCACGTTTCTTTTATCGGTGTTATAATTTAATTAGCTCCCGTACTGGAGGCCGCGTGAAGGCCGACGCAGGCAGACGCACGTACAGTAGCATCTGAAGGAAGGCTGGGCGTCAAACAAACACCAGCGCTTCAAATCAGCCGTCAGACGATGTGAGTCGAGGCCAGCATTCCTGCGACAGTCAAAGCTTTTATCCAGCAAATTATACAGACTGAGTCACCCGCCTACAGATCCACAGATCCACCAGACTTCTAATGGATTTGATTCTCATAAAAAAATGTTTGTTTAGTAATTCTTCCTTATGTAATGAAAAAAGGTAAACATCAACAAATTATACATTTCAAAATATGAAGGGCCTTTTTAAATGATCGTGTCAGACCTTATCATCCCCGTTTGATCAAAGTAGGAGAGTAACCACGCTGCAAAACGTAGTTTGCACATTAAATAATAATTCCTTTTTTAATTTCACCCAAAAAATAAATAAATAAAGTTTTTACGTTGGTACTTTTACCAGTTAACTTTAAATCTTTTTAGATCTGACCTTCCTCACATTCATACATGGAACAAACACACAAGTCTGATTTCACCTCTTTCCTCTTTCAGTCTCTTTCTGCTTTTCGTGGAGACTCGTCTTCCTGTTCCTGTTTGAGGTGCTTTGTCATCCTTCACCCGTTTGTGGCTCTAGATGTCTCATCATCTGAATCAGTGTTGACTTGTTAAATATTTAAAACCGGGATCTTTCCAACGTGTTATCTAGGTGATTACATTTCTCCCAGAAACTTTTTATCCAGAGCAAATAAGTTTTATATGAATGTGACTAATGGATGACACAGGTGACTCCCTGACGCTGACACATAAAAACTGTAACTCTTTTAAACTATATCACCTCCTTTGTATTTCCGTTTAAAGTCTGAGAGTCTTTGGCACTAAAAGTCACGTCCTGACCCGACCACGTGATCCTGACAGCATCCAGGAAGTTCAAACTTTCATGGCGTCAGAGTAATCTACACAAAATGAAGTGAATCTCCAGCAAAGTCGTGATTCTATTCAATATTCACGCCTAGAAACAAGGCAGCGGCCCATTAAAGCCAGCTTCAAACGAGGCCGCTTATCTTTTTAATTAGGCCGCAGGTTGAGAGCTGGCGATATTGCACTCTGAGCTGATGTATATGTAATGTGGAGCGGTATTGATTGTGGGGAGGAAGAAGGCGACGAGGGGGGAGCTCCATTCAAGGTGCTCGCTCCGTGAACTGTTCAATACCGGCGCTAATAAATAATATCAAAGGCAAAACCTGGCTAAAGGTGGATGAGATGAAATCTCTTTATAATGCAAAACCCAGGAGGAGGAGAGAGGAGAGGAGGAGGGGAGGGGAGGAGAGGAGGGGAGGAGAGGAGGGGAGGGATGGCAGATATTTCTTTTAGCAGGCAGCCAGGGCGACAGGATATTGCACGGAGCATGCAGCTGAAGAAACAAATAACCCGTCTTTCATCAATAGCAGATTAAAACAGAAACAGAAAAAAGATTCCTAATTATATTCTCTGGAGTTGGTGTGTGTGTGTGTGTGTGTGTTTCTGTGTGTGACTGTTTTGACACAGCTAATATGTTTCTTCTGTGAACCCCCTCCTCACCCACAAACACACACAGCAGCACCGTCACCTCCACCCTGCCAGGTTATCCAGGTCTAATAGGCAATATAAGAAGCTATTTACACTTCAAGGTGCTAATGCAACACTTTCCTCAATCTTATTACCTTCACACTGATTTTCTCACCTGTGAGTTGACAAGTAGAATTAGACAAAGTGTTTGGACAGCAATATTCCCTCACAAACAAACACACACACACACACACACACACTTCCTTGGCAAGTTAGCACCCTGACCTTTGCCGGTCTATTACATTGTTGACTTTACTGCAGGAAGCTGCATGTCAGAAATGTAATTTAAGAGATGCAAATCAGTCCACCGTGTTCACCGGAGCGCTCGGCAACAGCAGCGTTTTTTACATTTTAAATAAGAATCAGTTCAACGCTACATTCACGGCTACTTCACAGTACAGACGTACAGTGACAAAGAAATCCAACAGTGACTAATATTAATGAATTAAACATGTATTTCCTAAATATCTTTCATTATATTTTTAGCATACAGGAAGAAACTGCTTCAAACTTTTACGTTAAACCAAATTTCTCTCTACTTGGATGTCTAGACGTCTTTTGACACTCCAGTCACCAAATAAATGTCAGCCGTCCCTGTAAGAGACTCAGAATATTTTTTTTGAGTGGCGTAAACGAATTGTTCACAGGGACACGCCACTCAAAAAACTTTTTTTTAAAGCAGTAAATACCGAACAAGGTTAGTAACTCTGCAGAAAACAAAAGCCACAGCCACAAATTCAATTATGAAGCTTGGAGTTCTTCTCCGGTTTGTCCTTTTAGAGCCAAAACGGAGCCAAATATGAGCACAAACAGTAATTTACAGTTTATTCCACTTTTCTGTATCTTAAAGAAACACTGTGCAACTCTTCTATCACACCACTCCTGCCAACAGTAGCTGCTATTAGCTAAAGCTAGCTCAGTTTGTTAGCCAGGCTGAGCGGACTGTGAGCTCAGAGCGGGGCAGTGTTAGTTAGTGCACCAACATTTGTCTTAAATCTCTTTTCTTTCTGATGATGGACATCTCATTGTGGACAAAATAGCATTTCAGCTTCAGGTGGTCCATCAGAATTACAACGCTTCCTTCCCATGGCTCCTGACAGGTGAACACAAACCTTCTCCATTTCCCTGACAGATCTGTACTTGGCCTTTCCAGTCAGGAAATAGCCGGCGCATTAACACGAAATGAGCGGGGTAACGTACGCCGTGGTTCATTCTTCAGCTCTGTGGGGAAAGACACAGGTGCGCCTACATCAGAGAGATGCTTTGAAAACCACTGAGAGGGCAATCTGGTCGATCCTGTGTTTGATTAATATTCATAGTTTGTCATGAAGAGGACGGGAGGTCACTTTATGGTGCAGACATTTAGTGGAGACTTCGTCTGGATACAGTGTGAGTCAGCTGAAATGAAGCTCTCAGAACTCTGCATGGGAACGCTGCACAACGCCACACACAGCAACAGATTTGGACTCTTTAAAGCTGCCATGTGCTTCATGTTTTCATTTTTAAACTGCCTGTGAGCCAAAATCACTAAATGACATGGTCTGGAACATATGCCCACAGGCACGCAGCACGAAACACAGAATCCATTCACAGTATCGGATGTGTCATCTCTGGAAATGTTTGTCAGTACACGTACATCTACATGTACAAATTCAAATTATTACCAAATATGTTTAACTTCTACTTCTCGAGCGTGGACGTTCAGCCTGAGTTGGACTTTATTTGCGGCTCTCTCGTCAAACAAATCTCTGACGCCGTCCATTGTTCACCTTAGGAAGCCCGCAGCCTCTTCTTGCATTAAAGAAGCATCTTTGATCATATCGCCACACCGGCTCCACACTCCAGCCCACTCTGCAAACCTCTCTGCCGCGGCACACTCAGTTGGAGAAAATCAGTCGGCGACGTTGCGGTTTGAAGTCCCCAGAATGCAAATTGAAAATTAAGGTGCACTTCCTTAATCTGCTGTTCTAATCCAGCTCCAAAAAGGAGGTAAAAAGAAAAGAAAAATCCGTAGGAAGGGCTACATTAATTATACACAAAAAGAAGGACTACAAAAGAGGGCCTGGTCTTTGAAGATACTGAGCGCTAAATGTCACTCGCAAGCCTTTGAAGCTCTCGACTGCCTTTGTCTCTCACTTCTCCCCTACATGAAACACGGCGCAGGAGACAGACACAGCCGGCAACGGTGAGGGACATTTCAACTCGGAGGCACACACCCTTAAAAAGACGAAGAAAGATACGGTACAAGAGGAAGGCGTGCTCCACTCGTGTAAGGTGCAAACCTGAGCTTTCCGTTGACAAGCGCGCGTCAGCGTAACACGATGCAGTCTCACACAGACGAGGAACTCTGATCTACTGTAAAAGTTTAAACAGAAACTATTTACCTTGACTGCAGCAGGAAGTTAATGATAATTCATAGACGATACTGTAAGTCCTGCTCTGATGCTATCTGAGGACAGGGCGGTTAAATATTTACAGACATTATTGAAGATTTAATCCTGTTCAGATCTGATGTTTCTGTAATTGGCAGAGTAAATACGTTCCTGAATTAAGCTGAATGTGGACGACGTCCCCCGACAGATAACAGTCTGAAATGTTTCTGTCAAATAGATGCAGCATTGAATTAAAAGGTGTTTTTGCAACAGTCAGTCAGAAACAGTCACATCCCAGTTTTTAGAGGCAGACTGCGTTAGCTTAATAACGCCTGTCGGGGTTTCACTTTGTCATTGTCACAGATCCTCTCTCTCTCTGTGCAGCTTCTATAATTTTCAATTTTCCAAAAAAAACCCTGAAACGGTCGTATCTGGGCAGAGCCACAGGTCGCCTTCAACAAAAAAAAAAAGAAGAAAAATCTTCAGATGATGAAACTGTGGTGTCATGGCTTCACCTTTTTTTCAGCGTGATCTTTCAATGCTGTGAGCACCACAAAGAAAACTCAGGTGGCAGCAGAAATATGAGAAACCTGCAAACTACGAGCAGAGGTGAGGCGAGGATGTGCGGTTATTATTTAGGTGACCTGACCCTTTAAAGGTCGCGCAATTCTGTTTAAAAGGACCAGAAATACTTCCACCCACCAGAAACTATGTGCACTTGAGAAATCTGCAGAGCTTGAATAATCTGCTTAATAGTCTTTCCGTCCTGACAATGCTGTTTATAGCAGGAGGAGCTGATTTGCAGGACAGGCAGGACGTGCACGCTCACATTCAAACTCAAACAACAAGCCTATGACAGATTTTTTGTAAACTATCAGCTCTGTCCCGCCTCGGCTCTTAAAATATTGATCTAATTCTCTCACATCAAAGCCTGATTCCAAATTCAAAACCAGTCCTTAACAGGCAGCTCCATCCTCGCCCTGTTCTACTTTCCAGAGAACCATGCGAAGCCAAATCTTCGTTAGTCATTCTGCTCTTTTCTATTCTCTCCTCGGCAGTCTCCCCTTATCCGCCCTCTTTCTTTGTAGGAAAAAAAAAGCAGAAATCATGAGAAAGGGAGGCTGAGAGGAGAGAGACAGACCACGAGAACAAGACTGCGAGAGAGAGAAATCAAGGGAGGTGGAAGAGGAGGAGGAGGAGGGGGCGGCGGGTGCACTTGAGTGCAGTTGTAATCAAGGCCTGTGCGCTCAAGAGGGGCCAATCAATCCAGCTGTCTGCCTCTACATCTCATCAGGCATCTTGAAGACGGCTAAAAATGTGTCGCTGGGTCCAGGCAGCCCTCCTCAGGCCGCTGAGAGGAGAAGGAGAGCGAGCGGCAGGCGGCTTCGGTCAGGAATCTGCAGCAGAGGACGAGACCGTCCTGAAGAACTGCGAATGTTTACGCCACATCCTGTGAGAGCGGGTTGTTTCATAAGAGCGAGCGGTGTCAGTTAAATACTGAAGAAATCAGCACAGCTGAACTTTGGTGGACGCTGGCATGCAATTTGGTGCCATTAACTGATTGCTGACCTTTGAGGGAGCGGAGAGCCGGGTCGCCTATAAATGCAGGAAGCGATCATATTAGCTCCGGCTTCGGCTCTCCGACAAACAACGGCACAAGACGGACATCAGGAAGAGGAGCTGCTGCCAAAACAAGCACTAATGAACAGACTGAAGAAAGGAAACTAAAGCGGGTAAACGTTAGAAAATCCAACACACTCCTGCTTTCATCAGGTTTATATGGAGTCGATCTTCAGGTCACAGGTTCACATCCACTCTGAAGTTTGACAGATCCAGACTACCGCGCTTTACTGCGTCAAACCGGTCAGTACTCCAACCACCTCGTTCACATAGAGGCCTCTTTGGCGATAATTATGGTCAATGATTCTCCAATATATTTAAAGTTTATAATCATTTTTACGCTTTCCTCGTGCAGGCAGATGCATTTCAGCAGCGTGAAGCTCTACACTGTGTTTGCAGCAGTTCCCAGGACAGATCTCTGCACATTTAATGAGCTTGGCAGTCGAAGGAGGCCTAAGACTGGGACGACGCTGCCTACAAATCACAGTCTGCAGAGATACGGAGCTCTTTGTCGGGATCTGTGTCAGGAACTTGAATTCATCTTCACATAATTTGCATTAGAAGGTAAACCAGGTTTAAATGTTGAATGCTTCTAACGTTACAACAGTGATTCAAAAAGACACAGATGGAAACAGATTAGAGCGGAGAACCGTCCCCCTCCACGGGCGGAGAAACCTCATCAGGGCCTTCATGTCGATTAATATTTCAATAACTGTACTTTCATGATATTACAGGTAACCATATGTCACATTTTGTCCCAGCAAGGAAGCTTAAAAAAACAGTAGGATGAAAATGTGATAATTAGGAGCAGTCATCAGACAGATACGGTCATTAAATGTGAGGATATTAAGAAAATTCCACAAGATAATTTTTGCTCCTGTCCGTTGCAGTTTAAAAAATGTATATTAAATAATTCAATCTTAGTCCTAACAAGTTTTTAGGGAGGTCAAGGTCTGTTCTTCCGTTCAGCTGGGATTACAAAGTTAGGGGATATAAATTATAGGTAATGCAGTAGCATTTAAATTAGATTATAAATAAAATATGAAGCAGAGAGCCACCTTGACACTGTCCCATCATTTTGAATGTAGAAGATACTATTATGAGCCTATTCACATAGAAATGAAACAGAGAGTTGGTTTTGAATGTGTGCTCAGCATCTGCGTCTGTCTCCTGTCCAAGATCTGTCACCGCTTTCCTGAAAAGCAGCCACACAAACGGCACAAATGACAAATCAGCGTTAGAAAGTGTGAGAGCTGCAGCAGAGTTTAGCACTCCCACCTCTCACGTACAGAAATCTCGCGGCAGAAATGTCGCAGCACAACCGAGCGGAAGCCCTTCTCCGCCACAGCTCTGTAGCCGGGGGAATGTGATGCAAAACTGATGCAAGCGCGAAAGCCAGCTTTCGCTACAAGGTGGCCATCTGGGAGAGGTCTGCCAACCCTCGCAGCAAACGTCAGGAGCTCAGGCCAACTCGCAGAGATCCTGCCAGCTGCGGCGAGCGCGGAGAGAGAGAGGGGGCTTGGCAGTGCCAGCAGGCCGGTGCCAGCGCCGGGGAAATCAGGCCGGCTGCTTTGGCCGCTTGGCTGAGTGGCTGGCAGGGTGGCTGCGCAGTTGGCTCGGAGATCACGTTGCACCACTGTGCAAACTCGAGCTCGGCACAACACCTGTGTCCTCCCCCACCTCCCATACCTTCCATCCCTCCCCTTCACTCACTCGACGGCAGGTCTCACAGATGCTTGCAAAGCTCCAGAGAACAGCGCGCAGCTCTCCCCCTGCTCCCTCTGAAGTCAGACCAAAATAACCACAGGTGACTCTGGATCTGCAGGGTGGAGGGGAGTGGAGGTGTGCAGGCTTTTTAAAGCTCGGATGAGGCATCGTGCAATTCAGAAAAAAAACGCCTCCAGCTCTGCTATGACGACGGGCGAAGAGATAAAAAACGCAGCGCGGCGTCATTTGATTCTTTTTCTTTAGCAACAGGTGAGAGAAACTTCTAGCATCGATTAGCCTTCGGTGTGCGATGAAAACTGATTAGCAGGTGAGCTGAGATGAAGCTAACTCAAATGGATTCGCCTGCTCCTGAAGGGCACGGGGGGGGACTGGCTGGATGGATCCCAATGCCGGAGCTGTTTCCAATGCAATCACTCCGGCAATCAATGGGAACAATTAACAAGAGTTCCACGCAGTGACGGCGATGACACTAAATCAGTCGGCGGTGTTGCTGACGGCAGCCTGCATGGACAGTTTGTCAGATATGACCACAAGACGTTTCTCTCTGTGACTTGTAGCTCCAAAAAATGATAAAATTCAAAAAGGTTCTTTAACTCAACATCTAAATAAGTTCAGATTTTAAAAATAAGATTGCATTTATGCGTTTTTATAGTTGATACGAACTACGAGACGAGTGAAAGGTCTCCTTTAAGAGGCAGCTGATGTCAAGACGGTATAACGGTGTTGACAATTTCCAGGCATGCAATTTACAGAGGAAAAGTAATGGCGTTGACGATGATGATGATGATGATGATGATGACGGCCTTTGAAAGGCAGTGTTAGGGAAGCACTCTGCCGCTCTGAGAGATAACTGTAAATTGTCCCTAATCACAGGATCTGAGAGCGTATAGGCTGACAAAGTCACGCAAAGACATCCAGCAGTGTGGCGACGTGCAAACCTGTGCACGCAGATAACAATTTGAGCACATTACTTAGGCGTAATTACGCATACATTTCCTCGCTTTGTTATGACACACAAACACATGCGGGCAAGTCGTCGCCGCCGCGATGAGGGGGATGAAGAAGGGACTCGACTAGCAGTCTGAGGTCCGAGGGCCCCGCACATCAATAACGGGAACGGAGTGAGGTAGATGAAACACATTACTTTGACCTAAAGAGCTCAGTAATTACATTTGGCATTTTGACAAGTGTTTAGCTGCAGTGAAGGTCAGTCCCGTCAGCGTACGAGATCTATGCTAATCCACTCAGACGGAAGAAAACGAGGAGACAAGAAGTCGAGGGAAGGAAAGAAGAAAGGGCCCAGACGCAACTGATGCTTTTGTAAAAGTAACTTAAACCCTTCCTCCGCCCGGGCATCGGCAATCTGCTGGGAGGCTCTGTGACAGAAAGAGATCGGCTGTCACAATTAAGTGACTCGACTTCCTCCTCTACGAATGCAACCGGTGAATAACTCAAACTTCTCAATCAGTGTTACAGAAAGAGAGTCCAGACGACTGAAGGGAATATGTGGATGGATACAAACTTATCTAAAAACTGCAGTTCCTCAAACGTCCACTTGAGGCTGGCTGCAGAAGTGAGTCAGTCTCCATAAGTCCCCATGTTAGACAGCAGAAATAAACATGTTTACAGCCTGGTACAAAAACAGTTTTGGTCTCTGTAGCTAATTTCCCCGTTCATGACAACTGTACTGAGGGTGAATTTATATACAACTCACCTGTTCACATTATATTAAGGCTTAAAGTTATGCAGGATTCAGAGCGTGGCTGATTTCAGCTCCACCCTCGATTTCATTACCAAGATGGCGACATCCAGTCGCTGAGCTTTACACTTCACCTCCACCCGTGGGTGAGACTACTCCCTATATTTTATCAGGAATCATGGACACGGAGCCACTGGAGGATCTCAGGCTCTTGTGTGGAGAAGAGGTCGCTAATATAGACGAGAGCTAGAACAATATTAGGCTTGAAGAAGGTCATTAAAATCCTAAAGCCAACTATAAAAGGCACAGCTAGCCAAAGACAGCATAAGACGTCTGGCTGCAGCAGTAGTTTGAATAGAGTAGTGTGAGGGGAGAGAAGGTTTAAGCCTGAATAAGTTACACTGAACATTTCATGTAGAGAGCTGAAAGAGTGTCGGCAAAATGTACAAACACACAAAGTTTGCATCGTCTGCCTCCGTCTCTGACTCCATTCCCTGTCATGCACGGTCACAGCTTCAGAGATCCTGCAGCGGTCACGTTAAAGCTGATGTCACATTCAAACAAAATACAAATCTCTAACAAAATTTTAAGACCTTCTTTTTTGATTGATGTGCGAACACTTTCCGCCACTTTTGCAGGGATTTTTTTTCCATTAATTAGCATGTTAATTAAGCCTTCAGTGTGTCCCCTCTCCAGGGAGACAATGTCTTTTTAACTTATTAAACTGATAGTGACCTCTCTGCCTGGAAATTATTTACATGTCAACACACAAATCAAATTTCAGATGCAACATTGACTCAGTGAGCGAGCGGCTATTGTCTGCCTCGAACAAAGACGGGGTTGGTTTAACTCGAGAAGACGCTGCCACGGCAGGAAAGACGGAGTCTGAAACTGACCAACTGTCCTAACCGTCCGTAATCCCCAGAGTGGACAGCTTTCAGGCATGTGCGAGTAAGCATCTTCACACCAAGAGGCATGATTAGCATGTATGCAAAAACAAGTGCTGGTGGGATAAAAAGTAGAAGTCAGATGAACAGACGGTGCCGGGGTAAGGATATCTCAGCTGCTCTCCTCCTGCTTTAAGTGCTAATTGAGCTGCCCGCTGTCCTGACCCTGACCCCCGGCCTATTCACGGGGTCCCGTTCTCACGGCCGTGACGCACCGCTGGAAGTAGCCTCTAGGTCCCCCCGCCCACCCTCGGCCGGACAATGAGGGTCACCACCCTTGCTGCCCACCATCTTGACATCCACCCCCACGTTTGACAATGGCCCCCGGTGGACCCCGGGAGTCGCTCACAATAGGCGGACGCGCGTGACAGAAGCGGTAACGTGGCTTCTTAAAATGCAACACCAGGTCTGGCCGGCACGGCTGCATTAATCGGACCTTTTGGCACCTGGAGGCCGGGGTCAGCATCGATCCGGTGTAAGACGGAGAAAAATGATGAGGTTTGAACAGGACGCCTGCGAGACCGCGACCTGCGAGACCGCGATCAGGGCTGCCTTTAGTTTTAGCATCCAATAAGAAAAATGGACTATACGGACGCATTAAGATACATTTCCAGGCATGTTTACTCCAGCAGGGCACAGTACTCGATTACTCTACAATGATTTACAAAGGTAAAATGAGCTCCACCTCCAGCTTTAACATTAAAATGTTGTTTATATCTGAAAAACATCAGTCAGAATAATTCAAGCATCTTCTATGAATAACAAAATGTATGAATTTTATTTTGTGTATCTAGCATCAGATTACGTGACGCATGAATGCCGGACATAAATAATCTTACATATACAGTTTATTCTGTATATTTATGGCATAAATTATCTGTCTATATAAAAGCTCATGTCTACCCATTAAATCTGCTGAGTTGGAGTCAGAATCTGGATCCAAATCAACTCTCAGCAGACTGACAAACTTATTCATATGCAAAACATTCCATTATATCATATTCTCAGATTTCCATTTCATATATTTTTTCTACTTTTATTCAATATTCTCAGTTGTCTATTTCAATTCTCTCCCGTCTAATTTCCTGGTTGTTGGAACAAGCTTGCAGTAGAAAGAAATTCAATTCAGCCGCAGCCTCCAAACGACGTTAAAGGATCCGAGCTCCTCTTCCGCACGCTGCACATAGTTCAGTGTTTAAGCATTTCTTTGGCACACCACTGATGTCTTACTGATGTATTTGCGGAGATTAAATCAAATAAAAACTGAATTATTTCTTAACACGGCTGCCAGAAGCATTCCACCAAAACACACACAGTTTGTGACAGACGAGACGGACGTCCAAATCTCGACCGTCCGCTGCCGAGCGGCTATAAATGATGATAAAACGCCGTCATTACGATGGCCGTGTAAAGCTTAATGTTTCAGAAAAGCACTATAAACCCCGGCCAGGGGGGATAATGTACGCTTTGGGATGGATTGATATTCTAGTTGAATATGACAAACGACACTTTAAAGACGGTCCGCCCACACTATTGCACTTTAGCTGAGAGAGGACGCCGTATTTCATTTCGAGCACGTTCTGTCAAATGTTTGCATTAATAACAATCGAGGCTCATCCGTGACCCCGACGAGCCGGCGGGAGCGCCGGGCGGGAAATGAGAACGCCAACAATGGCACTTAAAAACAGGAGAGGAGCCGTTGCATAATCAGCACAAAGTGTGTGTGCGAGTGTGTGGGTGAGGAGGTGGGGTTGTAATTATCAAGCAGGGATGAGATGTTGGGGGGGGGGGTAGATAGTGAGCTACTCATGTAAGTTATTTGGAGTGTGTGTGTGTGTGTGTGTGTGTGTGTGTGTGTGTGTGTGGATCTAGGGAATATCAGGAAAGTTCTCTCTCGCTCTCTCTGTGGACTGACAGCTTGGCTAATGGCAAACATTCCTCCTCTCTTTATTCCCCACTTCATCAACACCCTCGCCTCATTACCGTGAGTCACACTGTGGCCCTGTGCGCACACACACACACACACATACACACACACACACACACACACACACACACACCCTGAGAGATCATTACGGGGACCCTCTCCACGTGAGTCGGTTTGATTTGGAGGATGTTGAAAGAGAATTGCTGACTGGAAGGTGACGGACAAAAATCACAGAACACCTGACAACGAGCCAGAGCCCGGTTCTGATCCAGTTCCCGATGTGACATGGACGAGGAACTTGCTGTTTTTTTCTCCACCATGAATGAAAAAAATGAACACTTCATGCATTTATCATTTTGCTTTTGTTTCTATGGCATCACAACGTTCACCAATGTGTGAACACTTCCTGCTTCAAGTGTGTTTAATGTTGGCTAAGAGCTAGCAGCTCAGTCACCAGACTCTGCCTTCGCTGACACACACAGTTAGTTTCACCTCAGCGATCGTTGTAACATCGTAACTTCATTCAAACTGGACAGAAATCAAATAAAACTCGTCAGTGTTCCAACAATGGTTGAAATAAATTCATGTGTTAGTGCTCAGGGCGGCCTCAGCGTGTCATCGAGCCGCCCTTTAAGGACCGCCCACAAAATCCTGAGACTGAAAACTGGTGAAAAACTGCTTGTTCTCAGCAACTATTTTACAACATATTTAAAATAATTTGAAATAGGTCAGAGCTCTGCACACATGAAATCATCGCTTGCTGCTGTTAATGGTCTAAAAAGTTCAAGTGGTTTTAAACTCGGGTGGTCTTCATAAATGAGTTTGTTTGCTCGGCTCATACGAGACTGAAGGCGACACTGTGTGTCCTTTAGAGAAAACTCTTATCAGACTTTTCGTATTTGCAAAAGGCATTAATGAACTGACTCATTTCCCAAACACAATTCTGGTGTCTCTTGTATGTTTTTTTAGGCACACGTCCAACTCTCCGATGGATTTTCCACCGTGGAGCCAAAACATGGCTGCTTGGAGATTTGTGACACAACAGAAAATCCTGCTGGCTTCCTTTCAACACTAAATACTTACCCAAACTAAACCAAACTGAACACAAAGGAGTAGAAAAACTCGCCAGTGTGGCTATGGCACAGAAAACACACATTTTCAGTGAGGAGTCATAAGTTTTGAAAAATGTTGATGTGGGGCCTCAGGTGCTGCAGCAGGCCGATGATAATGGCCTGTCCTTTTTTCCCTCTGTCAGTATAAAGGCAACATTACTCAGCCGAGGAACACCTACCAGCCACGTTGGCCACATCTGCGGTGCTGACGTTCTGAGAGTTTGGGCTCACTTTGAAGGTCACAGCCGGGCCCACCACCCTGTAAAACACACACACACACACAGAAGCTTTACAAAAGACATCCTCAGAATCTATTTTCCATGGTGGCGGGTTGTTGTTTTTCAGACGGTGGGAGAAAAAAGGAGTTGTGCTCATTAAAGCTCGGCCATACGTGGCATTCAAACGAAGGAGAGGAAGAAAAAAGAGAAGAGCTTTAACCTGTGGCGATCCTTTAGGCTGCTGCATTCCCCATCACCACTGAGAGATAACCTCTTGAATCTCAATGTAATGCGCCCGGCGGCATTTAAGCGCGCTGGGAAATGAAGAGAAGGGGGTCGCGGGGATGAGAGGATTTTGGTCATCAACAAGAGGACGCTCCGATACGTGATTCTCAGACGAGCCAATGCATTTCTAGCAGCCGGGCTTACGACGCATTTACATTTTGATTCGACGTATGGTGATTGCGACGCGTATTGTGCCGCGATCGAGGTAAATTGAGGGTGACAGAATCCGAGAAAGGCGAGAAGAAGACAGGCAGACTTCTGTAGCGCCTTTCTACTGTAGGCGCTTTGGAAGCAGCCTTTTCTCCCTCCCCGTGTTCATCCAACATTCATGCCAATAAAGCAGCTTGAACTGAAACACTGACGGGAACAACGGAGAAGAAGCTGGGTGGTCAGAGGCGGAGCCGAGTCTCCAAATGTGATTAACCTTTTGTTTTTCCTGCTGTAATTCAAGACTAAAGGCCCAGCAGGAAGATCTATCACCAGGTCCCCCCCCAGGAAGTATTGTGCGGCGCTATAGGAAGTGACTGCTACTGTATAAAATACGGCGGCATCATTAACGGAGCGGCTCCTAACCTAAAGCTGTTGGGAGACATTCAAGACGTTTTCAAGGATTCAGAAAAATGGTTTTCGTTTCAGGTTGATGGATTTAAATTGTTGGACTGTCATTGAGGGGTCGGAGTGTTTTTGCAGGCCGCGCTTCACTTTCAGAAAATAAAGTAAAATGAGAACAACACGGAAAACAAAACCAATTCTACCTTCTGGACAAAATGTCCGACGAGCACAGACAGATTTAATCTAATACACACGAAACCTTTAAAAGATCTCGTCTCTGCCGGACAAATCTCATTCAGGTTTTCTAATGATCAGTCATCCAGACAGGAGCGACTCGGCCATTTTTGTGACACGCTTTCCATCCCAATTCAACAAACATCAGGTAAACTAGAAATACGGCTGCACAACTGTGTGTGGTGAGCATCGAGCGAACGAGCCGGGACAAAGAGCCGGCTCCTGTCCACGAGACGCCTGTCTGTGAATGCAACGAAAACAATCGGCTGCAGAAAATCACTGACATTAGAATATCTACTTTTGATTACTTCAGTACAAGGACATGTAGTAATCACGTTGATGAGGTGTTTGCGAGGTCGCAGTGACCTTGATCCTGACCAGAAACTCCCTCACGGTGTTCCTTAGATATCTCGTTCACGAGAAGCGGGACAGACGGACAAGCTCCGGCTGTCGCGGAGGCGTAGAAACACAAAGTGCCTCTTTTTTTTTTAAAAGATTAACAGCCTTCATTTGACATTCCCAGCCAGCCAACTATTACTGTGAGTTTTTAATTGGGCTTTCAGGGGCCCGGAGGTCAGCGTATCAAAGAAAAACACAAACAACACCAAACTCAAAGAAGTAATGTCGTACTATTCGAACATTTAAGGTGCAATAACAAACTAATTAGACTGGGTCAAATTAATGAACCCCAGGGGGGAAGCTTAGCTAGGAGCCTGAATTAAAACAACAACTTTCCTTTATGTTTCTTTTGTTATGAATCCCTGCTCTGTTCTACATGATTACTCCACATAACATCGAGCAGCCAGAGACACAAAGATTACAGCCTGTCACACTTTGTCTCATTTTTCTCACCGCGGCCAGAGAAGCTCACACAAGGTGAATTTGGGAACTTTTGAGAATACAGTAACGTGTACGATATAATACATATCTGCATGTTAAGACCGAGTTTATTCAGAAGCTTGAGGCCTTCAATCATGAAAAACACCTCAAACATTTGATTTTATACGTTAATCAGAAAGTGATAGATGCACCACTGTTGTCACATTATAGGAAGTTTTTTTTGGCTGATAAAAATCCATTAACGTGGTGAAAAATGTTTCATTAAGCTGCACAGAGATGTGATGTCTTTATCTAACAGCGTCATCACAGAAACAGAAAGGATCCATCCCACCATCTGACTGACTGACGACAGAGACGAATCCTGTCGTGTTTAAAGAGATGAAACATAATTTCAGTCTTTGGCTGGAAGAATGACAAACACATTTACACGCCGTGGTTCTTTTTTTATGCATATTAAAGAATGAACCTAAAAACAACAACAACTACTTTTTACATCTGTGTAAAGTATTTCTGAAGACGAAACAAAGTGGAACAAACTGTATTTATAATTTTACACATTTGTCAACTGACGTGATACAGACAACGCATCAAAAATGAGAATCGGCTTACACGTTCTTTTACAAGTGGAGAAGAATCTCTAAATATAAAGTCACCACGTCATATTTCATGCGATTATCAAACCAGAGCTAAAAGATGAACGTTGACAGTAACTTTAGTCGGAACGGAAATTTAATATTTGGAGGGAAAGAGTGAAAAAAGCCTCTAGAAAAAACCTCAGGTGAGCTTCACTGCTTTGACTCAAAATGGGAGACTCAGATGTTTTAAAAATATATATATTTAAGACCTAAAATTCAGATTAAATAGATAAATATGTTGGTATTTTCTGCCGCGTTCACGCCTCTGGCCTCATCGTTCTCCATCCAGTCCATCATCATCCTCATCCTCATCCTCACATCCACCCAGTACAGGCCCGCTCTCTCCTCCTAGTGGCGGCTCTTTGAAATGACCCCTTCAGCTCAGACACAGACATTACATCACCTCGACCCTCCTGGTTAAAAAAAAAACATCCAGTCTACGCTCGGTGACGGTTACGCAACAGCCATCATTATTCGGCGGGGCCGGCTACAGTCAAAGGCTCCGGCAAAGCCACCCACATCAACGCTTCCCGCCCGCCCTCTTCTTTGCCCTCAACCACTACCAGGCCACCGCGGCAGCTAAAAACATTTCCAAGGCCATTTGGCTGAAAGCGCTCAGCGTCAGGATTATCTAATCAGTATCGAATTGTTCCAAATGAAACGTAAGGGTGTGAGTCACTCTCCAGGTTTGTTTTGTGTCCTGGCACAGTGTGTAGGCTCACTTTTATGATTCATATGTTGCCAGTGTGGAAGTTTTGCTGCAGGCGGCGTGAACTGCTGCTGCTGCTCGCTGGCTCTGGCCCCCGAGAGGAAACTGTCAGAGGAAGGGAAGTTTTGTTGTCTTTTCAGTGGCCGAGGTCGCGCAGGTCGCTGACTACTTTGTTCAGAGACATTTTTTGTTGTTGCTGTAATATGCTAATCTGGTGCTATTTTGTGAGGTGTAAAGGTTGAGGTGCCTGCAGTGCTGCTGCCTGGTAAATAGGTGAAGAGTGCCGTGTACAGTGAAGATGGAGAGACGCGTTTACTGCTATGACTTTATACAGTAGTCCCAGTTCAGTTACAGTCAATGCAACTTCTTAAAACTTCACCAAGAGCAGCAGATAGCTGATTTCAATGGGATGACCTGGTTTAACAGTTTTACGGGAACTATTTTCTTCCAGAGATGCTGCTTTCTTTCAGTCTGGCACGTTAAATCTGAACCTTTGGGTGAAACGACCCTTTAAGCATCAATAAAGATACATACAACATAACACAAAAGCTCGATTCAGTCAGTCAGCTGAGAGGAATACTCTACAATATATATTTTTAATGATCGCTGGTGCGTTCGTTTGAAGCGATGGAGAACAAAACTGTATGACTGAAAGGGTGAAAAAAGACAAAAAACCTCTGAAAAACGTTGAAATAAAACCAGAAGAACTCATCGTTGGGAACGCGGCATCGAGCAGGTCCCTGTCTCAGTGTCGAGTCTAACGAGCTGAATTAACAGCCGCGCTTGCTTTAGCAAAGATATTCAGACCAACCTCGTGTTTTCATTTTGCTTCTATTCCAAATGAAAACACGAGGTCGGTCTGATCACAGAACACAAATAAATGTTCCGTGGACTGAGAAACACCAGTTTGAATCTGTTTAATCTGGTCACAGAGCGGGCTGGAGAACCAGAAGAACCAGAACGCCAGAATCAAACGATGTTCGGCAGGAAGAGTCACAGTATAACTTTAAAATAAGAGGAACATGATCTGATGTTAATTAGCCAGTATGAAAGGAAAGAAGAAAACACGAACATAACAGGTGAGCCAAACTTCAAAAAGGTAACGTAACATTTACATTTCACTTCCTCACTCAGAACTTTGAACTGCTTATAGTGCCTTTAGTGCATTTCCATTCAGAGTGCATTTCACTGGGGGGGGGGCTGAACAGCTGACCTGATGGGAACAGTCTGAGCTAAGTCAGTGTTTGTGTGACTGACTCGTCGTCCGGCCCTGCGGCTCTTAATAAAAGCCCTCGAGGTGATCTGAAGCTTTCCGAGCAGAGCTGTAAGAGCTCGGCTGTCCTTCACATTCATAAAAGCACATCAGGTGATCAATGAACATCATAATAAAGAGCATGCTCTCCATTAAGGCGATGCAAACAGATCTCTGCTCAGGCCGGACGCTGCATGCGTGCAACATACAGACGCGGTTTGTTTGAGTTCAGTGTGAGAATAAACTTTGTTACAGTAAAACTCTTATTACATAACAGACTTCACACGTAAACACTTCACAACTGCAGGTTTACATGTCGATGTGCTATAACACTGATAGTGATACTAATGTTTCACACATTTTTCTTCTTATTGGAGCTTTGAAACATTCAGAGCATCACACGAGCTACAGCTACATCCATCAAGGCCACGCTCCCGTCGCCCTCCGTCCTGATATCGTTTCACTTCTTTGATGGTAACTCGCACGAAACATTTCACACCGCACCTTTAATGTCACATAAATTCCCACAGCAGCTCCTCGAGGGGCCCAATGTGCTTAACACTAAAGGAAAGTTGAATTATATTAACAAGAGACACTCCTAAATGTCAACTAAATGTCTAACCTGCACAGCAAAAGGCTTTTTTAAAATCAGCCTATTATTCATAAAATGTGATTTTATAAAAACTCTGCAGGTGTGCAGTTATGCCTGCTAGCATCTTTACACTGCTGCAGCTTCCTGTCTTATTCTGTCGCTCGTGCAGTCGTGCATAACTTACATTCTGGTCAAAGTTTCCAGCTTTAATTTTGAGGTAATATAAATAAAAAGAAGTATCGTACATCTGTAATATTTACATTTGATGCAGCCTAAAACACATGGCACCTTGGGCTTAAAGTACTCCTGTAGCTTCAGCTGGAACAGGTTCACACAGAGTATAGAGCTGATGCAGAACACAGACAGTGTTTCTAACCGTAAATCTCCGTAATGGGGAATATAATGGGACAACCGGAGTGTTGGTGGTGCTGAGGAGCGGGGTGGTAAAAGCCAGGGGCAGGCTGGGTAAATCAGCGGGCTCAGTGTCAGTGTAAGGCCTTTGTTTCTGGTGGAGGTGACTGCCGTTGCCACAGCGGTGAGGAGCCGGGCGGCCCTGGAAAAATAAGCGTGGCGCCTCTGACAAATTGTCAAGGCGGCTCCCCCTGCTGGGCTTTCACTGCGCTCGCAACAAAAGAGACCCCCGGCTTTCTCCCCCTCTCTCTCTCCTCTCTCCCTCTCTGTATCTATATCTCTCTCTCTCCGTCGCTCCCTCTCTTTCTCTGCCTCCAATCCATCACTCTCCCCAGTGTATAGCTCCCTCCTTTCATTCCCAGAATAGGAGAACAAAGACAAAAGGTGCATTAGAACAGGAGAACAGTGCGGGCCACCCAGGGACTCAATACAGCAGCCGAGCAGCACGGCGAGGTGCCGCGGGAACAACGAGGCCGGGTGCGGGGGCGGAGAGAGAGAGAGTGTGTGTGTGTGAAGGTATGTGTGTGTGTGTGTGTGTGTGTGTGTGAATCACACGACCCCAAGCCGCCCAATCCCCACCTGTCCACACACACACACACACACACACACACACTCAAATGAATGTACACATGAATTCTTCCTCCTCTGTCTTAATTCGATTCAACTCAAGTTCAATTCAATTTGGAAGCTTCTTTATCGACACTGTGGAATGAATTTACAGCATGAAAACCTCACACACACACACACACACACACAGTATATATACAGTGTGTATACAAGTATAAATTGACCACACTACCAGTGTTTAAATCAGTTTAACGGTGTAAAAAGTTTAGATGCTGCAGTCACGTCACCTCCACGAGGACAAACACATTATCTCATCAACTCTGGCCGACGCCGAGCGCCTGTCAGTGGAAAATCATTACTCGATAATAACAATAAAAATGCTCTGCTCTGACGAGATAACAGAATAATCCAAAATGTCTCTGCACAGATCAGACTGATCACAGTCTGTGAATTGTCCCGTAATTAGTCGCCGTGTCCAGATTCCACGACAGAACACACTGCACACACACTGCACACACACTGCACACACACTGCTCATGTTCACCGTCGGCCATCTTGTCTGCTAATATGGAATTTAACACTTCAGTTTCATGTGACCTGGTCATGCAAGATGCTGCTCAGGGCGGCCTCAGCGTGTCATCGAGCCGCCGTTCAAGGACCGCCCACAAAATCCTGGAAATCTCAGACTTTAATTACTGTCTTATCAAATGATTTGATAAATAAAGACACAACACACTCCTGTAACTCCTCTCTGCTGTGTGTCCTCTCTAACACACACGGCTATAGTCATCATTTAGAGGGAAAAGGTGTGTGTGTGCTTTGATGAACGAGTGCACGGTGTCAGCCGCGGAGGAGAGGAATTGGAAAGTGGCAAAAAAACAAAAAAAAACGAGAGAAGGAGAAACAAACAAAAAGAAAACGTCGTCCTCGTTTAACAGCTGCAGGGGAAGAAGATGGAGCGACCAGTCGAGATGTTCTTTTTCATGCCTCTGATTGGCTTCCTGGCAGTTTGGAAAAGCTGTGAAGACTAACCTTGTAGAGGTAAATGATTTTTACCTGGAAGTTTTCCTGCGAATGTTTCCTGTGAATGTTAAAGGGAAACTTTTACTTCCAAATAAACTGTTTTCAAATTTACAATCTGTGCCTGAAGTGAAGAGGTGAAATCATCAACCATTATATGTTATTAGAACAGGTAATCTTACAGCTGCCACGACACTTTTCCTGTGTTTGCGTATGCTAAATTAGGCGTGTGTTCCTTGTTCCTGATTGGCTCGTGCTCCTAAGGTGTGGCCATCTTCACCTTCTAGCTTCCTGAAGAGCTGGAGGATGGTGACTGCTGTCCTGTTTTTCTTAAATAAAAGTCAGATGGTGCAGTGTCTCCCCTTGTAGTCTGCCTCAATCTTTCTTTGTTGGATTATTAATCTGAACTTCTGACAATAAATAATGTTAATTTAAAAACACACCAGCTTTCATGCTGCTGTCTCTTCCCTGCGTGAGCTGGGTACTAACACAAGACAGAGTGTTATCACAGCTGACAGCATGACGGTCAAAGACCTGAGCTGAAGTCAAAGTGTACGCTGTCAGTTCACCTGCAAACCAGTGCAGAAATGTTCACAACCCACTGCAAAGTCACCTGTGGGAGGGGGGATAGACTAGAACAACTCAGAGAGAGAGACAGACAGACAGACAGACAGACAGACAGAGAGAGAGGACAGAAATAGATTGAGACAAACTAAGAAAGGAGCCGATTGAAGAAGAAATGATCCATCGGAATAAATAACGACAGAGTGAGTGAAAGACGGAGAAAGACACGGAGAAGTCGAGATCGAGGGTTCAGACGGAGTTCAGTCTCGTTAATAAATGATTGCAGTTAGCGGCAGCTCGACGCCAACATGTCAATATCGCGGACGGGCGGCCCTCGTTGCTTTCTTTCCCCTCAGAGAAGGAAAAAATGTTGACGGAATGAAAATAAGGCGACGTCCTTGGATTCCTGCTCTGTGAGGGCGCCGTTTTTTCCTTTCCTCTCCTCACTTCTGACTCCAGCGCCTGGTGCTGACGGAGAAGCTCTCGGTTTTGATCCCACCGGTTTGCCCTCTCAGATCTGACATGCTGTGGGGGGGGTGACGGCGGAGGAGCCGATGCTGCTCATCTTCCACGAGGGGATATCTGAAGAGTTTCAGTATGCGATGCGCGCCCTTCGAGAAAACGGACGCCCACGCGAGCCTACAGGTGCACGGTGGTTGATGTCGGGAACGTACAGTGCACTGTAAACGTGTTGAGTCATCTGCAGACCTTTGGCCCTTCAGTATTTCTAGTCTGGAGTGTGGAGTCCTTTGTGATTTTCAAATGTTATAGTGATGAACTTGAAGTTTTTTTCCAGATGTAAGTCTTAATTTACTTCAGCTGCTTGGCCGTCTGACAGCTGGCACAGCTACATGTCCAGAGGCGCTGTGATATTACAGGACGCAGACTTTCAGGAGGACGTTATGAGCATTAGAATACTTGTATTTTTAGCTTCCTGAACAAACTGCTGCAGCTGTATGTCTAAGTGCTGGTTTTATAGCTTGTGTTGACCCCAAACCTGGACGCCCACTCGCAGTGTGAGGACTGAACCATTACAAGGACCAAAAAGGTGACATGCACAACTTTAACTGTTTAAACAGAAAGTTTAACACCACATTATGCAACAATACTTCCTTAGAATAACATACTGGCTCTCATTTCTCTGCCTTCTCTCTTTCTAGATCATCAGATCACCTCCCACTGAAGAACTACATCTGTGTTTGGAAGCTGGAGTCTGTCGCTCTGCCGTTTATTTGAATGGGCCACTGCAAAAACTGTAAGATGCTCAAGCCAGAAGTATGAAACATCTGGATTTATGCTTGTGAAAATAAATGTGTCACGTCCAGCGTGCTAGCTCTGTTTGAACAGATTTTATTTATTGGCCTTTTTAACCAGAACAGGTGACCAACCATCTCCATAGCAATAGATTATTCAGAGCTTCAGCGAACGTGTGCAGGTTTGTGGGGTTTTATTCATGTTACTCCACCACACAGCTGGAAAATGAAATGAAATTAAATAACAGTAATACATACGAGAGCTCGGCGAAGTCGGTCATCTGGATCTTAGCCCTGCGTGCCAGGATCTCCATCAGCTGGAGGCCTTCGTCTGTCTGGAGCCCACTGATGAGGTCGAGGAGGAGGCAGGTAGAAGGAGGAAGAGAGGGGAGGAAGGAGGTGGAGACAGTGAGAAAAATGTAAATTAAAATCAAACTACAGTCAAAGCTAGCTGTAAATACAAAAACTATTGAATGAAACCACCTGTTTAGATTTGACTCTTGCAGCTTCAGGTAAACTTCAGCTTTTAGACTCCCTAATTTCACAAAATCACAACCTGTACTTTGCGCTGAGAATCCGCCCCTGCCTTCGTTAATATTTCTATGACAGGTGGATAATTTTGAAGATCACAACAAAGAAGAAGAACATACTGAGAGCAGGTGGAACAAAAGATTAATCTGAGCACATACTAAATATTTCTGGACATCAAACATGAGACAAAAAGCCCAGGTGGGGTCGAGGTGTGAGGTGAAGAGGTGAGCCGGTCACAGACAGAACGCTTCATCACTTCCCGCTCCCTCATTTTAAGCTTGTGCTGACGGGAAGAGACGAGGTCAGAGAACTCTGAACAGCCGTTTAACAAATGAAATGACTTTGGCAATATTCCACGATGAGAGTGACCTCTGTTCGTGTGCGCGGGCTCATTGGAGCTAAAAGGAGAGAAACTGATGTGACCGTGAAGCCCGAAAGTAGAAAACAAAACACACAGTTAAAGGTTGAAGTAAGACAAAGACGTTGAATTGAATTAATAGTTATAGTGAGGTGTTTGCATGACAGCCAGAATAAAATCTATCTCTTCTTTCAGGACCACATTTAGACATTTCACCAAACCGTGAAGAAAAATGGCAGCAAAATGGAGGAATAACAAATTATGTAGTCAATTAAAACAGCTTCGATGTGTGTGTGTGTGTGTGTGTCTGCTGGGAGACCACGTTTAAAGCTCAATATCCGAACTCTAAGCTAATTGCCTCCTATCTGCTGTGGACTCATCTGACCTCCCTCTGCTGAATTCAAATGCAGAAAAGAAGACGCCTCCAGACACCTGCAGCATGCATGTTCCCTCCCTCAACACCAGAAGTCATCTTTGGATAACTGATGACGGAGAAGACGGAGACGGAAAACTGTGTGAACTCACTTTTTAAAAAAACATATCTTATTATGGAAATTAGCAGTCGTCTGCTTCCTTGTTTCTCCGTCTTTGGTGGTTAGAAGATGAATTCTGCATTTAAAGGTCGTGTAAAGTCAGAATAAATATCTGTTCAGAAGTTTCTTTTAACATATGTAATGCATTTTGAAAGAACTGTGTTCACACAGACTGTAATCTTAATTATATATTATACATGCATATGTAAAACAGCTCTATTAATTAAAAAATATGTTCTCTGAATGTCCTGGAAGGTTGTGAGCTGTGTTTTGAAGGTTAAATATGTTACGTTATATATTTTGTTGAGTTGAAATGTTTCCCACGACGTTCGAACCCGCAGAAATCCTTTAATTAGAAAGTAATGGTGCGTTTGATTTGGTCGCCTGTCAGCGGCGTCCTGTCTCTGGTTGTTATCACTTCCAGAGAGCGAGGAAGGACGTCGCCGGACGTGAATAAAACATTATAATGTTACATTCATGAACGCGATTTCTGCCTGGAGTGGTTGAACAATGAAGGCACGACTCCCGTGATCCCACGCTACTTCACGTCAACGAACTGCCGCTTCTGTGAGGACGGGAATGACTCAGTTATATAAAACACACCTTCAGATACTGACGGTGTGCAGGAGACGAGGAGGACCCTGCTCTTTCAAACGTCAGCCATAAATAGTATAAAAAATGCATTTCATGTCTGATGTGATGAACATCTCGATGGAATATTAAATATGTTTTAAATAATAATAACAGCTGACTGAAAACTCGATCGTCTGCGTGTAAAAAGTTGCCGACAGCCAATCACGTCTCTCCTTCCTCGGCCTCACGGGCCGGCAGCAGCTTCAGCAGCCCACAGTGTGAGTCACGAGTCTTCCTCATTGCAGAGCGGCTGCTTCAGATGTGACACCAGCGATCAGTCCACCTGCCTGCAGAGCCTCAGCAGCTTCACATCAGCTCTGCAGCAACCGCAGCAGCACATACAGAGCACCTTGATTGATTTTATGTTATCTTTGCTATCGCTGTGCTCTTACACGCTTTAGTGTAAAGACTGCTAACACAACAAAAGGCTGGACTGCCCGCTGTCTTTAGACACTTGTGACGGCTGCAAAACATCAAACAGGAAGTCCAAACTTCAGTCGTCCTACACCAAAAACTAAAGAGTCATTTATAGTTTACAGATGAAAACATCTGAGCTGCGATCTCCTGACTTCCTCCAGAAAACACCAGCAGAAACAGAACAGCCTTCATCAAGGACACTGGCACCTCTCCAGCTACCCGTCCACCTTAAATACTTTGGTCCACCCTCCGGTTCCCGAGCCAAATCCCCACGGACTGAGCTACTGCAGCCAAAGTAGGCTGAAGAACCCAATGAAACATCTGGATGGGCACTGTTAGCCATCCGAGTCATGTTTCTTTATGAGCTGAAACATCTGCAGCAAAGTTGAATGTTTAAAAACAAAAAAAATGAATTCATGTTATTGGAAAAGCAGCAGATTTGTACATTTATTGATCGGTCACAGAATAGAGGAGGCCATTACCCTCCACAGAAAAACCAGGTGTGCAGAATCACACGGGAAACGTGGAACACGCAGGTGGTTTTGGTATAATTTGTGAAGCCAGTGTCAATCCCCATGTGATCTCCATAGCTGCTGCACGTGATCACACACACGTTCACGTGTATGTGCATGTGGAAAACATGTTTTTCTGTAAGAGACATTAAATCCACAAACGCAGCGTCTGCGTCAATGTGAACATCTTTGTCCTGTTGTGCAGATTCAAACAAAGCAAAGCAAGAGAAGAAGAAAGACCCGCCTGCCGTACACGATCCAGCCAACCAGGAGAAGATCAGAATCAAGATTCACTCGTGAAGTCACGCCACACAAATAAGAAGCAGGAAACATGCAGCGAAAACTTTGGACTTATTAATATTCACAGGTGAATGTTTGTCTTAGGAAGTTTAAGGCTGCAGCACAAATTTTAATTAGAGTCCTTTCTTGATGGTCTCAGAGGCCTGCTTGTTGTTTTTAAGGAAAACACGTCCCGGATGCTAATTTAAGACTTTCAGGTCTTCATAATTGTAGATCCACACAAACTCTGAACTGTTGCAATACAAAAGACAAAATGGTAATTTGTTGTTTTTTCTTTATCAGAACAGAAACTGTGCAGACAGGACAGACAGGTGAACCTCTGCAGCACAGGTACTGTGTTCATGCCGTGTGTGTGTGAGCCTCAGATAATATTCTCAGGCTTGTTTATCAGCTGACAGACGATGGAAGGTAACAAATTTGACATAATTATAGGTTATTATTGATCTCAGGATTTGAAAATAATTTTTTTTTTTTTTCCCGTGCTAATTACTGTGCACTGCCTCTTTATTAATCAGGATAATTAGGGAGTAAAATCCATTAAAAACAACATTTAGTCTGGCAGTTTGTATTTTACATTTCCAGATCCGTGATGCCGAACACAAACACGAATACACACGTCACTGTCAGGAGGTTTTGAAAGGTTATGAGAAGAAACATGTTTTTAAGATGCACATCACAGCAGCGATAACAGGCGTGTATCGGTGTGTGTGGGAGGGGAGGCGAGGGAGAAGCATTTATGGGTTGAAGGGTTAAGAGGTGGCCAAAACAAAAGCGGGTCTGTGTGTGTGTGTGTTGGGGAGCAGGTGTTTTCCTCCAGCTGTGATGAATCACCCTGTCTTCCTCCTCCTCCGCCTCCTCCTCCTCCTCCTCCTCCTCTGCCTCCTCCTCCTCACCCACGTCCACAGGAGGAGGTGATGCGCTGAAACCACCAGGAGGTTCCTGCTATCAGCCGAAATGTCAGAACTCTGCATCTGATCTGTCGCGTTACTGTAACTGGAGTCGCTCTGATGCAGGTAATTTTATTTTCTAACAAACTCAAACTCCTGCATCCTTCATGTGTCGCTTAAAGATTCATCACATGTTCATCATCACACAGACACTGAGGTTCAGCTATCTGGAGTCAGATTTAATATTTAAATGGAGTCACAGACACAAAGTTAAACCATGAAAAGTTACATCTCGTGGTGTTTTTCTTTTTAAATGGTGTCGAGTACCTGAGTTAGTACAGTTCACAGTGGATGGCTGAGCAAAAGCATGAAACTTTCACTTTTGTCTCCTACCAACGGCAAACATAATAATTTCTAAAGGTCTATTTGACTTTTAGAAATTATTTATTTTGAGGATTGGTTGTGGCTCGGTGGTAGCGCGAGTGGTCCGCTGATGGGCGGTTCGATCCCCGGCCTCGGCCCCGGCGGTCTCCGATGAGCCTTCCAAGGCCGTTTCCATCGGTGCGTGACAGGGTTAGTTAATTTCAGATGAATAGTTAGATCAGTAGTCAAAGATGCTCTAAATTTGTTTGAGGATTCATTTTTAATCCCGTTTGTTAGAATCAGTTTAACTCCGTCGTACTTCATCGTCAGGAGATGATTATTGGAGCCAGAGACGCATTAAAACTTTTTCAGGGAGACTTGGTCAGTTTGGAAGAACCTTGTTGACCTTCCTGTCAAATCACAGCATGACATTGAGGAGAGCAGAATAAAGAGTGTGCACTCTACGGTACAAATCAGAGACGCTCTGCAGAAAACTCATCTGACCCGGGCTCTTGCTGAAGTGCCTTTGGTCTTGCAGTGCAGTGTGACATCTTTAGCAGGTCAAGCAGGTAAACAAGTTCTCCGTCAGCTTCGCCGTCAGACGTGGCTGTAAACAGAGCGTCTTTGACATCGTGGAGGGTTCTTGGTTTTGTCGTTGCTCAAACAACAAGAAAAGACCGGTCAGAAATGTGCTCGTGGAGATCGTTCCTGTACAGACGAAGCCTTGTGACGTTCCTTTTGTGATGCTGATAAAGAGCCTCTTGCTTTCTGCCACATTGTCTTAAAGTGGCTTTTTTTTCATGTTGTGGCTCATGCTGCACTTCGCTCGCTCTCTCTCTCTCTCTCTCTCGAGGAGAGATTTGCAAACTGTCAAGGACAACTTCTGGCTTCCTTTGAGGCTCCAGTAATCTCGCAAAAATGTCAAGAGACACTTTAAAGCATTACTGTACAGGGTTAGAGAGGAATCTGCCGACATCCGCGGTGAGAAAGAAGGGACTGAGGGCATCTTAAACTTTCCATCCGTTCACCCATGATCAGAGCCACACACAGTGTTTTTCATGAAGTTACAGGAGTGTGCCTTCATGTACAGGCTGCTGTAACATTACCTGTCAGAGGAGCTTCTGCTGACTGACTTTTGTTTGCTCCACAGAGGGAACAAAGCTTCACTACACCCCATCAGCTGGATGAAGCTTGAAAACGTGTCATTAAAACGTTGTTGTCTTTTCAACACAGACGAGCCAGAAGAATCGTCATCACACCGGGCTCAACATCTTCCAATCATTCAGAGCGTCGAGGCGCCGAGCGCGACCTCGACAGAGCAGCACAAAGAGGCTCTGTCTCTATAGCGTAACCTTTACGGACGCAAGGAGAGAAAAGCAAAGAAAGGAGCGCAGCACAAAGGCCTTCAGTCAGAATTACGCCCGCTGCAGCTAAAAGATGAGCAGAGATGAAGAAGAAGCTTCGGACACCGAGCGCCACGGCAACCGTTTAAAAAGGAGTTCAAGCTCAAACTGAGCAGCCGAGAAATCAGTTCAGAAATGATTCTGCCCTTGGTTTGAGTAAGAAGGAAAGAAAAAGACGGCCTGTTGTTGCATCCTGGGTGATCTTTGACATTAACTTGCTGAGGATGAAGGCAGGTTCACCTGTTTTCTGATGTATGAGACACTATATTTTCCTTGATAGCAGTGACAAAGAAACAGATTTATACTTGAGGCGGAGGAAAACACATTTCCTGCCTCCATCAGGGTGAGAAGAAAATATTTGTCATTACTGCTGATTGTTCCAAACAAAGACAAAAGGAAACACGTTGTATGAAACGTCCTTGCTGAAGACAGAAACACTTTAACGGGCGAAGTTAAGGTGGGAAAATCTTTTTTACTTCCACTTCAGTGAGTCGAGTTTGTCCATCACACTGAATCTGATTATCACGGTCACGACATCTTTCCTTTCATTACAGCCTCCCACCACAGCTCTACTTGTCATGGGGAGGTTCAGTTAACATGTTCACGGCAACGAAGACGATTTGCGTGATTTGAATTCACGAAAATTGAAGTGCAAAAATCCTAAGAAACGCTGATTATTTTGTTTGTTGCTTGTTGAAATCTCATTGCACTGTTTAGATTGTTACCATGTTGTAAATAATCATTTTAAAATGTCAAAAAGCTGGAAAATAAACAGTATAGCAACATGTTTAACTCATTTATGAAGCGCTGCAGTAAACGTCAAATGTTCATGTTTTATTGAAAGGTGCTGACTGACCTGGCGGATCAGCGTGGACGCTGTGGTTCACGGTGTTGCTGAGTTGTGTTGCATTATTCAGAGACGTGTTTCTAATATTCTGCCCTCTAAAGTTACTAATGCTGCCTCTGCATGTTTGTATGCATGTCACTCACTCTGTGTCCGTGATGACGTAGCCGAAGACGTCGTCGTCTGCCTTCTTCCTGCCGGCCTTGACGTCCAGCTGAAGTTCGGGGACGTGCATCGTCTTCTTGTGCGGCTCGTCGTACACGAGCGAGGCGGGAGGCGGAGCCACCTCCTTGATCCAGCCCTCCACCTCCGACACCTCTTCCACGGACTGGGTGGCGTCCTTCTTCTGCACCGTCACCCCCGCCTCGCTGGTCCGGCTCTGGACGTTTTCCAGACCCACCTGCTGTCCTCGGGGCGTCTCCACGGAGAGACCGTTCAGGTTTCGTGTTGAAGGAGAGGCGCCCAAGGAAGTTTTGTCCAGGTAGGCGAGAAGTTTGGTGAGCAGGTTTTCACTCCCCGGCTGGAAACAGAAACAGAAAGCAGAGGTTGACTGCTGAGGTCCATTTTAAGCGTTTACAGCCTCAGCACGTCAACACGACCCCCGCAGCTGTTTTCACTTACAGGCCTCATTAGACCTCTTTACAGGGCCGTGTGGGCGCCTTCAAACTCTTGATTGACATCTTCTTGTTGCACCTGTTAGGACTGCACAACTACGCTACACCTTCATCGTTCTGCACCGTGATTGGTGTCATCGTGTTCTGTAGATCCGCCCACCTTCAACCCGAGCAGAGGTCCAATCAGACAGAATAAGTGAAAACACCTGCGTGGTGCTAAAAAGAAGCATTTAGGCTGTCTCCATGCTTTGTGAGCTGAGTGTTAATGACTGAGTGACGTCTGCACTCTGACTGGCATCTACCCAGAAAAGACGGATGGACTCGAACTTGATCTGGAAAGAACTTGGCAGACTCGCCCAAAGCCTTGACCTCAACTCCATCCAACACCGACCGCAGCGCCACATCAGGGCTGGTTGATGTCCAGATTCATTTCTAATATCTAAAACAATGTTTACTTTCAACTCAAGACAATGAGTCTGAATCATGACAGTCAGAGTTATGTTTCATGATACGTTGTCCTTCGTGTCATGAAGCTTCAAATATTGACATGGTTGTTTATATTTTGACGTTACTGGCGTGCGTTCCCAAAAACTGAATGCCGTAGTCACGTGTTCAATTCTCAGTCGTTGGCAGGTGAAGTTAAGACCTCCAAATAACTCGACGTCGTGACAAATGATCCAGATTTCGAGAACTTTGGACACATCTGTGAGACTAATTACTCACTGGTGTATTGCTCTAATGACATGTGCAGACATCAGACTTGAGTAATGAGACATTGTTCAATCAAGATCTTTTGTCCAACAGCTTAAATTGAACTGGTGGGAGTTTTCCTGTAAGTGATGTCAGCGTGTTGGCAATCTACAGCCACGAGCGCGAGGAAATAATTGCCTTGAATCAAAGAGCAGCCAACCTGTCTGAATAGGATTATAATATGCTATTATCCCTTTGCTGCTAGCTTCGGGGTAATTGCTCGGCTTGTCAAGATCCAAAAGCCGGCGTAGCTACGGAGCCGAGAACTTACTTTGATTAAACCTCTTCTGTCTGCTAGCACCTAAAGTCTGATCTTCTCTGACGAGACCTTCGAACCGGCCCGAAAACCAGCAGGACCAGCTGAGAAACTTTGCTCCCTGATAATGTTTGTGGATCAGCACATGGACAACATCGGCCCCGCCTACCTTAGCATAGCATTAGACCTTTACTGCATCCAGACTTTTTGGATTCATTCCTGGAGATGCAAACTGTGCATCTCATCTACTGGACACAGCATGTCAGCTTTCCCATCCCATAGTCTGTTTGAACCTGTAACCATGGTAACTGTACAAAGACTGCGGCCTCACCGTGTTTCTATCAAAAATGCACGACAAATTAAATATTAGTTTTTCATTTGGTCTATTCAATATTGAGACGCTGTCCATGGAGATACAAGTCATCTCAAAGCTAAATCTGTTAGCTTCAGCTAAATAATACGATCATATCATCCCACGATAACCTTCATCATACTTCAGACTCCTGAGTGGTTCTTCTTCTGTTAGCAGCGTTCACTTTTACTGCTTTAAAAACGCCTGACGGAATCAATGAGTAAGTCCTGAGAAGTCTCTTCCAACCTTGGTTTTGTGAGGGTTTAGTATTATACGGCATAAATATTATATTTTTATCTTCTATTTAATTTTGTGCTTTTAATCTTATTTAAAGTCTGTGTAAAGGCAAGTCTGAGATTTATTTCAAACACATTAAAAATGTTGGACAATAGTTGCTGAAAAGACTCGATATGTGGAGTTCAAACAGTTTTTCACCAGTTTTCAGTCTCAGGATTTTGTGGGCGGTCCTTAAAGGGCGGCTCGATGACACGCTGAGGCCGCCCTGAGCAGAGAGACAGAGATGAATTCATCTCAGCTCAGAGTGTTTCAAAGTTAGTCACGTGATTTCCTGAACTCATCCGACACGTTTCAGTCGCTTCAAAATGGCTGCTCGACTGCTCCCACGAGTGGGCGTGGCTTCAGCGCCTTCAGAGGACACGCCCCCACAGTCCCGGAGCTGAGAGTTCATTTTTACCTGATTCTGACGCCTGATTTCATAAACTTGTTGATATTTTTAATCATTCAAATCTGGCTGTGTGGTTAATAACACTTTCTTCTTCGGTCTGACAAACATTTATTCTGACTTCACACAGTCTGCAGAGTTAAGCTCCATCATCGTGCACAACATTACATAACCGCTCATAACGACAGCCTTCGCTCTGACATTTAAGGGAACAAACTGAATGCGTACCTCGTCCTTCACTCCGTGCTCTTCTGTGTCCGTGTGGCGCTCTGATGGGGGAGAAGAGATGAAATGTATTCATATGGAAACTAATCAAACAGCGCACATCAAATCAAAATGTGAACAAAGAACTCAAAGACAGCTTTCCAAAATTTCAAGGACTTTCTTTTTTAAATCACAAATTCGTTCTTCTTTAATATTTGACTGAATCTGCCCAGGTTGTAATTTCATTTTTAACCACTGCTGAAAAAACATCAAACGATCTGCTTTAATAAGCCCTAATTTTTCATCATGGTTCATTATTTTCAGGCATATTTAAGCTTCATTTTAGTTGTGGAGTCTCAGTGCAGACCATTAAAACCGGCTGTGTTTGTACCGAGCTAAACGGGACGCCTATTTATTTTCCACATTGATTTTCATGCTGTTTAATCCCACCTACATGATTATGCATGTATACCACAGACTCGCTTCCCAGCTTTTGCTCAATACTTTAATTGTGTTAAAAAAACAAAAACACAAAATGAAAGTGTAAAAATTACCTTGAAGTGCTGCAGGACTGATCTCCTGTGGTTTCACTGTTGGAGCGTTCTCCAGCAACTTATCCTCTTCCTCATCCCGGGCAGCAGCCTCCTCCTTCTCCTCCTCTTCATCCTCCATATTGTTCATCTCTCCCTCCAGGTCTCTTGGACCAGGTCTAACTCTGCTCAGGCCTCTGTTTAGTCCCTGTTTCTGGTCGACCACCTGCAGAGCGTCAGCTATCAGGCGGGACAGTTGGTCCAAGTCTTGTGGCGTCAGGTTATCGACGTCCACGTGCTGCCTGCCGACGTTCTTCAAAACTTTCTCGATGAACTTCTCTGGAGGAGACACAGAGGTAAGAGTCAACAGAAAATACAATCTCCACTGACTCACCGTTTAGTTGTTGTCCTGGACTCCATAAATCAGCTGTAATCAATATTTGTATCCTAACAACGCATCAAATCAGATGTCGTGATGAACCTGCAGAGAATTATCACCTGAGTCTTCAGCTCCCTCTGACTTTATATCGAGTTTCAGCTCATTGTTTATCTGCTTGCCTGCAACTCTGCGACCGTGCAATCGTTCTCGGTTCTCAGCGCTCTCATAATGTTGTTTCTGGCCGCACTGGGCAGCTGTTTTCAGCCCCAGAAAACCTCCTTGCACACTACCTGCTCAGCAGCAAACAGCCACACAGACACAGTTAGAGACTAGCTGGTGAACACTGCGGAGCATTTAGCAGCTAATGAGCCAGACAGTTTCCTCAGGAGCTGGTGGAGACCAAAAACAGAGCAAAAATAGGAAGGGGGGGGGGGGTTGGAGGAAGATTCATCAGGTGAACAGAAACAAGACTCCAGATGAGTGATGGCATTAGGTTAGGAAAACGGGGCCAATCAAGAGCCAGCGTTTGGCTTCCTCTTTCTGGGTGTCGACCAATCAAATGCACGTACGCACACATTTCTGTCCGTCATGAAAGGTTCAGCAGCTTTAACGATGATCAGTAAACATTCACAGAAGTTGGAAGAGTCAAACCAGCGAATATTTCATTTTGTTATTCATGTCGAGTGACTTCCTGCGAGCGATGCAGTGTTTGTCACCACATGACGCTCACAGCTAGCTCTTCTATTATACAACACAGCACTGACTGAACTTTCAGTCAGCTGTAGAGCAAACTTTAAAATGAAATAAACATCTCATGGTGTCCGTGTTTACACATTAAAACACGTACCGTCCACAGACGTCAGCGGCTCCTTGACTGAAGCCCCCTGAGGTCTTCCCATCTTCAGAAGTCTGGATTTGGACGTTTCTTTCTTGAGCCCAGGGTTTTCTATTCCGTTGCTGTAGAAGGGCCTGAGGCGGGACGACGGGGCCTCCTGCTCGTCGGGGTTCATCCCCCCGCGGTGCAGGGATAGATGCCCGGAGAGATACTGCCTCAGGGCGCCCAGGAGAAGGTCACGCTCAGCCTGCGTGGTGAGGAGCTGGTCGGCTGGAGGTCTCTGCTTCTGCGCAGGTAAGAAGGAAGAAAGAGAAGAAAAGCTGGAGGGAGACGACCTCTGAGCTGAAGTCTGGGCCTTGGAGCGATAGAAGTCTGCAGGGATGCCTGACTGGAAGCGGTCACTCTGAAAGAAGCAAGAAACAAAATCAATAAAATTACATTAAATTTGCTTTTTCAGGGCATTTTTTAAGGCGTTCTTGTTGATTATTCCACTGGTTTAAATCGGTGCGATGCTATCATCCGATCTTATCGAAAGTGCCAGAGCTTGTCAAGAAAGCCAGGTGTTTTTTGGCTCAGGTGTTTGAGTGTGTCGGGTCAGCTGTCACATGTTTGTGTGTCCTTCAGTAAGGCACTGAACTGCTCCACTTGTACAACATGTGCATGGAAAAACATGTGCCAGATGAAAAGTGACGTTCAGAAGCTGAATGTGAACAGTTACATGGTAATCAAATTGCCTGAATTCCACTTCCTGTCGTCCCTCGACTGTCCACAACAAAACAGCAGCAACATAATAAAAATATGAAACTCTTCGTCCATCTTAAACTGAAACACTGTCCTGTAATAACAGTTTGTGCATGTGAATGTAGACGAACATGCTGCTTCACATACACTTATTAAAAAGAAGAGGCTGCTTCACATTAAAAGAAATATAAGAATTCATTTCAAAGGGAACATCGAAGAAATCTGAACTCTCCTGTCGGCTGTCAGTGACAGGAGCCGCATTTCGCTTTAACGTTTCAGAGCTTCATCCATCATCTGAACAAAATGATTATTGACGTTAAAGTAAAGCCCATTTAAAAAAAACAACAAGTTATTAATCCATTTATGCAATCATATTAACAGATCCATCAGCGACAACAAAAGCGAGAGAGTAACCGCCGGCTCCATTAACGCCCACACGGAGCACAGAGACGGTAGAAGCCTGACTAACGGTAAAATTATCATAACAATGACTGAAACGGTTAAGTTCCTCGCAGTCATCATACTTCTTTATGATCTGTATGTGCGAGGCCCCCTTCTGATATTTGTCACTGCCGCTAGCTTTATTCATCTATGTCACGCGGTCGGTTGCGGTTTATTCCACCCGTGACCCCGTCGGTCCTCCTGCTCCGCCCAGCACGTGAACCCGGAGAGCAGAGACCCCCGAGCCCCCGAGCGACGCCTGCAGGCTCCACGCCACCGTGCCTCTTCTGCGGGGTCTCTGGTACAATCTCCCAGCAGGAGGAAGGCCTCCGCCTATTCAGCCGTGCTCCGCTCCCCTCGGCCCGAGCGGAGGACACGGTGGAGTAACCAGTCACGTAGAGAGTTATTAATTAGAGCGCTGAACTCCTGAACTCTCTGCTGGTATTATTTCGCTCATAACGGTCACGCTGGGAGAAGCCATCAGTTAGGATGGGGAAGCGAGAGAGGACTGACAACGAAGGATGACACTGGGCTACCCGTTGTGAAGGTGTGTGTGTGTGACTGGGTACTTGTTGAACTGTGTGTGTGTGTGTGTGTGTGTGTGTGCGCAGAGGCAGGTGGCTGCGAGCAGACGTTGGGGTAAAAACAAATGTTCCACCTGCTCTGCCCTCTTTTCACACGTGAAACCACAGCGAGCAACAAGTTTCCAGAAGAGCTTTAATCGTACGTGTTGCGTTGACGTCTTTGGAGTGTGACAGCGTACACACATTTTTATTAGTAGGTGAATTTACTGCAGAGCTCAAATCTGCAGCTGGAAACAGGAAACACGGTGGCCCTGCATTTTCAACGCAGGAGGAATCACTGACAGTATGAAGATACATAAAAACCTCACTGTGTCCTGTATTTCCTGTGATATTGAGTATCTTCTGTAAATATAATGAATCATAAAGATACAAATGTCTATTTTAAGGCACTCTCTGCAAAGACGCGGATCGTTGGCGGACCTGAATGACGCCTCACCTTGCTCGGGGCAGACGACGTCTTGGGAAGGAGGCCGAGACGTTGGAGGTACGTCTGCAGGTTTCTGTTGAGCTCCACCTCCACCGGCTTCACCCTCTGGTCCACCGGGTCCATCGCTTCAGCTGCCGGCCTGCGGGAGAGGAGAAGGCTGTAAGTGCAGCCAAAGTCACTTCTTTCATTTAATATAACTATGTGTGCATATGTTCACTTCAACTTCACAGAAAATCACCAATTTATGTCGATATAAATCCTCTGATTCATCTCTGCTCACATTATAGTGTATAACATAAATGTAGAAATATTCTTAATTAAAGTGGAACTGAGTCTGTACTGGTTCAAATGTTACATCCAGAGTTTAATAGACTTTAAAGCTGAAATGTTTTTAAGGACCAAACAGGATGAAATAAAGTCCTCGTTAATAAACCTGCCTCTTAAACAGACGAGCTATTAGAGCAGCCTGAGCTACTCACACACACACACACACACACACACACAGAATAATGACGGTAAGAGACACAAAGACTCTAAAACAAACAGAAAATGAAGCTTTCATTTAAAGTAATGCACAGCACCATGAACCCGTGTGTTATTCATATCGGTGGAAAGTTTCCACTTAGGCTCGGTTTTACCTGAGACGTCAGACGTCTGAAGCTGGACTAACAGAGTGACCACGTCAACACTTCAACAGTTCAGGTTCATTCCCTCCCGCTGCCAGCGTCAACATTTTTGGTATATCACACGTTATGAGTAGGGTTGAAGTTGGAAACTTTCCATGGGAATTAATGGGAATTTACAAAAGTGAAGGTTGGTCCTTTAACAGGGAACTTAAATACAGTTAGGCCAAATATATTTTATCATAATCTTGGTTAAAACAACCAGATTTCATGCAGGTACTTACTGCAGGGCTATTGAGGCCACGCCCCCTACCTGCTCAGGTGATCTCTGTACCTGGACCTGGACTATAGAGCACACAGACTGTTGGAGACACACATGTGAGCTCATAAATCTGTTGAATCTGTTTTTAATTGTTAAATTACCCACAATTTACAGTTAATTCCCATCAATTTCTCATGGAATGTTTCGAGAAATTTACAGGAAAATTTCCACCCCCTTGCAACCCTAGGCATGAGCCACGTTTTCCTCGTTTAACACAGAGCTAACTTTATTATCGCGACACTGTCCAAACACAGACTGTTTCTGGGCCGGTGGGACTGTTGGACGTCTCCACGGATCATGAAGCTACATAAACATCTGACCTGCTGTCTGTGCTGTAGACGGGTCCACTCTGCTGTGGCCTGTAGGGAATCCTCCTCAGTTTGGATAACTCCTTGGACAGAACCTGCTGAGTGGTGTCATCTTCCCAGGTCAGACCTACAGACAGAAACACAGAGAACCTTCAGGACTCATTCCAGGCGTGAGTAAAGAGTTTTATCTGTGAGAAAAGTCCAGATGAAACGCAGCGAGCGCGGTCTAGACAGAGGGGCGGGAAATTGCTGAGCGTGCAGTAGTTTTCCTAAACTCATTAGGTCACTCATTAGCAGAGGAGACAAGGCAACAGCGCGGCATCCGTGGAGACTCCGGAGAGTGGCTGGCTGTTTCAGTGACCGAGCAGAAACTATTTCTCCTCTCCTCCTCCTGCGAGCTCGGGGAGCTGATTGGAAACTCGCTGTACAAGAGAGAGAAAGTATAACCACATACGACGGTGCCCTGTATAAATGTTGAGTGTTAAAGTGAAGATTATAAATATCTAAAAACAGAGGACTGAGTTAAAAAGATCAAACTCGATGAATGCTCCATATTATATGATTGTGTAGCAGTGTCTGAGTGAATCTTCAGTGCACAGAGGACAAACTGATGATGAGCAGTCTGCGTGTCTTTTCTTCTGGGTAACGTGTTTTATTACGCGGCTGTCAAAGTGTCTCAGCACCAATGTCAGCCAGACATTCCTGTGCATTTACTGGACCTGGCAAGTGAAGAGTATCAGTGACAAAGCAAAAAAATAAAAAAAGAAGAGAAAAGAAAAGAAAAATATCTTCTGCATTTCAGCAAGTGCACAAAAGGACAAGTTTGATGAGCTGCTTGGGCATTCACGTCTGTTTCTTATGCTTAACATGCATCCAAACACAGCTTTTTGGCAACCGAACAGAGGAGCAGGCGCCAACGCCAGATGGGGTAGCGGAACGAAATGTTACCGGAAATATGGCTGCGCCGCGCAAAGCACAACATGAACCGAGGCATTTGGCAGATGAACGATGACGTTCCTGAAAGATTTCGAGTAATACAGACTGTGGCTCCAGATGTGATGCCGCAAGATGTGTGTGGGTCCAGCACAGAGGACGCACACTTAAAAAGAGAAGACGCTCCACATCCTGAGCCGAGGAAAGTTTGTTCTGTTGAAAGGAGTCAGACACTTCGAGCCGCTGAGGTACAGAGAGAGAACCATGACAGGTGAGTTAATAAAGGTGAAGCTCAGCGTGGTGGCTCCGGGTGTCGGGCTGAATGACGCCTGTCAATCAAAGCGTCCACGCTCTTAATCCTGCATAACTTTAATCCTTAATATAATGTGAACAGGTGAGTTGTATATAAATTCACCCTCAGTACAGTTGTCATGAACGGGGAAATTAGCTACAGAGACCAAAACTGTTTTTGTACCAGGCTGTAAACATGTTTATTTCTGCTGTCTAACATGGGGACTTATGGAGACTGACTCACTTCTGCAGCCAGCCTCAAGTGGACGTTTGAGGAACTGCAGTTTAAAATTGGCTTCACTTCATGTTCAGTAAATAAACACACAGATAAAATGAGAGCTCACAGCTTCATTCCTAAACGTGTCCAAGAGGAGAGGAGCAGTCGAGCGTTTGCACGATGGTTCGGGAGGTTTTAGAGTCAACCCGTAACAACGGAGTGAAACATTCAACTTAATCGTCTACCGAGGGAGACAGAGGTCTCTCTCTATCAGAGGTGTGTTCACACGGTATGCAAAGTGAGTTTTAGAAGTGTATATACGCATATATTATGCAAAGGAGCGAGAGGATGCAAATGTGCTTGGAGCAGAATCAAAAACGGATTCGCTCGAGTTGAAAATGTCTCAGAATATTTGAGCTTGTCCCGAGGCTTTAGAGGAAGAGGAGATAAACAACAACACTGTCTTTCAGCTCCGTTTTTGGTCTCTACCAACTCCTGAGGGAAATATTTTGTCTCTTTAGCTGCTAAATGCTCTGCTTTGCTAACCGTGTGCGTCAGTTTGGTGTTGATCAGGTGACGTACAGAAGGTCTTTTATTCTGAAAACTGCTGCCTGATGCAGACAAAAGCCCGACGTGAGAGCAATGAGAGCGAACCAACGAAACCATGGAAACTTGAGATCATTTGAGCATTGAAGCCCAGACATCACCTGACCTCTACCTCCACGCCACAAACCTCGACGTCAGCTTTAGCGTTGGCGCTCGATAGTCCTCCTGAACGAGAAACCATCGCTGCCAACATCTCGCTGTGAAGTCGACGGTCGACCAACAATAGCACATTTTCAAACAACTTAACTCGACGAGCAGTGAATCTAATTAAATCAGCTCTACTCGTTACAGAGCAGGACAACCGTCTTTATTTAGACCCCTGCAAAATGAATTACGACTCCAACCGCCACGAATCCGGCACAAGCCTCTCTTTAACAGCTGCGCAGCGTGTCAGGCCAGCTTTCGCCATCAAAGAGCCATAAAACTGAGCTTTTAATGGCATCCACGGTGGCTGAGAAAACGGGCGTTAGCGGCGGGTGAACAGACGGCATCTGACACGACAGGTTAATAAACGTTGGAGCCCCTGCCAGGATATTCAGAGCCACTCTACGCTTCTCTCACAGACTGAACCGGCCGCTGAAAGTGCCGGTCAGTCGTGGTAGAAGAGAGCTTTGACTGAGATGCTTCCACATCTGAATAGCTGAAAAGGTGACGATGGTGCGGGACGTTTTCAGGGCCAAAGCGGCACAAAGACCAACAAATGAGTCTCAGTTCAGAGATGGCTAAAAACATAAAAAAGCAAAATGAGGAGAGAGGCTGGAGCCTTCGTGACAGACAAAAGAAAAACTGCGGCTCACTTTGCATTTTCCTTTCAGACGGAGTCGTTTCTGTTCTACCTTTTCCACGTTTGGACTAAAAATATGCAACCGCCAACACACGATCACATATTCAGGAGTCACAGTAATTATAACCACGGGCAAAAGCACAACATGTGCAGCTTTCACCAGTTTAGCGCCTGATTTATCGACTTCTTAACTCGGATCTAATTTCCAGAACCCGAGGAGCAACAACACTCTAAAAAAAACAGGTGAGAGGGCAGAGGGAAGCATCAAACCTGACGTCATGACGAGTCCTCTAAGACTGACCGTGCAGTATGACCGGTCCAAACGGGTCTTATACAGGTAGCTGAAGTGAACAATGCTTGTGTTGAATAAAACTTTACAATCACAGCTTCACGGACAGCTACATGGATACTTGACTGTTGGTGTATTTGTCTGTTCATTTCCACATGAAGTCGAGCTGCACGTCTTCTTTGTGTAAACCGACCACGGCATCGACTTGGAAAGGGTCAAAGGTCCTCGAACGGGAGTCAAAGGAGAGCCGGAGAGCAAAGAGGCCACTCATATCCAACTTTTGAAGATGTGCAGGGGCTACTTGGTTCTGTACTTAAATCACACGATGAAAACTTGACTTTATTTACTGACAGAGATCATAGAAAGACGTTTAAAGACTGTTCTGTTAAATGTGAGGCATCCATCTTTGAAAAATAAAGCGGAGTGAAGCTGAGGTAGATCAATGCTAAACAGACAAACAACAGATCGCCGCTTTAAAGCTCCTCAAAGGTGCTACACTGCTGCACAGCGAGGTCAAGCGGGGCTGTGATGCTGCGTCCGAAGAGAAGAGGAGTGCCGTCGCTGTGGGCTAACAGCAGCTTTGACCTTGACCACATCTGCAGGGCCGTCAGTCTGTGAGGAGGAGGACGCTTTGGTGTGTTCGCGTGTGGGCGGGCGGAGGAGGGTGAACACAACCATCGCAGCAACCGCTGTCTGGAAAATGTGAGCCAACATACATGTTGGATATTTGTAGTTCTGAACTGTGAAGTTCTGACTCTCCAAACCGTTTGATGCTTCCCACAGGTCTTTGGAATCCTTGAACGTTCTGGAAAGTCCTTGAGGGAGAAAAAACGTTTAAGCAGGTGTGGGAACCCTTTACTGAATTTACCAGGTGGAGCTGATTACCACGTGAAGCGCTGAAACAATTAGTTATCAGCGAGATAATCGGTACACTGATCATTTATTAACTCCTCCAGCTGCAGGTTGAGTGGTGCTGAACTTAAATGTGGACGTGGGTGCCAAAGATCGGAGCCAGTTGGATGTCCAACTTAAAGAGAGAGACAGGGTATGCAGCTTATGTGTGTTTAGAACAGACAGATAAGGGGAGAGCAAACTGTGTTATCTTCTCAGCGGACCGGCAGATGCATTCAGTGTCTTTGGAGTTTTGTCCTCCCTAATGGCTTCTGCAGACAGCCGGGGCCCAAAACATCTCATTTGCATAATTCATTTCACTTCAGAGCGCCTGACAAACTGTGCCTCCAAAAACTCGTCGCCTCTCTGTGAAATCTGAATATTTCTCCAGCTCTCCCGCAGAGTGCCGATTCGGCGAATTAAACCAGAGGAAGGGAGGAGGAAAGACACCGAGTCAGACTCAAAGAAAGATGGTGGGGGAAAAAACAAAAAGACTAAATAATATGTTGCACTTTTTCAAACATCATCCTCTCTTCAGCAGGTTCAGCCGTAAAAAGCCAAACTCCAGAGAGCAACAGGCCCGTGTGCAGCCGAGCCTGCCGTTCAAAGCGAAGCTGCATGATGAAAGTGGATGCAATCCTCCCGGAGAGCCGCTGGACAGGCCTCTGCTTCCCTCTCGTGGTGCAGCACAACAACAGCAGCTGATCACACAGGAAGCAGCCGATGACCTCATTTTGTAGTTCCTATAGTTCGGCCTGTGGCCCGTCTAATAAGAGCTAATGTTGTTCAGACCCACAGAAGCTTTCCACACAGAGTGCATGACAGACTGAAGGTGGAACAAGGTGATATTTTCACTGATTTCTGAAATTTTACACACATTTGCACAAAGAATTTGTTGCAGCTTCAAGGTTTTCTGCTTTATTTGACAAAGACGGGAAATTCAGCAGTGACACAGTGACACATGGGGCGCATGCTCGAACTTTGAGTTCCTGATTTGAACATAAAAGACGAGGATGTAATCGTTTTATTCATGTTTATTAGTCATGTTTGTCTTTACACACATGCGCAGCTGCACATCTTCAGCGATAAATCAACAACATGATTACAACTGCATCACAGTTTCCATTAGTTGAAGTGACAGGAACTAGATTCACATCAGGTCAAATTACAAGCAGCTCCGCAAAAACAAACTGTGCAGCTGTATCACAATGTTTAGATATGCATACAAGACACAGCAGCTATGACGTCACACCACAGATTAAAGTCTGTGTGAAGTCAGAATAAATGTTCTGAGTTTGTGAGACCAAAGAAGAAAGTGTGATTAACCACCCAGCCAGATTAGAGTGATTAAAATATCAGCAGGTTTATGAAATCAGGTGTCAAAATCGAACAGTCAATCAGCCATTTTGTGTGTCTGGCTTCCTGTCTGCTCGGGGTCCTCTGTGTTAAAATGATGCCGGCACATCATGAAGCCGACCAGAGACCCACTTCTGTGAAGCTTCCGATCCGTAAAGTTGCGGTGACCACTGTACACTCAAAACATTGGTTGCCTGTAGACCGGGTGAAAGGATTCCTTTGTGGGCCTTAAAATCTTTGGCTCTTTCAGAGCGGCCTGTAGTTTATCTCTGAGCTTGGACACAGCTGCTGTCACATCCTTAAAGTACCTCAGAGGACGTGTTATTTTGCTGGGTAACTCCATAGATTGGCTGAGTCGTGACAGTGAGGGGTAGTTTTGGAGAAACTGGTTGTGGTCCTCTGTGTGTGAGAGCTGCTCCAGCTCAGCGTCTTTCCTCTTCAGCTCAGTGATCTCCTGCTCCAGCTTCTCCTGAAGCTCTTTGACTCGACTCACTTCAGTTTCCTGCTGGGATCTGACCTGCTGCTTCACATCAGACCTTCTTTTCTTTATGAGACTGATCATCTCAGTGAAGATCTTCTCATTGTCCTCCACTGCTTTATCAGCAGAGCGATTGATAGCCTCCACCTCCTGTTGGAGCTCCTTCACATCTTTCTCTCTGTCCTGGATTCTCTGCTGGATGTTTTGTCGACTCACCTCCAGCTCTCTCTGCTTCTCAGTCCTTTCTGCTGCAGCTGAGACTGTGTCGTGGCCTTTATGTTCATCCATAGAGCAGAGATAACAGATACACTGCTGATCAGTACGACAAAATATCTTCATCACTTCATCATGACGAGAGCAGATGTTCTCCTGGAGCTTCTTGGAGGGCTCCACCAGCTTGTGTTTCTCAAAGGCAGAGGATTCAAAGTGAGGCTGGAGGTGTTTCTCACAGTAAGAGACCAGACAGACCAGACAGGACTTCAGAGCTTTCAGTTTTCTCCCAGTGCAGACATCACAGGCCACATCTTCAGGTCCAGCATAGCAGTGATCATCAGGAGCAGCTTGGAGTCCAGTCTTCTTCAGTTCCTCCACTAAAGCTGCAAACATGGTGCTTTTCACCAGGACAGGCCTCGGTGTGAAGGTCTGTCTACACTGAGGGCAGCTGTAGATTTTCTTCTCATCCTCCCCATCCCAGTGGGCTTTAATACAGTTCATGCAGTAGCTGTGTCCACAGGGAATAGTCACCGGATCCTTCAGTAGATCCAGACAGATCGAACAAGAAATAGTTTCCCGGTCCAGCTGAGCTCCTTTCTGCGCCATTTCAGCTCTCTGTGACAACGACTGTCTGAGTTTCACTTCCTCAGAAATGAAACTAGTCTGAGCTCTGATCTAAACAACATGTGTCTCTGCAGTGAACGGGGCCAGACGTGTTGGTTACACCCATCTTCAAACTGGAGATCTGAAGGGGAGGGAACATGGAAATATGTGCACAGAGTGGAGCTCACTGTGTTTGAGATCAGGAAGAAGAGGGAGGGGTTATCAAGCTTTGGTTCAGTCCAGGAGGAGGAGCGCTTTGAGAGAGACACAGTTCATGCAGTAGCTGCGTCCACAGGTCACTGGATCCTTCGGACAGATCGAACAATAGTTTCATTGTCCAGCTGAACTCCTTTTTGTGACTCAGTCCTTTCCCTTAATGTTCACGTGCTGATACACACTCAGAATGAGGCCTGTCAGTTCTCGTCACCACATATTTAACTCACAGATCTGTGAAGGGGAAACGGGCAGAGGGTTATCAGGCTGGACTGCAGCCCTGCTCCAAAGACGTTCCAGAGACATGAATCCATGATTCGTAACTATCCTGTCATCACCAGTCACAGCTGGGTGTCATTTTATGCCAAGATTCAGTCCAGTGACAGATGCTTGCATAATAACGTGGTGAACGCAGATACAATATATAATCCAGAGAATGCCGAGTCACAATTTCATTAAGCTGAGGCTGATGCAGCAGCCTTGTTTAAGGCCTCAAAGTACTCTATAGTATAATATATATGACGCAGAAGGCGCCATCATGGATGCTCAGACCTCTTGTTAAAGAGGTCACACTTACCTTTACTTTATCGCAGCTTAGCCTCACGTATGTCATCAGTACTGACTTAATATTGGTGAATATCTCAAACTGCAAACAAGCTCCACCGGCTGAATGCCCTTTAACGATGCACTTCATTATTATAGTGCAACCGGCAGAGGCAGAGAACGGGCGACCCCTCAGCAGTGTGTGTGTGTGTGTGTGTGTGTACCTCTGTTAGAGAGCTTCTCCAGCAGCGTCCTGAAGCGTTGCACCACAGACGGGGAGACGTCGTAGGTGTAAACCTCCTTCACCGGAACAGAGTGACACCTCCCAAACATGCCATCTGTCAACAGACGAGAGCGGACGCTTTGAGAAGAATCCAACTCACTTTCATATTTAGCATTTCACACTGACGGCTCTTATATAACATCATCAGTCTCATGATCATGAATTAGGCTCTGGTAGAGCGCGGTCGGCTCTGTGAGCTGACAAATCAACAGTCAAGAGCAGAACGTGCACAGTGAAATGAAACAGTGATGAACGGCCACAGTCCTCTCTGCTCTGCAAACATTTGCACTACGTTAGAATGAAATGGAATAATCGCAACGAGATGATTTGATCGTGAACTCTGACATTCAGATTTGCATCATGAACAAACAGCAAACTGTGTTAACCCTGTCGAAGATGAAGATCTGTGAAGATGAAACATTATTTTTGAATTTAAAGAGACTCAATGCAGTCTTGGTCTTGGTCAGTTCAGTCTTGTAGAACCAGATCAGTCTTTTCTCAGGCTCGGTATCACCTGACGGACAAACAGTCAGGTCCAACTCGCCTCCCCCGAGTATTTTATCACTTCCTTCTCTGTGGGCGGAGAAAGCGCCTAGAAAGATGAGTCGATGAACAGACACGAAGAGAGATCTTTACGAGCAGCGCTCAGCACCACCGGCTGAACGAGTGCTGAGCAGTAACAGAACAAACGTGACGGCTGATTCTGGTCTGAATTGAGTCGTTGCTGTAATTCTCTCAGCTTATTTGCACCTGCTGTCCCTGAAGGTAGACACACCGCACAATCAGCGTCAGATAATAACTAATAACTGCAGGTGACACGTCAGCCAGAGTTTCCACTACGTTTTACTCTGATGGGAACGTCCGCCTAAAAATAGAATTCGCAGCAGGGCTGCCTGCAGGTCGACCGGCTCGGTCAATGCGTGGAGCTGTTTTTAGTCGTCGTGGCAGGCAGCGGTTATTGATCTACGGTAAGAGCGGAGCCACGAGACACAAGATTCTGAAGAGACGCCGCGTCACAGACAGAGCCCCGTATTATTTCTTATTTTGGTGTCTGATATTTGGCTTTTCCTCTGAGAGGACGGCGTCAGTGATCCCTCAGCTTTAAATGTTAATAGGAAACAGTGCATTTCCCTTAAGGACAAACTTGCTGTTGCAAACTTGTTGCACATAAACGTCTTTACCGAGAGAAAGCTGCTTAAAATCATGATCAGTTCTTGTGATTCATTATTTGTGTGCTTCGTGTTGTTTCTATATGAATGTCTTGTGCTTGTGTGTGCCTCTGGCTGCAGATCTGCATGTATGTTCGTGTGCACTGTGCATGTGTGTGTGTGTGTGTGTGGTAATTCAGTTCTCTCGTCTATAAATAGCCGCTGCGTCACTGTGGCCGTCTCAATCAAACTGCAAGCTCCATTTAGCAGGCAGCTAAGGATGACCGGCGGCCGCTCCGCACTGCTGTAATTACTCTGAAACGTTTCACCGAGCACAAACTCTGTTGTTTACAAATGAGAGCGAGGTGAGGACGCAGGGAAGGACACTTCACTGTCAATGACAAAAGTTTGATGCCTGCTTGAAGAGGTTTTGTGTTGCTGAATAAATTATGAAATAAAAATAAATGGTTTTGCCGGATGATGCAGATTAAATATCTCGTCGCACAGCGAGTACGAGTGGTCTGTCTTCCCGTGTTGTTTCCTTCATTTCTAATTTGCATAATAATCTTTTCAGATGATGAACCCAAGAAACAAAAGTCTGAAGACGCACGGAGCCGAGAACAGACCGAGGAAGATCAAGCCAAGATTAAAATTCAGTTATTCTGACAGCAGGGCGGCCTGGACATTATAAATGTGACTCCTTGGATTTAAGCCTCGTGCTGCACCCTTGCTGAAGTGCCCTTGAGTCCTTCTCAACATGTTCTGGGAAAAGACGAAGCTGCAACGAATGTGGCTGAATTTTGAGATTGGAGGTGCAGCTCCTCAAAGAGCCACTGGGTGGTGTGAGGAAACACACAGCCGGTGCTGCTCAGCACACACACTGTTGGGCCTGCTCTACATTTAGTGGTACATCGTCTCGATCCGACACGTTTCATCTAAATAGTTTCCAGTCAGGACGCCCCGGCTGACGTTTTCTGTCAGATGATTCCACCTCTGTGTGAGCTGACATTTCTTTTAAGGGTCTGTTAAACACAGACAGAGGTAAACTCACAATGAGACTTAAACGGAGTCACCTGAAGGAGTCACAGATTGTTGATATTATTTCATAATATTTAAAGATCATTTGATTCATTTATCACACTGCACACTTTAATAATGTGCAGATCTCTTCATGCCAAGAACCGCAGCTTGGCGAACCAGGTGTAGTAAAATGTGATTTTACTAATCACCAAGCCGTGGTCATCTCAAGACCAGATACCTGCACCCAGCCTGCACAGTGAGACCTCTTCAGATGATCCAGAACGCGGCGGCTCACCTGGTCTACGATCAACCCAGGAGGTCACATGTCACCCCGCTCCCCACCTGCTGCATCCTGCAATAAATTCAACTCTCTAATGCTACAAAGTAGACTCCGGTCCTGCACCGCCTACCTGAACGGCCTCATACAGACATATGTGACCTCATGACCGCTGCGTTCCTCCAATGAACGACGCCTGGCTCTGCCACACGTTCGTTTAAGGCAATCCAAACAACAGACCAGGGCCAGATCAGGGGCGTCCCTGTCTACCTTCACAAACCTCCTGAAGACCTGCTGGTCCTCAGAGAGGACCTCCTCTGCAACACCAACATCTGGACGTGATGAATCTAAAACACCTGCTGCACTTCTTATCGCAGTGTTTCCTTCTCTGTAAGTCGCTTTACTTTTAAAAATGACTGAATGTGAACTTGCATGTTTCTACGTGGGTGAGGCGAGGTGTATTCAGGTGGCTGCAATCTGCAACCTCACCACAAGATGCCGCACACTGGTCAGTACAGCCCTGATACATATCTGATGGAGCAGATCAGATCATCCCCGTCCTCCACGTCACACAGGCACCATCCCCTCGGCTCGTCAAACTTGGCTTCAAAAATAAATAAATGTGTCGATAGTATCGTGACTGCAACAAAGAAAAAACAAGATGCCGAGTAAACCGATGCACCATTCTTTCTCCTTCACAGCATTTCTGTGTCCCCCTGAAGGAACATCTTGAATTATCTCTCATAATTATCCTCATGCATATCCAAGGCTCTGCGATTTATCCCAGTTCACTACCGGAGGGCCATAATTCAGAGCCAGACGTGTCTTCTCGTGATTTATGGTCCAGATTAGAAGCAGAATGAGGATTCACAGGGCCATTCTCTGAAGCACAGGGTGTGTTAAGATGGAGGAGATGGAGCGGCAGTGTTGACCAGATGTTGCTGCAGTTTAAATATCGCAGCCGTTTGATGAAAACAAACTTTCTCTCAAACTTTTGATGGTTTAATTTAACTTCAGGTACTTTTGCAGTCTTTGGCTGTGACGCCGCAGAGAGAAACAGAGTTTCTACTTTTCATTCACAAACCCTTGAGTTGAATTCCTCCGTGTTCTCGTGCTTCTCTGGACTGCAGCATTGTTTGGACACGCTGACTGAAAGCAGCACACTCAGTCCTGCCTAATGAACTGGATTAAGGCATCTTTAATGGATCTGTTGCCTCTGGGGACCTGCACAAGTCCTTCGCTCACAGACTGCACTCCACAAGATCAATGACACCCGCCATCGTCTGGGCTGCAGAGAACAGGGTTTCCTTCATACCTGTCAAGATCTGGCTCTGGGTCTTGTGGTTTTTAATCGTGCTAGAGATGCTCATGAATTATCTGCTGCACAGGCTGTTGCATATGCGTAAAGTGCATCTGTTGGATGTATGGGAGTGATTAGAGATGCGTGCAGCCAGATTCAGCCTGAAAAGAACCAAGATTTGGGCACCAGACGAATTCTGTAGCAGGATACACCAGTCACGTGTCAGCAGGCTTTTGTTGCTGTCTTGGAACGCGTCAGTTATCGTCTGATTATTGTTTTGTCTGTTTATAGAGATTAGCAGAAATGCATCTTCCTGGTTGCTAATCAGACTGCAGAGGAAGTCTTGGCCCAGATATCCGTTATCCCTTCTCCTGGTAATATCTGATATGGAGATCATCGGCCTCAGGTGTAAAAGAAACTCCAGATACAAATCACACATGCGGGAGAGACTCATCAAAACCTATTACCGGGTATCCAACATGTATCGAAACATCCAAGTCACAAACTTTCTATTATTTTACAGTATTTTATTGGCCAAAGTTCCCGTATGAGTGCCGATGTTTAGAGAGTTTTGTTGCCAAAAAGCCAGCAGCACAGTTACTCACACCCTCGACTGATCTTTTGTTCTGAAACTGAAAACCAATAGGGTTGCAAAATTCTGGGAATTTTAAAAGCTGGAAACTTTCTATGGGAATAAACAGGAATAAATGGGAAAAACCAGGAATTAACCGTGAATTCACAAAATTGAAGGTTTTAACAGTGGACTTAAATACAGATGGGAAAAATATATTTCATCATAATCTTGACCAAAACAACCAGATTTCATGCAAGTACACTTGAATATCTGCTATCACATGCACATACTTACTATTGAGGCCACGCCCCCTACCTGCACAGGTGATTTCTGTACCTGTACCACAGCCCAGAGCACACAGAGACTGTTGAAGACACACATGTGAGCGCGTGGACTGCATAATATTGTTAAATAAAATAATTCAAACTTAAAAATAAATCTGGTGAAATGTTTTTTAATTGTTTTATTTTCCATAATTCCCGGGGCTTTACTTCTCATTTCCAAAACTTCCCAGAAACTTTCCGCCCCTTTTTTTAAAGAGCAGAAAACTGAGTCAGTGCCTCTGATCAATAACCCATCAGCTCACTGCACACGCTGTGTGGTAATTTAATGAGATGAGGCAGCTCCTGTTTTACTGATCTGGAACAATCTTAAGGCGGACTGCTGGAAATACGGAGACGTCTGATTCTGATTCAGACTCAGCTGCCGCCTGTGATACGATCACGTCGAGGGTTTCGGCTCCTTGTCGTCTGATTTATACAATAGAAAGGTCAAAGCGAGTGCGTCTCCCTCATCCATTCATTTATAAGACTGCGGTTTCAAAGTGGCTTTGTTATAATGCGATGGGAGTATAGTTACAGGATTTTCCCTCAGAGGACCGCCACACACACTTTTGATCAATAACTCCACACACACACACAAATGAGTCCGATCCAGCGGGCGTACAGAAAATGTGCTGGTGGTGATGGAGGCTGTGTGAGATCATCACACAAATACACTCTCTGTCCTGACCACAGCGCGTACAAGGAAGTACAAGGAAGTACCTCCACCTCATGTAGATCAGTTCATTGTTTGTTCTGTTTTTTTAAATGAACTCTGTTCATCCATCACCGGGCTGATCCCTGAAGTCCATTAAGAGCTGCAGTCATTAACGCCTCAAGCCTCAAAGGTGAGCAACACAGTGAGCAGCTCGCTCATCTGCCCGGCTCTGATTGGATGAATCACGGTGATTTAAAAATCAAATCAACAACACGCAGATCGATCATCAGACTCAGCGTCCACGAGGACGTTTTCATGTCGACTGTTGCGTGTTCGGGAGGCGACATGCAACAGGGCGCAGATGGGTAATGGGCCGGTTTAGCCCTGGCCTCCTCCTCTCGCGCCTGTTGCCATGGCGATCTCCATCAAGTGCTTTTTTTGTCCCTCGCAGCTAATCAAGAGGAAGCAGAGTAAGAGGAGGGGGTGAAGCAGAGCACCCTCCTTTGTCACCGTGTGTGTGTGTGTGTGTGTGTGTGTGTGTGTGTGTGTGTTGTCAGGGGCTGGCACGTGAACGCTTCAGGCTGTCAGTGGACGTGTTGTCCATTTTTCACGAGGACGTTCCTCATTTAACGTTTTATTATCAGCTGTGAAGATTCAGTCTGAGGCCTGTAACAGACGTAATGTTCATTAACATCATCAGCGACTCATCTGTGGTGACTCAGCATAATAAACGTTAGCTGGACACGTTACTGCAGGTTCGCTCTCGGTGTGGCGTGGAGGAAGCTGCAGTTCCCATAGCAACAACTAGATGTTATTAAAGAGCCACATTTCCATTTCAGCTACGATGTATGTTTAAAAAAATATTGTTTTCCTTCCACGTTCAATTCAGAATGAAAGCTCTGGAAAATCGAGGACGACAGGAGCATTTTCCAGAGGAAAGTCTGTTTCTTCATCGTCACCGTCGCCGTCTGCAGATTTGCAGAATCTGGACTCGGTCTTTTGATTTAATGTAAAAAGAATCAGAGGCTCGTAATGTTTGATACACTCTGTAATAATAACACTTATCTCAGTTCAGCTCTCGCCTTGCTGAGTTAACTAATGCCAATTAAAGCATAACTGGAGGCCGTATTCTCTGCTGGAAATGAGCGTTTCCATGCTGAGCAAGCTTCTTCCAGATGAGCTCCATTACGGCTCTGACAGTAAAGCCAAGGGAGCCAATCAACGCCTGGGGGCAGCGGCTCCTCGATGGAGGACACGTCCCAGCTGGACTACGCATCTTCACAAAGAAACCCCAACGACATTTTCAGCTGCTCTTTTAACGTAAATTGAAGCTGTAATCACCCGAGACGCTCCATATGTTGGAGATCAGGGTTTGTTCTGCAGGACAGTGATGAGCCTGGTGGTACGTGGAGAGTGTCTCATGTCTCTCAGGCTGCGTCAGTGATTCATTTAAACTCGTATTTTATGCTTGAAGATTTAATTAACAGCCGTCACGAGAACGAGAGACGCTCGCCCACTTTTCTCACGGTGAATGTCCTGATGCATTCTCATCATCTTCAGCGTCTATCAGAGAATTCGGCCGTTTTCCAGCATCTAAGTCACATTCACAGTCTGTAGCTGTACAGCTGTGACCGACAGGGTCAGTCTGTCGTGTCCGTCCGGGAGCAGCTTCAGCAGCTTGTTTCCTGAAGGTTCTGATATATTCTTTAAGGTGTTGTTGTTGGAAAAAGGTAGAAAGACAAAGAATGTCCTCGACTAAGCAATCCCAGCCTTACTCATTGTTTCTCTCTCTCTCTCTGTGGAGGAGATTATAGCCGGCTTCAGGCAATCAGAGCTGCCGTGTGGCCTGATAGAGGCCGAGCTGCCAATCACCGACACAACAGCCCGGCATTGTCCGCGAAGGGCAGCTTGACAGCAGCTATTGAGGCAGGTCAGACATGCTGCCGGTGGGAGAACAATGACTGGAGGTGCAGCGCGACCTCGCCTCACCTGCTGCAGCCCCGCCGAGCTTTCATGCTCTCTCATGCAGACGAAGTTTGACTGTCTGTGTTTTCATTATCGAAGCATCTGTCGATTATTTAGATTCATTTTTCCATCAGCAGCACAAAGATATTCAGGAAAAACAAAAAAATGTAAGGAGCTAAAATCAGAGAAGGACTCAAACGATGAGTCGGTCATCATAATCCGTGTGTGTGTGTACTCTGCAGTCAGTAACATGATCCCTGAGCTGCATGGGAGGAATCAGCGTGGCTACATAAACAGCCATCGACGTTTGTCCGACTGCTGTGAAACTGAACCTCTCCTTTTCTTGCAGCTCTGGCAGGCAGCAGATGTCGACCCGCGTCCCTCCATCAGTCTGCGGACGGTGAAAAGTTAAAAGAGACAAAAACAACAGAGTCGGAGGTCAGGAGTGAAGCGAGACGATCATTCAGAGGCCGAACAGAGTCCTCCATCACAGCTGGAACATCAGCGCGGCAACTCCTGAACAACGTCCGACTGAGGGGTTTTATATGAGCCACGCAGGAGCCGAGGAGCTGCAGTAAATTTTATTTACTGCCTGAAGTCAGTGAGGCAAAAAACACACCCGACAGAACAGCGTGCAGCGGGGAGATGAACCAGTGAACTCCACCCTCCTCTGGTTAACTGCAGACACTGGATGAAGTCAGTGACAATGACATGATGACATGATGCTCTGTCCTTCCTGTTAACCGCCGTGCATCATCTACAGTTTCAAAAATCTTTATCCTGTCAATGCTCTGTCCTCAAAAACAGCTGATTGCATCCGCCCTTCCTCACTATTCTTGCACGTATATGTAGCATTAATATTAGTTGGATAACGAAGGCGTGACCAGCAGAGCAAACAGCAGACCAACTATCCAAATAAAAGCAGTTGACACCTTTTTTTGTGAAACAAGGTCAGCTGAGGCAGTCACAACACAGACGGAGAGAGAACCCGTCTGAGCCCGGCTAAAAATAAAACCCACTGACGACGGGACGACTCTCTCTCAGAGCTCGACGTGTTTTTTCATCTCCACCTCTGTCAGAATCAGATTATGGGGCAGATTTCAAAAGGACGCCGCGCAGACAGGAAATGACCGAGTTAATGAATCCAGAACAAACACACACCCGGCTGAAATAAACACACACACGCGTCAGGAAGCGGGTCGTGAAACACAATCCGCTGCCGACAGCACGGCCACCTGCACGGACCGCTGACATGCCTAATGAGATCACACAGCAGATTAAAGTATTGTGTTGTCTCCGTCTTTGCTTTAAACCCTGCAGAGATGTTGATAAGAGCGGCCTGATGGGAAACAAAAAGGCGAGCTGGGAACAGACGTGAACCGCAGAGAGCCGCCCGGTTATCATCCGGCTGACCCCGTGCAGCTGAAGATAAACGCGTTTCCAAGACTCTGGAATAAATGCAAATGATTTTTCAGCGTTTTTGCTTTTTGATTCTGGGTTGATTCTCAGCGGGGGTTTCCTCCGCCTCCGTGCCAGAGAGGCCGCTGGGGAGGAGTGAGGCAGACAGAGGGTTTATATTCATGTGGTCCAGCAGCTAAAGAGGCTGCGATGAACGGAGACGAGACAGTTGCTGTAGCAGCCCCGTGCTTCAAACCTGTGCTGTGACATCAGTTTTACTCCGTAACGATTATTATGCAACATGTTGAGTTTGAACAGTCAGTCTGGGTTAAAATAAGTTTGTAATGTAACAGAGTTTTGGAGTTACACAGGACAAACAGAGGCCTTCCTGCTCTTCACATCACCTGACACGACACTGTGTTAATGACTCATTCAGTCTCGTGGTGTAATCGATGGATCATTGAGCGTCGTGTGTGTCGGGCATCTTACCGTTGACGCAGATCTCGTACGGTGAACACAGCTCGCTCTCGAACAGGCAGCCTGCGTGCAGACAGACAGACACAGGTCAGCAGCTTGACATTAAACACCTCACACGGACAAACTGTGAGTGAATCACTGCTCACACGCCGTACGAGTGATGCACGGCAGCAGAAACACGGAGAGACACGGCTGAGTGGAAAACCTGAAGTGATTTTAAAGGTTCGGCGCCGCAGATCGAATCTCAAATCTGGACAAATAAAACTAACACGGTTGGAGGCGAGAGAGAAACTATTAAAGAAATCTCATCTGACGACGTGTTTCCACCCTGCGGGACAGTGACGGCAATAAGAGACTAAATGGTTTAATAAGACATCAGCTCTTGTGTTTGTGTTGCTGCATTCGTCAGCCGTGGACAGAAAACACTCCTGAGTTAACGCTGCAGCTTCAGAGGGGAGGAGGCGTCAGCCTGACTCCTTCACTGCTCCTCGGGGAGAGGAAGGGAGGCGGCCATATTTTATTCTATTCCACTTACAGAAGATCTGGCAGCACATAACACTTCTTCACCCTGTGACACACACACACACACACACACACACTTCCTGCAGGTTAGAGACTGTGTGTTTGTTTGTCCCTTTGGACCGTGCAACACGATGTTCTCTCCTTTCACACACAAACAGGATTTACAGCATCCTCGTGTAACCCGGGCGACTGTTGATGCAGCAGCTGGTTCTCCGCACACGTGAGGGCTGAACCAGGACCGGGCCGGGCCGGGCCGGGCCGGGAGAGGCCGTGACTTGGACTGAGAAGCAGCGCTTCTTAAAATAAAGACAATGTGGCGATGAAATCTGAGTGAGCGAAACACTCAGCAGCATCGCAGAGGACTGATGATGACGATGACGATGATGATGATGATGATGATGATGATGAACGTGGCGACAGATGAAGGTCGCTGAAGTTTGATACTACTACAACTAGTACTACTGCTACTACAACTATAAATGTACTTCTAATCAAACCTACTACGAGTAGTTCTCCTGTCACAACCGTCTACTCTGACAACGACGACAAACTTCTACTTTGACTACAATAACTTATAGTACTATTAGCAGTAATACTATCTAACTCTACTACTTCCACTAATACTACTACTACTCCACCATGTACTAGTAATCCTCTTCCTCCTACTGCTTCTTCTAAACAACTACTACTGGAACTCTAAACTTGTAATGTCTACTGAATCACTACTTCTACTACTACTACTTCTGCCAACATGATATAGTATGATTACTATTCCTACTACTTCCACTATTCCACTATTAGTACTACTACAACAACTACTACAATGACAGCTACTTGTAGTACTCTGACTGCTCCCACTGCTGATCTGTCTCTCATGTTTTCTCTGATTCTTCTTTTCTCTGCATGAATAAATAATCACTTTAAATGTTTATCCGTCTAAACACGCGATATAAACAATCAGGTCCTTGCACACACACACACACACACACACACACACACATTAGAGAAATACTGCAGGGACACAGGCGTTGTGCCAGAGCGCCGGCTGAGACTAGCAAAACGATGGGATGCTGTAACCATGGCAACACTTGCCCCGGTCACTGTCGCTGATGCCCCGTTGTATTTCACACAGACTGACACGGAGCCGTTTTCAGGCTTTGATCAGCTTCACAGTTTAACATATCCGGGTTTAGTCATTTGCTGTAAGCTGGTGTCGTATTTGCTGGATATTTATTACATTTCTGTTTTGGTATAATTAAAAAAAACTGGAGGCTGCGTGTGTTTGCATCTCTGTGAGAAAGACAGCGAGTCTCCAGCAGCCTGTCTCCTGTTAGGAGCATTAACATGTGACAGAAATGCTGCATTACAAAGAAGAGAGCTTCATTACAAAAACCACAACAGGAACAAAAGTCACATTATTAGAAATGTCATTAATAACGAGGTCAGATGGTTCTTTCACTTCCAGACAGGAGCCAGTTAGAAGTGAAGGATCTGGCCGATGGCTCCGCGTGCTACGTTTGGACTTTTTGCTGTCTGGTTTCATCACTCCACACCAGCAGAGTGTGAAATAGGTTGCAGTATTGCACTGTGGACCGACGCCGAGCCGGAGAGAGAAATTGCAGGAGGGAAGTGAATTTCAATCAGCTTCACCCTGTGAGCGAAGAGCAGCGTCCAGCGCTGCGGCCTCTGACGCCTGCTGGCAGGGACGTGACAGGCTGCGCTCAACGACGACAAAAGGACTACACTTCCCAGGATGCTATCTGTCTGTTTGCATCCGACACCTGCTGCTCCCGGGGGAGACGTCCAGTGACTGTGCTGAGAGCGGTCACCTTGGAGAATGACCACAGGAACTTTACACAACGACGTGACGTCACTCCCGTCTTCGAGTAAAGCTCGTTGGCTTTCTCGGACTTCACACCGACAGCAGTTCAGGTTGCTGAGCTGTGATGGATTATTATAATCTGGGAGCTCTGCAAACATTCAGTTTGTTTATTTAACACATATGAACCTCAGAAGGCTTCGTCTCCATCTCTGGGTCTTGGGCTCTAACCTTCTCTCGGCACACAATGTTATCTCTGTGGGCGAGTTTACGTCTCCAAGCAGCTGATAACGTCGGCGCAGCAGGCCTTTTAAAAGCTCCCACCGTCTTTGTAGTTTTATTTTTAGATCTAAAAGACTGGCTCCGTTTTTTTTTCCCATGGCTGATCAGAAAGGGCTTCCCTCATTGGCTGTCTGAGGTCGTCTGTCCGTACTGTGTGTGTTCTCCCTCTGTCATGCTGTCGATGTTTTCTCTGATTTCAAGATGACGATCCAACGTCTGGCCTCAGCTCAGAGAAAAGATCGATCACACGCTCACAAAAGGAAGAGTTTGGAAGCCGAGCGGCGTTTGATCATTTTTATTTTGTCAGAACAGAGTGGGGAAATCCATCTGTCAACCAGGAGGTGTGTGTGTGTGTGTGCAGCCCTGCTTAAATTGGCAGTAATCTCTCTTTGTCTTCCCCTCTTCTGTCTCCTGCAGCGGCAAAAACATCCGCCTCCATCACCTCCTCCCTCGTCCTTTTATCCCTCTCCTCCTCCTCCTCCTCCTCCTCCTCTTCTTCTTCTGTTCCCTGATTGTTCGTAGCCGCAGCATTGATCCGTCCATCTGCTGGATGAAGGAGCGGCGCTGTTCATTCACAGCTCTCTGTCACTGTAGCTCTCAGATGTTGGCCGAGCTGTTATACTTTTCATTTGTAATAACTGAAGACTAATGTGTCAGGTAAATAACATCTGACTCACCTGTTCACTTTATATTGAGGCTTAACTTTATGCAGGATTAAGAGCGTGGACGCTTTGATTGACAGGTGGGTGCTGTTAGCCTCAGGTAGCTTCAGAAACCTTTGGGAGGGTCACGGAGACTCCGTCCATGTTTTATGGATCTCTCACTTTCACCTGAAGCTGGCACCATCACAGAGGTGAAAATATGCTAATGAAGAGTTAAACATATGAACCGAACGGACCGCTGATGGATCGATCAAACCGGGAGCGGACTGCGAACCTCGACCAGCTCTGAGAGATGGAGCAGGAAGCACGCTGAGCCCAGCTGGGCCAAACAGACGTATTTCACCGAGACAAATGTTCAGAGCAGACGCGCCTTCACCTTTACGGGAGGAGACTTCAATCAACTCAGCCAGGAACAGCAGCCTGCGGCTCGGAGGAGAGGCAGACGTCTGCACTCGATGAACACGGATCAGGATCGATCAGTTCATCGATTCATGTCGAGTCAATGCAGCCAAACGATCAATAAAGCTCACAGCTGGACCTCAGCGCAGAATGATGTCAGGTTTGTAATCGCGAGAAAAATCTGAATCTTTAGAGCTTCCAAACACAAGAGGAGCCAAACTTTTAAACTTCCTAAAAAATATACGATCAAAGAGGAAGTTAAAGGTCGTGACCCCACCAAGGACAGACCAGAGAACCTGCCCAGTTTTTCAAAATAAAACTCTTCACTGCGTAGTCGACTTCTCGTGGTAGAAGCACATAAAACAAGCTGGTGAAGCCGCGTGGAGAACAGAGCAGTTTGACGTCCACGGCAGGTGAGAGCTTCAGCTACATGTTGAGAAGATCAGCTGAGGTCTGATGAGAAACATGGCAGCCAAAGCGTCTCGTTAGGACTCATTGTGAATCACTGGAGCAGCTGCAGAGCAGACAGTTCAGATCAGCAGCTTTGGACTAAACAGAACCTGCAAACATTCTGCAGATCCTCAGTCATCTGGATCAATACTGGACCAGCTCTCGTCCACATCGGCATGCATAACAGCACAGTTACAGTAAACCGCCTCAGCAGGACCCGACCGACCAATCAGCACGAATGAAATGTTAATGAGCGTTGCCGTGGCTACAGTCGCACCAGGCGAGAACCAGCGGTGACCTTCTCCAGGTCCAGGTTAATGATTAGGAGAGCTGAGCTGAGCTGAGCTGAGCTGAGCTGAGCTGAGCTGAGCGCAGTCAGAGATTCACAGTGAAAACACAGAGACGAGACACCGAGGACAAAACAAGACGACACGGAGAGACGACAGAGCTGAAGAGAGCGACTCAAAGTCACACACCGACACAGGCTGTGTGTGAGACCTGAGGGAGAAATATTCATGTTTACAGGCAAAGCATCACAAATAAACCAACTACTGTCTGAACATAACATGAGTTATGGAGCGGATCAGCTGTTTTCTGCAGAAAGAAACCAAAACCTTACGACTGCATTCATATCATAATAAAACAGGCTGCACAGAGGCTGAGAACATTTGATTTTTTAACTTTTCTCAACCCATTTTCAGTTTTATTTATAAAACAGACTAAAACAGCAGTAAAAGGTAAAAATCTGAAATCTGAATCTGGAAAGTTCAAAGAAATGTTATTTTATACATGATGAACTGAATGTCAACACAGCTAATGAAGTGAAACCCCAGTGAACTGTCTGAAGGTCACATGGATTTAAAGTTTTATGACTGTAAACTGAAGATGTTTCAGACGGTTTATTATGCACCGATTTAAAAATGACTTCAGTAACTCAGATGACCTCTTAAGGTGGAAATGCAGCTCGTATCACGTGTGTGTTCACCGGAGCTGCCAAAACACACAGCGGGACAAACACTGAAGTGGTGATGGAGCTCGGACTGGTGGAGCTCGGACTGGTGGAGCTCGGACTGGTGGAGCTCGGACTGCGTCAACCAGCACAAATAATCCAGCGTGAATCAGAACAGTTAGCGATAACGGACGACACAGCAGGCCTGTACAGAGGTCAGAGGTCACACAGAGTACAGCCTCATCTAAATGAACTACGTATAAAGCCTTTGCAGTATCTCTGAGGTATTTTCTATTTCTATCAGTACTGTACTTTGAACCCAACAGAACATTTATCCACACATGTTGAGTGACTCGTTAGTTGGTGAAGAGATGAAACATCTTCAAATTTACAACTTTTACAGCGTTTTGCTTCTCGGCTTCTCATTTCTGGCCACAGCGGGAGGAAACAGACGCCGTTCATGACCGGGCAGACACACACACACACACACACACACACACACACACACACACACACACAGCCAAATGAATGAAGGATGCTCCATAACAGCTGGATGTCTAAATAACAGCAGCTTCTCTTCCTGCCTCTAATACAAGTAAACAGACAGAAACCAGCGTCTATGAAACAACAACACATTAAATTCATGAGTGACCGACTCCAGCAGCTGATCAGCATCAGCCCACACACACACACACACACACACACACACACAGGAGGATGTCCCTCTTTGTACTACACACAACTTAAAACCTCATCATTCTCCATAGGTCCCCATGTTCAAATGTCCAACTTCACAGCAGAAATAAACATGTTTGCAGCCTGGTACAAAAAGGTGGCTCAGGTGTCAGTATCAGATCATTTCACGGCAGTTGGACGCCCGAGGATGATGATGAAGATGAAGATGAAGATGGATGATGATGAAGATGAAGATGGATCAACCGCTTCTCGAGCTCATGGGAACGTCTGCATCACATGACTGACGCCACGGCTGTCATTACATCATTTGGACAGAGGTCGGCGCTGTTTGAGGCTGCTCGGCTGGTTCGAGCTTCGCCTTTACGCAGCGTCTTCCTGTTTACATGGAGCCATGGTACGGAAGCCTCCGTAGGACACGTTACATAACGCTGTTAGCACAATATGAGCTTTTATGGGCTACTGTATATCTGCACGCTGCCACACGTTCACAACGTTTCTATGATGTTTACGATGAAATACAAAGACTGAACTGTTTCCATCATCAGCAGCTCAGGGAGAAAACACACGAACAACGAGTCTGAGGCTGAATGTGTGAATGGAGCTCGATGCTCTGTCTCTCAGCTGAGTCCTGCCGTACTCTCAGTGTGCTGGTTATGTAATCTGAAGGAGGAGGAGGAGGAGGAGGAGGAGGAGGCAGCACGCAGACACACACCTCCCTTCCTCCCGCTCCTCCTCTCACCGTCTCCTTCAACACGTTTCTGCATCAGTCATCCTGCAGGCTCCCAATCTCAAATCAGAGAGAGGAAATATGAGACACACGAGAGCTATTTATAGAGTCACACACACACACACACACACACACACACCTTTATACTGATGATCAATAGCTGCCTCTGTCAGTCAGATCTGGAAACAGCGGTGTGTATGAAGCAGCCTGGTTTCATCGCTCTGCATTGATCATCACTGACTGTCTGTTTATAAGCGAGCACACACACACACACACACACAGTCTGATACTTTATTTAATATCTGTACTACTTCAACCAATAATCTGCCACGGTGTGATCACCTGTGTATTTACTGAATTATACTGAATATCTTTGTGTTTCTATTTCAGTTTTATTATTTTATTTCATATTTGTTACTGTGTCATTTCTATTATTTTCATGTTTTATATTGTTTGATTTAAAATATTTCAATTATTTTTACAACTATTTTATTTCATTTTATTTATTTATCATATTTTTGAAATATTTTATTTACATTGCATGATCTCTCATGTCAAACTTTTAAACATCTTTTTAAATCATTTGATAAAATGTGAGTTTATGGTTAATATTCTTTAATATTTGAGCTTCATAAACAGTCTGAGGAACATGCAGGCCACCGACTCTCCGCCTCGGCGCGCTGCAGTCACTGCTCTCCTGTGTGTCTGTCATATTTCTGTGTTTGTGTATTTATGTCTTATATTATCTGTGTGTGTGTGTGTGTGTGTGTGCAGTGGGTGCGAAGTGAAGCAGCTCGGCTCATGTAATATTGACACAGATCGGAGGAAGGACTCAGGCTGCTCGGTGTCTGCGGGACGGATCTGATGTTTGTCTCTGCGGGACGGATCTGATGTTTGTCTCTGCGGGACGGATCTGATGTTTGTCTCTGCGGGAGACGCAAAGAAAAAATGATAATTGACTCACCGAATCTCCTGTCAGCAGAGGCGGGGAAGCAGCTGAAGGAAGCGAGGAGGAGGAGGAGAAGGAGGTGGTGGAGGAAGGAAAAAGGATCCATGTCTCTGGTTTATTCTCTCAGCTGTTAAAAGGCCATTTTTTCCGACCCCAACAGCGAGGTTTGGTTCGTCTTCCTGCCCGCTCAGAGTGGCTCCTCCGCGGCTAGAGGAGCAGAGAAGAGCCGATGGGTGGGTGGGTGGATGGATGTTGTCGGAGGTGAGGAGAGAGGATGCAGGGCGTTTCTGCTGCTGCTGCTGCTGGAGGCTCGAGCTCTCACGGAGTCAAGGCAACGCAGCTTGTCAGACACGGTATCTCCGGTTTGGATTTTCAAAATAAAAGTCTGGGACAATACAGTGAGCTGCAGATTTAAAATGAGATTTCTTCAGTTCTTCAGAGTTTCTTCATGAGCCGGGCTCTGCAGAGTTTTCTTTGTCCCTGTCAGCAGCTGCCTGCTCACGGTGAGGACTGCTGGTCAGTTTAAAGAGTTCAGTCTGTCTGTTATGATATGACTTTTATATCATTTATTTATTTAGTTTTCATCTGTGGTCCCTGGACAGAAGTTACAACGTCACCCTGAAGAGTAACAATAAAAAGCAAAGAAAACATTATTATTATTATTATTATTATTATTAGAAACATGATTCAGGACATCCTGATGTGACGTCGTATTCAACATGCTAAAACACATGTATATTAATATTAATACAAACATACGTGTGCAAACATTTTATCTAACACACAGTTTGGTGCCATGCTTTTACTTTCCTGTTTCTGTACGCCACACCCATGGGGTTAAACTTTTATTTTGAAAGGTCTAATGAGCCGACATCCGGATTATAACCCGTTTAGTCTGACTTGATGCATTCACGGAACTCTCCACTGATTCAGCACTGCTGATGCCTTCAGGTGCTGTCGGAAATGATCCAGGTAACACGAACATCAGCTGACCAGGAGGAGACAGTGATCACCAACCAATACATTCATCTTCTAGTAAATTCAGCCTTTAAAAGTACAATAATTTAAAATAAATAAACAAATAAATGGAAATATGGCACCAGTTAGCTTAGCTTAGCATAAAGACTGGAAACAGGGGGAAACAGTTAGCCTGGCTCTGTCTAAAAAGTAACAAAGTTCACTTACCTGCATCTCTAACGCTCGGTGACTGACACACAGCGCGTGATGACACTCACTTATTCTGAGTTTTTCCAGTTGCTGCTTCATGTTTGTGGATTTTAGAGAAGCTCTGATGTCAGCTCCGACCTGCTGCAGGTGGAGGCTCACGCTTCACGCCCTGCAGACCCGATCCTGCTGGTTCACTCATCAGTGAACGCTCAGCTGCTTCAATCAGAAACGATGTGAGCTGCATGAATTCAAACTGATTCAAACATTTTAAAGCTGCTTACTGCATTAAAACAATAATACAGCGTCCTCTAGTGGTGACTGGGTGCATGAAGGTCTATGTACGACCACTAGAGGGCGTCCGTGTTACGCACTTTTCTAAAATAAGTTGAGGTACTTTAGTTACTTTACAGATGAAGATGTCTGCAAGAAAACATGATGCAAATATTTTAGATTCACGGTTCCAGCTTCACAAATGTTTTCAGACTGTGTCAAAGTGTCAGTCTGAGTAATTGTGACGACATGTCTCACCATCCTCCCGTCGCTCCGTGGTCCAGCAGTGAACATGGGTCAGCGTGGACCCTGACTGCTCTGTGGATACGCAGCGCCACACACAACAAACTGTCACACACTTTTCAGCAGCTACACGAGCTGATCTGTGATGAATGCACCTTGGCTGGTCATGACCCCGTCACCTGTTCACCTTCCTGGGCCACTACTGACCGGCAACACGAGGGGCGCCCAGCCATCACAGTCTGAGGACAGAATGTTCACGTGCTGCACCGACAGGTGACACGATGACGAGTCTTACTCACTTCACCTGTGCACATACAAGTAGAACCATCAAGTACTTTTGGATACTACATTCTCCTGCTTATACTTACATACTGTTACTGAAGTGATTTCAATGCAGTATTAGTACTTTAACCTGTGTACAGGATCTTTATGTTTGTAAAGTGTTGCAGCTTTTCAGACGGAGCTGCTGATTCAGGTGAGAATTCTCTTTCACATGGTCAAAGGTGTACTATTATAGTACTCACATACCATCTAACATTAACCATTAACATCTAACACCACGTGCAGTGACGAGTATGAAAAGAACCACCAGACGGCCGCAGTGCTGCACAGCTTCATGCTGCTATAGCCAGCTAAAGCTCTTTATTTGTTTTAAAAGACATTTACGGAGACATTCAGAGACACAGGGAACTGCTGGAGCATTATATATCTTATTTTTACACATGTAAATATCTCTGGATCTCTGGGTTGTGTGAATTTGTTAAGGCACAATAAGATAAATTAAGAAGACGGAGAAGACAAACCGCCTTTCAGAGGACAGAGTCTCTTCAAAATCTTTTTTTTTTGGATTCTTACAAAATAAAACAGACAAAGAGAATGACGGCTGGGAAACATAAAAAACACGTGAAGACATAAAAATGCAGAGTTTACGTACATACATGTAAAATACTAAATGTGTGACGTCAACACAACAAGGCAACAAAGTCTTTTCAAAGTGTGTCGAAGGTCACGCGGGCCTCCTCCTCCGTCTGCTCTTTGGCTTTAACATGAATTCATTTAACGAGTCTGATAGCAAACAATGATTAAAGTATTACGTGTGTTCGTTACTATGAACCCCTTCTGAGCGTGGAAGCAGTGTTTAATATGATGAGCGTGAAAACAAGTGAACATACAAAAAAAAAGAAGGTAAATGTCATTTACAGACTCGGACAGGTAAGACGCCGACGTGTTGGAAGTGACTCTTTAAGACTCGTAACGATATGTGAATGATTGTAGTGGAGGTCACCATCTATCGCTGAAACGTGAGCGCCACGACAAAAAACTAAACACTTAGATCCAATGTCAAATTTCTCAGTCAGGAAATTCAGAATTTTCTCCCATTTTAAAGCCACTATGTGTCGAAATTTACTGTGCAGGCTTTCAGTCCATTCCCCTCCACGAAGAGCCGCCTCGGCTTCGCCACACGGACACGTGAAGGCTGTTTAAATTATAAAAAATTACAAACTATCGAAAAAACAACTGGAATTTAGTGTAAAAATGAACCTGCTGTGACTTCACACTCAATCATACTTTTTCGGCTGCTAGCCGGAGCCCGCGCTGACGCTGACCTTCCCCTCCACATGCAGACCTGCACGCTACATTAACAAAACATCCTCAGACTTTCTGCGTTCTCCTGACGTACACCTGTACATTTATTAATATTCTGTGAATATACTCTGAACGCTCTTATTTCATGTTTATTTTGCACCAACTACACCGAGTCAGATTCCTTCTAAGTGCAAACCTGCGTAATCTGATATCAGCCTGGTTCTCTCATCGAGCTAAATAATGAAAGTTTGAGGATTTATTGGAGATATTTACAGTTTTTGTCATCACCAAACTTCTACACATAGTGGCTTCAGATAAATGAGGAAAATGTGTGAGTGATGACTGAATCACTTTGTTTACTGCAGGAATCATCTGGAAGGAATAGTCTGACGAGATGATCTAACACTCACCTCCACAAAGTGTTCAACTATTCCTTTAAAACAAAAGTTATTCATGTTGTTTCAGTGTTTTTTAATCTGCTCTCTAAAGCAGACATTTTATTTTACGTTCGATGAATTTAAACTGAAACTAAGAGACAAAAAACAAAAACACAGATGTGCAAATATTCAGTTAAAAAACAAACAGGTAGCTCTGAGCGCTGGCCTTATTTCAGCGTGACGACACAGATGGAAAATAATAAACCATATTGGTGTATCTGCAGTTAATCACGGTGGAATAAATCCAGAGTTCAGACGCGTTACCGGAAAAAAGACAAATTAAATACTTCTTCGTGTCTTTGGTGGCGTCTCTCCCCGTGACCGCCCGCCCGCTCTGCTTCAGAAACTTTGTCCAGAATGTTTTTTCATTAAAACAAATCAAATCAAATAAAATTACAAACACTCGTTTGGCCACGCCGCTCTCTTATTTTCTAGAATACGTCGTCTGTCTCGTCCAGCATCGCCGTGTTTTATTTACAAACCTGTACATCGTCGTGGAGGCGGGAAAAAAATAGATTGTCTTCCTCTACGGCTGTTCTAGTTTCTCCTAGAAATATGGAATAAAGACTTCCACGGCAGTATGTTATGTAATATATATATATATATATATGTACTGTAGTACTCTACATGTGGTATACTCCCTTTAGTCTGTCGCCCTGTCTCGTCTTAAAGGGGAGGTTTGCCTTGCGACTGATGTGAATAAATGAAGCTGCTTTAGTTTTTTCCGTTTGTGATACATGAAAATCAAATAAAAAAAGCCACAAGTGGAAGTGTGGTGATATGATGATGATGATAATTATGATGATGATGATGATAGTTCCCATCTATAGTTGGTGAGGCTTCGTCAGGCCGTCTTCACTCAGCTCAAACCTGTAGGAAGAGAAAAAGGCTTTTATTTTGGAAACCTGCATCCTTTCCCTCTTCCTTCTCATAACGTCACCAAACATCTTGTTAAAGTTTGAATTTCTATTTTCAGAACATTGTGTGTTCAGAGATTCTTGTGTCTGACCATCAAACACTCACCACTGTGTCCAACCCTTGCCGATGTCGTCGTGGGTCAGATCCACCAGGACCTGACGAGAACAGAAATAATCACAGATTTGTCTGAGTGTTGAACAAACATCTAGAAAGAATCGACCCTCCGGCTCTGCGATCTGTGGGTCCGGTTAAAGTCCGTACCTTTCCCAGAAGGCCTTTGTGTTTGGAGAGCAGACCTCCGCCGTTCTTCACCGCCACATCCAGAGTCCGCCTGTGAAGCTCCACGAGGGAAACGGTGAACTCGAACCTGAACGGGCAGAGAGCACACGACACGCTCAGCCGCCGAAGAACAAAAGAATGGAGTACGAGCGGAGCCGTGTGACTCACGTCTGGTCGTAGACCGGGTTCAGGGTTTTCTTGAACGTGTGAGTTTTCCTCCTGCCCGACCTCCGTTTGTCGGGGAGCAGGTAGAGGCGGACGTAGGGATCCGAGCCGTGGTCGGTGAACGCGATCAGGTTTCTGTGGACGTAAACAAACGAACGAATGAGACTCGACCTCACAGAGTGTCGTTTCTGGAAGAAACGCCTCGCTCTTATTGGTCCGTACCTGCAGGCGTGAACCACCACGATGAGTTTGTTCCTCTGCGAGCTGTGTCGTACCGTCAGCTGCACCTCGCCCAGCGGGAAGTGACTCGGGCCTGAACCACTGCAGAGAGAGAGAGGTGGGTGAACTCCTGCTCAGTCACAGCACGAACTGATAAACGATCGATCGATCTACTTTTGGAGCTGCTGGAGTCTCAGCTGCAGCTCCTGAGCAGCGTAGGGGTTGGAGATGTCCGATGCGATGCTGGGCGTCGGTTCCTTCCCTCCAGCCAGATACTGCTGGGAACCAGAGATGGCCAGGTTGGAGGTGCTCCTCCCGGTCTCTGCCAAGCTGTGACCTCCTCCGCCTCCACCTCCTCCTGCTCCTCCCTGCCCCAAGTCTGTGCTTCCCGGAGATCTAAAGTGGTCACTCGCCTCCTTCTGCCGGTTCATCAGGTCCTGGGCGGACACTGAGGCCGACCTGGGGATGTCTGAGGTGGAGGAGGGAGGCTTGGGGGAGTCAGAGGAGATGGAGGGACGCGGGGTGGCGCTGGAGGAGCTGGATTTGCGGACCTGCACAGATGACGGGGTGGAGTCTGAGGACTTGGACGTGTCCTTATCCAAACACAACACCTGGAAAAACAGACGGAGAGAATGAGGAAGAGTTTGAGTTCATCCATTTCAGCTGAGCCGAGCCAACGTCATCCGCCTCCTACCCGCAGAGCCATCTTCATCTTGAGGGTGCAGCTCGGCCCGGAGTTCTTCATGGCGAAGCGCTGGTTCAGCGTCATGTCCTCGGCCTCCAGCAGCTGAGTCAGAGGCAGCGTCAACGTCCCCAGAGAACAGTCGTGTTTCTCATCCTTCACCTGAAAACACAGAGAGTGAACATCAGCTGACAGTCACAGCTCACAGATTTATCATCAACACGATGATCGGTCGTACCTCCACCTCCAGCTCTTGGCATTTGGGGTTGTGGATGAGGAAGGTGAAGGCCTCCTCCCACACCGGTTCATTGGTCTTATATCTGGTCTGGAAGACGCGACAGAGGAGTCAGAGGGAAACACGGACATTATGCTGCTTCAAAGCTTTTTGATCTAAGAGGAAGAACTTGATGAACGTGGAGCACGTTGGGCTTCTCACCTTGCTCTCGTAGGACTTGTGTCCTACTGTGAACTGGACGAACGGACTCGGATCGCTGGTCACTTTTTTACCGGACTGCAGAGGAGGAAAAACAGATTTTACAAACAAGAAGCCGCGATGGTTAGCAGTCATTTTTCATTATTTAACAGAAAAAAAACTTTTCAGTTCAATTGGTAACAAATTTCTCTAAAAAAGATGCAGCAGTGAAGTAAATGGAGTCTAAATGTTCTTTATTTACACTGTTGTAGCATCTTTTTCATGTCTTACAATAAAACATGCTGATAGTCACTAAAAATATGAATTATACTATTATACTAAACAATTTAAAAGTTGCACTTTGGCTCATAATCTGAGCACTCGATGGCAAAATGTGTTAATTTAAGTTTCCCCGAAGCGAGAAGTCTGAAAACCAGCAGATCAGTTTGAAAGAAGAGAATCCAGAGACGTGAATTTATTTTTGGAAGCACAATGTTGTTAATTACAACACATTGTTAGACACGGAGCACAAACATGATTAGTGGATTTTGTTAATGATTTGACAAGTTCAGTTCCAGTAGCAGCAGCGCCCCCTGATGGTCACATCCTACAGATCCTGCAGGGATTCGGTGGCCCGGAGAGTTTCTTTCAAATATGTCCGATCAGTTCTGTGACGAAAACTGTTTAAACTACAAGTGCACGGGCGGTTTAACAGGTCTAAGGGTGTCTAAGGTGACGCCTACATGTATACACTAAATATACATGGCATGCATGACTTTTTGCAACAACAGCTGCAGGAACTATTAAAACCAAACTACCAGAATTTTGATGTTCTGCAGGTATGAAGCTGACTTCTATGTGCCTACTTTAAACTAGAGGTCTACGATGTGGCCAAAAGTATGCGGTCACCCTCGTGTGCCTGATTTTCATTACTTGTTTCATTACATTACTCATTACTTCAGCTTCATTCAACACCTTTGGGATGAGCCGCAGCACCATGTGAGCCAGTTCTGATCACTAAACATCCGCCTCGGGTCAAATTAACCAGGAGAGTGGAGGGCTCGTACTTTTGGAGCGTCCGCTTACTTTTGGCCACGCACTGTAAATAAGAGTTGAGTCTCTGACACTCGCTCGTCTGCCTTCCCTTCCTCGGTGTCTGAGCGATATGGGTGTGCTTCGTTACCGTGTCGTTACCTTGATGGCCTTATTGACCGAGGCCTTCTTCAGCCCCGCTTGGTTGAACTCTAACGGATTGCGCTTTGATTTTCCCCCAGGGACAAGGCAGGAGAGAGCAAACACACCAACAAACACACACACACACACACACACACACCAGCAGGTTATTAGGGGTAAAGAGGAGCATGCAATGGGAGGAGGAGGAGGAGGAGGAGGAGGAACACACCAGGACAACCGGCATCACCAAACGTTTGCACACAGAGACAGACAGAGACAACATGGATGATCACATGGTTAATGTCATTCCCCGATTGAACCTGGACATAAACTAGAGTCCACCGATGTCAGATTTATGAGGCTGATGTCAGTAAAAATGATGACGATGATGTTTTGTCTCTCTGATCTCGATCATGTGCTCATTAATAAATGATGCTGCTTAAATATTCAGATTTTTTTGAGGACTTCTGCCATAAATCAGCTAAAACACACCGGTTGGACTCTAGTTAAAATACCACAGCATGATATGGAGACAGTGACTGATATGGAGAGGAGTAAATGAAGATCAGAGGGAAGGATTCATTCACAGACATTTTGACGTCGTCATGGTGACGATTATAGACTCAAAATGAAATCTGTTGACGGTGAAGAGGCTTCTCGTGTCCAAGATTAAAACTGAGCAACAACAAAAGGATCCAACAACTTAAGATGTGTGTGTGTTTTCATCTCCACCATCCGATCACACACGATGCAGGTTTGTACGCTAGAAGTCTTTAAGTTAAACTAATCGATCCTGCTCCCGAGCTTCGATCAGCTGTGATCCCGCTCATGTCAGATCCGTGAGGGAAGCAGATGTAAGATTTTGAAGTAATACGCAGACTTATTGACACGTATTCCTTTAAAAACTGATCGAATCTGCTTCCCGGTCTTGGATGTGCCGGCAGATCTGTGGTGAAGGAGGAGGAGACTGATGGGAAAAACCAGCTGGCACACGGATGAGCTGATGCAGGAAGGATGGAGGGAAAGCAATCCACAGAGAATTCACACCCTCCCTGCTCTCAGTGTGCATAGACGTCAAAATGCATTCCTTCCTCTCTAAATGCAAAGTTACAAATAAAAGTAGTGTGAGGACGACGTGACGTACAAAGACTGTCTGACAGGAGAGAGGTTCAGGCCTCTGGGAATTCTGAATCCTTCTCTAGTTCGACGTTAACCTTCCAGAAGATTCAACTTTTCTGGGACTTCTTGTGTTGACTCATGAGACAGCAATAAAGTTTGACCTTCATAATAACAAACAGTAACGACAGTATTGACTGTTTTATCCTTTTAAACTCTGCTCCTCTGCTAAAATCTAATCTGTGCTGGCAGCGAGGCAGAAAAACATCAACATTACTTCTTTCTCACGAGGAAATGAGTTCCATCGATACATTTTACTGGTCACGCAGCCGAGCCGAGTCTGTGCTGCCCAGATAATAACCCAACTGATGAAACTATATGAGTGGAATCGATGTACGATGTGTCAAATAATCCCGTGAGATAGAGGAGGAAGGATGCTTTGACAGTCCTAAAACATAAACCCTTCGTGGTGTCTGTCGTGTTCCTCAGCTTTGTTATCAGTCAAACTCCAACAAACCACATACAACAAATAATAATATTAAATATATTCAACTCATGCAGTAGTAGAGATTCATGCTCATCAGGCAGACAGTTCAAACCTTTGTGTTTTTTTTGTTTTCAAACCAAACACGAGCAAAAGTAACAAAAAGGACCTGCAGCAGAGGTCGTCACCGTGGATACGCAAGGATGCAGGAAAAAAACAAAACAGCCAGCCGACTCACAAATAAGGTCCGATAGAGAGAGGCAGTGTTCTCGCAAAACACGAGGCCCGCCGCCCGCCTCTCTTTTAAGTAGCCAGAGCCCAAGTTCCCCTCGAAGACGCTCTTCAGAGGGGGGAGGAGGAGAAGGAGGAGGAGGTGAAGAGGAAGCAGAGAAGAAGAGGAGGCTGAAAAGAGGAAGGTGAGTCCTGCACTACAGAGCTCAGTCACTGACAAATAAAGATCTTTCTGCTGGAAACATACGCTGATCACTCACTGAAGTACGTACAGAGTAAGACTGAGTACAATCAGGGAAATGTACTTAAAGTATTCAAAGGAAAAGTACTTTGCTGTTATACTATTACATGTGATCTCATTAGATTATTATGACTCACGCATTAATGTAAGAGCAGGATTGTCAAATATTAAAATAAATGAAAACTGCACTGAACAAAACTAACAACCACCAACAAGAGACGAGCTACAGAGTTAAAAAAGTCTGACGTCTTCATGGTAATTAACTCAATCACTCGACCGATAAATATATTTTATTTAGTCGAATGGACTTCATGACTCGAATTAACAGATTTTACACTGAAGTAAATAAATTTAATGGACTGAAATCAAAACTTTAAAACACACTAAAGTGTGATACTTCAGGCCAGAGGAGCACAAAGATAACAACATCGTGCCTTTCTGTTTGAATACAGACTACACTTCACTCTTACAGCAGGATCTGTTCAGTTCTTTCTGCTGCACCTTTAAGATGAGACGGAGCGAAGAGCAGAAGAGAAGTTCAGAGAAGACGATAAGCTGAGGAGAACACACTGTGAACGAGGAGCGACTAAACACGTCATTAAACCCAAAGTTTGATTTAAACAACCTGGAGCACCAACTCAGGAGGGAAGTCTGTACGGGTCAAAAAAATCTGACAGTTACAAAAACAAACAAAGGAACCTGAAAAAGGGAGTGAAAGTGTTAACACACAGGAAACAGCAGCTCAGATTTATGCAACAAAACACGAATAACTGCAAAAAAAGGCTCCAGGTTTCAAGAAAGACGACAAACTGTCAAAAACAGAAACATCAAGATTTGCCCTGATTGCTGACTTTATCACTGCAGGTGCATGCTGGGAAGTTGGAGTGGGCTGACTTACAGGTAAGTTTCTGGCTGAATCCAGGAAGACGACGAGCAGCGCAGACGACAGGCCGTCGTTGGCGTGACCGCGGTTGGCTTTGATGCTCATCAGCGCCTGTGATGGACAAAGAAACGTTCAGTTCTTTTGGAGGAAATCGATCCTGTGACGTGAAGAACGCGGAGCAGGTCGAAGGTAAACGACAGCTTGAGGTCTGGTTCTGTACCTGGTCCAGCTTCTCAGGCGTGGGCAGCAGAGATAACCACTCCAGTTTGAGGTGCAGCTTCCCCGTGTTCACGTCCTCCATTACAAACCACTGAAGACAAATCAAAGTGTCAGTACCATAGATCAACATTGTGTCCCGTGGAGTGGGGGAGAGTATTTGAGTCTAACATAAAGCCGAGTGCTGTGAGCTGCAGGTTACCTCGTCCACCTTCTGTTCCTTCTGCACCTCGGACAGGTCGATCATCAGACTGAAAGACAAACAGAGCAAAACTGTGACTGCTGAACGACGAGGCGGACAGTTAACGAGCTCCGGTGGAAATAAATTAAAGGAGAAGTTTTGTTGTTGTAACAGAAGCCGTACCTTCCCAGGAAGTCGTCTTTATCAGTGTCTTCATCAAACAGCTCGATCTCCAGATTCTGCCCCGAGTGATCGTATATCAACGCCTGAAGACACGAGTGAACATCAACATGACGCCGTGTTTTGGACTGTTAGACATCGGTGCACGCCTGCAGGAAAGATGCAGATTATTAACGTCACTCACCTCGTACACTTCGTTCCATTTCGGGTTGACGGTCTCGTGGACGACTTTGCTCTGGAAAAGCTGAGTCCCGATCTGGATGACCCCGTACGGGTCCGACTTTCCTTTGATCAGCCCTCCGAGGAACTTGTCTTTACCCAGCAGGTCCTGGGCCTCAATGAAGTGGATCCTCAGGATGCCCTGAGGAGACAGAGTGTAAGAGGAGGCTGGACCAGGACAAGAAACAAACAAACTTTGTTGGTTTATTTGTGTGTGTTACCTTGGGCATGGGGAAGCGTAGCTGGGCCAGCTGGGCCTCTCCCACCAGAGGGATGGTGATCCGGTTGGGCAGGACGAGGAAGCTGTAGATGATATCCTGGATGATGTTGTCACACAAACCACTGAAAGAGACGATGTGAGGAGGAGGAGAGATGAAGAACGATGAAGAAAAAATACATCTACAAATTAAAAGCCTGAAAGTACGAAGGAACTGTTCCACCATCTTTAAAATCTGAATGTGGTCTTGACCTGTGGGATCTCAGCTGAAGGTGAAAATCTCTTTCTGTCTTCATGTTTACGGACTGAGCTTTGTACAAAGACGCACGTCAACAAGTTTCTCAGACGCTGTTTGTAGAAGACCCACGTGTAGAAACAGTGCTGTGTGTGCAGACGTCTGCTGCTGTTCACACACTGACATGTGATGAGTGTGTTTGTATGTGTGTGTGTGTGCGTGTGGTTTGATGATCACACGCTGATGGACATGAACGCAGCACGAGTGTGACTTGATCTACACGCATGATTGATTTTATTCATAACAAGGAAACAAAGGGACAAAACAAGGTGCACTCATCTGGTCATCTGTTCATGATCTACACGACAAACAAATGTTTGTTGCCTGACTGAAGCAACAACTCATCATATCGGATCTTCTCCGTGTGCGGCTGCTAAAAAAGACGACAGTCCTCTGACAGTCCTCCTCATTTCCTCTAGAGGGCAGCAGCCTCCCGCGTTGAAACACAGCTGCATTTCTCTACCACAGAAGTAAAATCCTCCTGAAGCAGCTGATGCTGGCTCAGGCTAAAATTTGCAATGCAAAGTTGATTTCAGTGTCGACATGGCTGATTCCAGGTCTGCTTGCTTGTACTAAACACTATAATTACCTCCAGAAAAGTGTCAGCAAACACAGCCGAGGGTGGCCTCCTGTTTCAGGTCAAAACACACATCATCACCGAGGAAACACAGAGTACCCTCATTCAACACACACAGGAAGAGAGAGGCAGGAGGGTGGGGTAAGGGCAGGGCTTCACACACACACACACACACACACACACTGGTGTTTTCCTATAAACTCGTCGAACAAGGAAAGCTACATTTCACAGGGCGGAGTCTTTTGGAAACCGCAGTGAGTTTTCTGTGCTGAAAACAAACAGCAGCAGTTCAACACGGTGGAGAATGAACTTGGATAGAAGTGCTCAGCAGGAGGCGGCGTTCACCTTCATGTTGAGTTTCAGGCTTCGTCGCTCTTGTTGTGTTTTTAATCTGGTTTTATATGAAGGAAATGATACAAAAATCTGCTTCAGTTTAAGGAAAGCTCGGCCTGTTGGTCCAACACGCTCATCCAGACTGAAACAACTCACTTCATCCGTCAGGATGCTTTGCAGTCAATCGAGCGTCATCATCCGGGCACAGAGTTTTTCACTCTTTGGGTAAAACCTGCAAAAATGCATCAGTGCATCTTCACAGATGTCATTTCTGCGCTCGCCTGCTCTGGTGTCACTTCATTTCTCTACAGTGGCCTTAAAACATCTCAGTGGATCCATGTATATAAGCTGATGTATATAAATTTAAATCTGGAGTGTGTTGTTGCTGCGGCGTCTTCCTCGAGGACGATGCTGAACTGGATATCATTCTCTCCAATCCACCGACATCACATCTCTGCTGTCCGCAGCGGCTCTCCTTTCATTATCGCGTTACTATAAATACCAACACTTAGTGGTGCAAGAATACAGGCTATAATCCATTCTCTGATCTGGTGGTTAATGTAATGGCCTCAGCAGAAGAGGGCCTGAGAGCCTGATGGTTCGCTCTGACTGTGTGTCCGCTGGGAACGTCTCTTCAAAGCAGCGGCTTCATTTTGTCAGGAGGAGCGGGAAGGATGTGCGTCCACAGAGCGCCCGGCACGTTTTAAGTTTGGATCATCAAATGTGAAACTTTCTGAGGACTGAAACTAGTGATGGAGTGGAGCGTTAAGCAAGTTTCCTGCTGATTTTAGGTGCGGCGTGTATTTCCATCAACGGTACCAATGTACCACTAGACAAATATGATCTAGTGGACTGGAAATATCATGTCCCGGGGCGCCATGGTGGCTCACCTGGTAGAGCGTTCACCCTATGAACCCAGGCTTACCCCGACACCCCGTCTCTGTCACATCACTGTTTTGTTTAGTGTTTAGCCCTCCAGACTTTGTTTACCTGCTCAGATTTCATTTTCCTGGTTTATGTGCTTCTAAATATGCTTCTTCTTCCTGTCAGCTCTGGGGAGCTTTAATGTAATTAGTGTGTAAATAAACAAGTGAAGCAGCGGGGAGGAGGGGTGGTGCAAAGATCTTGACCAATGACAGCATCTTGACCTGTGTGGCGGCTGCTGCAGTGCATTGTGGGATTTGTAGTGTGAGCGATGAGAGTGCGATATAGATAAACAGACGTACATGGTATAATAATAATACCACGGTCTCTGTATCCAAGTGAAAGTAAACAGAACTTTTCTTTGTTTACAGGGAAACAATGAGTCCTGTGTCACGACTGACTGTCATATCACGAGAGTCAGAGATAAACTGTATCTCTGCTGCTGAATGGCGCTCTGTGTCGCTGCGTCTCATTTACATGAGAAATTTGAATTCATTTGCTCTTTGGCGCCTTCATGACAAGCCAAACGTTTCAGTTAGAGCTCGAGCACATGACGCTGAACCACAGGAACATTTTCATCCACTGTAGTACGAGGCCGATGACAGACGAGGGGATAAAAGTACGTTGCCGCATATAGCAGAGTCATCCAAATGCAGGATGTAGTCTTTGAGAGAGCACGTCCACGTCGAGACAAAATAGAAACAGTTATGACATCATGTCTGTATTTTACACACACACACACACACACACACACAGCTGCTCTCCCTAATAGCCAGCTAGCTCCCTGAGGAACTGTGTGAAGCCACCTGGCCGTGATTATCAAGAAGGATTCTGGCTGCTCGGCTCTTCACAACGCCGTAAACTGATTAATTCTCATTAAAATGAATGAATGCACGGAGCGAGAGATGACACACAGACATGCCAGGCCAGATACATCATTTTAAGAGGATGTTGTTGGTACGCGTCCTGATTCACTGCGGCATTAAAACCTGAAAGGATTCATTCAGCAGACTGTTTCCCTGATGAGCCTACAGGTTATGTGGAGTGAGACGCTCCTGATGTTCTTCAGCACGGTTTCAGAAGAAGGAAATGTCAGGAGTAACAGGTGAGGTGGCTTGAAAAGCTGATATAACGAGTGCTTCATGTGGATTTGGAAAGTCAACTGATAAATATTGTTTGGCGAGTCGACTTTGGCATGCGAGCAAAGAAACCAGGAAGTGTTTCTGGTCGGTAGGTGACAGGATGAGGAAGTTTCTAACAAGGTGTGGAGTTTCACTGTTTCACTTTCACTTTCCTTCAAACAAAACTCACATCAGCCTCAGCTGAAGAGGAGAAAGATGCTTTGAAATAATCAGTGTGCACGAGTTCAATGACTCAAAGTTACAGAGTTACTCACTTGACACCGGGAATGTCCAGCATGTTTGTAAGTCCTGTCCAATTGATGTCCAGCAACTGGAAGAAGAAGAAGAAACATGATTTAGATTTTTATTTAATAAAAGAATCGCTGGTTTTAAAGCTCAGAGTCGCCTTTGGTTCCTGAGCTCTTCTCCTCCAGCTCATCACTGACGGCTCCGTGAGTCAGCAGAGCAGCGGCAGCAGGAGCTGAGGAGCCCGACTGTAATTCAATCGACCCGATAATCAATACAGAGGAGCCGATTGAGTTAGCGTTCATACAAACAGGAAGTATACGGAGAGGTACTGCATCTCCTGTCTGATGACATTACATTAACAGATAAACAGTCATTAGACGTTCCAGTAGATCAGCAGTGAACGGCAGAGAAATATAAATATAAATAAGAAAGAAAGGAAAGAAGCTAAAGCACAATGAAAGCACAGAGAGTTGAGCTGAAAGACAAACTGAAAGCAGACAGGCTCTGCAGTGAGGGAGGGTTCATAAAGTGCACTCTGATCTAATGTACGTCCTGCTTGTTATTGTCTTCATGGCCACATAATGGATGGACGAGATGTGCAGAAGCTTTTTAATCTCTTCACTGTGGATAAAACTGAAGGCAGCAGCTCGCTGCACAGACCTGAGGACACGCCTGTGTGATGCGAGTGACTACATGCTGATAGACTGTCAGTCCTGAACCTCTTGGATGGAACAAAGAGAAAACAAAGCCAACAGGCGTTCAGAAAGAACGCAGACAGGTCAGTGCGATCCCAGAAAAATACTGAATTATGATGGAACCTATAAAAGACAGACTGGCTGTGACTGAGTACAGACAGAACAGACTGTAAACAGATGTAGAAATCATAATCTGTATGGGAGGTGTTGCCCTAAAACTATGTACAAATGTGAGTTTGCGCAACACTGCGAGCACTGACACGTCCCCCAACATGTTTCCTCACACTCAGAACGGGAGCTTAACCTGGTTTTCTAACCCAGTTATCAGGCTTATGCGCTTCCACATAAAAACTGGGCTACCTGTGGACCCGGATCATACGAGGAGCGGTCACATATGAAGCGTTGCGTCACCGACTGTGTCAGACAGGAACCTCCAACAGTCGCTGCAGTAATAAGCGAGGCTAAATCACAGCACGCACATACCTGACACACCCTGATACCTCCTGAATAACACTGCTGCTGGAAGCTGGATCAGTACAGGCAGCAGGAACAGGATTAGTACTGCTGTACGTGCATGTAGTATTAGCAGGAGGACATTTAGTAGCAGTGGTGGAGAAATAATACTAATACTGAGAATAGCAGCAGTGGCAGTATTTATTTTGCTTGTCTAACTTCATGATTAATGATGCAAATAATCTCTAATTTCAGCCAAACTCTCTCTATCGAAGTATTAAAAGTAGTCGTGTAGTCCCGATGGCAGCAGGAGTAGGTGGTGCAGAGGTGGTGCAGCTGCAGCTCTTGCAGTGATAGTATGAGCAGCTGTAGTGACAAACACTGTACAAAAACATGGATGTAGTGTCCGTGAAGAAGATGGAGGAGTTTGAGCTCACCATGGATGGAGCTGAGGTGTGGTGAGCGAGGCCTGAGTGAGGCAGGCTGAGACAGGGAGTCTCTTAGTCCCGATGATCAGGACGATTTGATTTTCAGAGAGCAAACGGATCAATCAGAAGAATCTGTTTCGTACTGCAGCGCTCCGCAGCAGACCTTCAATCATCATCGTCTCACAAACTGCACGGCCGTGCTCACGAGACAATCACCAGACCCGTGTGGGGAAGGCACGCGGCTCAAAATAACAGCAGTCCACCGACCGTAAAAGGAGTGTGAACATGGCGCCAGTTGTCAAGGTTAATGTATATGTGGACTTAATGGGGAGTGACCTGATGTCAGCGTGTTTGTGTTTTTAAACACATCACTGACATTGATGGTGGAGGTTTCTGTGTGTGTGTGTGTGTGTGTGTGACTGCAAGGCTTTAAAAGAGGTTTAAAAAGTCAAACCTCAAAATCCGACTGAAGCAAACGGAAAAGAAGAAACTTCTCATATTATTTAGACTTTGTTCCAAAACTTTGTGAGAGTTTGAACTTCAGGAACAGCACTACCGGTCATCACAAATTCACATCAGCAGAAAAACACGACTTCAGCTTGTCTGACTGCACTAAACTGTGTGGAGGTTACCATCAGTCAGTCAAGTTTCCTTTGTCAGTCACATCTACAGGAAACACATGGGCGACGTACAAGGGACAAACCAACAGGAGGAGAGGAGGCTGAGATATCTCAACGCTTGCAGGTCGAACTCCTAAAGTGCTGGATCCTACACGTCCATTAGATCCTTCCTTCCTGATACACGTTTGTTTTTTCTCCACATCTGTACTTTGTCAGTGTAATCTGTTACTTTAAACACTCTCAGAGTTCCTGCTGAGTTATCTTCTCGCTGTAATCCATAAACTGATCTTGAGGAGTTCCTCTTTGATCCTCGTGTCAGATCTTCCTCTCGTGTCCGTCTGCGTGGATATGTGACAAATTAAATGTTCAGTATATGAGTGCATGTGACATCTTCCACATTTTTTTTTTTTTCCCTGTTAAAAGGGTTTTTTGTGGGCAAGTTTTTCCTCACTCGAACCGAGGGTCTAAGGACAGAGGGTGTCACTCCCTGTACAGATTGTAAAGCCCTCTGAGGCAAAATGTGTTTTGTGACTTTGGGCTATACAAATAAAATTTGATTTGATTTGATTTGATTTGATGTGACCGCTGGGGTGTGTTCGTGCATGTGGGCGTATGTCTTTCTGTGGCCTAGTTAGCGCTCTAGATGTTGGACCACAATGCCGTTCTGCCAGCCTGGTACAGGAAGAGAATGACTCAGTCAAGAAAATGAAGACTGTCACTAAAAAATAAATGAGGTTTTCAATTTTAGGCATGAAAAGTAAAAACAAACTTAATTTAGCATCACACACAATGTGTGAGCAAACATGACACATGATTGATTGTGGCTGACTTAGAAACTCTTCCACAGATAGAAACAAGTCAGTTTTATCCCTCAGACTAAAGCTTTTCTCCGCTAACCAAGCTAGCCACAGTCTGGAGCTAATGTGAGACCATGTTTGTGAAGTGAGCTGTCAGACAGCACAGAGCACAAACAGCTTAGAAAGTCCAGACACTTTTCAAAATAAAACCTTCTGGGGAAAAAGGTGAAACAATTGAACTGAGTAGTCTACTTACTCATGGTAGAAGCATGTAATTCAAGGAAAAATGACCAAATCTAAGCCACAAAACAAAAGAAATGACAGGCAAGATGCTCCTGAAACGCTCCTGGAGGGCCGTGGAGCCACGTGGAGGACGGACCAAAAGGTTTCTTCTTTTACAGATGACGTAGCTCAATCAAAATAATTGAATCAATTTCATTTGGCAGCTAGTCTATAATTAGTTCACTACATAATTACGACACGTTGCATGCATCTAAATGACTGCTCAGGAAACACAAGCTGCTTTAAACACGCCTGGTGAGGGCGGAGGAATGTGTACATACAACATCACTGAGCTCTGGTGTGGTTCACACGGTCTTAGACGTGTCCAGTTGTTTTGAAGACATTCGGGTCTTTCTTCTTCTCCAGTTTCCACTCAAGGTTTCTTTGTCAGAGGCCTTTGAGCCGCGAGCATGACACATGAATCCTTTCTCATGTTATAGAACATTTTCTCATGCCACTGCTCACACGGTGAAGATATTTAAATGACAATGTAGGAAACACTATCTGCTAAAGATCGAGTCAAACGCTCTGGAAAGTAGAATTTATCTTGTTAAACTACTTTTCTGAGAAGAAGTCTGAGCTGTGCTGGTGCTACAAGTACGACTTAACCTGTCAAAAGATGTTTATATGCAACAATAGCAGCACTTTGTTTGCTTTATCATACACTGAAGTTCTTTATTCAGAGTGAAAGCACTCGTCTTTGTTCAAACCTCACATAATTGCTCGTTTCTGCGAACAATACAAATAATACATGCCAGATAAAAACAGATAATGCCCGCCATGTGAGTCTAGTGTCACCGCTAAAACGATGCACGGCAGATATGCAAATGATTTTTACAGAACGCACTGGAGTCAGTGACAGCGATGCTAGCAGCTGTGTTAGATGAACTCAGAGCTGAGGGTTGGTGGGGATGTCATTAATCTGGCAGGTATTTGGCCATAAACAGCAGCACTGGACAAACTGGAATTTTCATCACATGCCTCCCACACTGCCTTTCCTCAGATCGGGTATCGAGAAGTACATTTGTCCAGGCACTGACCCGATACCACAAAATTCATTAGCACCAAACAGGGCAAACTGTAACAACAACATGACGGTGGACCACAGCGCTTAGAAAACTGGATCTGAACCACGAAAACAAATGGTGCTGTGTTGTTGTGACAGCAGTGATGTGGGAGGACGCGGCATCACCTCACCTAACAAACAAACGAACAGCGCCTAAACAGCAGCTTTGCCACTGAACTCCACCCAGATGCAGAAGAAGATCTAATCGAACACATCTTTTCTAAACAGGAAGTTGCACTGCTGCACAAAATCCAAATCCAGAAATGACTTCCCGTCTCTTTTTACGATCTTTGTTTGGTCGCAGATCGTCACACATTTCATGACAGCTGATAGAAGAAAAAGATCAAATCATTCACACTTCATATAAAAACCACAAAATTCTCACTCTAAAGTGTCAGAGCTGGTGCTTCCTTTTTCTAACTTTAGAAACTTTAAAACACAAGAAGAGACATTTATGTTGGTGCCAGAATTAAAGACGAAGAAGATAAGATGTGCTGAGGAGCAGGAAGGAAACAGCAGTTTAAGAGAAGGAATGCACTGATAAAGGAGGACTGGAGCTGGGCAGCGCTCAGGAAGACTGAAGTGGATCACACACAAGACACATGGAGAATAAGAATCAGCTAAACTGTGCAGCAAGTGTCAATACTCAAAGTTACTGAAGGATATTAGCAACATTTCTGCAGGTTATTAGATCAAATTAATCAGTTCTCATTAAAAAGCAACAAAAATCATTTAAAACAACATTTGCAGTGTAAATATTCTGTAGTTTCAAGATTTAAGTGAAATTTCCAGGTAAACAGGATAAACTGTGCGGTTACGGCTCATGATGAGGTCAAAGCTCAAAGTACTCACTGGCTTCTTGAGGAAAAAGACGGACAGGGCTCCGATCAGAGGCATGTCACCCAGCAGAGGCTCCATCACGACTCTCATCGTTCCATGAAGCTGCACGGAGGACAAAAAAAACAATATATGATACGCAAGAGTACAAGCTGAGCATCAACCAATCATTGCTTGGCATCTTGCATGACCTGCATGCAACGGGGCAGACAGGTAAAGGATGTCGTAGATGATCTTTCAAAACCTGGACTTAAATCAGGAACAATCTGATAAAATAAGTGAACACGGCTCCACATCTGTCCAGCAATTTGTTGCCAGATTTCAGGATGTTTTCTCTGTGCGAGAGTTGGTACCAAAAAAAAGCACTTTTGACCACCAAGGTTGACCATCAGAAGGTTTGATGGTCAACCATACGAGGATTCCTAGACACAACTTTCACTACTGCTGAAAGATACGCAGAGAAAGAGAAGGATGTTGTGGGCAGGATTAGGCTGGCAGAAAACCCGACAAACAGTTCCCAGTTGTCAGCAAAGAGCTGATGAGCCTGTTGCTCTTGTCAGTGTAAACTAAAGCTGGCTTGGTTAGCAGTCTCTACCACAAATACTTGTGGTTTGATGTTGTGCCGGGCTGAGCGTTGAGTCAGCTGATCGGTAAATGTAACTTCTTTCAGGAGGTGGAGCTAATGTCCTGCTACTGTCACTTTCTTCTGATGATCTGTCCTCATTTCTCTGATTTGCAACGTCACCCTCATTTCAAAGTGCAACACTCTGACGTTTGACTGCGTGTCCGCAGACTGTGAATCGCTGATGTTACATAACGTGTTGAAGTCACAAGGAGAGAAAATCTGAGCAAAACTCTCGAATGGAGTGATTGTAGCAGAGCTGCAAAGACGTTTTCATGTTAAACTGAAATTACAGACATGTATGTTTTCCCCCTCTGAGCTTCTCATTAACAGGGATGCTGCTTTCAGTGGCTGCAGTGACTCAAACCTCAGATATGCAGACTGCCCGTCTGCAGCACCAAATTTGGTCGCAGCTCGCTCTGAGTAATCAAATACCAACATTTTGCTCATCAAAATGGGTGCAGTGGAAAGATTTGAAGATAGCCTCCTCATGTTTATCCCCCACCACCCTCCTGGAGCCGAGTCCTGCCTGAGTTTATAAATCATGTGCAGCGGATAATAGTGTGTCAGAATATTTAACCAGAAGAAGAAGTAACTGATGGAGTCTGACAGTTATTGGGAAGAAAACTCCTACGACATGACTCATAATTCATGATGAGCTGCGAGGAAGCATCTTCAGGTGTCTGAACTACTTATTTTCTTCAGCAGCCGATGAAGAGCTGACACACACTCCAGTGCTGCTGTGAGATTTAAGCCGTCCGTGAAGCAAATATTGACTCTGGTTGTGTGCAAACAGACGTTTTCTCTCTTCTGTAAATCTTTCGAACTCTTCGCTCTGCTCACTCTCTGATCTCTGAACAGTAAATATGGCCTGATCCTCTGCCAACAGCTGAGTGGATAACGTCTTCTTTATCAGTCCTGTGTCAACACATTATGTAAAATGGTCTCTGTGGAGAGGTCGCGGGTTAATACAGTGGTCATGGTCAGGAGGAATGAGGGCCATCACTAATGAGGGACCATATCTGTCCCTCTTTGATCTTCTATACTCATAAACATATATTTATATGCTTTTTTTTACGCTCTGTGGATGTTTGTTGAATTTTCAGGGTTCATTAGTTTGAATTAAATTAAGGCTGCAACTAATTCTTGGTCATTTTCTGCATTAATCGATGAGTTGTTTGGTGCATAGATGGATGAAAAATGTTGATTACAGTTTCCCAAAGCCAACGTGACGCACACAAACATTCAGTTTACTGTCAGAGATAACAAAAACAGAAAATATTCATGTCTGAGAGGCTGAAATCAGAAAATTTGGACATTTCTTCTCTTAATGTTAAATTAACTAATCAATCAAAACAATAACTGACAGATTATTGATTGCTGCTGAGTAAAATATAATGCAATGTATTGCTTTTTATATTTTTTTTGCAAATGGCAGCTGCAGTCATACCTGTATACTTTTGATTCCAGCTCTGCAGTAGTATTTCTTGATGTCCACGTCGATCGATGTGTTCCCGACAAAGCTGAACGGAGGACAGAGGAAAATGCAATAAGAGCGAGGATATGCTGCAGACTCGTGTCTTTGTGTTTGTGTGGTATAACTGATCTAAGAGGTTCACCTGATCTGCAGGTCCATGATGACCTGCCTCTTATCCACATTCTCCGTGTAAACCTTCACCCCGTTCACTCTCAGCGGCTGCAGAGACACAAACAGAGGTACAAATGAGCAAATCTGAGCAGCTCCTGCTCTGTATTACCAACACATGATGCTCTGCTGTCGAGCACGAGCACAGTCTGACAAAGACAAACTAAAGACAGCTTGGTTCTAACAGGAAACAGCTTAAAAATTCAGATTCACGTTGCTGCTTTTGTCCTCTGAAATGGAGACAGAAAACTCAGTTCATGGAAGTTCAACAGCAGGTAGACGAAAATAGAAACACGCCAAAGAGAGATCTTAACACCTACTCTTTGACAGAAGCTATGAGCAGCAGTAATAACAACTGTCATTTGGCATGTTTGCTACTTCACATTCCTGCTAAACATTTTCCAAATTCTACTGACGCATTTTGTTTCCCTTCCAACCAACAATCTTTCTAAACTTTTGGTTTATGTGTGAAGAGCTTTTCTCGGTGTCATTTTCTCGTCACCTTGTCGCCCATGTCGATCTTGGTGAAACAGAAGGAGCCGAGATGAGGGTTGGCGCCCTTCACCGCTGGCTCGATGGTCTCTCGGAACAGCTTGTCCACGAACTGGCAGATGAACGGCCACATCTGCTTCACCGTCTGAAGGGAGGACAGAAGACAGAACGGGAACAATTAGACAAATATATCATGTCCACATGGCGTCTGGAAAAAAGACTTTCCACATTCTTGGTAATCGTTGATGTACACCTGCAATCGTTCTGTTTTACTGCATGCTTGGTGGACTTTTAATACGCTTTGTCCTGAGGAGGAATTCCTACGTTGTCCTGTTATTTGTGGGAATGAAGTGGAAACTCATTCTCCCATTTCAGGAGTATTTCTCAGGAGTATCTCAGGAGTATCGTGATCCTATTGAAACGGGAAAATGAGTTACCACCTGAGGATGGCACCCTCGGCAAAGACGAGCTTGAGGGAGAACCTCAACGTGTTTTGGCAGCTGCAACATGCAAATTAAGGCTAGGGATGCTCTGTCAAATGAGGGATTTATCAGATAAGTAAAGCTCTCGATAAATTATGTAATGCTTGTGCTTCGGAGGTGCATAAATACTTATTATCACCTCTTAAATCAAACTCTGCGCCTGCAAACAACCGTAAAAGACTGATTACAATCCACCCATAAACATTAAAACCACAACATCAGGCTTAAATATTGAAAAGCTCTTTTCCTGATCATCTACATCCATTACCTTCTTACTGGAAGTCCACCTGAACGTTTACAGTAAGTGCCAATCTTCCTCTCTCTCCCTCTCTGCCTCTCCCTCTCTCTCTCTCTAGGGAGGTGGTAGCACTGGGTCAGGGTCTAGCAGAGCTCCAGATTCAGATCCTATTTATACATCCTCCTACCTGTGTCTGCCTCAACAGGCTACCAGTGAGAGAAGAGAGAGGGAAATCAGTGTGTGTGTGTGTGTATACCTTATTTAGCCACTCCACTCTCTCCACATCTGGATAATGGACCTGAAACAAGAGACAGAATGTGTCAGAATGTGAGTTTATACAGAGTTCTCATCAGTGTGACCGGTCTGGCATCTTGACATGGCAGTGGACGCATTTAAATCCGACTGAAACTCAAAACCCACAAATGTCAACCTCAGTGTGGCACGAGAAGAGAAGCGAAATCATTAGGAGACATCAGGCAGGAGTCACCATGTCGTGACAAAATGTTCATAGTTGAGATGTTTCAGGGTGGACCACATCGCCCTGCACAGATCGGGCACGGCTGAGGAGTGACTAACGCGCCTTTTCCTTTTATCTTGCTAAGTGCGCTCATCACTCTGAGTCAAATGAAGCTCTTTAAGTGCCGGGCGATGCCGTGGGGAGGAAGGCTGCTGACTCTATCAGCAGAGTGCTGACTACCTGAGAGGACCCGTGTCAGCCGAGCCAAACGTGGGATGCAGTCTGACAGGATGTCAGCGCAGCGGCTTCAAAGCTGTTGTCTAGGAATCAGCTGTAACAGACCTGTTACGTAAGACACACACACACACACACACACACACACACACACACAGGGAGGATTCTGCAGACGCTGAGGCCTGGGGCAGATTCACACAAACCCTCCATGAGGACACGAACATGACCTTAAACTCAACACATCTGAATAGAGACTAGGAAAGACTGTAGTGTGTACATACATGAATAAATAAAGAGTTTGTGGGTGTGTGTGTGTGTGTGCTTCCTCATTTCCCTCTTTTGCATTATCTGGAAAATAAATATTTCATGTCCACTAGATGATTTATTACACCCCAGTCTTCTCTAAGTCTGTGACCCTTACAGCCTCTACATGTATCTTTATCACAGGTCGCTCTGTCTGACATAAACATAGCACACGTGTGACACATGAAGCCGTCCAGGAAACACATACTGCACGCTCCACGTGCACATGGTTACCATCCTACACATAAACAAACAAGCTCACACTGATGCCGGTGTCTGTGTCACCGTCATGTTTTTCTTTGGGTTAAAATTTCAGTTACTATTTATACGACACTGACAAACTCAGTCTCGGTCTGTACTGCCCGTCACTTGTTTCACTTCAACTACACAGAGTTTCTGCTTCAGATAACTATTACAGCATAATGCTGAACAGGCACACTGCATGAGCCTTTGACAAAGGTCATGTGAAGTCACTCACGGCTCAGAAGTATAAAAGCATCAGTATCAGGACTGTCAGGAGAGACAGGTTTCTCATTTTAAGCAGACACAATGGGGCCTGCTGCTAACACATAACTACCATGACATGATGGATTCATATCCTGATATAATACAAAGGTTTATTGTTCACATTCCGTCTTGATTGTGATGACGTGTGCTGCTGATCTGAAAGTGTTTTTTCGTTTGTTTGTTAAGATACAAAAAGGCTCAAAAATGTTGAACAATATTCAAGTTTTCTTCCCAAATTTGTAGAGAAAAGAAAAGTCTGAAACAACAAACTTTGGCACCAAAGTCATTTTACCAAGCAGGTTATGATTTCTGTCTGTCTGTCGGCAGGATGATGGAAAAACTACAGGCTGGTTTTCATGTAACTTGGTGGAAAAATCTACCATGGAACAAAGATGAAGTGATGACATTTTGGAGCGGAGGGTGAGGCGGATAAACAAATTATTTCTCACTTTCAATATTGCGAGATATGTAAACTGTCACCCGGTTCAGTTCATCTCAAATGCACAAAGGAAAATGAAAATGAAAGTTGTGCCATGACTAAACACACAACACAAACATCTCTGGAGAAAAAGACTGGACTGCCGGAGGTGCGCGATCTTTCCCTTCCCTTCTAGTGTTGCCAGTCTTAGATCCAGTCTCACATTACTCAAACACAGGAAGTCAATCCCAACCAGCTGCCAGGCTCAACATCAGGAAACATCCACCACACGAGACCGTCTCTGTCACGGCGTCATGAGAAGTCATACATGAAGAGAAACAAAGCGAAGGGATGAACTTCTTATCACTTCAGTTTAGAGGACAGAGAAGTCAAGAGTTACTGGAAGGAAGCCAAACATGTAAATGGAAAAACAAATTGTTGTTTAGACTGTGGACACTGCAAAGTCAGAGCAACATTGAACTCAAAGGGAAGACGCTCTGTCCTTTGGTGGGTGCCTGCACCGATCACAGCACTCGGATACACCGGCTGCATCTGCTGCGACTCGACGGATCTCGAAACAAAACAAAAGGAGTTGGAACAACGGAGTAAAAAAACCAAGGAAACAATGACTCATCTGAGCAATAAAAAACAGGCAGTGGCATTAGCACAATTTTCTCCCCTTTTAGGGTAAACAACAGAGACGGAGAAAGCGAGACGGCAGCAGCACACAGAGAAAAAAACAGAAAAAGAATTTATTCACATGAAGTAAACAGGAAATAATATGTAGGTGGTATTAATGAAGCGGCCAACGTGACTCAGTGCTCTCTGAAACACAAAATACACGAACAGAAGAGGAAACAAAGGAGATACAGTAATTCTGCTGACACATCAACAAAACATCAAGGAAGATTTGGGGAACTAAAGTGCAATAAAGGCTCCTCACTGAGAAAAGAAGTCTTTTTATACCTTATCCCATGATGTACAACACTCCTACACAGTGACAAAGTAAGGAAACTGAATCATTTCCTCACAAAAAGACTCTTTTTAGGCCAACAATAGCAGAGAGTGAAGAGTGACAAAGGTTTTATGAGGTCATTCATTCCTTCCATCTGCTCTCAGCAGAAAATCTGAAAGCTTCAGCCGCGTTCACACCAGAAGAACTGAACCGTCCTGCAGCGCGGTTCAATCCAAATCCCCCCCAACGTGGCAACGTAGGAGGCCTCTGCTCGCTGATGATCTTCTCCTGCTTTTGAGTTCTACAAAATGTACATAAGCTTTGACAGATGTGATACATTATCAACCGATGTACAAGAGAGGGGCAGAGAGGCTAAAGGACGTCCATCACGTGATGCACGCTGGTACAAAAAGACTTTAAAACAGCTTCAATGGTTTCACAATCAGACTTTGATCGATTTGGTCCAATAACATTTGGAAAGTCTAGAGGAGTCGCACAACCACATCATCGTGTCCCCATACAAGTTCAAATCAGAAGTTAATAGCTCAGACCTACAATATGGAAGCATCAGCAGAAGATTTGTGTCATTGTATACGCAGAAATTGAATTTCTTTGGCTTCATGCGTCACTGAGCAGAAGAATGAATGAGAGTCCAACTAATGAAGCTAAGAGATCTAACAAGGTTTCTGTTTTTTATTCTGTCTGGGTTTTGCTTTGCTTCGGTTTTCATGCAAACTTTCCAGACTGTCTGATAAAATTATTAGTTGCTGTGAAGTGTAATAAGCCTGCAAGCTTACTGGATCGTGTTTCATTTGCCTGCAGCAATACGCCCACATCAGCACAGACACTTGCATTTCTTAAGATACAGTGCTGTTTTCCATCTCAGTGCCCTCTAACCTTAAAAACAGCAAGTGGAACAGACTTGAGACAAAAACACGACTTCTGTAGAGCCTCCTGTACAGTATGAGCGGCTGGAAGCTTTCAATGAAACCGTTTTGGAACCAGTGTGACAGGAGTTATTCTGGGTGCCCTCAGCTCTGAAAGTCCCATTATTTTTTCCCATAGCCGAGAAGTTAAGTGAGTCACAGTTGGAGCACTTCCACAGCCCGGATCGGCATGAAACTCTACCGGTTAAACCATCATCACGAAAGATTAAGAACCACATGAAAGTTAAAATCATCGAGCTCAAAACTCTTTGAGAAAACGCTCTGATTGGTCTCTTCTCTATGCCAGCAATGGTTGAGGCTCATGGGTATTATATTTTAACAAATCTGTTGTGCCAAAATGACAGACGATACACTCACTTCGTTACGGACAACGCTTAAAGAACATTCTGAAATAGGTCAAACACTTCTGGAAGTAGGCGCCCATCCCACATGCATACTGGTGATCAATACAGGATTGGAGCATCCCTTTTTGGTTACTCATGTGTGAGTCAAGTTAAGAGGGTGAGTTCAACTATGTAACAGCTGTTTGGAAATCCTAACCTTCCTTTACAGCCACACCCCCACATGCAATGTATGTATGTGTGTGTGTGTGTGTGAGAGAGAGAGAGACAGAGAGGTGTGTCAAGTACTGCTGGAATTTGTTAATTAAAACTGTAGCTAACGATTGAAACTTAAACTGCATTTTCATGTTATTCTGAATTTATGTCCTGTTACTGTCAGCTGACTCCGCCCAGTGGATGGTGACTCTCCTCTCCATAGCGACAACAAAAATAACAAGGAAAGCCGCTCAGTCGGTTCCACCTCGAACTGCTGATGGCGTTGAAAGGTGCAGAAACAGGAAACCTACGTGACGAGACGGCTGCTCCATGCTGACGTCTATATTTAGGCTCGGAGAAAAAAAAAAAAGAGCAGTTGAGGATGTGAGGAGGACAGACGGCAGCGTGGAGACAGATCAGTCAAGGAAATCTGAGAGCTTCATTGTGCTGAAGGGCGAAACCAGATTAGATTCTGATGTCTGAAAGATTTCGATTACACAACCTGTAATAGTGAGTCTGGATTTGGCTACAACTGCTCCCTGCATAGTTTTGTTGAAGCGGGCCTTATATATGTTATTGATAGGCCAATTTGGGTTGTATTAAACTCAGGAGGGCTGCACGATGAGGCAATAAATTATGAGTAAAACCCAGAAAATAGTTCTAATTTGATTTGTTTGGAATTAAAATGAATCCGGAAGACTAGAGCCCGGCCAGTCTTACTGGCAGATATTGGCTCATTGCAAACATATCAGTATCAGGGTCTATGTTACCTGAGTTGAAAACAGAGTAGGGTTGCAAAATTCTGGGAATGCTCAAAGTTGGGAACTTTCCATGGAATTTAGGGGAACAAACCATGGATTTACAGAGTTGAAAGTTGGCTCCTGAGTGTGATGATTCAGTTTGCTTTCACATCACGTTGTCCTCTTGTTGTGTGTTTTCACTATAAAACCTGTGACGGGGCAAATTTCCCTCAAGGGACGACATAGTTTGAATACATTTGAATAGATACTCAATATCTAACAGCATCGTACCATAGAGTGTTCACCTGACTTTCTGTACAAGTGCTGAAAACTGAGTGGCTCATTATCTGTGGCTGTAAATCGAGATCTTCCAGCTGCTGGTCCAAGGACAGCCATTAAACGCAGCACTAAAATCTTCTAGAAATCTTCTCCAGTTGTAGAGTATAAAAAATACCTTTTTATTTCATGTTCAACTGTGTCAACAATAAAAAATGCCAAGTAGGACTGAGAGCATGACTTGCCATGCCGTACCTGACACCAAAATGCATCCTAAAACTAGAGGAAACGTTAAGAAAGAGGAAGACGTAACATAACATACATGCACAACAGTTCAGCAGAAAGAAGTGGATGTACTGTTGCAAAAGAATAAATAGATTATGCACATCATTGTCTGTTATGTTGCATAAAAATGATGTTGCAAGGGAAACGCTGGAGGAAGTGTGTAAAGTTTAAACTTTTACCTGGAGATTGAGACTCGTGCTAAATGCTACAATGAACAGTCTCTTTGCAAAGTGCAGTAAACATAATATAACTCTGATCACAGTATGCTGGGAGTAGATGACACATCAGCATGTGTAGCTGTCTGTAATGTTCAGGTGTGGACGTAAACACCCTTAAATGAAGACAAAAGTCTGCACACGCTGCAGGTGAGAGTCAAAAAACCTCCGTCCAAACACGTAGAGACTGCAGGTAAGAGCAGCACAAGGCCTTACTGTTCGTCCACATTTTTCCACTCTGTGTGGTGGAGATGAGCCCCGCCCTTTGGCACATCAAATGAACGGGGAAGCCCCACCCGTGCCGTGTCACATAGGCACACAGAAACCAAGCGAAGGTGGAGAGAGAGAAAGAGAAAGAGGCGCAGAGGGAAACAGTTACGCTGCGGTTGTAGTAACTTTCCATGTTTCAAAGCACGATGTTTCAGCCTTTGACTGTCAGGAGAAGTTGGACTGAAGTGTTCCTGCACCGCCCAGCTCCATAATCATAGATGCAAACATCCAGACTCTATCTTGACTAATCAATGATTATCTAAAGATAAGTGACCCACTGATTTAATGGTGTAAACAGTGCAGCTGGGCTGTACCTGGGATGATGGATTTGCATGACAGTACTTGTTTCTATGTGTTTGTTATGGATCACTTCTGTTCCCCCGTCACTTCCTCTGATTAGATTAAATGTGATCAAGAAATCAGAATCAATCCAAAGTCAATGAAACGACTCTAAGCTCGTCAAACGCTCCCAGATCAACAGCTTGAAGTTGAAATAAACGTACTGAAGCCCTCTGTGTATAAAAGAAGAGTCAGGGAGTCCTGATGGTCTCGTGGTTTAAGACCAAATCCATCCAACCACAACATCTCTGGTTCTTCGTACTGATTGGTTCCCTCACTCTCGCTCCCATCCTCCAGTGTAAAACTATTAAAGGCAAAATGAGTAAAAGAAAACACAAGTCCTAATCCAGAAGAAGATCCTCTAAAACCGTAAAAGTAGCATTAGTGAACACTGGCTACTGTGACAGAGGTAGGAAGGCATGGCTCCTATTGACATCCAGTCAAAAACACTCTGATATGTATCATCATATTTTACACAAATGTATGACTGTTCAGCTCCACATGAATGTGGTCTCACTAAACCTGCAGCCTGTGTAAAACCTCCAGACCAAACTTCCAGTTTACTGACCTCATTCCTTCTCAGTAATGCCGTTGTTGTTGTTGCAGGCATTTCATCATAACCCCCCCGGCCCACATTCATCATGCCCTGACAACCAGCAGTCAACTGGGAGGATTCCTGTCGCCCTTAGCCTAAATTACACGTCACGTTTTATATTTTTGCAACTGAATAAATCTATTTAACGGAAAGCAGCAGGAGTGCAGAGTTCAGACAGTGAAATGAGTCGTGTGTCTGAGAATGCAAGCACAACAATTTGTATTAAAGATCAAGACGGGACATGGAAAAGCCTTTTTTTCTTTAGCAGTTATGAAGTCGTTCCATGTAATCAAATCCAGTTTCCTCATGATTCAGATTTGATGTCCATGAAACTGGAAGCTTGTAGCGTGACAAATGCAGTGACCGTCAAACATAAAGTCATTTACATCTTCAATATAAAGGCGCCTTATTCATTATATGTTCAAGTTTGTCCACAAACTAGCAGCCTTTCAATGACTGAGCACGATTATCTGCAGAAGAAGACCATGAGATGTGGTCGAAAGTCAGACTGTAACTAACATTTTCTTTAATTAATCTGTAGATCAATCTTTCAGTCAATAAAATATCAGAAAAGAGTGAAAAATACCCATCACGTATGATCATGTAAGACTAAGTAAAGCATTTCAGAGCCTGGAATCATCAATTTGTTTCTTACCAATAACCAATTATCAAAAATTTGCTGAATAATTGAATCCATAGGGTGAGTGGTGATTACATGAAGATACCACGCATTGCGGATCACATGAAGCTTTACAGGCTGCACACAGGATTCTTATCTTTGCTCCTTTTATGATTTCCCAGCTTGAGTGTATCAAATGGTGACGGAGCGATTGAGAAATCCTGGACGGACGTTGAGAAACAGATAAAGCCTGAGCTTCTTCTGAAAACACACATAACTTTGATATTAACGGCACGTGAAAACTAACATACAACTAATCAGTAATGGAAACAGACTGACGATTAATGAAATGTGTAGATTCAAGGAGTGGCAACGATTCATAATTAGATAAGTAACATGATAAGTCATGCATTGCTGTTCAGATGAAGCTTTAAAAGGTTTAAAAAGCACATACAGTAGGATTCTTTGCTCCCTTGGATTTTCCACCTTGCGTGGATCAAAAAGTTACAGAGCGATCGAGTAATCGTGGATGGACAGCAAGTTAGAGTACTAAGACTAAGACTGAGTCATTTTGTATGACCTTCCACTCTGCTGCCTCGAGCTCAAAAACAGTTTGACAATCTGTCTCTGAACTTCATGACCCATGTTTGACACTCTTCTTTGGGAAGTTCTATAAGAAGTTCTTTAAAGTTTTCTTTACATAAATCTGAACATCACAACACAATAAAAAGAAAGACTACAAAAACCAAAACCATGACCTCAGGCATTCTTGGCTTCTTAACAATGAGTTTCTGCCCATGTCGCCTATCGAGCCTCATTCTAGGCATATTTTCTGTGAGCGTGAGCCAAGACGACAACGGGCTCTCCACCAAAATCCAGATTTCAGCTGGTTTACTGCGTGCCAATATGATGCAGATGTGATTTGTTTGGTTGATTTGTAGGCCGAGTTAATGTTGGTCTTCTGTTCATTGTTTCTGTGCAATGATGTGAAACGTTCATTAAATTTAACCAATCATTATATTATTTATGAAATTGTATTTTTGCTTAGAAAGTAGTGGCAGATTTTCATCTGGAGGGAACACCTCAGCTTATTTAATGCACAGTAGATGATTATTTGTCCCTGTTTGTGCTTAGTATGTCTCAAGAAAGGCTGAAACAATTAGTTGGTTAGTTGATTAACCAATCGAAGGAAAAGACAACAACACTAATTTTTATAACTGCTTTTTAAATATCAGCCTTATAAAACAATCAATTTGAAGGCTGAGCAGTAGAGGTGTGCCTCAGCTGGACAATAAAGTTGTAAAACATCGCTATCTTTCAGTGCATTGTGGGCGGTGTTCGGTTCACATGAAGCATCTCTGGCTAATAAACATTAGTTTTATATGTTGGGAGATCCGGCAGCGACTTATAAAAACACACACGTGTTCTGACAACATCTGGGCATATTTTAGATTTTATGAAGCCTAGGTGATGAAGTCAATCAGTAAAGCTAGTTAATTAGAGCTACTTAACACTTAATTTCACTATTGTACAAGCAGTTATGGTTAATACAATGGGGCTCTTAAGGATGCTCAGTTTGAGAAATTCAGAGCTGCATTATGATGACTCAGGGATTTCCTATGAGCATCTAATCACTGAGTTTTGAGGTTAGTGTGACAGAGGTGAGGGAGATAAACGGGGACAGACGAACACCGTCTGAGTGTCTCTCAGGGATCAAGGTTCACTGATTGTTTGCTTCGTTATCACACGATAATCCTCTGACATCCTTTCACTGATTTCTCAGTTTCCCTTTAATCAGGCAAACAATGAGCTGTCAATCAGCACTGTTTGGCTCACGCATCCAGACGTCATTAGCCGAGCTGCTGTGGGTTAAGTTAGCGGCGACGTGTACGTGGTCAAACACACAACATGAAGAGAAAAGATACGTTTGCTGACTCATTACACGACAAACATGACAGCTGCTCAACGCGGCTGTGTCTGGCCCCGCAGGGCTGTTGCTGAGCGCTGTGTTTCTCAAGGTCTGTGTGATAATGGCCGTGTTGATGGGCCTCTCTGCGATGGGGAGGAGAGGGGTGTGTGTTTGGATCTGGCATACACTCGGCTTCTCACAGTTGTCTGGCATCATCACCGATAATAGAGAATATTATTGCAAAATGGAAGCCTCTTCATTACAGAGCCGCTGAGTCTCTGGGAGAGGGTGAGTGATGAAATAGTTTCCAGGCGTGGAAATGATTTAATGCATAATTACAGAGAGATCTTGAAAATTCAGAAACATATTGCAAAGACCCAATTAGATATGATGCCATAGATCAAGTGTCTGCTGTGTTCTTCTATGTAATAATCTTAAAATATTAATCTTGAAATAACTGATCTGGCCTGAACTGAAACTCCACAATCCCAATAAATCAAACTAAGGGAACAGATAAGGGGTTTTGAAATGCTCGTCTTCGCTCAGCACGAGTGTCTTCACGCACAAACACTCTTGATTAGGTACATCTGATGCAATCCAATCCAGCTGCTCTGCCATGTGGTCGACCTTTAAGTTGTGATCTAATCTTTCATTTTACTTATTTATTGTAACCTCTCTGTCAAGTGGACTGTGCTACATGGACAAACCCAGACAGTATAAAGAATGGACAGAGCCTGTGACGCCATGTTGGCAGTCCTGCTTCTTCCGCCTCCGAGCTAATCTGAACATCAGCAAAGGCGTGGATCATCAGCAGACCTGAGGTGGGCCAAATGATGCCTGGTTGCTCAAACAAGCCATCTGTAACAACACCTACCTGTTAATCAAAGCGTCCACGCTCTTCATCCTGCATAACTTTAAGCCTTAAAATAATGTGAACAGGTGAGTTGTACATAAATTCACCCTCAGTGTGAAACACTGCGCTCTCATGGATCTTTGCAAACACAGGCCTAAGGGAACTTATTTGTAGAGTTCACTCTGACAAGCAAATGTTGCTGGTATGCTTACATCCTATGCGTACACGCCCAGGTGCTTTGTAATTGCTATTCCTCACATACTGGTGTGTAATTTACTCTAGATGAACATGTCACATGTCAAGACCAGACAAAGCGGTAGACAGAATGAATGGCAGCTATGGGGAAGGTGTGTGACCTGTCAGCTTCCTGCTCCTTTACACTGGTTACCTGACTGCACATTTGTTGCCTAACAGGCAACAAGAATCAATGGAAAGTCAACACTTCCAGCCTTGGGGGCCCCTCAGGCTCAGAGGTCAAGTGTGATTTATTCACTGAGGACAGAAATTATCAAAAAGAGTCATGGGTGATGGGGGAGCTTGTATGCCTTCAACAAAAGTGCACTGAAGTTTGCTTTGTCGTGTGGATTAATAAAAGTGTCCGAGTATCAAGTATCAAAGATGATGCATCTTTTTTAACCCGGGTTGCTCTGACTGTCACCATATTCATCCTCCGCTCAAGCATCTGAGAAATATGGTACGACGTCACAAGTGTTAATCAATGTGATTGAATACTGTGAAACTTCTCATGGCCTGACTCGGTGGCCATTTGGAGTATCTAACTGCTAACCTCTCTCTGTTAGTGCCAGCTATGCAGCCAAAAAAATGCTCATAGTTTTCAAATGATGTCAGCCTCTTGTATCGAGTGTAACTCAAGGTTCCAGCTCAGTTTCAGTTTGAAAAAAGGTTAACCACTAACCCAAACAAGGAAATTATACAGTTAATGGTCTGGTCCTTTGGTTTGATTGAATATGGGAACCAGCTCAAAATCGTGTGAGCTCGGCTGTTCTATCTGTTCTTACAGTAAATGAGTAGGATGGTGTTAATCCCTGGTTTCCCAGGCAGAAAAATAAAAGTGTATTTATTCTGAGTGGAGAAACCAAAGTGGGAACTCCAACTCCAGTTACATTTCAGTCAGTTTGGCAGGGAAACAGTCAGTGTTGACATCCTATGCTTGATGTTGGCTCCGGAGGTAAGCCTGATACTTGGAACGGAGTCAAAATACAAAGCTGTACTGGCAAGATAGTGATAATACCAGGAATGTAATAACACGGGAGGACTTACCCATGGTGGCAGCTCAGCGGTGGGCACACTTTGCTTCACTACTTTCTCCTCATGCTCCAGGAATGCTAAGGCACGGTTTATCCTGTAGTCCTTGCTGCCATGGTTTTTCCTCCAATAGAACAGCATGGCGAGTCCGATCAGAACCCAGCTGAAGCTGAACTCAAAGTATCCCAAGATGTAGATCGGGAAGATGATGGCAAATGTCTTGCCGAATTTAATCCACATTTGGGTGACATCCGTGAGAGCAGACTGCGGCTCTTCGTCCAGGTCTTCCGGGGACAGAGGTGGGCCGATGGAGCTCACCGGGGTGCTGGGCGCTGCGATGGGCCCATTCGCCCTGACACCGGGTCCTGCAGAACCCTCCATCCTGTTACTCATTTCCCTGCTGGAAAGACAGATATTTAGATAGTCAGTGTCTTGTCACACACATAGAGGGGATTCATCACTGCAATGCAGAGAGGCCTCATGCTGCAAACTAGGCAAAGTTCAAATAATGACATGCACAGGTATACACAGGGGAATTAAACAACATTAAGCAAGTAAGCTACTGAGCCTTTGAGATTATATGTATTATGAGTTATTATGATAGGAAGCTTCATATTACAGTAATTTCCCTTCAAAAAGTTGGCAGTAAAAGTTGGTAATATAGATTAAATAACCTGCAGCAAACGTACACGGTATTAAACTACTGTTTATTTAGTCCACTAAATGTTTTAAGAGACGCTACAAGCTGCTGGATTAACGGTGATTCAGTGTCTACCTTCTTGCATGGAGACGACGCCATACGAAACTCCTTTACAAAAACGTCAATTTCATATTCATGAGAAAACTGACAACCGTACGAACTTTAAAAAAATAAATTAACTATACGATACGAAGCGTTTATAAGTGTTCTTTAATTCGGGATACGCCCAACACACCTACACGTTATATTTTAGTAGTATTTTAACTTTGAGAAGTTGTCGTCAGCGGCAATGTTTAGCCACCAAAACAAACCGACGTGGATAGCAACGGCAACTGTGAAGCGGGTGTGAGAGTGTGGGTTACACCGAAATATGTGCCGTTTAGTTCGGTTGTATGTTCGCCGAATTGAAGAACCCGGACTAATAAACCCTAAAATGTCTTCAGTCGTCGGTTACCGTGTGTGTATTTTTACCGTTAAGCGCGGTAACTCTTAACTGCCGGATATTTTGAACGGAGTCCGTCGTGACGTTCTCTCCCACAGAGTGACACGTATCATCGGGCTTCGGCACCACCAGCACTGCGTAACAGCCCGAAACACCAGCGGAAAAAACAACAACTTCCGCGGCGCTCTGTCTGCGCTTCACCGCCGGAGCACACTCACCGGTATCCGCCTGCGACATTCACTGTGCCAGCCCGGTCCACTGCATGACGGCCAGCTAAACTGTGATAACCCCGTCTCCTCTCTCGCTCCCCTTCAGTGCAGCTTGCTGACTGTGAGAGGGCGGCCAGTCTGTCTCAACCAGCCCGCAGGAAACTGTCATCGCGGGGAAACGGGTCAGACTCAGCCTCCTTCCCTCCGTCAGGGAGGGAGCTTCAAACCACCGGCACAGCAGCGGACCCGGGCGCCATCTTGTGGCGGGAAAGAAAAAAACGGTTACTTTCGATTCAATTAAACAAAAATGAAAATAAATTTTAAACAGACTTTAGAGCTTTAGAGGTAATCTAATCCAGACAGACAAGTCTAAATACTGCTGTTAGATATCATACATGCATTAAATATCGTGTAAAAGTGTCAAAAATAAGTGATTTTATAGGCGCAGTGTGTCAGATTTGGGGCCTTTACTTTTAAAATAAGTCAGACATGGAATATAAGATTGATAACTATGTTTTCATGCATGTATAATCACCTAAAATGAGAATATTTTTTACTTTTGTTACTTTAAAATGAGCCTTTTATATCTCCATCGGGAGCAGGTCCTCTTTCACATAGGCCGCCATGTTGAAACACCGTGTTTCTACAGTAGCCCAGAACAGACAAACTAAATACTGACTCTGTAGTAAAAGTGTGAGTCTCCATGTTAATAACATTTTATTTTCTGGTTCATTGTGGTCTAGAGGTAGGTGGGTAAAGTGATGGTCTCCACATTAAAGGTCTTACAAATATGATATTAGGTTTTAAACTGAATTTAAAGAAGGCTTTTTACTATAATGTCCATTTATTCAATTTATTGTTTCATTCTATGAACATTTAATGTATCTACCAGATGGTCTAAATGATTCTGATGAGAAAATACTCATATTTCAATCAACTTTAATATGGCAGATGTGATGTCAAAATTGCATACTGTCTCTGGTCTGATTAAAATAATAATTACAGTTATATAGAAGGTGATCGGTTGACTCAATGTGTTCTTCTTCCACCACTAGGCCAATCCTTTGCAAACATTGACCTTTGACCATTTCATCCTATTTGTTGCCTGCAAAGCTTAATCTACAGCTGACCTCAATGTCATTTACAACACGTAAGGAAGTCAGAAAGCTTATTTAGTATGTAAAAGACAAAGAAAACATTCTAAAATAATATATTTATTAGATATTTAGGGCAGCTTGTAGATCATTGCTGCTCAGCGCACTCTTAATATCAGTGCTATGTTTGCACAGAGGATGCTTCCCCACTAGATGTCATGGTCGCGTGTATACTGAATTATCTGTCAGCTGCTGTGGACTTGATATAAAGTGAACTTATCAAACACTTTCATCACACTACTTTTCTATTGAAATAGGCAGTAGCATTTAAGAAATAAACATTAATATTAAAATAAACCATTAAATTATTAAAAACAACAGAAAACTCCACACTCTTGTAATTTGCTAATACAGGATTCAGCCACGTGTCCTTCCTGAAAGTCTGTTTGTCTTATGCTCCTGTCTTTATGAATGAAACAACATTAATATGACATGAAATAAGACGGAAAGGGGGAAAAACAAGACAGATAAACTTAAGACTTAATAGAAGATAGTTTGTCTAAGTTGTTCTTCTATTTGATCTGCACACAGGTGGAGTTGGAGTATGTGTGTTAAAGGTGGAGTCAAATAAAAGAAGAGGACTCAGACAAACATAGCTTTTAGTGTGAATGTTCTAAACACTGAAAACAGACATATAATGTGTACTCTGCTTATGTTTGCAATGTCTTTCTATATTGTTGTAGTTTTTCTCTTGTCCTGACTTGAGGACGGTCTCTGAAGACCTCGGCATCGACTGCATTCTTATTCCACCTTGCCTCAGCCTCAGACAAAGAGGATTTAGGATTTAATTTCAAGACAGCTGCGAAAATGTCAATACATTTCCTCTGCATTGTCTGATTTATTTGTTGACATCATTACTGTGATCGGATATAAAACTTTATGCTCCAAATGTAACCGATAATTGGACTGAAAGCTGAAGCTGTCAAGAAGATGTCAGCTAGAATTCAGCTACCTAAACCACCGGAAGAGTTCATCTGCACAGCTGCGTCAAAAAATCTGCAATGCAACCATTACTGAGACCACAAACTTGCCCCAGTCTCAACCTCTTGTATTAATCTTGATACACTCTAGTCTTTTAGGGGGTCTTGACTTAGGCACCGGCGCTCACTGTAATTCCCTCTAGACGAGATAATCAAGCCTGTGAGCTAAAGAAATAAGACATTGTAAGAAGACGTGTTTGTCTTCACCTGTGCCCACATTTCTTTACTTGCCCACTGTTTGCTATTCAAGAAATTCCTGTAGGTTAATTAGATTAGTTTGGAGTCGTCCCGGTCTCACCGTCCGGCTCCCACAAGCGCTTTGATGATGCATCATAGAAAGCCCAGTTTGAGTCACAAGAGACATAAAGCAAACGGAGACATTAAGTAAAACGAAAAAGTGCGCTCATTATTCTCATTTCTCTCCTCTCTGAAACTGTGCACGGTAATGACAGTCTGAGGGATGAGGAGGAGGAGCAGCGCTGTGCTTCTTAATATGAGGGTGGGAGAAGAGCAATTTACAACACTGCAGCGCAGAGGCAATAAAAATCCTGTGTCTCCAGGGTAAGGAAGGCTCTTGGTGTAGCCGGTGGATATCTACAAAGTGCATAAAGGGTATACAGTCAAGGCTTCCTCTGCAGTCTGATTATCAATGCTTCTGCTAATCTTTATGAACAGGTATCAGGACATCTGTAACTATGTATCTATAACTTTAAAGAGGATAAATCAGACAATAGCTAATGGTTTCCAAGACTGCATTGCGCTCAATGCATTCTGCCTCTCGTGCTCTCCACATGAATTGCTGCAACCAAAGCCTGCTCAAACGTGACTGATCAATAAACTACAAACTGAAACTAGAACCAACAGAGTCTTGGTCCCTTGTCTACAGATTCTGCAGATCTCTGAGGACTTTTCCTTGAGCAGCAACACTGCATCACCGGCCAGGAAAGCTCAGCAGCGCCTCTACTTCCAGAGCCCCGGTGTCCACCACGTGCACCTTCTACTGTGGAACCACAGAGAGCATCCTGACCACCTGCATCACTGCAGGTGCACCGCATCCTGCTGGAAGACCCTGCAGTGCATAGTGAGAGAAGCTGAGAAGATAATCAACAGCGAGGTCATGAATGCGACATCAGGGACGAGCTGATTAATATGCACACTCGCCAGCAGTTGACGCAGTCTACATGTAGTTATTGACACTGTTGCACATGAATTTCTGGACGAGACCCCTCAGTGCTCATCTGTCAAAAAGTTGGACGGCATGCACACTTTTCACTAAATCTCAGTGAAAATGGGTGAATATTTGGTGGTCTATGGTGAAGCAGTGATTTCAAGCACCTGATATCTTGGTTCAGCCTGAAAAACAGAAGAAACTCTATACTTGAGCACCATGAAGTTGAGCTGAATTACACAATCTGTGTCTGCTGAGCTCGATGGTTGAGCTGGCATTGGCTTTTGTTATTGTTTCGACCTTTTGCAGCAGCTTTAATCCAATCAAATCAAACATTTCCCTTCCCTATTATTTACAGATTGTTTGTAGAGGTTGGTGGGAGATCCTCCTTCGTGGTTTCGGAGTTTGCTGATAACATTTTACAGTACGTGGTGTTTCAATAAAAAGTTTGACAAGCTATTGCAAAAGAATTGAAAGCACATCAAGTCTCTCTGTGCTGAAAATTCAATAAATATGCAAATATATTTGGTTGTCTCCATTCTTAGTGTATATGCATGAGCCGGAGATTTCAAATTTCCAAATCTTTTTGTGTAATGTTCGTTGGGCCATGACAAAAAAAAAACCTTGTGTATTGTAATGTACGTCTTGAAGACAGATCTCAGGGAAGCACAGAGAAACTTCCCCCGTTCAGCAGAGGGACGTGGAGGCAGACTGTGACAAACTTGCACATCTCTGTTTGGCCAAGAAGAAAGTCAGCTTACCTCACCTGAAGGTAAGAAGTCTTTAGAAAGTCTTCTTATCTTTCATATGATGGTGCTCTTTAAAACTCCTCACCGTGGACCTGGCGGTGCAGAAGGAGTGGGCGGTCACTTATATTCAGTCCCTGTAGGTGTTGCTGATGTACTTAAAGTCTTGATTTGAGCTCTGCTATCGATCATGTCTGAAATATAATACCAGCAATAAAACCTATTGTGGGAATCCAGTTTTATTCTTTGTGATACATGATTTTCTTTGAGTGGTTCCGTTCAGTCGGTGCTTTTTTTCAATCATCCATAATTTTTGATTTTTCATTTTGGTTCGTGATGAATCATCGCAGCTGAAGCTGGTTCCCTGAAGAATTACTGAAATCTATCCAATCAGAGCACTTTCCCACTAAGCAGATTTACCTCATTTGCATTGGATGAGCTCCTTCTGCAGTGACCGTGCAGAACTGTGAGCGTTTACATTTATTCACTGGATATTTATATGTGCATGACGCTATAAAGGAGTAAATCAGAATCTTAAAAGCGTAATAGGAAACATGTGTTAACATGTTTTAAAGCTGGCAATCCTTCAGTCATTAGTTTGTTCAGGATGTGATGGCTCAGTAATGGACTTCATCAGCTTACTGATTTTCAGCCAACATAGGTTTAGTATGACGGTAAGTCACCCTATAACAAAAGTTACAAAAGTTACAGGAGGGAAGAGGAATCTATCGCCGCAACAGTTTTCTTTGTATCTACGAAGCAGCTCCAGTGGAAGCAGTCACACCACTGTGTCGGGGATATCTCAAAGCCTGAAGCTCTCTGTGTGGTTGGAGTCCATGCAGGAGATTTACTTGAAATGAGAGTAACTTATTAAGACCATGGACAGCGGGAGCAGTGTCGCAATACCTGCAGAGGTAACAGAGAAAATGTGGTGTTAAGTTAGAGTGACAGACCAGGACACCGTGAATTTAGCTCACAAGATCAGAGCAGATCCACTGCTGCTAAAAGAGTTTGGGTGTTGTTGTTTTTAGATATTATGGTATTATATTTTATCCTCTTTGGGCAAAGAGGTGGTAATAAAGTTATAATTCATTCATTCATCTTCAGAGTCCAGTCACTACAATGAATCAGCTTTATTGGTTAAGTGTGTTGCACACATTCTAGTTTTTCATCACAATACACACAATTTCCAAGAACAATCGGGGTGATAGAGGAAAATGGACTTCCCTCTAAAAACCAGGAGAACAGAGCTGGACAAAGACAGCTGAGCATAAATATTTAGCTGTGATGTACAGTATGTGCAAGTAGGTGGAAAAAAAGATCACTGCATAAATATATAAGACAAGAAGGATGCAGAGTGCAAAGAGAGCTGGAGTAAACGTTGAATCATTAATGTACTTACTGTAAGTGGGTGGATATGTACAGTACATGCAGGCGTGCATGTCTGAATATACAATGTGCAGGACTAACGTTATAACACTGATGATGTAGGTGCATGGTGCACACAGTAACAGCTGTGTGTGTTTAAACTAGGTGCAGTGGATGTTTTAGTCTTACAGGCATACAGTACTGACTCTGGTTCGTCGTAGTTTCGATTCAGCGTCCGTTCATTCCTCCTCCTCACTGAGATTATGTTCTGCTCTTCTGATTAAGTGTTAGGGTTAGAGGTTAGGGAAAGGGAACAGGAGGTGTGCCGTCCTTCCCCCAGTTGGTCCCAGTTGGAGTAGTAGCGCACCACGCACCAAGAACGAACTTCCATGCTTGACCTTCCAAACTTTTAGCGAAAGAGATACCTTATCTTTGAAAGGCTGTGTGGGATGATTCAAACATTAAATCACGATGATATCAGCACAAAACATCAGTTTGAGAAGAAAATGTGCATCAGAGCTGTTTTGTGTCTGCTATCTTAAAAATCCACGTGATCATTACTTCATAATAAAAAACTGCATTTGCAACGTGTCACTTCGATATGAGCAATGTGAAATGTTCATCAGTGTTTGGATACATCACTGACTTTAATCAGGTTTGTTAATAAAGATATAAGAGTGATAAACAGAGACGCCTTATAACAGAAAGAAAGGGAAATGTCCAGGTTGATGTTGGCGTACTGAAGTCGAGCGATGCTGCTGTAAAAGAAACGCAGTGGAGGAGCACTCGGTTAGACAGCTGTGTACGTCTCAGCTGTAACTGGGCTGTGTTTTGTTTTTCAGCCGTCACTTCACACCTACATGTCAGTGCATTAAAAAATATTACACCACATTCTGTTCCCAGATAACAAGCTCCACTGCTCTCGTTAATAGCAAGGAAATTATGTGCTCTCAAAACCAGATTACACATGCAAATAAGCAGTAAACCCACACACTGGGCTGATATAGAAAAGCTATACGTCCCTGTGTGACACATGCAGTATGGTCTTATTCACTCTATGAACTGGCCTTCGTTACCCACAGCAGATTTTAAAATGATTTAGATTCATATAAATTATTTCTAAATTATAATTCATAAAAGCTTCAAACATCCTCCAAACTTTTTTGATTTTGTCTTTGTCCTGTGCTGATTTATTCAGGGTTGATTATCTCTAATTATGACACGGCTTTGTCGTATTCTGAGCGGTTCATTTCTGAATAACAGACTGCTGCTATGAATTGTAAATTATAATTGTGAAGTGTAAAAATTGTTGGCTTAGTTTGGCATCCTGCGTCAACCTGCTGGGGTTGACTTTACCCAGAAGATGTGTGCACTTTGTTCCATGACTGTGACTGTATTTAACTGTTCGGAGAACGTGTTTGCTCAAAGTAAAGCACTGGGCTACATTCAAGGAGGTAAAACATAAACACTGAGAATTATACTGTATATAATTTATCTAGAATACGAAGAAGCGCCAAGAGAGCTGGCATTTTACCGTTTATTACTGAAACAGTCTGAATGGAATAAAAATGAAGTTCTAATTTGTTTTTTTTACTTTGTAAAGTGAGATAAAGTGATTTAAACATGACAAAAACATTATTATTAGAATAAACTGTACACTTATGTAACTGTACACATATTTTCTGTTTATGTTCTATTAATTTTTCTACATAAATACGTTATTTGGCAATATAGAAATACTTGATCTTCCTCTGTCATCAAATTAAAGAAATTTTAATTTCCTCTGAGCACTTCAGGGACAATCCGTCGCTGCATAAAAAAGCTTAGATTAAAAGTTTGTTCTTGATCCCACATTTTTCCACAGAGCGCCTGTGCTGCCGTTGTTTCACTCGATTTGAATTTTCCAGATTGAGCAGAATAAAATTAACATATATTTTAAAAAAAATCAGAATTACAAATGGACTCAGCCGTACTACAGACCTATACACTGTGTGCTGCGCTGTGCAGATGGTGGTTTGTAGGCTACAAGCACCAACAATTAATACCCATATTTATGTTCCTCAATACGCCTCTTGGATCAAAACATTAATGCAAACTAGGATTATAATTAGTAAGAGTCGAGATAAAAGGTTAATCAAACCAAACCTGCGTGATTAAATAGTATCAGATCGAGTGTGTTTTAATGAAATCTTCCATGTGCCTCAAAAACAATGTAAACTTTAAGAGCAAATTTATCAACTCGATCAAACTTTCATTAACTGTTATCATTTAATTTCTTTCCACCACACCTCGGCTGCAGGTGTTCTTCCTGCGAAGGATTAAAAAACTGTTTTATGGCGACGTGACATGAAAAAACAAGTCATGTATGACAAAACACTCTTTTCCCTCAGCTGGATCGGGATGGATCAGTGACTGCTTCACGTACGTCTGCCTGCACGTTTGAATGTTAACACTTCTGGCTTTGTGTAAATATGTGCCACTTTCGTCCTCGCTCTGCGTTCATGAGTTTACTGTACAAGACAGGAAGCACGTACGCATCCGAGAGCGCGTGCATTTATATTGGAGGGGCATTTCTGCTCTGCGGTTCCACAGTCAGAGTCGAGTTCTGCTGATGTAACATATCGTTAATCAGGCAGGTCACTGACCTTTACAGAGACACTTTGCAGAATCTCCAAACTGTAGTTGGAGTCTAAAAACTCACTGAAGTGGAGACGCAAAGGAAAAACCCAGCTCTTACGTCTCCTCTCGCTGAACTGAACTGAAACTGAAAAGAGAAATCAGTTTATGTCCTCTGTGTTTGTTCCTCATTTCCCACAAGGCATTCAGTTTAATCACAACTGAATCCGTGCTGCTGCTGGCACTTTGATTGGTCCAATATCTGGATAAGCTTAAAATAGTTCACGCAGGCAGTTAACCAGCTTATTAGCTGTCGCTTGGTCCCATCTGTGATTTGAGCGCTGCCTCCATATGTTAGTCCACGTCCTGATGCAACACAGAGAGCTGAGGTTACACGAGTTTTATTTTATTAAGCTGTCAGGTGGTTATAGTAATACGAAGAGGACATGATAAACACAGCATGAGCTCAGGCCGGTGGGTACGTAATAAACACAGGACGGGAAAAAAACTGTGTGTTGACGGATGAGTGTGTGAATAATGAGATGAATGGGAAAGGGAAAAATAAGCAAGCTCGAAATAGATTAATCAACTAATAATTGTTTGTGTGTGTGTGTGTGTGTGTGTGTGTGTGTGTGTGTGTGTTTATCTGACATCACCACAACTGGAGCCATGAAAGAAAGGCGGCGGATACTACCTGCATCCTCGTCCTCTTCCGTCTTTGCTCCTCTGTCACTGTGTCTATACAGACTGCAGAGTCCGGTTACATTCTCGGTTTGTCCAGCTCTGGTTCTGGCACGAGGCCGCCTCCTGTTCTGTGGAACAAACACTGACACTCCCCCAGTGATCTGAGCTCACATTCTGGGCTACAATCTGAGCTAACGTTAGCATGACGAAGTGATGCAAGACACTGAACCCCAAATTGCTCCAAACTGCTGAAGGCTGTGCCGTCGATGTGTGAATGTGTGTGAATGGTTAGCTCCTCAAACTGATGAGCGGTTGGCACCTCGCATGGCAGCCAATGCCATCGGTGTATGAGTGTGTGTGAACGAGATACGTACTGTAAAGTGCGTCGGAGTCTACAGTCCATTTACCGTTTAACAGCAGGCTCCTCATCGCTCATCACTGATCTGATGTCTTCATCTTTCTAAAGCTTCTTCAAGCTCCTCCGACTCCTCCGACCCGTAGACAATGGGGAACTCATCGCACCTCCACATTTAGACCTGCAGTCATTAGCGCGACAAAGAAGTTGATAACTCGTCTCCTAGCACCAGCAGCAGTCAGTCAAATCAGTCAGCCGCTGCCATGGGAACCACCCTGAAGAGACTGAGATTTAACAGTTAAACCACAAAGTTATGTGAACCCCGAGGTCATGGGTTATTAATCAGAAGTGTTTGGACTTCATAGCGTGAGTCACACAAACAAACCCTCATTTGACTCAGCGCCCTGTTGTTCTGCCCGGCCTTCATCTTTTGTCACAGACAGCTTCTGTTCAGCTCTGATTGTCTGAAAAAACACAGCGGGGATTAAAAGATGTCTGGACTGCAGCCATCTTTGGTAGTGTAGTGGTAATTACAGTGGATAAGTTGTGGTGGTGAGCGTCGTGAGCTAAGAGCTACAAACGTAAAGAAAAGTGTTTTATAGGATAAATGAAGAAGGGGCGCTGGTTTTCCTGTTGGCGCTCCCTCTTAGACTGTTTCCTGGTGGACAGAGAGATTTATCTGCTGTTAGCAGGCGACAGAGCCGGGCTCAGCGGCCTCCCGGTCAACCCAGTCGGACTTGAGACCGACGGGGAACACAGAACTAAAGTCATTCACGAGGTTTCCTGATGGAACGATAGACCATGGTGCTGAATATTATCTTCAGCTGCAGATAGTTTGTGCACTTGTTGTGGAAAGTGTGTCATATGTCTGAGCACTTTAAAGACTTCTTGTTCATGCACACTAAAAGATCAGTTTGAAAAGTTTATCTTCGGAAATAAAACCTGAAGGACTTTTTGGCCTCTTGGGGGCAGCAAACACACAAAAAAGCTGTGAATAGTTGTGAACACTGACTGACTGAAGTTCAATCTGTTCTGATAATGAGAGGAGGACGAGGACAGATGTTTTCTGGAGAGATCTCTGCTGAAATGACGACTTTAACTTTTCAATATTTACACCCGAAGCAGCTGAACATGTAGTAGCTGAGTTCATGTCGCAATTTGACAAACTATCACCCGCTGTGATGTACTGACGGACATAATTCAATGCAAAACTGAATGCACCAAAAAGTCTGTATTGTTTGAGGTACACACTGGCTCGCTCTATTGATCGAGCAGCAGAGGATTGGACAAAGTCAAATTACTGAATCGTTGCAGCGCTGGAAGAAAGCGCCCGTGCACGAGGGTCAGTGCAGTTTGCACTGTAGGCATGTGTGTGCTCGTCCATTGTTCATTGTCCATGTGCTGTGTTTACTTTATTTAAAAGCTTTTTCTCTTTCAGTCACTGTCAATTATTCTGCTGTTGGATTTCTCCCAAAGCAATTTCCAAAGCGGTCAAGTCATTTTTTAGGACAACACTGAGACGTCTGGACAGCTGGAGAATTGTTGAAGTTTGTCTCAGAGTCGACGTGTTTGGAGAGTTAAAATGAGACGATGCAAAGAAGAAGTGACACGTTCTTCATCTTCTACCTGAAGCCGGGAATGAAACAAGAAACACATGGCCACTGGCCACAGTGTCTATCTGGATCAGACTTGGACAAACAAGTTAAATATATTCTTTATCGTTGTATTATTTTTATCAGGCAGTGGATGGAATATTTCTGGAAACTCAGTCAGATTTATCTCTCAGAGAAAAAATGGGTTCTTATCTCTGTGACTGAGGTGTGAAGTAAATACTTTTACAGCTTTGGTCGGCTCTCTCCTCTCATCTTCAATTCACCTGAGGCCACGTGCATGTGAACGTTTGTTCACTGGGCGGTGCTGTCCTGCATTTAGACTCATTTGACTTTTAATACTTTTATATTTCATTGCAGGACTTCTGTTAATAAAAGGGTCTTGGTCTGTCCACAGGTTGGGAAGCACTAAGTTAGATAATCGTTGATCACGGAGGGGGGGTCGATAGAAATGAAGGAAGTAACACAAAGATCTGTTTCACTGCAGCACATCCATTTTGTACAGTCTGACTGGATTAATGAAGTAATGCCAACATATGCTCCATGCTCATGTCACAGCAAGCTGAGATGATGCTTTTATTTTGAAATTGGCACCGGAAGCCCCCGTGTTTATCAGGGTGGGCTTGACAGCTGAAGGCAGCAGCGGGTAGCTGATCTCTCTCTGCACATTCAGCTCTGTGGATGCAGGACAGACATCACCGCCTCTGGCTTCCTCCTCTTCGCTCTTTTATTTTCATTTCATTTTTTTTCCCACCTCATTCATGGATTAAATCAAACGTTCACTTCCTGTGTGAGGATGAGAAAGTCTAAAGTGGAGTTTAAAATGAAGTCTGGACTCTTTCATTAAAGCTGAGTTTAATCCTGGAGGAGTGAAGATGAAAGTTTGGCTGCTTGTCACCTTCTGTTCCTCGACGTGTCTGCTCATGGTGAGTCAGTTTCATGTGGATGTACGGGACACACTGTTTCATTCTCAGTATTATTAATTATATTCTAATTAACAGACTTGACCTTTGTGTTGTGAGGTTGGTTTGTTTTCTGCAGTTACAGTCTGGAATGTGTTTTTAAGCCCGATAATTGGTTGCAACTAATTATTTTCATTATCCATCATTATGCATCAGCTCATTATCTTCTTAATTAAAGGTTTAATTAATTGGTGAATAAAATGTCAGGTAATAAAATATCAAACATTTCCTGATCTTTATTTCATTATTATTATTATATATCTTTAAGTTTGTAGTTTGAATGTGTCAGTTTGACTTTTGGGAAATTTGTGTTAAACATTTATTTTTCTGTTTGACATTTTATGGATGATTAATCATTAACGAGGACAACCAGCTGCTCGCCCCAAAAATCTGAATTTACTGTCAGAGTCAAAGAAGGAAACCACAAATATATAAAACATCTGAGACGCTGCAGGCAGAGTCTGCTTAAAAAGTTTGATTTATTAAGAAAAATTGATTGATTGTTATAATAAAATATATATAAATATTATAATTCATGGATTTTTTTTAAAGCTGTTTGGATCAAAAATGTAACTAAAGCTGAAAAAGTCAATTAGGAATTTAATCATGAGCCATTTTTCATAATCACTTTGTGGTTTTTGAGCCAGTTTTTAGGTGAAAATATCAAATATTCCTCCGAGTTCTGCCTCTGTGATAAACTGAATCTTTGGGCTTTGGACTGGAGGAAAAACACGTCCTGGGTTCTGAAACTTTCCTGTTCACTTCAGACAAAGTGAGATAATAATTAAAATGATGAAAATATTAGTTGAAGCTCGGTTGTCTTCGAGCATTAATTCGATCGCCTCTCAGCGCTGGTCCTTCCTGTTGAGCCGTCCTCCAGCTGTTATCCCGGTCCGTCACGAGCTGCCCTTTCCCAGTGCTGATACACCTCACAGGATAAACAGCACTCTCTCTTTCCCCCATAATCCTCCTCTGACTAAAAGCAGACCGGGCTGTCAAAATGTTCTCATCACCTAAAACCAATGTGAGGGTTTAATTATCCGTCTGATGAACGCTGCTGGCACCTCGAGCACTCAGAAACCTTTTCACGTAAGCACAGCAGTCTTTAGCAGTCCCAGGAGAAGGATGGACGGAAACTGATCCTGCGCGGAACGTTCAAACGGTTCTAACAAAGTTTGTGTTTCATCACAACGGTTCAAAGTCCACGGTGACTTACGTTGTTTTCCTAAACTCGACCAGTTACAGTGCCTAACCAAACCAAACAATGTCAGCCATGTTAATTATTGTTACCACGACGACAAAGTGTCTTTGAAATGTCATAAAAATGTGTCGTGACGTCGTAAAAATAACCTGTGAAATTGGTGTCTTACTGCTACCACGGCGACAAAGTGTCTTCATACTTAGTGGCGTGTTGAAAAGTCGTAAAACTTGGCAGCCGCGATGACGTTAAATGACACGCGAAATCTCAGCAGGAGTTAAATGACTCACGAAAAAGACTTGAAACGTCATAAAAATCATGCTGTAAATTCCTAAAAAAGGTCGACGGAGTCTGGCGAAAATGTTTTTATAAATGAACGTTCTTCTTTTAAGTTCTTCCAAAGATGAACGAAGTTAAGTATCGACCTTTATATGAGCTGGTTTTCTCTATCTGTGACAGCTTCATTTGATTTCAGTCTCAATTTTTGTATCAAGGTGATTTTTCAATGCACAAAAAGTTTTTTTTTGATCCAGAAACAGTTCGCACATTAAATTCTCATGATATTTACTGTCTGGGCGGCACGGTGGTGCAGTGGTTAGCGCTGTCCTGGTTCCAGGTTCTAACCTTTGTGTGGTCTCGCTGTACTCCGGCTTCCTCCCACAGTCCAGAGACCTGCAGGTTTTCAGGTCGTCTCTATGTGCCCTACGATGAACCGACTGGTCCTCTCGTCCTATGGGACCGGCTCCAGTCCTAACCCTAGTCAGGATAAGTGGTCACGGATAATGTACTCACTATTTCACAAGAAGTTTTAGACGTGCCAACGTTTTGTGAATCTTGATTTTCGGTGACTCTCACTCACGTTTTCGGGCGTAACCGGCAGTCAAGCAGAGAAAGACGTAGGTGAACGTGTCATTTATTGACCATCGCTGGCTGAATGCCTGCTCGTTAAACAGATTGCGCTCCGTGTTTGCTGTTATGTAACGTCACGTCTCCACCACCTCTTTAGTTACACCTCAATGCTGGACAGGCACAGGTGGTGCAGCGAGTGCTGGTTGGCGTCTGGTTTGACGCCCCACATCGGGGTGTGTGTCGACATATTTTCAAAGTATTCTCTGGTTGCTTGTCTTGCGTGAGGAATTGCTGCCACCTCGGGCGCTGCGAAACCATGAAGGTGTTTTATGGCCTAATTAAGTATTAACAGTTTAATTTACAACCATGATTCACATGAACCCTCTGCACACACGAGTGACACTAATCTGGAGTAAACAAAGAATTATGACGTGATAATTAAGAGTTGAAGAGGTCAGGTCGATGTTTGCTCCATTGCTGGTTGCTTCCCCCCGTGTGTGTTCCCGTCTGTGCAGCAGAGGACAGCAGGGACGCAGGTGTGAACAGACTCCCGGCCACGTTAGATCCACCTGTCTGCCTGCAGGAGAGCTCAGGTCCAACTCAGCACAGCAGATCTTAAACAAACCGAGTTAATGCAGAAACAGGAGGAGGAACTCGTGTCAAACACTTTTTTTTTCACTCACATCTGTGCCGATTTTCTGGGATATTATTTGGCAAAACAAATAGAGCCGGGTGCCTGGAAACAGCTGGTGATTTTTTAGGCCACCGAACATCTGCTGAAACATTCTCGTGTTCTGGTTCAGGAGAGGAGAAAAGAAATCATTTCACTAATGATCAAAAGTTTGAACAGAAGTAAACAAAACCTTTCAGCAACATTTCAGTTCATCGGACTCAAATATTTAATTTAACATCATCGTGCACAACACCCGTCAACATACATACATGATCTGATCGTGTGTTCGTGTGCAGCAAAAACCCGACTGAGACGAATGTTCAGTGCATGCTGCTAAAACCAGAGTAAGATCAGCACATCACACGTGTCTTAACTAGGAAATGTTGGAATATCCAAACAGAACAGGAGCCATATTAAATTCAGAATAGTAAAGATAAAGTTCGAGTGTAAACGTCACTGTTTCTGTTGAGAGTTGGTGTGTTTTATGTTTCTGGTGTGAAGCAATAACCACCGAAGTCAAACTCTCCATCGACCTCTATCGATCACAGCTGCAGAGCGGGACGAGTGAAAGTCTGCGCATACAGTTCGAGCTGATCGTCCGTTGGAGCGCTTTACGTGAAACTTCCGTTATATAAAAGTTCAGAACATTCAGAACGTTTCTTATTATTCTTATTCTTCTTATTAAAACAGACAGGACATCTGTCAGGACCCCACAACGTTTATAACTACTCTAATTACTTCAAATGTCCCAGCTCCAAATCGTGTCGTCCACAACGCAGACACAGACCAGGAGCAGAAAAATAGCTTGTGGGCGAGCCTGCTGAATAAATCGGCGGCCGTCGTGCCGTACCGCACCCAGCTGTGACACATCCATACTCTCCACAGAAAATCTCTGTAAGGAGACATCAAAGCCCCGCGCTCTTTGACTGACAGGTTGATGTCTGGCAAAACCGCGGCGCTGAAACAACAATGAAGCAACTTCAGCGATTAAAGACAGAGACCCGAGATGAAAGAAGAGTCTCAGAGATTCCCATTTTAGGATAATCTCTTAATGCCAATTAAGGAAAATAAGGAACAGAGGAAAACAGTCTCAGCTGCGTGCTGCATGTATAATTCTGTTTTAGGTTTAGGTTAATTTGCATGTAACATCCGTTCATTTACTTTACTCACTTCTAACAGAAAGTTTCACACAAAAAATACAACAGAACTTTGTGTAACCTCCCAAACTTCTCAACATGAACTGATGACTGAAGAACTTGAGACTCGAGGTCGTGTCAAGACGTCCCGCACGTTAGCAGCATCCACTGTGCCGCTCTACATGTCGATAAAGAAGCTGCTGACATTCGTAGGTCAATGCTGGTGTTGCGATTGTCAACTGAAACCAACCAACGCTGTTTTGTTCTCTCCTGCACGTGACTTCAAACTCGTTTCAGGAGCGTTTCTCCCTCCAGACTTTGTTTACTTGCTCAGATTTGGTCATTTATGTTCTTCTAAAAATGCTTCTACATGTGGAAATATGCTGCGTAGTTGATTTGTTTCTCTTTCGTCTGTATTTAACGACCAGCAGTTTGCACAGGGTGTTTTATTTTGAAAATCCAACAGCTTCTCTGTGCTGTTTCTGTGTCTGACTTCCTTCTGAGCTTTCGGTGCGGTGACCCGTGGAATTTGGGAATCAGTCCGTGAGAGTTTTGAATCCTTTGGAAACAGTTTTATGGATCAAAACAGGAAGCAAATCAAATTTAGTGACATCTAGTGGTGAAGTTTCAGATTCAACCAACTGAAACCTGTCACCCGTTCCTCTCGGTTCGAGCATGAAGGAGAAACTACAGAGGCCGTGAAACTCGACTTGGTTGGTTCACTAATGAAAACATGAATGTTATGAATGCGATATTTCATTTCTGTCGATAGAGCTCCTTAAATGTTACACACTGGACCTTTAAAAAAATATGTTGTTTGTTCATTGTTTTGGAAAATACTGAATTTGAATGGCAAAAAATCAATGGCACAGCAACGTGTGTGTGTGTGGTTGGTGAAGACCGGTTCATTACGACCCGTTGTTTTTGTCTCACACCGTTGACTGCTGATTGGCCGGACTTTCAGCTGTCGGCGCAGTCGATCCTAATTGGACATGTTCCACACTAAACCCTCGTAACAAGCATATGAGGTTTAGTCTGGTTTTCTGAGAGGGCATGATTAAATGGCACACAGAGCTGTAATGAGGAGGAACACTCGCATTGTGCACTTCTTCTCCCACCCATGGGACGGTTGGAAAATCTCCCATTTCACAGGTTAAACCGTGACGTCAGGTCCAAAACCTTTAGTGGAAGTGGAAGGCTGATGACAAGAACCACCTGTTAGGTCTGTCTCTGCAGGATCTGCAGCGGGGTGCTATGACAACATCACACTGCTCCCGTCTTCCCCACAGAGAACACACAGTCACTGTTTACACAACCCAGAAGCAGGCTGTGCTTTTTGCTCAGTTGGACCAAATTCACGATATTAAAATGATAGAGAAGCATCTGTGTATCAAATCAAGAGGAGCAAGCAGGAAGCCAAATCAATCCAAACAGCAGAGCTGATCGCACCCGTTCAAGACGACGTTTGAGCTGCTCGGCTGCCTGTTCTATTTATGAAGGACGCCACGGGGAGAGGCGTCAATCAGCATCCATGAGATCAAGCTGGGAGGAAGTCAGACACACAAACGGCATCTTAAAAATACAACTCCCTGTGCAATTACAAAAACCGACAAAAGGGAAACTATCACAGAGTGGTCTACATACTAGTGGTAGAAGTGCTCGGGAACAACAGGCCTCTGGAGGAATGGCCGTTGGTTGGATGAATGAACTTTCGTTTCAGATGGACGTTTTTTGGACTGTTGAGGTTTCAGAGTATTGGACCGTTGGAACAATGAACGCTCCAAACAGAAGAAGGATATGTGAGGCAGCCATCAAGCAACCACAGTTTCTAATAAGCCGGTGTGAACACAGAGCAAACTTAACCGTAGCTCAGTGAGGACCTTTTATTGTCAAGAGCCAAATCTCTGTAGTTTTTCTAGCCGTTGTTTTCATGTCATTGCGTTGAATTTAGCATTTTCCCCCCAAACGTTGATCTGGGATCTGTTGTATGCATCTCCTGTGGTATTAAACCATAAAGAGCGCCTACATAGTGAACTGGCAGGGCTGATAGAGGACAGCAGCAGGTATTTCCACCTCCAGAGAGATCAACAGGGAGCTTCAACATCCACAAAGCCACACACACCACACCCACATGCTATTTTGCTTGCATCGCAGTCAGGCAGTAATTCATCCAATTATGAAGCGAATGCTACCCGAGAATTTTAATGTCGCCTTTCAACGACGAGGCATCGAGGCGTCAGCACAAAAAGTATATAAAATCGCAACTCCCACTTTAGCTGTGATCAAAGCTGCGCACACCTTCGGTAATAGGAAAAACAAAAAGGGGAAAGAAGCTCTAAAGCGAAACTGAAATACTGCTTCAAGCCTACGTTTCTCCAAATAGACACAAGATTTAAGTAACACTTTGAAGTCTGAACAGCGTAACAAGTCACTCAAAGCTTCATGGGCTTTGAGATATGCAGAGCGGCTGCCTGCCCAAACAAAACTAATGTTCCAATGGCAGCCGTGCGTCTTTTCTCGCTACAAATGAGCCCACTGTGTAGAAAGGTATTGATACATGACGCAGCGATGTGAAGCTGTATAAACTGGTGCTAAGGCTGTTAAGTCCACCACATGCATCCACAGATGTATTTACATTTCATTTACATCTATTCAGTTGACCTTTTTATCCAATGCGACAAACAAATGAGGTCAAATCCAAGCCAAGCTCCGGGGGTGGGGGCCGGATGCCGTGTGCTGCATCTTCATTAACGGTGCTAGGTGATAATTGTGGCACTTGTTGTTTTCAAGGAAACAAATTGGATGAGTCACCTGAGACTCACTGTGGGATCACATAGCAGGGGGATAGAGAGCTGCAGCTACCTCTTCTCTTATATGGAAATGTATTGATTTATCACAGCCGGGCTGGGAGGAGGTGGTCTGCAGGGAAGAAGAACTCCAACCTTTACTAACAGCATTCTTCTGACAGAGTTCGGCCGCCTGTGGAATGTGTTGTGGAGAACTTCCTGAAATCAAGGGTCAATGTTGAGGTCAGGAGGGAAGAGGGAAGTGTTCAGGAGTCCAGTTTGGTGCTTTGGACCTCCAGGAAGAAGAAGGAGGTTTCCAGGCGACTGCTGATGGGGAGCGGGGCTGCTGTCGTGCCAGAACAGGAGCTGGGCAAGTGTGCAATGTAACTGAGCTATTAACATTTGCTGTATATCTACTTTAGAGGCATATAAGATGCTGTATATATAAAACTTTTCACATTTTTCATCTTTGTGAAAGCACGGGTCCATTTTTTATGTATTTATTTATTTATTACAAATGTAGGATATCTCATTTCAGACAGCCGTTTGTCGTCCGTGTATTTAGGCCACAGAAAGCAGCGAAGCATAGCCCATTATGATTAACCACAGTGCTGTGATTCCTCATCTGCAGTTGCTTACCAACAGTTGCTTTTGTGCCGTGAGCATGAACATTAACACAATGCGATGAAACGCTTTCTTCCATTATCTGCAGCCAGCTCACAAAAAGAGCAGAATATAACAGAGGCACTAAAAATATTAACAGCTCTCTGCGGCGTCGGTGTCTTGTAGTTAATCTGGTTTAAATTTAGGCGTATTCCAATGATGGACTCTTTGTACTGTGAATCACTGCGAATGGGATCGACGCTGCTTATTGTCACAAACTCGGTTTCCCACAATGCAAATATAGAATTGAAGAGTTAATGCCGTTCCATATTTTCATCAACAAATCACATGAAAAGACCAAAACTAACGATGTGTTCTTACTGATGGTGTAAAACCTTTAAAAACCATTTACAACTATTTACAACTTGTGTATTTGTGGTAGCACGCACAAAATACTCGTTATTAGCATTATTTGATGGTTTGTTTTGGTATTTTGACTACAAAGAAATATTCTTTAATATTCAAGTTCTTTAACTTCTCTCATATATTGATACTTTAGTGTGACTGGGGGAATCTGCATCTACATGCAGCCCGCACCATGTGATGCTTTGAACAGCCAAACTAAATGTAGTCAAAGCATAAAATCACTGGCTACCTGCTCCTCTAAGATCCTCTTTTATCGCGTGGTTCACTTCACAAAGTTTCGTCAGACGGCGTAAAGGATTCTGAAGAGTTGCCGTTTGAACGCTCCTGACATCAACTCAAAAATTGAACAATGTTTCATCTGCACATTTTGGCATCCTGTCCCAGCCGCCACGATGATGTTGAGGAGACAATTATTTTGCCAGCAGCAGTTATTTTCGTTGATGGTGCTGTTTCTAGTAGCAACGCCTGCTTCCACGCCGGTTAAACTGACATTATTACGTCCAACGCTCTGTCAGATCTGAAAAAAATGATGGACGTCTTTTATCTACTTCCTCAGTGCCCGCATTAGAGCATCATCCACTCCTTATGAAGATTAGATTGCGTTGGGCAATCTAAGAAATGTTAGGACTGAAGTTCCCCTCAGTAAAACATGAACTTGTGTTCATCCAGTGACAGTGTTGGTCTGGTTAACAGCTCTGAATCCAGTGAGTGGCTGTGAAACCCTGGAGCAGATGCTGAAGCCGTGGTGGATTCGTGCCTCAGAGGCCGACTCCTGAGGTCAACGGTCATTTCTCCGGATCCTCATATGGCTGAAATTTGGGGCAGCCGTGGCCTTAAGGTCAGAATCGCAGGCTTGCTACCCAAAGGACCAGCTGGTAAAACGAATGAGCAGCAGTCGCTGGCGGCTTCTGCACAGCGCGCCTTTGAGCAAAGCACTGAACCTTGAACAGGCTCTGTCTAAAGTCCACAGATTTCTGGAACAGCACACGCTGAAGCTGAGAATAAAACTTTTCTTTCCGCAGCATGTTAACATCAAGCACAATTTTCAGACCTTAACCAAATTACTTTATAAAGTGAACCAGAATATGACCTCGCTGGAACAAGTAGAACTTCACGGTGCTCTTAAGTCGCCCCTGCAGTGTGATTATTGTCTCTGTGTAAGCTGATAGACCTAAAAGGCTTTGCTGCCTAGAAACACAGCTCTGATAAGGACTCCTTCATGAGAAGACTAAAACCAAAGAGTTTCCTGTTTGTTGATGTCTGATACCACATTTACACTTGAGGCGGTTTGCTGCGGCTGTCAGAGTGTGACTCATTTCATTTCATTTATTAATTTCATAAACATACATGGAGAAGATCTGTTTGTGTGCTCCAGCCTGACACATAAGGAGGAACTGGAAACCTTTTTCACAGGGCAGAGATGGACAAGCGCGGTCACATTCAGCCTACGGGCAGTTTAGAGTTACTAATAAACTTCTCATCTCTTTAGGAACAAACCAGAAGACCCGCGCTGACACAATACTTCTTTAAATGAAGAAGTCACTCGTTAATTTCCATCGAGCTACAAGCAGCTTCGGCCTGATTTGATGCTGCGCACGACATAAATGCTTTCCCGCACGCCGGCAGGACACAATAAATTTGGTTACCTTGCTGAGAAGTTGAAGGTGTGCAGCCCGTCGCCTGCAGCTCTTCATCTAACAGCTCGCCGAGGTTGCTCCATTACACCCCGACACGCTATTTAAAACCGATCCGCCGACAAAAAACAGCAAAAATAACTGGACTGTTTCACGCTGCAATAATTTCTTGTGGATCCCTCGAGCGTGTGAACGCAATTTGAATCCTATTACGCAGAGAGGTAGTTACATTAATACAACAAATGGGTATTACTGAAAAAACTGCCCTTTAATGATGATTTAATTAAACTTTAAGGGCGAGCCCACCTGCTCGGCACAACTCTCTTTAGCAGCTGGTACCTGTGAGCTCACCTTCATTTCCACTGTGGCTGTCAGCGTCTTCCCTTCACAGGGATATTCATGAATAAATAATAAATATTCATGCACTTTCTTTGATGATGATACTGCCTTCTACTCGTCTGTCCAATCGTGAGGCTAAAACAATAGTACTAAATGTAAATTCAGATATATAGTGTTAAGAAAGTCTATGTTTAGAAACCACCACCTAAAGTCAGACATTCACTGTCGCATCTTTTCTCTCCAGTGACGAGTCACGTGACTCCGCAGGCTTAAATATGACTGGTGCCCTTTGCTGTCATCCGTCCTCCTCATCCCCCATCCTCCCCGACAGTCGTCATCAGTGACTGCAGACCACCTTCCACGGGGAGATGTTTCAAAGATGACACAGAGATACAAAGCAGAGGGCACGAGTGGTGACTTAGTCGAGGAAAAGGTTGAAATCTGTGAGCAGCTCGGAGCTGATGAATATTCACAGATACTGTATAAAATCAAACATCTGTCCGCACACGATCATGTAAAACTCAAATGCAAACCTGAAAATATAAAAATACCTGGAGCAGAAACTTTATATCTACACTGGTTGCTGGTTGTTGTTCATATATGAGACATTTGACAATACACATACTTCATGTTTGGTATGAAAAAGAAAGTTCAGCTGTTCAAACATCTCTGCAGTGTCTGCTGCTGCTGCAGATATCACTCTCTCTAAGTTTACGTGTGAGATGCGACCACTGAGGCTTGGCGGACCAGACCTGCTTGTTCCTCGGCTGTAATATCTAATCCAGTAAACAGTAAACTCGACACAATCTCACGAAACTTCCATTTGACTGCGGCCAGCAGCCACAAGCTGAACGAAGCCTCGGCGAGGAAAACACACGAGGAAAGAAGCTGATAAGACTCCTGACCTGGAGATTTTCATTTGTGACGAGAGAAATTAAGAGCCAACAGAAATTATGATGAACTGACTGTTTTTCCCAGCGGCTCCCTGCTCCCTGCGGGTTGGGAGCCAGCCGTCGCCTCAAGCAGAGCTCAGATATCTCTGGGTTTAGTTCACGAGTGATGCAGATGTCGTACCGGACGGTTGCTGGG